>OZ023266.1:150775985-151410985 GCA_964006375.1 Tillus elongatus | reverse complement strand
TGTGTGTGTGTGTGTGTGTGTGTGTGTGTGTGTGTGTGTGTGTGTGTGTGTGTGTGTGTGTGTGTGTGTGTGTGTGTGTGTGTGTGTGTGTGTGTGTGTGTGTGTGTGTGTGTGTGTGTGTGTGTGTGTGTGTGTGTGTGGTGTGTGTGTGTGTGTGTGTGTGTGTGTGTGTGTGGTGTGTGTGTGTGTGTGTGTGTGTGTGGTGTGTGTGTGTGTGTGTGTGTGTGTGTGTGTGTGTGTGTGTGTGTGTGAGTGTGTGTGAGTGTGTGATGTGTGTGTTGTGTGTGTGTGTGTGTGTGTGTTGTGTGTGTGTGTGTGTGTGTGTGGTTGTGTGTGTGTGTGTGTGTGTGTGTGTGTGTGTGTGTGTGTGTGTGTGTGTGTGTGTGTGTGTTGTGTGTGTGTGTGTGTGTGTGTGTGTGTGTGTGTGTGTGTGTGTGTGTGTGTGTGTGTGTGTGTGTGTGTGTGTGTGTGTGTGTGTGTGTGTGTGTGTGTGTGTGTGTGTGTGTGTGTGTGTGTGTGTGTGTGTGTGTGTGTGTGTGTGTGTGTGTGTGTGTGTGTGTGTGTGTGTGTGTGTGTGTGTGTGTGTGTGTGTGTGTGTGTGTGTCACACTGATAACTAAAAAAATATTGGGCCGATTTTGTTTAAATTTTATGAGTACCCACCTCCTTTTTGCAAGTGGCTTGGAAAATCCGTCCAGGTTTTCCCGGAAAATTTTGTGTTTTCTTTCGAAAAAAAAACGAATTGGAAGTCAACAGTAAACTAATTTTCTAAATGTACTAGTTATTAAGAAAAGGCTGGACGCAGCAAGTGCGTTATGGTAGCGAATTTTGGTAAAAAAGTTTTTAATGGCAAATATGTCTTTTTTTTTAAAAGGACATTTGGTTGGCAGTATAACCTATATAGTACTAACAATGTACCATAATCCATTAAAATCGCTTTGTTGTTTCAAAAAGTACAAACATTTTCCGAAAATCAACTTGAAAAGTTTCAGAAAAAACTGGTCCAATTTTCTTGGCGAACACACCACTACAAGCTATTTACGCACCTGCCAAGATATAATTATTTACAAATAGCTTTAGGACCAAAGTCTTTGTCATATGAGCGAAGAACGTGAAAAGTTGCAAAACAATTGATATAACTCAAAAACAATGAACGATATCAATTTTTTTTTACCTTACAAACATTCAACACAATTCGATGGAAACTACAAAAATGCAATAAAAGGTGTGTTTTATTAAAAAAAGCCTGGACGCAGCAAGTGCGTTATGGCAGTGAATTTTCATAGAAATGATCTGTCACAGAATATGTTATTATAACTTTTTTCTTGTTACATAGAAATCTAGATTTTGGTTTGTAGTGTAATTTTTATATCGTAAACCTACATACCAAATTTGGTTATGATATCTTTTTTATTTTTTGAGATAAAAATTTTTTTCGAATGAAAACTCAACATTTTCCTGGAAAACTTCTTCCGATTTTCCTGACTTACGAACTTATCCAAGCCATTTACAAAGGGAAGGCACGTGCCAAAATTTAAGAACATTGGCTCCTTATTTTTTGAGTTATCGCGCTCATTTACAAACATGTTTTCAAAATTCAAAAGTCGGGATCTCCCCCTATAGTGAATTTTTTCTACGAAAATTCACTAAAAAGAAAGTGTGTATTACTTATGGGTCACCCTGTGATTGTCAAAATAGGTTTATAAGATGCAGCTTGAAACACACTATAATTAACGTATCCAATTTTTTCTCATATCTTGTATAATAACGAAAATATTGAGCTTTACCGTGAAAATGCGTCACCTGTATACGTGTCAATAGAGAAAAAATGAAACTGACCTCGTATATGGGTTTTAGGGGTTCTAGTTCGCGCTCATTTGAAGAAATGTTTTTAAAACTCATAAATAACGAATTTTTTCTACGATTATTTGTTAAAATATAGACTATTAAGCCATAAACTCTATAGCTGAAACTACTGCCAAAGTATCAGAAAGAGGGTCTATTTGAAATGGATTTTCCGAAAATATTTTAGTAAAATGAAGGATCGTTGAAGCTGAAACTTTACGACATTTTTTATACATAATTTGTATTTGTTTCAAATTCGTTGTCTGAAAATTGCATATTCTGACGTTTCAAATCGCGGCTTTGACGTTTTAAGAAGAAAAATTATAAACTTTTCAAAATATTTTTTCTGATATTTCTTGACATTTTTGCGTCAAGAAAACATAACTGTTTTATGTAAGATTTAATTGGTTTTGTTAATCACACAAACTATTTTGTTCCTGTGCTCTCGTCTGATCACCAGTGCCACTCAAAATGTAACTTTTTTTCTTTCAACTTAGAGATCTGAGTTTTGTTATGTAGGGTTAGTTTGATAGTAGATACGAATATGCCAAATTTGTCATAGCTTCATTATTTTCTGAGGTACAAAAATTTTTCGAAAGAAAATCCAAAATTTTCCAGGAAAAACTCGTCCGATTTTCCCCACTAAAGACCTTGTCCAAGCCACTTACAAAGAAAGGTACACGCCAAATTTTATCAAAATCGGACTATTATTTTTTGAGTTATCGGTGTGATACATAAATATATATATATATATATATATATATATATATATATATATATAAATAAACACAAATCTCATTAGTGTTACGAAAAATTCGCTAAAAATGACAACTTTGAATTCGATGTCCACAGGAAGAAAACTACTACTCTAAGTTACATCCCAAATAACCCGCATCATACGTTTACACCAAAAGGGCGAGTTTAAATTTCTTGGTAAGTAGATTAATATTTTTTTAACTACATATTTGGCCTCGAGCATTCACTCATACGGCCACGGAATTTTTTTACATGAACTTTTGGATACCGACCTCTATCCATCTTAAAATAGAACAATAAAATTTCACTTAGGTAAAAGTACATAAAGTAGAGAATTAAGGTACATTAAAAACTAATTATTAGACACAGAACAAAGAACATGTTAGCGGAATCTACCACCATCAGGATAGATAATATCACAAGGGGTCTCGAGAGAAAGTTAAAAAAATTAGGGACGCAGCAAGTGCGTTATGATAGTGAATTTTTATTAAATGGTTCAAATTTGAATAGAACCTCGGTGGTTCAGGGGTAAGAACGTGTGCCTCTGAACCGAAGGGTACTGGGTTCGATCCCAGGGTACTTCTTTCACTTTTTCAGTACAAACTGTAACAATAACATCAGCCGAGGTTCTGGCATTGTATTTGAGCAAGTTGAATGTCTGCACGTTCCGCCCTTCGGAGGGGGCGTAAAGCCGTCGGTCCCGTGTCCATGCGATGTTGGGCACGTTAAACATCCCTGCCCTCCTTACAGAAAGGAAGAGGTTCGGCAAAATTTCCAGGATAGTGAGGTGAAACTGCTCCCTGGCGTCGGTGGTTGGCCATAGTCGCGGAAATAGGCCGACGTTAAAGAAACAAAACACACACAAATTTGAATAACTCAATTTTCTATAAATTTAGAAAGTTTAATTTTTGTATGTAGTAAGGTCCTTTCCAAGGCAAGATATCCAACAAATTTAATTGAAACAAAATTTTTTTCGAAAGAAAATTTAAATTTTAAATAACTCAATTTTCTATAAACCTGAAAATTTGAATTTTGATACGTAGTAAGGCTTCTCCCAAGGCAACAGATCCGTTAAGTTTCATTTAAACAGCTTTGTGATTTTCGAATACACTTTTTTTTTCGAAAAAAAAAATTCCCGGAAAACCCTGCCGGATTAATATTAGAAATAAATTAATAAAAGAAAGGCACTTGCCGAGTTTAATCGAAATGGGTTAATTATTGTTTGAGTTATCGTGCTCACTTGAAATTTTTGTTGCAAAGTCTCACCATCGATACCTCTCTATTAGTTAATTTTTATTTATTAAAAATTCACCAAAAAGCTGATTTGCGACAAACTTTCACGACAAAAATAATTTAACAAATTTGTTAGGCAATACAAAAGATACAGATAAAGCCGCTGAAATGTCGGGTATCTATGAGATATGTTGTGAAGATTGTAATGTTAAATACGTTGGGAAGACTAAAAGAACAGTTGAAACAAGAATTAAGGAGCATCTGGCACAGCTGAGATACGGTAACGTAGACAAGTCATGCGTGGCACAACATATTTGGGTTAATAATCACCACATAGATAAAGCGAGGCTGAAGCTTATCAAAAATGCTGGGCAACCATCGAAGTTAGATGCGTACAAGAGTAGTTATATTTCTAAGGCAATAAAAAATAAAAGTTTCTTAAACCGAGCTCTGCCATTGATTTATAGTCCTTTGTTTACCCTCTGTCTTTGACATACAAGATAACCGGAAACTCGGCAGGTAAAGTTAGAAAGGAAGTTCAAAAACCTCGTCCGGCGATTAAACTACAATACACAGAAAATTCGTCTTGGATTTCGCCCCTCTCTTTATCGGTCTTTACCTAAGACGTAGTATAAAAGGTGATGTTTGGTTGTAAGTAGTTTAAAATGTTTCTTCCTCTGATGAAGCTAACTTTATTAGTGAAACGATTCTCAGGTCTTTAAAAGGTTTATTCCCACACTGTATATATAGGGTGGCGCATGGAAAACCAAAACAGACCTATTTGCGTCCAGAGAATTTTTTTTAACGAACGCCGAAACACGTCAATTTTAATATTGAGTGAGACATGTTTTGACATAAAACTTAAGTTTGTCACATCAACCCCTTAAGGGTGGTGATAACAACCATTATATTTTAAGTAGGGAACATGGGTCGAGTGTTACATCATTTGAAAGCTCTTTCTTTTATGAATTCAACACACAAATTTTTTTGGAAGTTTTATCAACTCGTTTAAAAATTATTCACAGTTGAAGATGCAAAAACACATTTCACTCATTCCGATAAGAAATGTGCTGATAGCCAATGTTTTGTTGGTTTGTAAACAAAAAATTGACTATCAGAACATTTCTTATCGGAATGAGAGAAATGCGTTTTATTATTTCAGTTTATCGGTCGGTTTGATTAACTTCACAATGGTGTATTCTGTAGAAGAAAGAGTTGAAATAATTACCCTTTTTTCAAAAACGATGACTGTGCCAACCGTACCGCAAATTTGTTTAATGAACGACATCGGAACAGACATGTTAACAGAAAATACATTTTGGAGTTAGTTGCAAAGTTTCGACTAAGTGGTTCGGTAGCCAACAAAAAACGGGATCCTGAACGTGAATTTCCGGTTAGAAATTAGACTACTGAGATTGAAGTTTTAGGACAAATTGCTGCAGACCCAACTTTGAGCACGAGAAAATTGGCCACTGTTTAAAACATCAAAAGAAGAACTATTGAGCGAATACTGAAGCATCATAAATTTCACCCGTATAAAATTCATCTTGTACAACAACTGAATGAAGATGATTTTGATCGGCAACTGAAGTTTTGTTAAGTTATGACTGCACGAATAGCTGATAACGGGAACTTTCTGTTCAATATCTGTTTTTCAGACGAGTGTACGTTTTTATTCAGCTCTACAGTCAATCGTCATAATTGTCGTTATTGGGCAGATAATAATCCAAGAAATTTTCACGAAGTCCACACTCAAACTCCACAGAAATTGAATGTCTGGACTGGCATTTTTGTAGACCGTTTAATCGGACCAATTTTTCTTGATGGCAATTTGAGTGGTTAAACGTATTTGGAGTTACTAGAAGATATCGTTTACCCTCTACTAATTTGCATTATTGAAAATGATGATCAGTATCAAGAAAATCAATTAGTGTTTCAACAAAATGGAGCTCCTCCGCATTTTTCACAACATGTTAGTGAGTTTTTGAACAGAGAGTTTCCAGAGCAATGGATTGTGCGTAGAGGTGCTATTGAGTGCCACCCTAGATCACCGGATTTAACTCATTTAGACCTCTTTCTATGGGGCTATTGAAAGAGTAGAATTTACGTAACAGAATCGGAGTCTCTGGAAGAATTACGACGACGCATTGTTGAAGAATGCCGTCTAATAACTCGACAAATGCTCCAGAATGTCAGAGCTCGTTTTGAACAAAATTTGTACTTTTGTATGGAAGCTCGTGATCAACAATTTGAACACTTACTTAACTGAATAAACATTTTTGAAAGTTTGGTTTTGTTTTTTAGTTGTTTTTTTACGAAAAAATTACTAATTATTGCATTTCTTATCACAATGAATGAAATACGTTCTTGCAACTCCAACTGTGAATGATTTTTAAACGAGTTGATAAAACTTCGAAAAAAAATTGTGTGCTGAATTCAGAAAAGAAAGAACTTTCAAATGATGTAATACTCGACCCATGTTCCCTATTTAAAATATAAGGGTTGTTATCACTACCCTTAAGGGGTTGATGTGACAAAGTTGAGTTTTATGTCAAACCAGTCCCCCTCAATATTAAAACTGACGTGTTCGAGCGTTTCTTAAAAAAAATTTCTCTGGCCGCAAATTGGTCTGTTTCGTTTTCAAAGCGCCACCCTGTATAAACATAAAAAAATTCAAACTTACCCTGCTTATGGTATGGTGGGTTCCCAGTTCGCGTGCATTTAAAGACATTTTTTGAAAGTCTTAAAATCGTGATTCCACCATAAGCGAATTTTTGTTACGCAACTTCGCACTAAGAAAATAAATCAGTACAAATACATTCTTCTACAGTTTGAGATGTTTTTAAAATGCGAGCGACAATACAAAACACGCTTTTATAGGGTCGCTTTAAATTAATCATTCTCAGGGGGTGAAAATAACATTTTATTATTAGGGTGGTGTAGCTTTTAATAGATACATACAAAAGAATATGCAGGGGTGTAGCTGTCAGTAAACAAAATAATTTAAAGAATTTTAATTAAATTATTTTCATAAATCATAAATGGCTCCTGTTTTTCGTGTATTCAAATTTGCATTTGGCGACAACTTCCTCCCTTTTGTGATATAAAATGACAGCCAGCCATGCGAGTATGTACAAATAATATTGAGCTCTATTGAAAATAAAACACCATCGGCAGTATTGATGATAATAATTATAGGCATCAATATAAAAGGATTAATTATCATGTGATAATTATCTGTATTAGAAGCAAAATTATGCCAAATTAGATACGAATGCGGAGTGATTTATTGTATTCAGAATAAATTTATAAATTTACATGTCAATTGCAGAGTAACGTTCGACATTGTGGTGTTGATTAAATAATTCTGGTCGAGTTATTTGCCAATGTTATAATTAATAATTGATGATTGTGTAACTGATGCATATCGCGGCAAGATTATAACGGACATATTGGTAAAAAATATAGTATTGTTATACAGGGTGATTCTTTACGAATTCCTATTAGACGTTTTGGAGAAACTAGACTGATTTGGATTCCTAAAATTTGTAGTATGAGGTTTACCAATATGCCCAATCCATCTAAAATATTGAGAACATCCCGCGACTTCCGGTTATACCGGAAGTGGACACTAACTCGCTTATTTTAAATGGAACGTCCTGTATATTATTACAGATTCGGATACAGCTGATCTTGACGATTCTCCCAATATACGGTTTTACTACTTTATACTGAGTTTTTCACGAGACATGGCCGTTTTTATTACAAAAATATGTCCCCTTCAACGTCCTGCATCTTATTAATGGATGTTATTTTCCATGACACTCTACAGGAATCATAATACATACCCATCGTGCATATTTCGAAGCTGAATATCTCAAAAACCGTACGGTTTGGGTATAGGTAATGATTCAAAATTCGAAGAGTAGTAAATTATCTTGCCAATGGCATTATAATATACAGGGTGATCCATTTGAAAAAAATGAGATATCTGTGCATATGCGTTTTTAATCACCCCGTAGACAACAATCAATTTGTAGGAAGATTGTGTGTACTGAGTTAAAATATACTATAATGAAAAAAATTATGCATAACAAAGAACTTACAATTTGCATCCATTAATAAGAAGGGGACATATTTTTATAATAAAAACGGCCATATCTCGTGAAATACTCAGCACAAAGTAGCAAAACCGTATATTGGGAGAATCGTCAAGATCAGCTATATCCAAATCTGTAATAATATACAGGGCGTTCCATTTAAAATAAGCGAGTTAGTGTCAACTTCCGATATAACCGGAAGCCGTGGGATGTTCTAAATATTTTAGATGGATTGAACGTATTGGTAAACCTCATACTACAAATTCTCAGAATCCACATCAGTCTAGTTTCTCCAAAACGTCTAATAGGAACTCGTAAAGAATCATCCTGTATAATTATTGCATTGCATAGTAGTATAACTGATTATCTTATACAGTATGCTCAAGATAAGAGTGAACAGCATAGGGAACTCGGTGACCGTAAAAGCTACAAGGGCGTTTAAATTACAAAAAAGTCTGGACGCAGAAATTGCATTATAGTAGTGAATTTTACTATATATATATATATATATATATATATATATATATATATATATATATATATATATATATATATATATATATATTGTGAAACACACTTATGCAATAAAATTCATTATTCAGCAAAAAATAGTTTTTGTGGAAAACGCTGAGTTACGTGAAGTTAAATTTATCGAACATTGCCTTATAATCATAGTTAAAAAAATTAAACTCCCACAATTTTACCCCCGCCACTTTATACATTTATTTTTAAATAGCAACCGTACATTTTGTCGTCACAGTTCGATGGATCACATTTTTATGAACGCGAAGATACCCCATCTGTAGGGTCTAATATTACAGTTTTCAATACAGGGTGGAAATTTAATACCGGAATATTAAAACTAAACAGTTTCCCCTGAAATTCAAATTTTGAAAATAAACTTAATAAAAACGTACCTTTCGTAAATGTTCAAAATGTTCTCCATTCACCTGCACACAACGAAATAATGTGCTCTGGAATTCTTCCCTAACTCTGTTCAACACGTCAGGCGATACGTTCCTAATTTTTGTTGTTATTTTCATTTTCAAATGATCTAAATCAGCAGGTTGCGTTTTATACGTTCTGTTTTAAGGTATCCCCATAAAAAAATCAAGAGGTGTAAGATATGCTGATCTAGGGGGCCATTCTACGAAACTTCTTCGTCCAATCTATCTTTGTGGAAAGACTTCGTGTAAATACTCCCGTACTTGAAGAGCAAAGTGGGGCGGTGCACTTTCTTGTTGAAACCGAATCCTTTCATGGGGAACATTAAGTTCCATTACATTCGGATACAATTCTGCTAACATTGGGACAACCTGTTCTCTTACCATCACTCCGTGATCACCAATGATACCAGCCCAAACGTTTAACTTCTGAGGACGCTGAGTTTGTATTTGTCGCATCCAGTGGGGGTTTTCGGCAGCCCAGCATCTGCAATTTTGCGTGTTTACATCGCCATTCAAAAGAAATCTTGTTTCATCGGAAAACAGAACGTCAGCGGAAGAAATAACATTTTTGCGCAACATGTCCACAAGTTGTTCACAAAATTCAAGTCTTCTATCAGAATCACCATTAATCAACTCTTGAACGTGTTGTAGTTTATAGGGATGCATTTTTCGTTTTTGAGACACACTAAAACTGTTGATTGACCAGCATCTTTTTCACGTGCAACTTGACGGGCAGAAGTTGTTGGTTCTTCTTGAAAAGCCAATAAAATATTGAGTTTTACATCTTCTTCAACAAACTTGGGTCTCCTAGGCAGTGGTTTAACGAAACTGTGAATGTATCTTAGAGACAGTTCCCTGAGTTAGTGGGGGCAAATCTGGACGTTTTTCATTAACTAGGTTAACAACTTGCACCTGTGCTCTACACGTATCACCATACCCAGTCATCATTAATATTTTTGTTCGCATAGTTTTAGTAAAGTATCGCATTATTCGACCAGAAATTAATTGAAATTATCCTAACAAAATTACGTCCAACTTATTAGGACACCGTGCATTCAACACAATACACCACAAAATAAAACAGAACTGTTAAATTTCACCTTCCACACTGCAAAAATTGGTAGTTAATAAGAAACGATTACGTTTTAGATAAAAGACAAGATAAGAAATTTAAGATGAGAGTCAGTGAAGAATTCCAGAGCAGATTATTTCGTTGTGTGCAAGTAAATGGAGAACATTTTGAACATTTATTATAAGAAAGGAACGTTTTTATTAAGTTTATTTTCGAAATTTGAATTTTAGGGTAAACTTTTCAGTTTTAATATTCCGGTATTAAATTTCCACCCTGTATTGAAAACTGTAATATTAGACCATACATATGGGGTATCTTCGCATTTAGAAAAATGTGATACATTGAATTGTAATGAATAAATGTAGGGTTGCTTTAAGGAAACAAACAGAAAGTGGTGGGGGTAAAATGGTGTGAGTTTAATTTTTTAACTATGATTATAAGATACTGTTCGACAAATTAAACTTTACGTATCTCAGCGTTTTCCACAAAAACAACTTTTTGCTGAATTTTATTCCATAAGTGTGTTTCACAATGTATATATATATATATATATATATATATATATATATATATATATATATATATATATATATATATATATATATATATATTACTAAAAACATGCATGAAATTTGGTTACCAGTATAGCCTATATAGTAGAAACAATGTACCACATTTCATCAAAATAACTTTATTGTTTGAATAAGTAGAAAAATTTAAAAATTTACAAAGAAAGCATTTCTGAAGGCATCATTTTCCTGGGATCCGCTATGTATTAGTAAAAACCCCGTATCATAAATCTTGATATACGCCAAAAATGTGAAAAATTCAAAATAATTGAAATAGCTCGAAAAGATAAACCCTATATAATTTTTTTTTTTGGTTACAAACATCCATTATAATTCGATGGAAAGTGCAAAACTGCAATAAAAGGAAGAGTGTTCAATGAAAAAAAAAAAAAAATTGTATCACCAACGACTTTTGTTTTTTAAGATGCAGGTCACAACACCCTATAATTAACGTTTATATTTTTTTCTCGTATCTTGTATAATAACGGATACCAATGGACCTGTGCATTGGTCGGAAATCGATCGTAGTTCAAGAAATTTTTAAGCTCGGACGTTATTGATGTTTTTAATTTACACTGTTTTAGCGCTCGGGCCGCACATAGGGACACCAGTGAGTGCTAACACAGTGGAAACTATGTATAGTCCTCCAAACCCCCAAGTTATTTTAGGAGATAGGATACACAATATTACTAACTCACTAAAGTGTATACCGAAACAGCTAGAAATGAAAGGAAATTATTACGTTATTACAACCCTCGGTTATTCGTTGCGTGCCTAGACAAAACAAGATAAAAATAAAAAATATATAGGGGGCCAAAAGTACTCTGTCAATCCTGTTTTAAGTGAAAACGGGGTATTTAGGGACACCTGTATATTGATAGTCGGGAAAAATAAATACGGAATTAGTTCTGGGTTTGGGGGTCATCAAGAAAATACAACAACGGAGAAAATGAAAGGGACGGGTCTGGCGGTTTTAGCGAATTTTTTTTTTTTTAAATTCGCTCATGGGGAGATCTGTGTTTATATATATATATATATATATATATATATATATATATATATATATATATATATATATATATATATATATATATATATCCGACCTATAACTCAAAAAATAATGAACCGATCTTGATAAAATTTGCAGAGTACCTTCCTTTTGCAAGTGGCTTGGATAAGTTCGTTATCCAGGAAAATCGGACCAGGTTTTCCCGGAAAATTTTGTGTTTTCTTTATAAAAAAAAAATCATATCTCCGGAAATAACAAAGTAAGGGCAACCAAATTTGGTACGCATGTTTGTATTATAAAGAGTGAACTCCGTACCAAAATTTAGGTCCATAGCTTTAAAGACAAAGAAGTTATGGGCAGTTAAAGCAATAAATGTTGGAGTTTTCCTCAAAACGTCAAACTCGCAATATTAAACGTCAAAATTGGCAATGTTTAGGCAAAGAATGTAAAACAAATACGGATTGTGAAAAGAAAATGTTGCAAGAAGAGTGTTCTGCAAACCCTTAAGTTTCAGATTCAACCGTCATTGCCCTTCATTTTACTAAAATGTTTACAGAAAATCCATTTCAAATAAACCCTTTCTCTGGTGCTTTGGCTGTCAGTTTAGTTAAGTTTGGTAGCTGTTTGGATATTTATTTGTAGGTTTAGTGAAATTTATGGTTTAACGGTCTATAATTTTTTTAAGCTAATTATCGTGGAACAAATTTGTTAATGCATTTTTGCATTTTTTATCGAAATATGATGTGTTTATCTTAAAAAAAATCTGGACGCAGTAAGTGCGTTTTGGTTGCGAATTTTCGGTAAATTTGCAGTTAAGCTCCCGAACGCTTTTCAAAACACTGTTTTCAGAAACCTGCCTAGCCCCCCCCCGGATCCACAAACCCCAAGAAAAATTTCTTGTTTACACTCCCCAAGGAAGTTACGGGACCAGGAGTGAGTAGGGGTGCATAATTTTTTTAGCTAATTTTTTTAGAACAAATTCGTTAAAAATCTGGACGCAGTAAGTGCGTTTTGGGCGGTGTGAACAATTTCTTGTTCACACCGCCCAAGGAAGTTACGGGACCAGGAGTGAGTAGGGGTGTATAATTTTTTTTAACTAATTTTCGTAGAACAAATTCGTGAATGCATTTTTCCATTTTTTGTCGAAATATGATGCGTTTGCAAGAAAAAAATCTGGACGCAGTAAGTGCGTTTTGGTAGCGAATTTTCGATAAATTTGCAGTTTAGCTCCCGAACGCTTTTCAAAAAACTGTTTTCAGAAACCTGCCTAGGCCCCCACCCCTCTGGATCCACAAACCCCAAGAAAAATTTCTTGTTCACACTTCCCAAGGAAGTTACGGGACCAGGAGTGAGTAGGGGCGTATAATTTTTTTTAACTAATTTTCGTAGAACAAATTCGTTAATGCATTTTTGCATTTTTTATCGAAATATGATGCGTTTGTAAGAAAAAAATCTGGACGCAGTAAGTGCGTTTTGGTAGCAAATTTTCGGTAAATTTGCAGTTTAGCTCCCGAACGTTTTTCAAAAAACTGTTCAGAAACCTGCAGGTGAGGTCCTAGTAATGTCTCTGAAAACAATTTGTTGAAAAGCGTTCGGGTGCTAATCTGCAAATTTACCAAAGTTTCATTAAATCCTTCAAATTTCAATAACTCAATTTGCTATTAACGTAAGCTTGTTGGATAGAAAACCAACATTTAAGTTTATTTTCGAAAAATTTTTGTATATTTTCAAACCATAAGTAATTTTGATAAAATATAGTACATTGTTTCTACTACATAGGCTATACCGGTAATCAGATTGATGCCTGCTTGCATTTGCTATTAAAAACATTTTTATGGAAAATCACTTCCATAACACATTTCCTGCATCTAGACTTTTGAAAAATGTTTATATATTTTCAAACAATAAATTTATTTCAATGAAATATGATACATTGTTTCTACTATATAGGCAACCAAGTTTGATGCCTGCTTTCATCAAAGAAAGACATTTGCTATTAAAAATATTTTAAAGAAAATTCGCTACCATAACGCACTTGCTGCGTCCAGAGATTTTTCCAACTGGAGACTCGAAAATACTGGGGGAAAATACTTGGCGGAACTACTTTACTCTATTCAAAACTCTTGCTGGACAGAGCTTAACTCAACTGATTTTAATTATTTTTTGTTGTTGTTTGATACAGGAGGGAGAAATGCTTCATGCTGACCTCATTCAAGACATCGTTGTGCGTGGGATATCGAGGTACTGTGAGACTCGTACTCACTAAAACTCCCTCCCTATGAGTACCGGACCTTAGTCCATACCTCCGTCGGAAAGATTACATACAGTGACGTTTAGATTTGGAGGTTTCCATTCTGTTTTTGCAGCGGGGGCGTTAGCGGGTAAGTGTAAGCTTTGGACGCTTATGCTTATGTGGAAGTTGCTCATCGTAGGCGGTGGCACTACGGAGAAGAGCATTTGGGTGAGAAGCGGCTTTTCCGAACTGAGTTGTGGATAGTTAAGTTATAAACTCAAGTATCGAAGGCATTTCCAGATCAGAGTGAATCTGACTGTTTCTGTGTCTTGATGTGTGTTGCGGCCGCGGTGGCTCATGCAGGGGATGCATAGGTCAAGGCTGGCCGGATGATGACTTTGTACATGAGCAATTTATTGTTCATGGACACTTTGGAATTTCTGTTTAGAAGTGGGAATAGCTTCGAGATAAACATCGAGGCTTTTAGTCGGGCATGTTGGACATGGGGGCGCCATGTTAAGAGTTTGTCGAGGAAAACCCAGAGGTATTTGTCGGAATATTGCCAGGGAATTAGACGGTTGTCTAATGAAACATGTTCGTGAGGTGTGTGTCTCCTCTTGGAAAATAGGACTGCTGAACATTTATCGGGTTTTATGGCTAGAAGGGATTTCCTATACCAGCTTTGCAGTTAGACTACGGCGCGGCGGTCTGTAGTCGTTCGGTTATTATCCTCGGTCACGTTTAGGAGCGCTGTCGGAATGTCTGCGACAAATATATTGTACAGCAGAGAGGATATAGCAGAACCCTGCGGGAGACCAGCCGTTGCTGAGTACGTTCTAGATCTGGCTCCCAGATGTTTGACCTGGTACTTCCTATGTTTTAGGTATGACCTGATTAGCAGAATCAGAGGGAGATGAAAATTATATGACAGAAGTTTATTTAAGAGGCCCGCATGCCAAACCCTATCGAAGGCTTGACTAATGTAAAGAAATATTGCACCAGTTGACTGGTTTTTATTAAATCCTTCGGTGATGTTTTCCACCACACGGAAGGACTTGGTCTGTGGTGGAGTGCTGGTGTCTGAAGCCGAATTGCTCATCCGGGAGGATATGATTTTCTGAGGTGAATGAAGCTAGCCTTTCCGAATCAGTTTTTCGGCGATTTTGCCGATGAGTGGTAGTAGGCTAATGGGCCTGTAGTTCTGAGGGAACAGTGGATCTTTGCTGGGTTTCTGGATGTTGATAATATCGGCAAGTTTCCACATGGAAGGAAAGTGTTGAAATCGCAGCATGGCATTCATAATCGTAACTAGGAATACAACGGCTTTGCGGGGGAGGTTTTCCAGGGCTACGTTGGAGATTCCATCGTATCCCGGAGCTTTCCTATTTTTTAATGATTTGATTTTTTGGGAAACTTGTTCGAAAGTCGCGGGCTCGATAGTTGTGTTTGGGGTGGCGCGAAGCTCACATTTGGCCAGTGGACCTACCTTTATATGGTAAAAATTCGGCGTCCTTGTTTCATTCTAGAAGTTTTATTCTCTTTATTTAACTCATAGGGAATGTGAGAATTTAAAAATAAAAATTTGTTAAACTGGTATATTTTTATTCGTGTAATCTAGTTGATAACGCTGCAGAATTTAATTTATCGAACTCTTAACGATAAAGGGAGATATTTTATATGGATTTTTCGTTTTCACTGGCGATTTAAGAATATTTATTTATTGAAAATATTAATTAACAGGACTGTCAGAGTGGTGTTATGGTAGTGAAATTTAAATATATTGCAAGTTTCATTACAAGGTTATTAGGTGCATCAATTGTGAATCCAATGAATCGTTGCTAATTCGCACATCCAAAGCTAATATCGCGAATCACCCATCTACAGCTCCTCATGCTCTAAAGTGAATTTATTTCTTGGCTAGTGCAGAATGCTAGTAACTTGTTCACTACCTGATTCCGAGTTAATGAACAATTCCGGGTTATCAGCAATATATCAAGAAATTTATCTCGTTGTTCAGAATTTGCATTGGAATTGAACGTCTATAGATGGTATCTGTATGCAAATAGGTGGAGGATAGTCTATTAATACAAGAAAAGGGAATCGCGTTAATTACATATCCGCAAGTCCGACGACCAACGTTTAATCAACAAATTGCATGATGATTTAAGGGCTGGTTTATATGTGTCAAACCGCATATCTGTAATCTGTTGTTGTTGCGTTGTTGTCCCTAATTTCAAGCTTAGATAAACAATTTAACTAGTATTTGCAGTTGGTGTAGGTCGCCGTGCAGTCCCGTTACCGGTGGTGCTGTTGTTGACTGTTAATTTTCTGCTGTTTATGCATGTGCGGGTTTCAACTGTTTTATGCTGCGCTGCCGTTTTATGTTCTGCACATTAGCGTGAATTATCTCGGTTGTGTACCTGTCTATTTTTCTCTTTGTGTACGTTATTGCTTTCAACAACAAAAATAGTATTTTTATAATTGAAATTGTAGAAGTATAAAATAGCGGGCTAACAACACCATCACATGTAAGTACACTTGGAGAACCCAAATCACCACAACACATATTTCAAAGATCTTACGATCGTTTCGCTGACAACGTCAGCGTGATCAGAGGATGAAAAATTCTAAATTAAAATAAATCGCTACTGTGTATTTTTATCACACCTAGGTAACAAACTAATCTAAAGTAAAAATTGAAGTCGGCGACCCAACGTTTCTATTGTGTCAATATTGAACGGACGAGGTCGAAGAACTACTTTAGTCTACTGGTTGACAAATTTATGAGCTTTAATCTAATCTAAGGATAATAGGCTTAAAATGAAAGATACCGAGATATTTAAGGAGGCTACACGTTCTTTTTGATCTAGAAATTTCCCTATGTGAATATTGGAGCAACAAAAGAAAGTCGACATGCACATTTGGCAAACAGATCAATAACAGCCGCTCATCTTGTTTAAAAAACAAACCGAGTGTTTGGCTCAAAATGTTATATTTAACAAAGAATAAATATTTCAACTCAAATTCTACATAAAAACAAGTATTTATATTGATTTTTAATTCTACGTAAAAACAAATATTTATATCGACTTCTTAGATACAAAGAAAACGAAGGGGGTATATAATAGAATATAAAATTGCTAGTTGGGTTATTTCTTCTAATTTTTTTTTCTGAATACAACAGTGTATAATACGTTGTGAAATTTTTTAAGACTTCGGCTTAACTGTCATGCTAGATTGAATTAATTTGTCTCTTGACGTTGGCTGTGGAGTCTCAAAATCTCAAAGACTTCACCAAGCGCCAACAACTGAGCTTAAGTGCTTATAGTCTAGTCGACAGGTTGTAAAAAGTGGGGACAGGTTGGCAAAAGGTCAGAAGATAATGAAACTTTGGGATGTTATTCAGAGGTGGTTAGTTAGACCTCGAGGACCCTGTGCGAAAAACAAAGGGGGGGGGGAGTTAATGCAAAATTTTCGACCTTTCCCCAGTTTTTCCTTAATAACTTTTTCCCTTACATACTGCGGCAAACACATCTTATACTTTTTCGTAGAGCGTTAAATTTCCTACTACTTCAAATATTCAAACCTGTTTGTATGTAAAATCGTTACCGAGATATGGCGCTTCGAAAAAAAATTAGTAATTTATCAAAATTCGCTAAAAAATGCCGAAGAATGTAGAATTCCACCTTATTTCTTCTGTTATACCCGAATTATTGTGAAATGTTGTCATTATGATTTCTGGTTACAACCGCCAACTTCAAGAACACAAAAGCTAATTTTCTTCTCTGATGAAATCCAACCATACTCACTCTATGTTGGTATTGATATTAGTTACTCTTCCGATCGATATCCCGCCTCACCTCACCCCACCCCTCCACACACTACATAATTTACTACCAAATTTTTACGTTAGTACTAATATTTATATCCTTTTTTTTTCGGATTACAGGCATAAAGAGTGATTGCCGACTATACATCGTGATTCGTCAGAAAGGAATCGGTGCAGTTATTCGTTATCGTTTCAGGAGAGGCTGGTGAATCCGTGTTTGCGCAAATTCGAGTACCTTTTGGAGATGGCGTCTACATCTAGTCAACCAGACTTGTGTTTTATTTGTAAACGAGGAGTTGAAGCAGGTGAACTAACTGTTGCGAAAGTCAGAGAAGTTGCCAGACTGTTGGTGTCCAGTTTGAAAAGGAAACTTTCGGCAGATAAACAGTTCCTGCGTGGGTTGAGTGAAGTGAGAGTGCACAGTGCTTGCCAAACAAGGTACAAAAATGAGAAATTCATTGCTGCCTTTGCATGTCGAGGATATGACACATCCAAAGCGTCATCATTACTGCTGAAGGTGTGGACATACTTATTCTGTTGACAGCATTAGGTACTTTCACAAAGAACATTTCACAATTATCTTCAGAAAAGTGGAAGAGGCAGTGATCCCAGTGTCGTCTACTCGCCAAGTTCCTGATCTTTTCCCCCAAGGACACACTTATCCTCCACGCAGTGAGTGGTTGTGATACCACGTCAGCACCGTATGATTTGGGAAAGAAAATTTGCAGGAGAATACCTCACTCTCTGCAGCAGTGGCTCCATTTCTTACACCAAACGCTACTTCTCAGCAGATCCGCGACGCTGGAGAAAAGTTCCTGGTAGCAATTTATGGAGGCGACATTGACAATGACAACCTCAACGACCTGCGGTACCGATTATTCACACGATCAGTGACTAAGGCTAAATTGCAACTGGCCCGCCTACCACCAACAAGGGACGCGGCCAAGTACCACTCCCTTCGCACTTACCAGCAAGTACAGGTGTGGTTAGGCAATGAACTTCTCCCATAAATTTGCGGCCGGAGCCTAACCACGCAAGGGGTACTACCAATCCCCACAACCAGAAATGCTGCGCCGGACAACATCCTCCAGATTGTTTCATGCAAGTGCAGCAAAGGCTGTAGTACCGGAGCTTGCAGCTGCAAGAAAGCAGGCCTTAGGTGCTCAGCAATGTGCAAGCACTGCACAGGCCGCTCCTGCGAAAACGCTCCCGCAACTGATTGGAACGAGAAGGACTCACCAGACATAGTCGACGAATACGACGACAGCGAGAACATCATTAACAGCCTGATGGCTCAGGAAGACGACAAGCTGTTAGAAGCAGAACCAACGGCTAAGAAATGCCGACAGGAACTGTAATGAGTACAAATGAGTACCTACTATGATTTGTACATGTATATATGATTATCTTTCAATAATAATATATCTATTTTATATCATGTTTTCTTGTGAATACCTTAATATTGTATAATTATGTAGTGGGGGGGGGGGGGGATAGGGGAGATATCAATTCAAAAAGTAACAAATATCAATATCAACATGGAGTGAGTATGGTTGGATTTCATCAGAGAAAAAAATTAGCTTCTGAGAATTGGGGTTGGGTGGGGAAGATGGGAGCGGGGGCGGGTGGTGGTTTCCAAAGTTGGTGGTTGTAATCAAAAATCATAAGGGCAACAACATTTCACAATAATTCGGGTATAACAGAAGAAATAAGGTGGAATTCTGCATTTTCCGGCATTTTTTAGCGAATTTTGAGAAATAATTTTTTTTTGAAACGCCATATCTCGGTAAGGATTTGACTTACAAACATCTTTAATATTTGAGGTAGTAGGAAATTTAACGCTATACGAAAAAGTATTAGATGTTTTTGCTGTAGTATGTGAGGGAAAAAAGTTATTAAGGAAAAACCGGAGAATGGTCGAAAATTTTGCAGTACCCCCCCTTCTTTTTTTTCGCACAGGTTCCTTGAAGTCCAAAACTTGAGAAAATGTTAATTAACCATCCTTAAAAAACTTCCCAAAGTTTCATTAACTTCCGACCTATCTGAAACTACCTGTAGACTGAACTATTATCTGCTGACTACCGATACATTTCATCAGTTGGAGTCTGATGAACGCACTGTTGACTTTAAGCAATGTTTTATGTTTGTCTGTCCTTCCTTTTTGACAAATCGGCAACAGTTTCTAACAGCCTATCAGACTGTGTGATTATTTAGCGAATTTTCGGAAAGAAAATAAAATATTTAAATTGCCTTTGGTACAAAACAGTTGAGCCATAAGCAATTTGATAGGAATATATATGTTTACATTTTCATAATATATAAAAGTGGGTAATAAATTGCTTCACAAATAATGTCAAATAAAACTTCAAAGCTAGATACTTAGATAACGTTTTTATTTCTAACAGCTTCTGTCATGAAAATATTTGTCTTTTTCCGATTACTTCACTTCACTGGTTCAAATTACCGTGACCGTTGAAAAAATAACTTTTTTACATTTTCTTTTTTTATTTATTCGAATTACAGATTTGGTATATAATTTGATTTGCATGAATTTTTTAGTAAATTTTTGTAAAAATATAATTTGTGTAACATTACTTGAGCAAAAAGAAAGGCAAATTTTCGTGAGAGAAATGTTCGTAAACTGTCATGCAAACATTTTTTTTTGAATTTTTATCAGAAAGCTTTGTGCCGATAATTATATCGTGGCAGGTGTGTAAATAGCTTGAAGAGGGTCCTTGGCTAGGACAATCACATCAGATTAAGTTTATTTTTAGAGTATTTTTGTACTTTTAGTAAATTTTCTTTAAAAAATTTATTCAAATGAGCGCAAACTAGGATGCCTAACACCCATATCCGGGGTCAGTTTCAATTATATATATATATATATATATATATATATATATATATATATATATATATATATATATATATATATATGTATCACACCGATAACTCAATGGACCGATTTTGATCAAATTTTGTGAGTACCTTCCTTTGTAAATGGCTTGGATAAATTCGTTAGCTAGGAAAATCGGATAAGGTTTTCCGGGAAAATTCTGTGCTTTCTTTCGAATAAAATTCATATTTCCGAAAAGTAAAAAGAAAAATTCGGTATGCTGATTTCTGTAACAAAGGATTTCCTTTGTCCAAAAATTCATATCTCTAGGTTAAAAGACAAAGAAATTACAAGCCTCTGATTTAAAAAAAAGTTGAAACGACCAAATTGATAATTCTAGTAGTCGTACATTAGTAGGGATTAGCGCTTTGTGAGTTGAAATTACGGCTCGAAATGACTATCAAGCTCGTAGGTCTGTGTCTGAGCCGTCATTTCCGTTCATTTCGTTAAAATATGAGAAAAAAATTAATTTTTAACAAAAATTGTATGGTGTAAATAATAAAGACGTTAGAAAACTAATATACTAGAGTATATACCTGTTAGTAGATAGATCTGTCATGTCGAGAATGGCTGAGAGGTAAAGGCAGCAGTGTTGATTTAATAACGGACTCTTATAACACGTGTTCTAATCTCAGTTAGTGACTTCACTTTTTTTTAAGTCTTATTTCATTTTACCGTTATCTTATCAGACTGTGTAATTCCGATGAATTTTTAAACAAGTTTTTGTATGACAAATTCAATAGGACGAGATGAAAACTTTTAAGACTTACTTTAATTTGAATAGCACATCTGATTGTTAGTTATTGCCCCAACTTTGTGAATCTGTTCCATACTTAATACAGGCGTAGACTTTTCCCGTGGCTTCACAAGTGCTTGTTCTTTTCTGCAACCGATCTCAGTTTGTACTGGACACTGCAAGTGCGTTATGGTAGCGAATTTTCATTAAAGTTTCGAATTTCAAGAGCTCAATTTTCTATTAACCTAACGTTCGTTGGCCAGGAACCAGTTTTTAGGGAACATTTTAAATTTGTTTTCGGAAAATTTTTGTACATTTTCAAACAATAAAGCCATTTTAATGAAATATGGTAGATTGTTTCTATTATATAGGTCATCCTGGTAACAAAATATTATGCCTACTTTCTTTAGAAAAAAGACATATTTGTTATTAAAAACATATTAATGAAAATTCACTATCATAAAGCACTTGCTGCGTCCAGACATTTTTGAAATAAAGTTTTTTTAATGAAATATGGTAGGTATATTGTTTCTACTGTTGAGGTTATACCAAATTAGATGCCATTCGTTAAAGAAAGACATATTTGGCATTATCTTATTAAATTCACCACCATAACGTACTTTCTGCGTCGGGGCTTTATCAGGGGCGTGCGGTGACATTTCAAATAAGGGAAGCAATTCTCAGAAACTTACCTATTTGTAGTGTAACTCAATTCTTTTGTCGTTTTTGGCAAATTTTAATAATGTCGTCATAAAACTGTGGATTCTAGGACATTTACTGGACGAGTTTATTTTCAACTGACAAAATTGAAATTTGGAAAAGTCTTTTCTGTCCTGTTGAATTCCTAACAAAACTCTTGATACGTTTCAATGTAAAAAAATTTCGTTCTAAAAATGCACTAGTAGCAAGAATTGTTAATACTAATTCACATAATTTGAACACTTCAGAATATGGATTTTCCAATTTTGATTGTTTTAAGAAAGATAAAAGTTCACTCGCGTTAGTTTTTGTGCCTATAACATCGGTGTCATAAATGACTGTAAGTTCTGATCGTAATAAGGCTTTGTCAAAAGAATGTCCATGGTGGTGAAATAATGATTTGAATGAATCTTCTGGGAAAGGTATCCCTTTAAATCCTCCAAAATTACACAATTCAAGAAATTTCAGGTCACTAAGATGATCAAATCTGCAGTTAATTTGCTGCTGAATTTGATCTATGTATTCGTAGTAAAGGCGGCGGTAAGAAGTTTGAAGGTCTCCCACATTATCAGTGCACAGACGCTTTCTTCGTGGCTCCACTTCTCCTAATTCAATTGTTTTTTTCCCAGAACTTATCAAAATCATTCTACTAACATTGTACAAATAGAGCACTGTAGAACGTTTACCGCACTTTAGCTTGAAGACCTCTTAAATGTCCGGCCATAACAGCAGCCCTATGATAGTTTTGGGCAATTAATTTATTATCAGCCTCCTCAATATCTTTCATAATATTAAGTACAATTTTATATAGAGCGTTTGCGGTACGATCTTCTGTCACATTTTTTAAGCCTAAAAATCTTTCTTGTACACTCCCATCCATTTTTACGTAACGTATTACTACAGATAGTTGACTTAAATTAGTTACATCGATTGTTTCATCTAGATCAATAGCAATGAAACGAGTCTGTTTAATTTCAGATTTAATTCTGTTCAAAATAATAGTGACAGGAGCCGAAGTTAAGTCATTCTGAATGCGATTTTATGCCCCGCGAAAAACGTTAGACTGTTCCAAGTGATTTTTTAAATAAATGTCGTATTTGGCTATTAAAGAAACTAGGTCTTGAAAGTTTTCTCTATTTGCAGATGTAGTTGTTTCGTCATGACTCCGGAAGCCCAATTCATGCTGACCAAGCAAACACACAACATCAATAAGTCATTTTAATATGTTTCTGTTTTTATCAACCAGTTCATTGTGTTGGCGATGACTAATTTCTATCTGCTTGTCAACGGCGTATTCAATTCGCGTTTTTGCAAAGACACTTAATTTTAAAATGGTCTGTAAATGCGCTTTAGACATAACATGTCTTTTTACTACTTTACGTAGATTATTCAAGTCGGAAAACCCACTTTTATTCCACACCCCCTTTTCAGTCACAAATAGACTACCAGGCCAACAAAACAGTTTATTCCTGTTTTCACAACCCGTTAACTATTCATAAGTTTTTCCGCGTTGAAATATCGAGTACATGTTTTAATTCTTGGGTTTAAGTTTTTTACAGCAGGTTTCGGCCTACCTTTATTAATAATAGCAAAAGACATACTATGGATAAAACTCTCTTTCAGGGCTGCAAAAGACATACTATCGATAAAACTCTCTCTCAGGGCTGCAACTAAATTCATCTGTTGCATTTACCGCTCACCTTCTGACAACAACTTTGTCCAGCTCTTTGACTACCTTTCTGAAAAAACCGACTATCTGATTTCTGAATATCCTTCCTCCGAGGTCACTATTCTTGGCGACTTCAATGTCCATAATAAGGAATGGCTAGGATCTTCAAAAACCGATCCACAAGGGAGAGCAGAGGAGGCCTTTGCAGTCAGCAATTCTTTGGCCAATATGGTTCAGCAACCTACTTACTTTCCTCGTATCCCAACACACAGCTCAAATCCCTTGGATCTCCTTCTTACTACAAATCCTGAATGCTATAAGATATCAGTCACCGCCCCCCTTGGTCGCTCAGACCACGGCATGGTCACTGCTTCCTGTGCAATGCAACCCGAGGTCACACAGTCATCACACCCACGTATCGTTTGGCACTACAACTCCGCAAACTGGGACGAAATGCGGGATTACATTTCCTCATTTCCATGGGCGTCTGTCTGCTTCTCTGATCCTAACCCCTCTGATATCTCAGAAAACGTCACCGAAATTATCCAAGCTGGCATGGAATTATTTATTCCACGTACACAGAAAACCTCTTCAGCCACTCAAAAGCCCTGGTTCTCTAAATCCTGTGACAAGGCCAGACTTGAAAAGGTCAAAGCTCACAAAACGCTTCTACACAATCCCAGTCAAGAAAATCGTCAAGCATTCAACGACGCAAGAAACCGCTATGTCCGCATTCTTTCTGAGGCAAAAAACTCGTTTAATAACCACATCAAAAACAAAGTCCTCTCAAGCTCCAACGGCGGCAAACCCTTCTGGACTCTTGCTAAGTCTATTGGGAATAATTTCTGCAAGAGCACGTTCCCACCTCTCGTCTCAGGTGATGAAATTGTTTCTACCGCCCTGGGCAAGGCTGAACTTTTTGCTTCGTTGTTCGCCGGAAATTCTACTCTCAACCCACCTCCAAATGTTCAACCACCAACAGTCCCCAACGTCGCGCATAAAATGACTGATATCATTTTCAAAACTAAAAAGGTACGAAAGATGCTCTCTTCTCTTAATACCAGAAAAGCCTCTGGCCTTGACGAGATCCCAGCAATTGTTCTCAAAAAATGCGCACCAGAACTTGCTCCTGTCCTGACTCGTCTGTTTCAGATATCTTACAATAAAGGCATATTCCCTGGTAACTGGAAAACTGCTCGAGTACAACCCATCCCCAAGAAAGGATCCAAAGCGCTTCCTAGCAACTACAGGCCTATTTCTTTCCTTTCAGTCATCTCTAAAGTGATGGAAAAGTATATAAACACCGAACTACTAAAATTCCTTGAAAAACACAGTCTAATCCACGACAGGCAGTATGGATTCCGTCAGCGCAGATCGACTGCCGACCTCCTTTCCTTTGTCACCCATTCTTGGAACAAGTCTATGGAACAACACGGTGAATCCCAGATTGTTGCTCTAGACATATCCAAAGCATTCGACCAGGTCTGGCACGCAGCGCTGCTTAATAAACTTCCGGCCTATGGCCTACCACCAAAACTTTGTACCTGGACAGCAAATTTCGTCTCCAACAGGAGCATATCTGTTGTTGTGGATGGCCATTCCTCTAAACTGTATCCAATTAATGCAGGAGTTCCTCAAGGTTCAGCTTTAGCCCCGACTTTGTTTCTTCTCCACATCAATGACCTCCTCTCTAGCACATCCAACCCAGTTCACAGTTACGCGGACGACAGCACCCTCCACTCAAACATACAATATTCTAAGCCTGTCTCTTTAGCCCAATTAGATGAGGATCGCAGACTCATGGAGGGTTCTGTCTCCGTAGACCTCCAAAAAATATTAGACTGGGGAAGTAGAAATCATGTACAATTCAACCCCACCAAAACTAAGTCTTGCTTTCTTCCTCACAAGAGATACAGCAGCCCTAGACCCATCACAATGAACAACCAAGCTATTCAAAGTAATGAGTCCTTTTCTCTTGTTGGCATTTCTGTGGATCGAAATCTTAATTGGCACCAACATGTTACATCAATTGCAGAAGCGGCTGCTAAGAAATTGGGTTTCCTCTTCCGGGCTCGCAAATACTTTTCACCAACTAATCTCTATACCTTATACACTTCACAAATAAGGCCAAACCTCGAATACTGCTCCCACATCTGGGGTGCAGCAGCCGCTTCTACACTCGCTATCCTGGACTCCATTCAAAAGAGAGCTATACGTCTCATCGGTGACCCTACCCTCACCCAAAGGCTTCCATCCCTTGCCCACCGACGTGCCGTTGGTGACCTCTCTCTCTTTTATAGATATCTGCACGGGCACTGCTCAGAGGAGCTTTCCTCCATAATTCCCCCACCTGCTGCCCCCAGCAGATCTACCAGGGGAACAGAGCGAATGCACCCTTTTACTGTCCAGGTCACCAGACATAGAACATCTTGTTATGCCCGCTCTTTTGTCCCGAGGACTTCCAAGTTGTGGAATTCCTTGCCGGCACATCTTTTTCCTTCTCCTCCGAACCTCCAAACCTTCAAGTCCAGAATTAAGAAGTTGACTCTTTCCTCCTTGTCAACACCCACGGTACGATAGTATTTAGGCTGTAAGCCCTCGTGGTGTGTTGTTGACATAAAAAAAAAAGTTTTTAAGCAAACGGTAAACCTGAAAATCCTTTGGTTATCAAAAACACACAATACAATCACAGTTATTATTACCACTTGTTTGTAAAGTTTGTAAATCCCCACCCCCACCGACGCCGCTGTTAAAAGCTGATCTACTTTCAGCCATATTAATAATCATAAAATGCCCATGTATTTAACATAGTCAACTGCTTATACCTACGAAATAATCAGACACATTCACTTTGTACGTGCACCGGGTCTTCCTAGTACAACGCGTTCTAAAAATACGCGTACATCCGTCGAGCTAGGGTTTCTTATAAAGTTGGCTGCTGACTACGTGTATTTAACCGAAGGCATTGCAACTCGTGCTGTTCGCTGGCCCATTTACTGCGACGACGTCCTTGCTAGGAGCGTATATACAAATACAGTATGATGCATAATAAATAATTATGTGTGTGAGCTTGCGAAATAAAAATTGTAATTATTAAATTAGTTTCAGAGTTTGAAATTTAATATTTAAAATACAAAAGGGATTTTAACTAATGCGGTTTAGGTATGTAGTCGTTATTTTAAGGGAAGCAATGCTTCCCTTGCTTCCATGGACCGCACGCCACTAGGCTTTATTTTTTGAACTAATTTTTCTAACTGTTCATATGCTACAACATCCAACCTATGGTCTTAAATAGATATAATTTGTGATCCAAAGCCCTTGTCTCTCTTAATTACTAACATAAGCCTACATTTATTATCATCATTATGATCGTGACAAGCCACATTAGAAAGAGAATTTAATCAAGCGAACAAACAAGCCATGATTTGTGTCCGGTCCACGTGAGCACATCCAACCACACATATATAGATGCGTATACATATACTTTTCCTAGCTCAACAGTTTATTTAATGTATAATTAGCTGAAATTACACGGGACCAAAGAAACTTTGCCTGACTAATGAAGTCATAATGAATACACGGTACAATTTATAATTTGATGTTCCTAGACCAGACCTCAACATTCTTTCATTCTTTCCTTTGCTAACGCACACCACATAAATCTGATGGACTAGCAAGGAACGACCACGTGTAAAGCCATTAATTATCCTCTAGCTAACGGCTGTTCTCTTCTCTTTCGTGTACTCTTGCAGTGTCAGGGGAATGACAGAGCATATTTGTGGTTACAATGTGTTTTTCTTTACTTTTTACTTACTATAATAGGCTAGATTGTAAAGTTTGCGAAGTTTTAGTTTTCAACTAGAAAATAACCCCACGTGATTTCGGAAACATCAACTACTTTTATAATTAGACCAACAGGAATAAATTGAACGAGCATAAGTTTGCGCTTCTTAAGGAAGAACGCGAAGCGTAACAGAAAATTAATTGCCCTGTTGTGGGCGCTGTGGGAGATATAACTGGGTCAGGTGCGAAAAATATTAGAAACGGAATGATAAGAGATATTACTGAGTATTCTTAAGTCACGTTTGGTTAACTGTGCAGTGTACTTTTGACTGGCTAATATCTACACCATCCAGTTAAGTTCACTATATAATTTCTGTAAGATCTCTTAAGCAAAAAAAAAACATTATCTGAAACTTTACTAGGTTAAATAGTGAATGAAACCAAGAATTTACTCCGAGCATTTACTCAATGCTTGGAGCACTTTCTGAAATCGGAGTGAATAAAAATGAGTTTGACCTGCAGAGTAAATTCTCCAACTGCCGGAAAAACTTAAGAATTTACTATCATGAGAAACATATCTAATATGCTAATAGGCCACAAGTCCTCTTCCTCACCGAAACCCAAATCAGTGCCAAAGCACCCACTAACCACCTTATTTTCCCGGGGTATGAGCTCCTTACTTCTTTTAGATTGCATGGAGGCGTGCACACATACGTACGTAGCAATCTACCCTGCACCACATTCCCCAATTTAGAAGCAAGAAGAAAAGACATACTATGGATGAAACTCTCTCTCAGCGCTGCAACTAAATTCATCTGTTGCATTTACCGGTCACCTTCTGACAACAACTTTGTCCAGCTCTTCGACTACCTTTCTGAAAAAACCGACCATCTGATTTCCGAATATCCTTTCTTCGAGGTCACTATTCTTGGTGACTTCAATGTCCATAAAAAGGAATAGCTAGGATCTTCAAAAACCGATCCAAAAGGGAGAGCAGCGGAGGCCTTTGCAGTCAGCATTTCTTTAGCCAATATGGTTCAGCAACCTACTTACTTTCTTCGCATCCCAACACACAGCTCAAATCCCTTGGATCTCCTTCTTAATACAAAACCTGAATGCTATAAGACATCAGTCACCGCCCCCCTTGGTCGCTCAGACCACCGCATGGTCACCGCCTCCTGCACAATGCAACCCGAGGGTACACAGTCATCACACCCACGTGCCTTTGGCACTACTCCGCGAACTGGGACAAAATGCGGGATTACTTTTCCTCATTTCCCTGGGCGTCTGTCTGCTTCTCTCATCCTGACCCCTCTGATATCTCACAAAACGACACCGAAATTATCCAAGCTGGCATGGAATTATTTATTCCACGTACACAGAAAACCTCGTCAGCCACTTAAAAGCCCTGGTTCTCTAAATCCTGTGACAAGGCCAGACTTTAAAAGGCCAAAGCTCACAAAAAGCTTCTACACAATCCCAGTCAATAAAACTGTCAGGCATTTAATGACGCAAGAAACCGCTATGTCCGCATTCTTTCTGAGGCAAAACACTAATTTAATAACCACATCAAAAACAAAGTCCTCTCAAGCTACAACGGCAGCAAACCCTTCTGGACTCTTGCTGAATCTATTGGGAATAATTTCTGCAAGAGCACGTTTCCACCTCTTGTTTCAGGGGACGAAAATGTTTCTACCGCCCTGGACAAGGCTGAACTTTTTGCCTTGTTGTTCGCCGGCAATTCTACTATCAATCCACCTCCTGTTTAACCACCAACAGTCCCCAATATCTCGCATAAAATGACGGATATCATTTTCAAAACTAAAAAGGTACGAAAGATGCTATCTTCTCTTAATACCAGAAAGGCCTCTGGCCTTGACGAGATCCCAGCAATTGTTCTCAAAAAATGCGTACCAGAACTTGCTCCTGTCCTCACTCGTCTGTTTTAGACAGCTCCCAATAAAGGCATATTCCATAGTAAGTGGAAAACTGCTCGACTACAACCTGTCCTCAAGAAAGGATCCAAAGCGCTTCCTAGCAACTACAGGCCTATTTATCTCCTTTCAGTCGTCTATAAAGTGATGGAAAAGTATATAAACACCGAATTACTAAAATTTCTTAAAAAACACAGTCTAATGCACGGCAGACAGTATGGATTCCGTCAGCGCAGATCAACTGCCGACCTCCTTTCTTTATCACCCATTCTTGGAACTAGTCTATGGAACTGCACTGTGAATTCCAGATTGTCACTCTAACAGCAAATTTCCTCTCCAACCGGAGCATTTCTGTTGCAGTGGATGGCCATTCAACTAAACTGTATCCAATTAATGCAGGAGTCCCTCAAGCTTCAGCTTTAGCCCACACTTTGTTTCTTCTCCACATCTATGACCTCCCCTCTAGCACACCCAACCCAGTTCACAGTTACGCGGACGACAGCACCCTCTACTCAAATATACAATATTCTAAGCCTGTCTCTTTAGCCCAATTAGATGAGGATCGCAGACTCATTGACAGTTTTGTCTCTGTAGATCTCCAAGAAATATTAGACTGGGGAAGTAGAAATATTGTACAATTCAACTCCACCCAGGCTTCAGGGGCCACTGCAAAATTCAGGAGATCGTGAAGGAGCCCATGCTTGAAATGAGGTTAGACTTCGCGAGCCCGCGAATGTGCAGGGAAAACAACTTTACAGTGGAAATCCCTGATCGCGAGGCATGGCGGGAGGAGACGACGGGCATGCCACGGGACGCGCTCGTCTGGTTCACGGACGGATCTGGCGGGGAGCGTGGGACGGGGGCAGGTGTTTACTCGGAAGGACCGAGGGTAAGTCATAGTATTTCCCTCGGAGCCCATGCAACGGTGTTTCAGGCCGAGATGTACGCCATCCTGCACTGTGTGCGGGAGAACAAGAGGAGGGGCTACACCAACAAGCGGATCCTCATAGCCACAGACAGCCAGGCAGCCCTTAAGGCACTAAGTAGCCCACGGGTAAATTCTTGGCTGGTGAGTGAGTGCCGTGACGAGACGAGCGACCTGGCTGGGCAGAATGAGGTGACCCTCATCTGGGTGCCGGGTCACTCGGGGGTTAAAGGCAATGAAGAAGCTGACAGTCTCGCGAAGAGAGGGTCAGCAGAACTATTTATGGGACCAGAACCGGCTCTGGGCGTGTCAAAGAGCACTTCCAGGGGAGCCATTAAGTCCTGGGTCAGAAACCAACACAAGGTGTACTGGGCGGACTGTCCAGGGCTCAGACATGGGAAGTCAATAATTGACGGACCCAGTTCAAAGAGAGCTGTGGAGCTGCTAAACCTTAGCAGAGGACAGCTCAGAAACACAACAGGTCTCTTGACGGGACACATGGCCGTCAAGAAACACCTGCATAAAATGGGGCGGTTCGAAGGGGACCTCGCATGCAGACTCTGCGGCGAGGGGGAGCAATCAGCCCAGCACATCTTGTGTGAGTGTATAGCTCTGGACCGGAAAAGACAACTGATCTACGGTCACTCTAGACCGGAGACAGAGCAATATAAAACTTCACCCTACCAATCGCTGTGCAGACTAGTTCAAGGCACAGTGATCTTGGAATGGGTGGAGTAAGACTAAGGGTATGCACAATCAACCAAGGGTTGCGGTGCTATCGGGGCGGCAAGGCCGCGGACGAGTCCTGAGGGAACAAAAAAATATATATAAACACCGAATTACTAAAATTTCTTAAAAAACACAGTCTAATGCACGACAGGCAGTATGGATTCCGTCAGCGCAGATCAACTGCCGACCTCCTTTCTTTATCACCCATTCTTGGAACTAGTCTATGGAACTGCACTGTGAATTCCAGATTGTCACTCTAGATATATCCAAAGCATTCGACCAAGTCTGGCACGCAGCGCTGCTTAGTAAACTTCCGGCCTATGGCCTACCATCAAAACTCTGTACCTGGACAGCAAATTTCCTCTCCAACCGGAGCATTTCTGTTGCAGTGGATGGCCATTCAACTAAACTGTATCCAATTAATGCAGGAGTCCCTCAAGCTTCAGCTTTAGCCCACACTTTGTTTCTTCTCCACATCTATGACCTCCCCTCTAGCACACCCAACCCAGTTCACAGTTACGCGGACGACAGCACCCTCTACTCAAATATACAATATTCTAAGCCTGTCACTTTAGCCCAATTAGATGAGGATCGCAGATTCATTGACAGTTCTGTCTCTGTAGATCTCCAAGAAATATTAGACTAGGGAAGTAGAAATATTGTACAATTCAACTCCACCAAACCTCAGTCTTGATTTCTATCTCATAAGAGATACACGAGTCCTAGACCCATCACAATGAACAACCAAGTTATTCAAAGTAATGAGTCCGTTTCACTTGTTGGCATTTCTGTGAATCGAAATCTCAATTGGCACCAACATGTCGCATCAATTGCAGAAGCGGCTGCTAAAAAATTAGGTTTCTCCTTCCGGGCTTGCAAATACCTTTCACCAGCTAATCTCTATACCTTATATACTTCACAAATAAGGCCAAACCTCGAATACTGCTCCCACATCTGGGGTGCCGCTTCTACACTCGCTATCCTGGACTCCATTCAGAAGAGAGCTATACGTCTCATCGGCGACCCTACCCTCACCCAAAGACTGCCATCCCTTGCTCACCGACAAGCCGTTGGTGACCTCTCTCTCTTTTATAGATATCTGCAGGGCACTGCTCAGAGGAGCTTTCTTCTATAGTTCCTCCACCTGCTGCCCCCAACAGATCTACCAGGGAGCAGAGCGAATGCACCCTTTTACTGTCCAGGTCACCAGACATAGAACATATTGTTATGTCCGCTCTTTTGTCCCGAGGTCTTCCAAGTTGTGAAATTCCTTGCCGGCACATGTTTTTCCTTCTCCTCCGAACATCAAAACCTTCAAGGTCAGAATTAACAAGTTGCCTCTTTCTCCCTTGTCGACATCCACGGCACGATAGTATTTAGGCTGTAAGCCCTCGTGGTGTGTTGTTGAAATAAATAAAATAATAATAAAACATAAGACTTTGCTCGCGTAAGAATATTCTCCCATTATTTAGCTGTGGTGTGTATTTGCATCCAGAGACGTGCAGAGACGGCTGCTAGTACTGGGCTTTTGGCGAGTACTGTTCCGCTTGGTTCCGTTTAAGTTGAGTCGTCAGGCACACAAGAAGATGTCGGCAAGTAATAATGATGATTGTGTATACGGTATGGAAAAAGGTTTGACAAGGCCTTGTTTGTAAAAATTGTTGCCGGGAATGAAGTTATGCTTGAAAAATCGATGTCTCCTTTGGTGATTACAGCAAAAAAAAGAAACCTGGCGGGAAAGAACTGTAAAGTATAACAGTGCCAGTAGTCATGAAATGTCTTCTACAGAACTGTCAAAATTGTTGATAACATAAAGATCAGGACCAAGAAGAAAACATATTTGTAAGCTACCGGAAAATGGGCAAAAAAGATAAACAATTTGGGAAAAGCAATTTTTGAAAATCCCAAATGACAAAGAGAGACCTGTATTTTGTGGGGTTCCAAGGAGTGTTGCTGTCGGAATAAAGGAAACAACTACTGCAATGTACATATGTGACGACGACGGAACATCATCCCAAGAAAACATCAACCAAACGGCCAAACAGAGCTGGGATATTTCTGAAAAAAATAAGAAAAAGTTCAAAAAAGTGTTACAGTATAAAAGTGGGTTGACTAAGGCCTTGTATGCTCCACAACTCCAACGTTCTGATACAACAAATGAATATATACGAAATGTAAATAGGACGGGAGAAAATTGAATTGGCCAAGGTGAAAAAAGCCTTCGGTGATCAGTCAACTCAAACTACTGCTGCAGATTCTGGTTATTGTACTGTTTTTGAACAATTAAAAACAATATGCACCACAAATTTGATTTTAGGATTTCATGTTTTTTCCTTTTCAACATTCGCACAATTAAAAAGTGTTGCATATTATTAAAGTGTTGTTACATAAGTTGTTGCTTTGCAACTTTGTCTGTGCATTCCCTTCTTAAGCAGCAATGAGTACACCTTCATTGTTCTCCTCGTTATCTTCAATAATTTCTACATCATACACATCACAAGTGTTTTCATACATTGTAAAACAACACATGAAATAATGGTCTTAGGTATTTTGTCCATAGAAACGCTTACACAGCTACCTAGAATAGGAAATCGGTTTTTCAACTGTCCAAACATTCTTTCTATAACCACTCTTTCCCTTACGTTGTGTATGTTCAAATTCTGCTATGTGCGGTGTGAGGAGGCTTGAAAGCTCTTATCAGTCAGGGTGCAATACCCCTAGCAAACAAGCAGAGCGACTGAATTGAGAAATAACTCTTCACACAGCACATCGTCACCATATCCTGGCATCTCGTACGCGACATGGCCGCTCCGCACTTATGCTGGTAAACTTCTCATTATCATTACCAGTGGCCTAGACATTTATGCTTGCATAAGCTTCGCGGTTGATATATTCATCGCCGAACAAGGTTGGTTTCTTTATTTCAATATGAGTGCAGTCCAGAGCCCACTATGGCCGTGGGGAAATTAAAGCGGGTGTTTTGTCGATAGAGTGGACTGTATTTTTGTTCTCATAGACTGGTTCTTGTTAATAAAATTTACTATTTAACACAACACTATATTACTGGATAATAAAAAATAAAATATAAAAATGGTTACAATGTGACACTGAATCAACCACTTGACCGTCTCTCGTCTTCTTTTACTGCTGACTGATGTCGTCTCGGGTGGCACTGTGGCGAGCTCTTTCATCCACCCTGAGAAGAAAACAATAATATGAATTTCACTTAATATGAATTCCCCTAACAGCGAGTTTGCCACAAAAGTTTTTCCTCGATCACTTCTTATATTGTACTTGGAAACCTGATCCAGTTTGGGGCTTTTTCTATTATGCTATCCAAAACTGCATTAATAGTTTTACATACCGTTATACGGTGTAGCCTGAGTTCTTCAGCAATTCTGCTTTGAAAGCTGGATCACCAACGAAACGCAGAAAAATCTCCATCTTCTTTAGAACTGACAGAGCTCCGCCACGAGTGTCGTAACTTTTGGGTAAAAATTCTTGTGTAAGAAATGTAACACTGTCAGTCTCAAACCACAAAGGCTTCAATCATTCATTTCTCTCCTTTCGTTGTACACTTCTTACGAACAAACGTTCATGTATATCGCCATGATTAAAAGTGAGAGACAGCGAGCATGGGTTGGACTATCGTGAAATGAAAAATTTACTAATGGGGAGATCTGTATGTGTATATATATATATATATATATATATATATATATATATATATATATATATATATCGTACCGGTAACTCAAAAAATAACAGGCCGAATTTGATGAAAATTGGCACGTGTCTTCCTTTTGTAAACGGCCTGCATCACTTCGTTATCCAGGAAAATCGGACCAGCTTTTCCAGGAAAATTTTGGAAATCTCCGAAAATACCAGAGCTATGACAACCAAATTTGGCACACACGTTTATACTATCAAACGCGATCTACATACAGAAATATAGATTGACTAATCAAAAGAAAAAATTCTCCAGGCATTTAAAGAAGAAAAAAAATTAGGTGCCACTGGTGATCAGAGGAAAGCACAACAACAAAATATTTTTTTGTGATTAACAGAACCAATTGAATATTGCACACCAAGGTTAAGTATTCTTGATGCAAAAATGTCAAGAAATAGCAGGAAAAATTTTTAAAAATTTTATAATTTTCTTGTTAAAACGTCAAAGTCGCGATTTTCAGACGAGTCTGAAACAAATACGGATTGCGTTGAAGCAATGTCATAATAAGTGTGTTTTACAAAGCCTTAGATTTCAGCTTCAACCATCATAGTCCTTCATTTTACTAAAATAATTTCGGAAAATCCATTTCCAATAGACCTTCTTTCTGATGCTTTGGAATTAGTTTTAGCTATAGAGTTTATGGTTTAATAGTAGATATTTTAGCAAATTTTCGTAGAAAAAATCGTTATTGAAAAGACCGCGACTTATGAATTTTAAAAAGATTTCCTCAAATGAGTGCGAATTAGAACCCCTAAAACACACATACCGGGTCAGTTTTAGTTTTTGCCTGTTTCTACATAGATAGGGTGACGCATTTCTACAATTAAGCTCAATATATTAGACAAGATCTGAGAAAAAATTATATACGTTAATCATAGGGCGGTGCCTTGAGCTGCATAAGTCCCATAAGTCGCTGGTGATACACACTTTTTTTAATGGAAACGCCTTATGTTATTGCATTTTTGTATTTTCGATTGAATTATAATGCATGTTTATAGTATATTTTATAATAACGGAACTGTTCCATACTAAATACAGGCGTGAGGACTAGTTTTAGAGAACATTAAATAAGACAAAAACAAATTCCCAATGCATGCCGCACTGAAACCTAGTCGTAACGTTTTACTTTAGATCAGGCTTGAAAATTTACGTAAATTGAATAAGAAACTTTCCGAAATCCTTCAAATGAACAAATAACGAACGCTGATGGTACAAGCTCGAAATACAAAATACTTTTGCATTTAGGATCAGGGAATGCTTTAGATAACTTTATCAATCTCAATTAGATAATTGCAAATAGTAATTATTTCCCGCGCTGTTCTGTATGTGAGTGTGAGTCGAAGTTGGAAGTAATCGTCGTTATAGAGCAATTTAAGTGTAGAGTTTAGAGTGATTACATTAAAGCGTTTATAATTGAACTGCTTTGGAATGAACTCAATTTAACTTTAATTACAGAACTTTGACTTGTTCTTAGATGGTTGACCGCTGTCGCCGTACCCCAGTTTCCTTAGTCCCCATACTTGTGATACACATATGGATTTGATGCATCACGTTCTGAGATTTGGACAGTCTTGTCTGAAGAGGTTTAGTACAGCTTATACAAATATTAACTACGTCGCTGGTAATGGTGACGGGACATATATTTACAAATGGCTGTGTCAAGCAGCTGTTTTAGCAGAAAATACGTCAGTGCGTCATTGTCAGTAATTGACTTTTAAAGCTGCAGTAGTAGAATATTGCAAAAAATGTTCGGGACGCAGCAAGTACATTATAGTAGTGAATTTTCATAATAATTGTACACTACTAGTAACGTATATTATTAAAACTAATTCTTTAAATTTAAAAGGACCGAGGAGATCGGTTTTAGACGTCACAGTTATCGATTATTCGAATAATTTTCAATTTTCTATGGAGCTAGAAAATCATAGTTTGGTAGAGATATAATATGTAAGTACTGAAAGTCTCTTTAAAAAATTGTGTTAATAAATAATAAATTTCATTAAAGTCACCAAAGTTTTCTAGAAAAAATTAAGGGAATGTACCTGCCAAATCATAAATATGACAGGTATTAGTGAATTTTCTTTAAAAAAAATCACTAATGAGGAGATCCCGACTTTTGAATTTTGAAAAAATTCTACAAATGATATATATATATATATATATATATATATATATATATATATATATATATATATATATATATATATATAAATCGAAACTGACCCCGGATATGTGTTCTAGGGGGCCTAATTAGCGATCATTTGTAGAATTTTTTTTAAAATTCAAAAGTCGGGATCTCCTCATTAGTGATTTTTTTTTTAAAGAAAATTCACTAATACCTGTCATATTTATGGTTTGGCAGGTACATCATATATATATATATATATATATATATATATATATATATCAAAAAATTGTGGGAAAGCCGTCAGTTGTAGAATAAAACTCTTTATTATAGGCCGAGCTTTCGGAAAAATGTATTACTTTTTTAAGGCTACAACATGGAAAGAAAACAAGTTTACAATTTACTTGGAAAAATATAAAAGTTTAAAATACTTACATATAACATGAGTTCTACTAAACTAATTATGTAATAACAAACATAAAAAAAACCTTTTTATGAATTTGAGTGAAGTCGAAAAGTGCCAAACTGACATATAAAGCTAACTGTTGTCTAATTGAATTTGTTTTTTGTTTTTGTCTAGGAAATATAAATAGGGGTAGTGCTTTCTAAAATTATTATCTTTCTTTAGGTTTATTAAATTGTCGTTAAAAGTAATTTCAAATTCTTCTAAACACATTCTTTTATTACTTATGGTTTCACAGTGTAAAATAGAAACATTACTTATATTACATATCATACATTTTAGAAATCACTACCCTAGTATCACTAGTATCACTAGTAACAAAGTAAGGGCAACAAAATTTGGTACATCGTTTTATATCGCTATAGGTAAATTACCTACCAAAATTTAGCGCTGTAGTCCAAAAGACAAAAAAAGTTATGGACATTTAAAGAAAACTAAATTGGGGTTTTCCTCAAAACGTCAAAGTGACAATTTAAAACGTCCAAATTGGCAACATTTAGGCAAAGAACTTGAATTTAATACGGACTACGGAAAGAAAATGTCCCAAGAAGAATGTTTTGCAAGCCCTGAAGTATTAGTTTGAACCGTCATTCTCCTCCATTCTACTAAAATATTTCCAGAAAATTCATTTCAAATAGACCCTTTCTCTGATGCTTGGCAGTAGTCTTAGCTATAGAGTTTATCGTTTAATGGTATATAACTTTTGTCGAATTTTCGTAAGAAACCAATAAAGCTCAATATATCCGTTATTATACAAGATATAAAAAAAAATATAGATTAATTCTAGGGTGTCTTGAGCTTCATCTGAAAAAGTATTTCTACAATCACAGGTGACCCATAAGTCGTTGGTGATACAAATAATTTTTTTTAATCGAACACGCCTTTTGTTATCGCATTTTCCATCGAAATATAATGCATATTTGTAAGTAAAGAATTTCTGGACGCAGCAAGTGCGTTATGGTAGCAAATTGTGATTAAATGCTTTATATTTGAAAAGCTCAATTTGCTATTGACCTATAAGGTTGGCCAAGAAACGGATTTTTTCGGTTACATTTTAAGTTTACTTTCGGAAATTTTTGTACGTTTTCAAACAATAAAGTTATTTTGATGAAACATGGCACATTGTTTTTACTATATATGTTATACTGGTAATCAAATTTGATGCCTGCTTTCTGAAGAAAAAAACATGTTTGCTTTAAAAAACATTTTTATGAAAATTCACTACCATAACGCACTTGCTGCGTCCCGAATTTTTTTCTTTTAATTGCTGGTTCTGTTTTAGTCAACCCAGTCGAATTACTTTTTGCAAACAAAACAACAAAAAATATTTTTTAAAACCAACTTGTAGTTATCCGCGAAGCTCATCATGTCATTTTTCTTTAATTTAGTACCCATGCTGCGTTTACATAGGTGTTACTATGGTTCAACATTGAAGATTCTAGCTTAGTAGGAAATTGAGTTATCGGTTTTCAAATATTTTCACAGAAACTCTGCACCATAATGTGTTTGCTGCACCCAGACCTTTTTCAACACTTAATTTTTAGTCCACTCAATCGAAACAGTTTCTGCAAACAAAATAACACAAATGGTTTTCTAAAACAAATTTATCGTTGCCTGTGAAGCTCATTGTGTTATTTTTTAAATTTTGTAGCCACGCTGCTTTTATATAGGTTTTATTATGTATCAAAATGAAAGATTTTAGTTTAATGGGAAATTGAATTATCACCATTTGGAACATTTTTACGGAAATTCGCTACCATAACGCACTTGCTGCACCTAAACCCTTTTCAAAATTTATTTACTATTGCTTATACTCTTTGAAAATGAAACAACTAAATATAAACAATAAAAACATTTGAAATTAAAATTTTAATACTTTACACTGAACATATGTTTATAAGTATAGATTAAACTACTGCATGATATTATGTAGGTTCAATTACCTAAAATTTTCCACATACGACATGAACAGTAAGTAATAATGAAAAGTCACTAAAAACTAAAAGTAAACAATAAGTACCTTGTTCTTAAATTCTAAGGTATTAGCTGAGTCTTATTAGTTGTTTAAATGTAAACATAGAAGAAGAAGAAGATAACCTCGAATTCGACTCCTACCACTGACAGTTTGCAAAATAACAAATGACAATGGCAAATAGCTAACTGGCGTTGTCAGATTTAACTAGGAAAGGGCGATGTGTTTTAAATACCTTGAAGAATGGGAAGCTTGATATTTATACATAATAAAACGTTTATACCTGTTTCTTTTTCGCCAGCTCATTAGGGGTAATTTTATGTGTTATTATTTTTTTAAATTTTTAACAACACACCACAAGGGCTCACAGCCTAAATACTATCGTACCGTGGGTGTTGACAAGGAGGAAAGAGGCAAGTTGTTAATTCTGGACTTGAAGGTTTGGAGGTTCGGAGGAGAAGGAAAAACATGTGCCGGCAAGGAATTCCACAACTTGGAAGTCCTCGGGACAAAAGAGCGGGCATAACAAGATGTTCTATGTCTGGTGACCTGGACAGTAAAAGGATGCATTCGCTCTGTTCCCCTGGTAGATCTGTTGGGGGCAGCAGGTGGGGGAACTATGGAGGAAAGCTCTTCTGAGCAGTTCCCGTGCAGATATCTATAAAAGAGAGAGAGAGAGAGAGAGAGAGGTCACCAAAGGCACGTCGGTGGCCAAGAGATGGCAGCCTTTGGGTGAGGGTAGGGTCACCGATGCGACGTATAGCTCTCTTTTGAATGGAGTCCAGGATAGCGAGTGTAGAAGCGGCAGCTGCACCTCAGATGTGGGAGCAGTATTCGAGGTTTGGCCTTATTTGTGAAGTATATAAGGTATAGAGATTAGCTGGTGAAAAGTATTTGCGAGCCCAGAAGGGAAAACCTAATTTCTTAGCAGCTGTTTCTGCAATTGTTGTGACATGTTGGTGCCAATTGAGATTTCGATCCACAGAAATGCCAACAAGTGAAAAGGACTCATTACTTTAAATAACTTGGTTGTTCATTGTGATGGTTCTACGGCTGGTGTACCCTTTATGAGAAAGAGAGCAATACTCAGATTTGGTGGAGTTGAATTGTACAAGACTTCTACTTCCCCAATCTAGTATTTTTTGGAGATCCACGGAGACAGAACCCTTTATGTGTCTGTGATCCACATCTAGTTGGGCCAAAGAGACAGGCTTAGAATATTGTATATTTGAGTGGAGAGTGCTGTCGTCCGCGTAACTGTGAACTGGGTTGGATGTGCTAGAGAGGAGGTCATTGATGTGGGGAAGAAACAAAGTAGGGGCTAAAGCTGAACCTTAAGGAACTCCTGCATTATTTGGATATAGTTTAGAGGAATGGCCATCTACAGCAACAGAAATGCTCCGGTTGGAGAGGGAGTTTGCTGTCCAGGTACATAGTTTTGGCGGTAAGCCATAGGCCGGTAGTTTATTAAGCAGCGCTGCGTGCCAGACGTGGTCGAAGGCTTTGGATATGTCTAGAGCGACAATCTGGGATTGACCGTATAGTTCCATAGACTTGTTCCAAGAATTCGTGACAAAGGAAAGGAGGTCGGCAGTTGATCTGCGCTAATGGAATCCATACTGCCTGTGTTTTTCATAAAATTTTTATAATTCGGTGCTTATATACTCTTCCATCACTTTAGAGATGACTGAAGGGAGAGAAATAGGCCTGTAGTTGCTAGGAAGCGCTTTGGATCCTTTCTTGGGGACGGGTTGTACTCGAGCAGTTTTCCAGTTACTAGAGAATATACCTCCATTGTAAGATGTCTGAAACAGACGAGTCAGGACAGGAGCAAGTTCTGGTGGGCATTTATTGAGAACAATTGCTGGGATCTCGTCAAAGCCAGGAGCTTTCCTGGTATTAAGAGAAGAGAAGATCTGTCGTACCCTTTTAGTTTTTAAAATGATGTCCGTCATTTTATGCGCGACATTGGGGACTGTTGGTGGTTGAACATTTGGAGGTGGGTTGTGAGTAGGCAAAAAGTTCAGCCTTGCCCAGGGCGGTAGAAACAATTTCATCCCCTGAGACAAGAGTTGGGAACGTGCTCTTGCAGAAATTATTCCCAATAGATTTATCAAGAGTCCAGAAGGGTTTTCTGCCCTTAGAGCTTAAGAGGACTTTGTTTTTGATGTGGTTATGAAACAAGTTTTTTGCCTCGGAAAGAATGCGGACATAGCGGTTTCTTGCGTCGTTAAATGCTTGACGGTTTTCTTGACTGGGATTGTGTAGAAGTGTTTTGTGAGCTTTGACCTTTTCAAGTCTGGTCTTGTCACAAGATTTAGAGAACCAGGGCTTTTGAGCGGCTGAAGAGATTTGTTGTGTACGTGGAATAAATAATTCCATACCAGCTTAGATAATTTCGGCGACGTTTTGTGAGATATCTGAGGGGTCAGAATGAGAGAAGCAGACAGACGCCCATGGAAATGAGGAAAAGTAATCTCGCATTTCGTCCCAGTTCGCGGAGTTGTAGTGTTAAACGATACGTGGGTGTGATGTCTGTGTGACCTCGGGTTGCATTGCGCAGGAAACGGTGACCATGCCATGGTCTGAGCGACCGAGGGGGGCGGTAACTGATATTTTATAGCATTCAGGATTTGTAATAAGAAGGAGATTCAAGGGATTTGAGCTGTGTGTTGGAATGCGAGGAAAGTAAGTAGGTTGCTGAACCATATTGGCTAAAGAGTTGCTGACTGCAAAGGCCTCCGCTGCTCTCCCTTGTGGATCGGTTTTTGAAGATCCTAGCCATTCCTTATTATGGACGTTGAAGTCACCAAGAATGGTGACCTCGGAGGAAGGATATTCAGAAATCAGATGGTCGGTTTTTTTCAGAAAGTCATTTAAAGAGCTGGACAAAGTTGTTGTCAGAAGGTAACCGGTAAATGCAACAGATGAATTTAGTTGCAGCCCTGAGAGAGAGTTTTATTCATAGTATGTCTTTTCTTCCAGCTTGTAAATTGGGGAGTCTGATGCAAGGTAGATTGCTACGGACGTACGCGCACACGCTTGCATGCAATCTAAAGGAAGTAAGGAGCTCATACCCCGGGAAATGAAGGTGACTAGTGGCTGTTTTGGCACTGATTTGGGTTTCGGTGAGGAAGAGGAGTTGGGGCCTATTAGCCTGGAGGAAATGGTGAACGGAGTTCAGGTTAGAATTTAGGCCACATATATTCGAGAAGGATATGTGGAATTTTGATGTTCGCGCCTCCTGTACACCCCTCTCCCGGAGATCCGAATGGAGGGGTATTTTACCTCTGGAATGTTTTGCACAAGGAGGATCCATCATCATTTTTGCTTATAAGGGAAACCGACTCATACACCAGAACCGGAAACGTCCGTTGGGACTGCACCGACCCCTTGATGCATGGGGTGGTACCTCCTCGGGCGTGGAAGATTCTACTACCACCTGCGAAGAGAGGAAGCGAGACTTTAGTAGACCATCAGCCCTGGGCGTTATTCCCATTGCCGACAGTCACGCCAGGGGTGGCACGTGGAGCCAGCCTCTAGGAGTCTGGTAGCTAAATCACGCGTCGATTAATCAAGAGAACGACCAGCGCACGACCAGGCTAACGGACCACACCCCTTGTGCTTCCGTAGGGGAAACAACCCAACTCGCAATTTTAGATTTTATTATAGTTGTGAAAACGTTTTCGCCAAAAAGTTAATAAAATATCTCGCTCTCTCAGTTGTTTTCAATATGTTTATAAAACAGCTATAAACCCAAATTTGGCACCATTTTATAAAATACTTAAGTTTTCGTAATATATATATATATATATATATATATATATATATATATATATATATATATATATATATATATATAAAACATTTTGTGAACATTACTAAACAATTTTATAAACATTATTGCAACTCTAAAAAAACACTGACATTATAAAATAGTTTTATTACAGTTCTAATAGTATGCTATAGAATATACTTAACTATTTGTTATGCTATTCTTATAAATCAACTATACAACCGTTTTGTAAAAGCATTTTAGTAGTTTCTGGTAAACATTATAAAGTGAAATAGAAGAATATTCATTCTTACTTTTCGTGTTTTCAGTTGTAACAATTGAGATACTGAATTTGAACGTATTGTATTGGGCTGTTCCACCCTATATATATATATATATATATATATATATATATATATATATATATATATATATATATATATATATATATATATATATATATATATATATATATATATATTGTGACTTCAGTTACAGTTACGCAAAATATAACCGAGATTTATATGAAATTAAAGATATAAAAGCGTGTGTTTTATGTTAGACAAAATGTATGAAAAAATAAATAAATGAACTTAACATTCTTAGCAACGTTTGATCAAAGTTTCTCACACATGACCTACAGAGTCTTTTTATATGAATCTATTATTAGAACTCACCCATCCTATAAAATCCACAAGAGTATTACTCATTATTTATTTTACGAAGGGTGAATTGAAACGATGAAAACTATGTAACCATGACTAATAATACCTCCACTGAGATATTATCTAAATAAACTAAACCCATACAGTGGAGCTGAACTAGGGTAGAATGTCTATTTCAAAACGGGGAGTTGAAGTATAGATTTTTAATCTAGAATAGTAGCCTGAAGGACCGGTAGTATTCAGTTCTAAATAAATCTAAAATCACAAAAGCGGCAGACGATGAGCCAGTCAACTCAGCCCGGAGCGTCAGCCCATCCTTCGCTTGTCTTCTTTGTCTTACCGATACTGTTCTAATTGCAGCAGTGATGCTCCCGGAGCCTCCGGGCAAGCGATTTCTTATTATTATACATAAATAGAGTGAAGTGGCTTGTGCGGTTATGCCAGACCAGTTTTCAATATCGGAGCAAGCGACACAAAATTGGTTTAGTATACTGATACTGTAGCTTCAGCCTTGTTATTTGGCTCGTGTGTTAAGTGGAAGAGGTTGTGAAATTGCCTTTTAATGAGTCACTAATAATTCACATTTTCAAAGAACATAGATTTGATCTTGTTTAAAAAAAACTACGTTTTCCATACCACAAATCGCCGAGTACGTTATGGTAGCAAATGAGATATGTAAGATTATAAAAATATATCTATGGGATAATATGTAGAATTATATACGTTAGTTATAGGGTGTCTTCAACTGCATCTTGCAAAATTATTTCGACAATCACAGCGTGGCTCATAAGTCGTTGGTGATACCAATTTTCTTTTCTTAAACCGAACACCTCTTACATTATTTAATTTTTTATTTTCCATCGAATTACAATGCATGTTTAAAAGAAAAAAATTGAATACGTTCATCGTTGTCGAGTTATTTCAATTTTTATGAATTTTTAGCGATTTTTTTTTTCAATTCTTTAATGAGGATATATATATATATATATATATATATATATATATATATATATATATATATATATATATATATATACATATACATATACATATACATATATATCCGACCGATAACTAATAAAATAATGCACCAATCTTGATCAAATTTCGTGAGTACCTTCCTTTTGCAAGTGGCTTGGATAAGTTCGTTAGCCAGGGAAATCGGATCAGGTTTTCCCGGAAAATTTTGTATTTTCTTTCTAAACAAATTCATATCTCCGGAAATAACAAAGTAAGGGCAACCGAATTTGGTACACGTGTTTGTATTATAAAGGGTGAACTCTGTATGTCTCTAGCTTTAAAGGCAAAGCAATTTTAAACGTCAAAATTGGCAATGTTTAGGCAAAGAACGTGAAACAAATAGGAATTTTGAAAAGAAAATGTTGCAAGAAGAGTGTTCTGCAAACCCTTAAGTTTCAGATTCAACCGTCATTGCCCTTCATTTTACTAAAATGTGTACAGAAAATTCATTTCAAATAGACCCTTTCTCTGATGCTTTGGCTGTTGGTTTAGTTAAGTTAATGCTTTCGCTGTAGGTTTGGTAAAGTTTATGGCTTAACGGTCTATATATTATTTTTAACTTATTTTCGTAGAACAAATTCGTTAATGCGTTTTTCCATTTTTCATGGAAATATAATGCGGGCGATATGCGTTTGTAAGAAAAAAATCTGGACGCAGTAAGTGCGTTTTGGTAGCGAATTTTCGGTAAATTTGCAAATTAGCTCCCGAACGCTTTTCAAAAAACTGTTTTCAGAAACCTGCCTAGGGCCCCCCCTGGATCCACAAACCCCAAGAAAAATTTCTTGTTCACACCCCCCAAAGAAATTACGGGACCAGGAGTAGGGGTGTATAATTTTTTTAGCTAATTTTCGTAGAACAAATTCGTTAATGCATTTTGGAATTTTTTATCAAAATATGATGCGTTTGTAAGAAAAAGATTTGGACGCAGTAAGTGCGTTTTGGTAGCGAATTTTCGGTAAATTTGCAATTAAGTCCCCGAACGCTTTTCAAAAAACTGTTTTCAGAAACCTGCCTAGGCCCCCCCTGGATCCACAAACCCCAAGAAAAATTTCTTGTTCACACTCCCCAAGGAAGTTACGGGACCAGGAATGAGTAGGGGTGCATATTTTTTTTAGCTAATTTTCGTAGAACAAATTTGTTAATGCATTTTTTCATTTTTTATCGAAATATGATGCGTTTGTAAGAAAAGAATCTGGACGCAGTAAGTGCGTTTTGGTAGCGAATTTTCGGTAAATTTTGCAGTTTAGCTCCCGAACGCTTTTCATTTTTTTTTCAGAAACATGCCTAGACCACCCGCTTTCCCTGGATTCACAAGCCCCAAGAAAAATTTCTTGTTCACACCCCCAAGGAAGTTACGGGACCAGGAGTAAGTAGGGGTGCTGGGCGGGGTAGGTAGTAAAAAGGAAATATGAGCAGAAAATTCGAATAAAACGGGCTTGAAAGCTATCTTATCTGTCCCCCTTAAACCCTACCTACCCCGCACAGCACCCCTTTACCCCCAAGTGCCGTAACTTCCTCGGTGGGTAGGAACAAGACATTTTTCTTGTGGTTTATGCAGCGAGGGTGGTTGTATGCACGCGAGGGGGAAGGAAAATCCCCATGACGAATCAGACCCCCCCACCACTATCACACGTCGAATTGTGTGTTGGGGGGGGGGGTGTGCTTGCTTCTCCGTAGGCATTTTCTCCCCCCTCGTGTGCATACAACCACTCTCGTTGCATAAACCACAAGAAAAACTTCTTGTTCATACCCCCCAAGAAAGTTACGTGACCTGGGGCAAACAGGGGTGCTGTGCGGTATAGGCAGGGTTTAATGGGGATATGGCTTCCAATAAACAGCTTTTAAGCAGTTTTCTTCGCATTTTCTGCTCATATTTCCTTTTTACTACCTACCCCGCCCAGCACCGCCATTCGCTCCTAGTCCCGTAACTTCCTTGGGGGGTGTGAACAAGAAATTTTTCTTGTGGTTTGTGCATTCAGGTGGGGTCCTAGTAATGTTTCTGAAAACAATTTTTTTTAAATACATTCGGGAGATAATCTGCAAATTTACCGAATTTTCATTTAAATGCTTCAAATTTCAATAATTCAATTTGCTATTAACGTAAGCTTTGTTGGTAAGGAAACCAACATTTAAGTTTATTTTCGGAAAATTTGTGTATATTTTCAAACCATAAGTAATTTTGATAAAATATTGTACTTTGTTTCTACTACATAGGCTATAACGGTAATCAGATTGATGCCTGCTCGCATTTGCTATTAAAAACATTTTTATGGAAATTCACTTCCATAACACACTTGCTGCATCCAGACTTTTGAAAAATGTTTATATATTTTCAAACAATAAAGTTATTTCGATGAAATATGATACATTGTTTCTACTATATAGGTAACCAAGTTTGATGCCTGCTTTCATCAAAGAAAGATATTTGCCATTAAAAGTATTTTTTTAAAATTCGCTACCATAACGCACTTGCTGCGTCCCGAACTTTTTACATTTTTGGCACATATCAAAAATTATGGTACGGCGTTTTCACCAATAGTTAGCTGAGTCCCATTAAAATTATGTATTCAGAGAGGTTTTCGTGTAGTATATCCGTCGAAAAAATCAAGATGCCGTAGACACGTATTAAGATTTAGATCTAGATGAGGATGTGGAAACCATATCTTTTAGCTTTCGGTTTAGAGGACAAGTGTTTGGAGTCATGTTATTCTTCTCAGTAAGCAGAATTATATATAATATAATAGCATATCTAGCAAATTAAACTTTTTTAGTTTTCGGTTAAGAAGGCATGTATGGGGTATTATTTTACTCGGCTTAGTAAGAAGAATTCAAATATATCATATGCGCATGCGCAAACCAACTTTTTTAATTTTTGAGTTAGAGGGCACATGTGGGGTTTCATTCTAAACGTCTTGATGAGTAGAACTCAAATATGGTATATGCGCATTCGCAAACCAACTTTTTTGTCTTGAAGAGTAGATTTACATTGAGTTACAGATTCTATAATTTCGAAGTACCCTAACAAGTAAAACTTAATGCCTGGAAGGGTAGAGTTCCAGTTTGTAAACCAACACACTCTTCATCACTTCAGAGTTAACTTAGTCGTGTGACCAGTCAAACTAATTGTCTTGAGGTGTAGATTTCAAGTTTTTAAGCCATCATATGTCAATCGTTTTAGAGCAACGTATCCATGTAACACTTCAATTTAATTTTTATACTTACAGTTTATTCTGCTAACATTATTTTATTATATATCTTAAGTGTGTTAAGGTGACATTAATTTAAAAATAAAAATAAAAATAATACCAAGATTTATAGAGTATAATACTAATTAATTATTTATTTTTAAACATACATGTTTTGAACTAGTTTACCTAATAAGTCAAACTGAATGTTTTAAAGTGCAGATTTCAATTTTGTAAACCAGCACACTCTATCATTTCAGAGTAACCTTAGTCATGTGACCAGTCAAACTAATTGTCTTGAGTTGTAGCTTTCAAGTTTGTAAGCCATCACACGGCAATCGTTTTAGAACAACGTATACATGTAACCCTTCAACTAAATTGTTATGCTGACAGTTCATGATGCTAACGTCATTTTATTATGTATCTTAAGTACGTTAACGAAACATTAATCTTAAAATATAAAAAAAGAGTTATAAAGTACAATACAAACGCTCTCAAATAGTGACTGAATGTAAAAAAAATTAAACTGCCGTAATTCAATTTTCTCGGATGGCACAGCCTGTATTTTATGTTTCTACTTCAAGTTTTGTGTAACACTTCCTACATACTTACAGACTAAGGTTTTTAAAATAGTTACATTTATAATCGCATACCATTCTAATAACCAATCAGATTGTGTGATTGTCTGGCGAATTTTTGGAGAAAACTGTTTAAATATTTAAATTGCTTTGGTACAAAAAACGAAAGAAATTGTTAATTTGATAGGATTATCTGAGTTTACATTTTCATAATATATTAGTTGATAAATTGGTTTCACATATGTCAAGTTACACTTTAGAATTAAATTAAACGTTGAATGAACAGCTTCTCCTCCAGACAACCAAAATTTATTTCAGATTTCTCTTACTTCCGACGCGTTTTGACACTCTAAGAGGTCATCTTCAGGGGACAAATCTACAAACATAACAAGATAGGTCTGTTAGAAAAACATTAGTTTCTCCGGTAGGCAATTGTGCATGTAAGAGCTTAATGACGACAAGGTGATTTTCACAGAAAAGTCAAAGGTCAAAGTCACAAGTCACACAGTAAAAACATCAAGCAACAGTCAAGTTAAAATCTAAAAAGCCACAGATACAGTAACAACAGCTAATATATGTTAAGTTTAAACATGCAATTACGTTAACAAAACTAAAATCATCAAATCAACTGAAAAGCGTTGAAAGTCACAAAACTGCCAAAGTCTAATATTTGATAATTGAACACTAAGTAAACAAGTCTATTGTAGAAGCACAATGCAAAGCCAATGAGTGAAACTGACAGGTTAAATAACACAATAGGCAGGCAAAGTCAAGTAAGAAACCCAATGAGAACCATTAGGGCAAAGAAACTGTGAAACATTAAGTGGAACAATATGAGCCATACTCACTTAAACAATTCTAAAAAAATTGAACTCGAAACTATACAGGCAGGTTCAACAAGTTACAACTTCATCCATTGTGCTAGGGGCCATGCAATACTGCATCCGCATAATGCCAGAAAAAAATCAATGGAAAAGATCGGCGACTTTTTTAACAAACACGATGAAGGGCGGCCATTATGTGAACTTGAAACGGGCAGGGTGCAACGGCGTAGGTGCGGGAAGAAGTGTCAGAAGCGAAATGTCAATGACAAAAGAGGCAGGAATGGAAGGGGATCCATAGAGCAGCCATCTTCAAATCATAATTTTTATAGTCATGTAAAAAACCATAGAGTTCAGCAGCACTATTACACCAATTGGCTATAGAATGAAGGAAAGTTAGTTAAATCCATGTTTTTTTTTAAATTTCAACAACACACCACGAGGGCCTACAGCCTAAATACTATCGTACCGTGGGTGTTGACAAGGAGAAAAGAGGCAGCTTGTTAATTCTGGACTTGAAGGTTTGGAGGTTCGGAGGAGAAGGAAAAACATGTGCCGGCAAGGAATTCCACAACTTGGAAGTCCTCGGGACAAAAGAGCGGGCATAACAAGATGTTCTAAGTCTGGTGACCTGGACAGTAAAAGGGTGCATTCGCTCTGTTCCCCTGGTAGATCTGTTGGGGGCAGCATGTGGGGAACTATGGAGGAAAGCTCCTCTGAGCAGTGCTTGTGCAGATATCTATAAAAGAGAGAGAGAGGTCACCAACGGCACGTCGGTGGGCAATTGTAGAAGCGGCAGCGGCACCCCAGATGTGGGAGCAGTATTCGAGGTTTGGCCTTATTTGTGAAGTATATAAGCTATAGAGAATAGCTGGTGAAAAGTATTTGCGAGCCCGGAAGAGGAAACCTAATTTCTTAGCAGCCGCTTCTGCAATTGATGTGACATGTTGGTGCCAATTAAGATTTCGATCCACAGAAAGGCCAACAAGAGAAAATAACTCATTACTTTAAATAACTTGGTTGTTCATTGTGATGGGTCTAGAGATGGTGTATCTCTTGTGAGAAAGAAAGCAAGGCTTAGTTTTGGTAGGGTTGAATTGTACAAGATTTCTACTTTCCCAGTCTAACATTTTTTGGAGATCCACGGAGACAGAACCCTCCATGAGTCTGCGATCCTCATCTAATTGGGCTAAAGAGACAGGCTTAGAATATTGTATATTTGAATGGAGGGTGCTGTCGTCCGCGTAGCTGTGAACTGGTTTGGTTGTGCTAGAGAGGAGGTCATTGATGTGGAGAAGAAACAAAGTATGGGCTAAAACTGAACCTTGAGGAACTCCTGCATTAATTGGATACAGTTTAGAGAATGTTAGAAAAGTTCAAAACATCACCGGTTTGGCACTTGGAATATTTGAAAATCTCAATTTCCGCTAAGACGAATTGTTCTACGCCAAAGCTTGAGGGGTGCAAAATTTCAGCATCTGTATGTTTGTTGAAGCAGTGGCCACTCTCCCTCAAATGGCAACCAAAGACTGACGTGTCATTGTTGAGCTCGTTTCTACTCCTAAGGTGTTCCGTGACTCTGGTGCCCAAAGATCTTCCGGTTATTACTATGTATACAGCTTTACAACCGGGGGTACCACATTTTAAGCGATAAACACCCGACTTCTTCAGGTATGGGGTGCTATCCTTGTTGTGAATGAAATGTTGTGTCAGAAATGAAATCAGAAATGAATACACTTTAGAATGTCAGTTTTAAGTAATCTTCTTATTTCTGATAGCTTGTGGCAAATTTGAGTCTGTTCCCTTATATTTTTCTTTACTTCCACTAAAAAGGCCGAGGTTGGACACTGTCGCTGGAAACTCAAACAAAAAGAAAAATCATCTCAAAAACCACAAAAATACTAAGAGAGTTGGGCGTTAGATACGTATTTCGACAACGAAGTCGCTCAACTAACTGCATGGGCAAAATTATTCTATTTATGTACCTAAAATATACACTAAAAATTATGTAATACCGATGATCTAATATGCTTTGATGATTCAATACCGGAATATTTCGTCGAAAAAACTAGGAGGTTGAAAATCATTCGATTGAATTCATTAACAGAATCAAAGATATTAAGTTAAAACCAAATGATAATGATGATCTCTTTTGATGTAAGGCTAGATGCATTCTCACCACAATTAGAACTGTAGACCGGTTTCGCTCTAATTAGAGATCGTCAATACGGCATACTAATTCCAGCGAAAATACACCTTTAAAGTAATACGACTATGGTAGCCAGCCTTCCAAAACTTAGTGAGATGTAAGACACGAAACACGTGCCGCCATCTCGTTGCGGAACCAAATAGTATGTTGTCACGGCAGCTTCAAATAACACAGAATTTTGAGAAATAGAGACTGTCTACAACTAACTAACAATTTAGTAAATTGTTATCCCTGGCCCTTTTCTACCTAAATATAGGGACAAAGTATGTAAGGCAAATGCAACCATTATATTTTACTTTGTTATTTCCGAAGATATAATTTTTTTCGAAAGAAAACACAACATTTTCGGGGAAAACCTAGGCCGATTTTCCTGGATAACAAACTTATCCAAGCCACTTGCAAAAGGAAGGCACTCACCAAATTTGATCAAGATCGGTCCATTATTTTTAGAGTTATTGGTGTGATATATATATATATATATATATATATATATATATATATATATATATATATATATATATATATATATATATATATATATATATACATATATATATATATATATATATATATATATATATATATATATATATATATTAGGGTGGAGTGAAATGAGTTCAAAAAATTTTTCTTTCGAATTTCCTCAACGCTGTATGACTAAATGTTTGTATGCATAAATAGCTGTTGAAATATGTAAAACTTTAATTTTTAACTTATGATCTTCAGGTGGCGCAAAAGACTTAAAGTTTTGAATTTTTTTAAATATTTAAATTAATAAAACAATATTTTTTTTCACTTAAATTTTATTTTCTGAATTTAAAATATAAAGAATTGTAACTACATAACAAGCTTTTATTATTTTAGGCTTCTGTCATATCATCTGCATGCGGAGTTGGTCGTTGAACTTCAGAGAAAAACTGAGATTTTGTGTCGAACGTTGGCATAATTTTTCTCGATTTCATTCTTGCTCGGATGTATCCATCACGTGCTTTACTTCCGCATACAGCCAAACTAGCTTCAGTGCCCAGTTTTACGCCTCTCTCTACAGCTTGCGTGTGACAGGGAAATTTTTCAATACAGATATCTATATTTTTATTCATAATTTTGTCCCATGTTTCACTGTCACTATATTTTGAAGTGAATGGCGGCTCGAATATTTTTTCTGTTGTCCAGTCTATTAAATCATAATAGACGTTCGCTCCAAAATTTAATTTCGGGATCAAAAACTCTCTTACACTCTTCCCCTTTGCAGTTTTTCTGGCTTTGAGTACTCGTCTTAGTGCTAATTCTTTAACTTCTGGTCTTTCGTCTTGTAGCATCGCTAGTAAAATATTTTCCGAATTTGCGAAGAAAGAGTTCCGCTGTATTACTCTAAACGCAATTGTTTTAAGCTTATCTTTTAAATAGGAACATCTTTTTATCATGCTTAGAAGATGGTGCGGGCCGTATTTGCATGAAGGTTTCATTTTTATACTGAACCATGTTGGCGCGTACACTTTAATCACAAACGTAGCAAGCTCGACCAGACTTTCAGATGGGTACTTGGTGGCCACATATAATCTCAAAATTCTGTTTGCACAGGTTAGCGAACGAGAGTGGACCAGTTTTCCTGGTTGCTTATTAGCCAAGTCAGTTGTCACGTTACCTTGTGTAACAGCTTGACAAATTTCCAAGAGATATTTTTGGTCAGTGCTCAGAATTTTCAAGTCAATCTCAGGTAACACTGTCTCAATCTTCTCAAATTCCACTACAGGTAAGTCTGCAGAGTTCTGTAACTTCTTTCCGATGACTTCTGCGAACGTATTGCGACCTGACGTACTACCATCCAAAGTGTTGAAAAGATGACGCAGTTGCAATTCGTTTGCGTGCAACAAACATATAAGCCAATGTAAAGGTCGATTTAACTGTCTTTCAATCAATGTAATTGCTCCATTCTTAGAGCCTGTGTTGACAGCAGTTCCGTCACATCCAATGGCTACAATGGTTGATAGATCCTTAAAATGCAACTTTAGAAAGTTCATTATGCTATTTTGTATAGAAATAGCGGTTCCAGAAGGAGGCGTAACGTGGCCAATGTATTGCGAATCTGGCTAGGACAGCAAAACAATATGTTCTTCGGTAATTGTTTTTCTATGATACTTGTTACCATGTTTTTCTTGAACGAAGGACCTGTCTTTCTGGCCATCAAAGTATAAGCCGCTTATTTTATTATCATAACTCGCCAAGCTCGAACTCTCAAATCTTCTCGGACTTTCCGTAGCTCGCGTCGTAATTTACTTCTGTCTATTACCTTTGAGGAATATTGGTTATAAATCAAGGCAAAAACTTGAAGAACTGCACTGGCAATGATTGATGCTGATCTGTCGGAGACTCCAGTCCGATCACAAGCAGTGGCAAAATTTTCTAGTCGGTGCCTCATCTGCTTTGTTTGTATTTTTGATTTGGAGGACGATGAGATATCCGATGAAAGTATTGCAGAAAAGTCTGGGTCTTGGTTGCTGTCTGACAAGCTTCCACTACCTTCGGAGGTCTCTGACTCTGCAGTCAATGCCGTATCTGGTGAGGGACTTAAAGTTCGCTTAATTGACTGTTTATTTTTCTTCTCCAGTCTCAATTGCCTGCGCTCCAAAAGTTTGGTTGTTTCTATATCTATTGAACCAATATACATTTTACGGCTTTCCCTTTGATCTTGCAAGAATTCCAGCTCTCTCTCTTAGGGATTTTTGTTGAACATTTACAGAAATCGGCACGAATGCATTTGCACACAGCAATATCAAAGACATTTCTCGTTGCATCTTCGTAAAATTTATTTTTATTTTTAGCTACTCGGCATTTCTTCATTTTCTTGTATTTCTGATAATATTGTATTATGCTGCTTAGAATTTGTTGTTGAGATATAATAGGAATAGAGGCTTTATTCCATAGCTTTGTTAAATCAGTTATAATTATTTCACACACGTCTTTCACAGAAGGATCTTTCCCATTTATTTTCCACTTCAAGTCATATCTTATCCACAAATAATCCTTTATTATATCTGAATATGTAGGTAACATATTGTCTTTTAGTTTTTCTGCGCCACCAAAGATAGGACACGACAAATCCTTTCTTGTTTTAAGCATTTTACTGACCGATTAAAATCGAAGTTTCCGCGATTATTTCAACCTGTGGTCCGTGCGACTGACTTATTCAGACTAATTGTACTGTATCCGTGGCGGCATAACACAGTTAAAAGTTCGGTTGGGAGGAGGGGGGAGATATAAGTGTGATGTGTGACGTGTGTGTAGTGCAAATAAATGTGTTGGCGACGTTAAAATGCACAAACTGAGGACGGAGGTGCCTGTCTACTGTGTCTACTTCAAATAATATCTCGCAAAAAAAACAGTTTTTAAAAATAAAACTTTAGGTTCAGTGCGCCACCTGAAGATGAAGTTAGAATTTGATCATATTTTAGGTACTTCCCTGGGTACCACCAAGGCATCGAATGGTTATACAGGAAAAACCAAATTTAATTTTTTTTTCACTCCACCCCAATATATATATATATATATATATATATATATATATATATATATATATATATATATGTATATGTATATATATATATATATATATATATATATATATATATATATATATATATATATATATAAACAAATAAAAATTGAAACTGACCCCGGATATGTGTTCTAGGGGACCTAATTCGCGCTCATTTGAAGAAAATTTTTCAAAATTCAAAAGTCGGGATCTCCTCATTCGTGAATTTTTTCAAGAAAATTCATTAAAATCTATATTTAATGGTCTCTCAAAACTTTTGAACTAAGGCGGGTTTGGCTAAATTATAATAATTGTGATGCCAATAATCTACCAGTGTACCATGACTTTTGGACCAGCCTGTAATAATGTCTAACTCCAGCATATTCCAATTTAAGTTCCGCTTAACTACCTTTGCCGTGGCATTTATAATCCTGCTGCTTTAGCTGTGTATCTGTTTTGCAAACGGCATAACAGTTTACGATTCCTTTACTTTGATTAAAACCATACTTTGATTAAAACCAATCAAACTATCACGCAGGGAATGCTATCAATAAACGACTCAGATATTCGAGTTACTGTGTTGTATTCCCGTGTTAGTAGGGGGGTATTTGGTTCGCAGGAATAGGTATGCGCTTTGATACTCACGCATGTATGTAGCGCTTTAGGTCAGATGTTACAGCTAAAATGCAATCTATCTGTTTGAATAATTTCCAACTGATACGTTATTTGCATATTTCAATCATATCGCGTGTGCCACTCAGGAAATACAAGAGCAAATGTTGATACATAACTGCCGCTTATGCCGTGTTGTTAAATTTAAGTCGGCTCACATGACGAGTGAAATCTTTCGTGTCAAAATAAATTAAAATTGACCCTCCAAATCGGTAATAATTAATGTAATAACACGTTATAGGAACAATTTTTCTACCGGACAAATAGTTATACGTTTAGGGTTTGCTTGTAAATAATCTACATACTGCTAAAATACCGTTTTTCCAACTACCAATATAGTGTGAAATTTCTATTTCTAATTTATAATTTTTTAGATTAGCTTTTCAGGTCTTCAATTTTTACCAATAAAAGCACTTCAATAAAGCCCCTCTTATCATCATTACAGCCTGTTTCTAGTACTTCTTTTCGTTTCGTTGTAGCTTTCACATGTTGTCGCATCCAATGAATTTGTCATATATAATACTGGTCTAACAAAAATACTCCACCAAGAGACTTATAGCTCTGGTGAATTCCAAAATAACCCTTAAATTTTCGATTTAATTACACTTTTGGAAACGTTAAAGGATAGCTCACTTATGAAAACATCATGTGAGTACCTCTCAATTGCGCAAACTTTCCATAATTTGAACAAAACTGTAACTGATTCACTTTCCAATATCCCAGCCCAATTAACAAAATTGCTTTTATAAAAGCTGTGAGAACCTTTATTCAGTTTTAAAGTTTTATAATTAGACTGCAAAAACGTGTTCCCAGTATTAATACAACCCATTTATGTCCAAAATGCCAACAAATTTATACAACAATTTCATTGTAAAAGCACTGTTTATGTCAACGTTAGTACCACAATACTGTTTGCTCCGCGACATTCTGTTAACGTTTATACAGTTGTCTATAAAGCTTCTAAAAAGTACAAGTGACCTCGGTTTGGGATACCATTTTGGATCTTATAAAACCTGTATAAAACAAATTTGTTGCATTCTGGCATGCCTGGCATACATACACAGCAGCTTTATAAGCGTGATATCAAGAAGTGTAATAAAGTTATTTTTTCTTAGTGTTATAAACTTTAAACAACCTTACAGAAGTTATTGTATTGAGCTTTATAAATACACCATAATCAAATAGCATACGAGATGACTTTATAAGGATGTTGTTTCTATCGTCTAATAAAGTATTTTTGTCATCCATTCTTGGAACAAGTCTACTACACGTCAAGAACTACACGGTGAATACCAGATTGTCGCTCTAGACATATCCAAAGCATTCGACCAGGTTTGGCACGCAGCGCTGCTTAATAAACTTCCGGCCTATGGCCGACCACCAAAACTCTGTTCCTGGACTGCAAATTTCCTCTCCAACCAGAGCATTTCTGTTGTCGCAGATGGCCATTCCTCTAAACTGTATCCAATTAATGCAGGAGTCCCTCAAGGTTCAGCTTTAACCCTACTTTGTTTCTTCTCCACATCGATGACCTCTCCTCTAGCACATCCAACCCAATTCACAGTTATGCGGATGACAGCACCCTCCACTCAAATGGACAATATTCTAAGCCTGCCTCTTTAGCCCAATTAGATGAGGATCGCAGACTCATGGAGGGTTCTGTCTCTGTGGATGTCCAAAAAATATTGGACTGGGGAAGTAAAAATCTTGTACAATTCAACTCCATCAAATCTCAGTCTTGCTTTATATCTCATAAGAGATACACCAGCCCTAGACCCATCACAATGAACAACCAAGTTATTAAAAGTAGTAAGTCCTTTTCACTTGTTGGCATTCCTGTGGATCGAAATCTCAATTGGCACCAACATGTCACATCAATTGCAGGAGCGGTTGCTAAGAATTTATGTTTCCTCTTCCGGGCTCGGAAATACTTTGTCTTATATACTTCACAAATAAGGCCAAACCTCGAATGCTGCTCCCACATCTGCCGATTCTACGCTCGCTATCCTGCACTCCATTCAGAAGAGAGCTATACGTCTCATCGGTGACCCTACAAAGGCTGCCATCCCTTGCTCACCGACGTGCCTTTGGTGACCTCTCTCTCTCTCTCTCTCTATCTCTCTTTTACAGATATCTGCACGTGCAGTGCTCAGAGGAACTTTCTTCCATAGTTCCTCCACCTGCTGCCTTCAACAGATCTACTAGGCAGGTTTCTGAAAAACATTTTTTTGGAAGGATTCGGGAGCTAAACTGCAAATTTACCGAAAATTCGCTACCAAAACGCACTTACTGCGTCCAGATTTTTCTCTTACAAACGCATCATATTTCGATAAAAAATGCAAAAATCCATTAACGAATTTGTTCTACGAAAATTAGCTTAAAAAAATTATAGACCGTTAAACCATAAACTTCACTAAACCTACAGCGAAAGCATCAACTTAACGAAACCGACAGCCAAAGCATCAGAGAAAGGGTCTATTTGAAATGAATTTTCTGGAAACATTTTAGTAAAATGAAGGGCAATGACGGTTGAATCTGAAACTTAAGGGTTTGCAGAACACTCTTCTTGCAACATTTTCTTTTCAGAATCCATATTTGTTTCACGTTCTCTGCCTAAACATTGCCAATTTTGACGTTTAAAATTGCGAGTTTGACGTTTTGAGGAAAACTCGAAAATTTGTTTTTTAACTGTCCATAACTTCTTTGTCTTAAAAGCTAGAGACCTAAATTTTAGTACAGCGTTCACTCTTTATAATACAAACACCCGTATCAAACTTGGTTGCCTTACTTTGTTATTTCCGGAGATATAAATTTTTTTAGAAAGAAAACACAAAATTTTCCGGGAAAACCTGGGTAGATTTTCCTGGCTAACGAACTTATCCAAGCCACTTGCAAAGAGAAGCTACTCACCAAATTTGATCAAGATTGGTCCATTATTTTTTAAATTATCAGTCGGATATATATATATATATATATATATATATATATATATATATATATATACATATATATATATATATATATATATATATATATATATATATATATATATATATATATATATATATTTACAGATCTCCTCATTAGCGCATTTTAAAAAAAAATGCTAATAAAGAGAAATAATCAAAATTGGTTCACCTAGAAAAAAGTTCCGAGGTAACACACATAAAAAAATACAGTCGAATTGAGAACCTCCTCCTTTTTTTTTGAAGTCAGTTAATAAATAACGGAGGCATATTCTTACGTAAAATCTTGGCAAGTCCTACGTTCTATAGAAAATATTTTTACATAATTTTAACAGATTTATGTTTTCTGAATTCATGAAGTACCAATTTGTTAGCAAGATAAATTACAAGAGTGTCGTCTGTTGAACAAAGTTAACAAAAAGGCCCGTCTAATGAAACATGACCTACCTTCTGAGTATAAATAATATTCTCGACCACAAGTCAACTTGTTTATATTCATGTAGTGTTTCTATTATGTTCCGTGAACCAATTCTGTACACAATATACGTGGCTCATTATTATCCTGTCATAAAATCTGCAAATGAAGCTTGCAGTGCAAGAGTCACGTTCCTATGGCGTTGATTCGTTTTTACCGAACATTGTTGTTATAAGATTGTTTAGTTACTTGTTACCTATACGGACTACTTGTTCTTGTTTGTTATGTCTTTAGTAATCATGTTTACAAACAAAACATCCTGGAGCAGCAAGTGCCTTATGGTAGTAAATTTGCATAAAAATGTTTCTATTCCAAATGTGTTCCTTGTTTAACGAGAGACATCAAATTTGGTAAAGCTAGGTGTGGGTAGATGTGATGAGTTTCGACTAATTAGCTTAATGAGTCAGATATTGAAGTTGTTTCTAAAGGTCCTACATAATCGAATACATAGGAAATGCGAGCAGGATCTGAGCGAACTGCAGATGGGGTTTCGAGAGGCATTGGGACCTAGAGAGGCTTTGTTTGCGCTATCGGTCCTGCTGCAGAAGTGTCGAGATCAGCGAAAGGAAGTATACCTGTGTTTCATAGATTATGCTAAAGCATTTGATTGTGTCAAACATAGCACGCTGCTGAACATACTAGAAAGTAAAGGTTTAGACTCCCAAGTCTAAAAATCATTCTGTACCTCTATAAACACTAGGTGGCGACAGTGCAGATTGAAAACACCCAAACAAAAACTGTACCAATTAAACGTGGAGTCAGACAAGGCTGTGTACTGAGCCCTATGCTTTTTAATATGTACTCCAAAATTTTATTCCAAAACGCACTTGAAGGTGCAGAAAATGGCATAAAAGTGAACGGAACCTTGATAAATAATCTACCATATACCGACGACACAGTTATAATCGCAGACAGTCCTGAGGGCTTGCAGCAGCTACTTAACAAGATATCAGCCGAAGGAGATCTATTAGGCTTAAAAATCGACACCGCAAAAACAAAGATATTGGCAGTAAACCGGAATCCAAATCAACCAATACATATAAACGTATGAGGGACACAGATAACTAAGGTCTCTAAGTTTAAATACTTGGGCAGTTGGATCGGCGAAGATCTGAATCCTGATTTGGAAATCAAAGCTCGGATTGAAATGGCTAGGGAAAAATTCTTTAAAATGCGAAGCCTGTTAAGCGATAGGTCACTTGATATACAAATTAGATACAATTTTGTGAAGTGCTACATATATTCCAAGCTTCTGTATGGGGTTGAGGTGTGGACGCTAAAGGCTGGCGGTCTAAACAGAATCGAAGCATTCGAAATGTGGGTGTATCGACGAATGTTGCGAGTTCCTTGCGAGTGCTCACACCACAAATTTGGAGGTTTTGCATCATATGGGTAGAGAACGTGAACTCATCGAAATCATAAAAAAGTGAAAAACTGCATATCTTGGTCATGTAATGAGACACAATAGATATGAATTTCTACAACTCATGATAGAGGGTAAGATCGAAGGTAGACGTGGACCGGGACGCAGGCAGTGCTCCTGGCTTAAGAACGTACGAGATTGGACAGGCTTGGGTTCAAACACTTTGCCGAAAAGGGCCCAAGACAGTAAAGAATTCGCCAAAATTGTTGCCGATTTTCGATAGGAGAAGGCACTCGAAGAAGAAGAAGGTGTTACATTATACTAGAAAACGTGTAATATATTTCATCAAAATAACATTTATAACAGGTTGTTGTTTGTTACACGCGGTTGAGCGTAGTCTTCACCGAAAACACAAGTACATAAGGGTAAAAAATATAATGACAAGCCTTAACAAAAACAAAGACATAACAATATGTAGCGTAAATGTGTATAGAGCTCACTTGGCGGTAGTTGACTGTCGATTTTCGTGTATTCCGCGCACACTGCATGCTTTTATGGGGATGAAATGTAACGGCCGGGGCAAGGCTTCCATGTAAACAAGGTAGGGTCGTGTTACACTCTCCCCCTCTAATCTTCTGAAGAAGACGAGGAGCGGTTTAGAAGCTGGAATTTATCGGACCATCTTCCTCTCTTCCGAGTGTTAGAAGTAAATGATGCATTCTTCTTGGGTCGACCTCTTCTTCTTTTCGGAGCTACTGGATCAGGAACACCTCTCATTGGTCGCTGGAATAGCGCCAAGTCCCGAACATGAAATTTTACAATTATTCAATTATCCTGATATCACCTCAGCTCGTAGGTAGTTGGAGTAACCACCTTTTCGATAACGTAGGGGACATCTCTCTTAGGGGCAAACTTAAAAGTATATCCCCTTGCAGCCACGCTAAGAGAGTGAGTCTTTAGCAAAACCATGTCGTCCACGTTTAAGTTGATATCTCGTACTTTCGCATCAACTCTATCCTTCTGGTAGTACTTCTTGTCTTCTTGTGCTCGCTCAGAGGGTACGGCGGAACTAATACTGACTGATGATCACCGGTATCATTTCGATGAACAGCCAACTCAGTCGGTGCTCCCCTTTCCGGAAGGTATTTCGACTTTGCGGCAAGAGTTCATTTGAGGCGTCTCTCTGCTGGACAGTTAGTCTTGCTCCCTCTTCTGGGCGAAGGGACATACCACTGAATTCCATGATGTTTCTTTCTCAGGCGTGTAAAATTGAAGCTGATTAGCTGGCGTTTGGGCAGAAAACCATCTGTTGTATGTAACGCCCAAAAGTGATGTTGGGCTTTCTAATGAAATCTACTTCTAATAGAGTCCTATTTTCCCGTAATTCGGGTAAGGTCGTGAACGTCATGGGAACTTCTTTCCTATTAACAGCAAGTAAAGTTTCTGCCTCTAGAGCGTCCTCTTCCCGCCTGCGACCATCAACATAGGGAATCACGATTCGTTGCTGCGAAAATGTCTCTCCCGCCTCCTTGAGCAGTCAATATAGCTGATAGCTAGCAATTCTAGTCGTTGCACCTGAATCAACTATCCAGACTCCTTTGAATGTGCTGATCTTGAAATGCAGCGTTGGTCGATTGTCCATTTGATTTTCCAGCGTTTCGCAGAACTCAACGGACCTTGACTCTGCCACTTCCGAAGTCTGGCTCCTGAATGTCGGGCATTTTGCTCTAATAACACCCACAGCCATAACATACCACCCTCGGTTTTTATTTTTCCTGTTGTTGGGACGGGCTGGTCTTAACACCTGAAGGCTTTTCCCGTTTCTTAAGTGTTTTATTAAATAGATTGAGATAAAGGTGAGCTGATGAACACGTAGTAAAAAGAAGTAGAGTCGATTGGTTTTTTCTTGTTTATTATATAAGGTTAAGCATATAGTAATAGCTTTTCCAATTCGTTGCTCTTTCGGTAATCGGTGCAATAAGAAGGAAATAATGACGCTGCTTAATGTACAAATAATTCTGTAGCGGTTGCGCAGTATCTCGCTGCTTTGCTACTAATTCAGACAGCGTTGTCACGTTAGGCAAAATTTCAGTGTATACATAATGTACCGTTGATTCGGTACGTTCTTCGATAGCTAATTAATTACGTGTAATTGAACGGTTGCATGTACATCAAGGGTTAGATGGTAAAGAAAACATTAACGCGGGTTAATTTAATGAATTTATTGCACAATGGGCAAAGTGACACAGATAATAATAAACAGAAGCGGTGTAATACAAACAAAATACCTTTCTTGCCTAGGACGTCGTGCTTCGGGAACATCCCTCCTTCACGTAGTAAATGGCTTGTTGAATAGATGTAGAATAAGGAGCAGCCTCATTCTCTGGTGCCCGCAGTTTGTAGCACTTAAATGGGAACGAGGCGCCGCCTCACCCTATGGTCCACGCGGTTTTTAACACTTTTCAGAAGGTCACGTGGCTGCTACAAGCCTGTTTGCCCAACGCCCAGGGGACAACGTTAAACTGATTAGTGAACTGTACTATATCGCGATCATCGATGAAATGGGGCTTTTGAAGAGTTCTTGATTCCGAAGTTTTCCTGGCTCTAGGGGTCGAGAAGGGGTAGGCGGCATTTCTAGCCAATCAGACCGCCGTTCGAAAACGTAAATCTCCAGGGTAATATCTTCGGGTTGACCATCATTGCTTGACGTGCCCAGGGTGACCAACTGTATTTTGGCGTCCATAGTCGGCACGCGCGTGTGGCAAAAAAGGTGTCGAAAATAACGACGGAACACATAATATTAGGTACAAGTATTAACATAAACTCCCCCCTTTGAAGGGAACCTTCAAAACGACAATAGTAAAAATTATTACAAAAAATAAATAAAAAATATATACATATTTTGTAAGATTGAAACAAATGTTAGTTGTTCTGTAAAGTTGTTCTGTAAATTGCACACACATAATAGTTCATTTTGTGGCACTATTTCTTCTTCAATAGGAAGTGGACACAAATGTCTGATTGAGGGTACAATATTCTTGGTCGAAGTCTTCAATTCTGCCACCTTGGAGATATAATCCTTGTTGAGCAGTCGTACGATGCGACTCATGAGCCAGTTACATGGTGGTTGGTGATCATTTCTAATAAGAATTAGGGATCCGACCTTGATTGGATTTGTGGTATCCTTCTATTTATATTACTGATGCAGTTGTGAGACATATTCTTTCGTGGATCGACCCCAAAACTCCTGGTACATCCGCTGTATATCCTGGAAGTGGGACAATCGGTTGATTGGTAACTCGGTTAATTCAGCATCGGGCAGCGTTGTCGTAGGGTGTCCAATGAGGAAATTGGAAGGCGTTATCGCTTGAAGGTCATTCGGATCATTTAATGATGAATAGAGAGGCTGAGAGTTTAATATCTCTTCAATTTGTACAATTAGCGAATTCAAATCTTCATAAATGAGTTTTTTATTTATCATCGTTATTTTAAATGGAATTTGGAACTTTTTACGGCTGCGTCCCACAGATCTCTAAAATGAGGTGTATATGGAGGGATCTTATGTTATTTTGATTACAGTAATCAATAAAGTTTTCATTATTAAATAGAAAATGGCCCTCTGCCCCATGTTTAGGATGTTATTTGGTAATCCGAGTTCCTTTAGATTTCCCCTGAAATTTTTGGTGACTATTCCTTCCGCCGACCCGCCGACATTACAAAAGGATATATTACCACCTTCTGGAGTTTCCTTATTTTTTTTATTTCATATGCCAAGTTTTCATACTTGGTGATCTTTGCAATTTCAGTTTTCTGAATATTATGGGACAGCGGTACAGCATTATCTATGATCACAGCTAGCCTCATCTGTTTGTTTATCAGGACAATGTCTGGCCTATTGAAGTCCACAGTGCGGTTCGTTATCATGGGCCGGCCCCAGTACAGGAGAAAGTCCGCCGACTTCAGTACCGCCTCCGGAGAATACTTGTAGTAAGCTGGTGTTGTCGACGGGTTCAGGAGGCTGTATTTGAAAGCGATTTGTTGATGGGTAATCTTGGCGAGCTGGTTATGCCTGTCTAAATAAACTGAGTCTTAGAGGAAATGACATGCTGCCATCACGTGTGCAATGGTCTCTCCAACAGCTGCGCATTTTCGACATTTATCCACCACTTCTAATTTAAGGCAATGCTTCTCGTAGTTTTTAGTTTTTATAACCCTATCCTGAATGACCATCACAAAACCCGTCTCCGGGTATAGTTGCCCCCCAACCAACCACACAACCGAAGAGGTTTTATCAACATTATTTGCCTGCAGGTGGAACCTCGGTGGTTCAGAGGTAAGAACGTGTGCCTTTGAACCGAAGGGTACTGGGTTCGATCCCGGCCTACTCCTTTCACTTTTTCAGTACAAACTGTAAAATTAACATCAACCGAGGTTCTGGCATTGTATTTGAGCAAGTTGAATGTCTGCACGTTCCGCCCTTCGGAGGGGGCGTAAAGCCGTCGGTCCCGTGTCCATGCGATGTTGGGCACGTTAAAGATCCCTACCCTCCTTACAGAAAGACAGGGGTTCGGCAAAATTTCCAGGATAGTGAGGTGAAACTGCTCCCTGGCGTCGGTGATTGGTCATAGTCGCGGAAATAGGCCGACGTTAAAGAAACAAAACACACACATTTGCCTGCAGGTGTTTGGGGTACCTTCCATGCATAGCCTGGTCACTCCACTGGACTATACTGTCCTGGTCAACTGTGACGTCCAACTCATAGTTGCGCTGACCCAGCCTAAGTGGAGTATCTTTATCCTCGCACACCACCAACTTCATCAGCTCATCATGCGATGCAAGAAAATGTTGTCGCATGTTTCTTTCCTGCTTAAAGCAGAGGTTCTTTATATGGATTAATCCTCTGACGCCTTGATTCCGAGGTGTGTAAAGTCTTCTAACAGTTGAGTTGGTGTAAAGGCACCGGAATTTCGTAAGAAGCCTTCTCGTGAGTCTGATAGTTCATCCAAGTCGGTGTTAGACCATTTGACAACTCCAAAAGAGTATGTCAATACTGGTAGCGCCCAAGAGTTGATAGCAGCACAGAGGTTACCTCCAGAAAGCTTAGTATTTATGAGCTTTGTGATTCGCATCCTATATTTCTCCTGGAACTCTTGCTTTAGCCGGCCATGATCCACCCGCTGGTTTTGAGGACTCCCTAGGTAGCGGTATGTCTCTTCAGGTGGTAGTTGCTCAATATCGCAGAAGGGCTGTGAGTGACCTTCGACTGCCCCTCTCCTGACGTTAATTATAGCACACTTGTCGAGTCCAAACGACATTTTTATATCATTGCTAAAGATTTTAACAGTGTTAATCAGCGAGTGGAGCTTATCTTGTGCCTCAGAGTATAATTTAAGATCATCCATGTATAGTAAGTTCTTCGGTTTTTCATATTTAGTTTATACCCGGCTCCAGTTTTGTTTAGAGCAGTCGACATGGGGTTTAGTGCCAAGCAAAACCACACCGGCGACAGGGAGTCCCCCTGAAAGATGTCCCTCCAGATCTGCACTTTTCCACAATTTTTATTGGTCATCTATATGTTGGTTCTTCAAGTACTCATGAGATGTTGAAGGACGTTTCTGATCCTTGGGCAGATCTTGTAGATTTCAAGTACCTTGTTTAACCAATCGTGGGGTACAGAATCAAATGCTTTGCTGTAGTCAATGTAGCATACATGTAGATTCCGTTTTCTTCTCTTGGCTTGTTTTAGTACTACAGCGTCTATTGTTAGCTGGTGCTTGCAGTCCAAAGATTCTCTAAAACATCCCTTCTGTTCCTCGTCGAAGATGCTGTTTGTCAGACAGTGTTGATATATCTTTTCATTAATCAGGGAAGTGAAGAGCTTGTAAAGGACTGACAGGCAGGTTATTGGCCTGTAGTTATTGGGTTCCTTTGCATCTCCTTTTTAAAGAGCATAAAAGTGGTTCTTTCAGTGAGAAATTCAGGGACTTCATCTGGGTTGTTCAGTGCTCGAGTGAAGCAACGTGAAAGACTCTCGTGCGCGCCAGTCAAATACTTAAGCCAGAAGCTGTGCAGCCTGTCAGGCCCCAGGGCGGTCTAGTTCCGAGTTTTCCTGACGGCGGCAGTCACCTCAGCTGGTATAAACTCTCTCACCGACATCTGGGGCAAGTTCACATGCACGTCTTCCATTATGCAGACCGATTAAAACCGCCTGCTTTCGCCCATGTAGTGCTCCAATATGTGTTGAAGTTGGAGCAATCGACTCTAGATGGAGCTTGTAGGTTCCCATCGGCCTCAATCTTTCTCAGGAACTGCTTCTGATTGTTTCTGAATTCAGAATTTTGCTTCTTCCTTTTTGTAAGCTCATTGTATCTTCTAAGCCTAGCACCTTTGGCATTCGCTTTTTGTCTAAGTTGATCTTTTAGATCCAAGAGTTGGTCAGTGTGGGAAGTATCTAGCTTGGCTTTTCTTGCAATGATCCTAATCTTTCGATGCACTTTCTTTGATTGACTGCCATACAAAAACTTTGATATGATGTCGATTTTGCCTCTGAACTCATTGATGTCCTTTTCTAAGCGTTTTTGCCACTCAGGCTTTCTGTTGTCTTGGACTTTGTGATGTGCCTTTGGATAAAAGTTTTTTTGGCCGTTCAACTCAACAGCTGTAACTGCTGAGCAATATAAAGCCAGATGCACATCGCGCAGGTCGTGGTGTGGGTTCAGATACTCGGCATCATTGACTTTTGAGATAATTGTCTTGGTGCTAGTTATATTTCGTAACACCGGTATCAGTGGCCTATCAAGTGGGTCAACTCCCCCAAAGTACGCTATTGAACTGAGTAGCATTTCCTCAACTTCATCGATGTTCTGTGGTACTTGTTGGCTCTCGACAGCAAGATCGGCCGTGTCGGTACGAAATTGTTCAGTTTCCGTTCCGTCTTCAGGCTGTCCAAAGAGGTCCCGCTGCGGAAGTAAGTTGCCTACTTTTCGTTCGATTTCCTCACGTTCAGTCGTGGTCAGGTATCCTTTCCTAACAATCAAATTTTTTCTGTCAACTATGTTCTGCTCCGTTAAGTTTAACTCCGGATGTCTTTTCGTGAATTCAGTGTGGAGTGTCTCCACCCAGGGAGTGGGTCTTCGTTGCACTGATTAACGTAGTAGAACGTGCGAAGTATTTCTATGTTCATTTCACGTGTTCATCCTATTCGTTTAGTGCGTTCTCTCCTGCAAGCAGCCCTCCTAACTGGGGGCAAGCCAGCAAGCAAAGTGGTGTTCGGTTCTTCGACACCTTCTGTTGGTTACACTCCACGGTTGTCATTTTGGGCTGTACCTTGTCGGTTGACAGGGGCTCGCCTTCTCAGCCTCCTGCCGCTAATATCATGCCCAGCACCAGCTCCAGGCGCCCTGGCGCTCCCCAGGCTGTGACCTTTTTCCGAGGCTTTCATTGTTCTCCATCTTCATGGGATGTCCCCCTTTGTTCTTTTTTTTGTGAGAGGCTAGAACAAGGGATGGAAAAAAAGAAGCCTCTGGTTGGGATACGGATTTAGGATGTTGGTGGATGGGAAAAGGTATTAGGGATGGGAAGTGCCTGTAACCCTGGCCAGGAGCCCTTACAGGGTGCTACCGTCCGGGCCAGATGGACCCTAGTTTTTTCGCGTGGTTGTTACTCCATCCTCTCCTCCTTTCTCATCCGGGCTTGGGACCGGCCTTGGCGGTTATTATTATTATTATTATTATTATTATTATTATTATTATTTTATTATTATTTTATTATTGGCTGCGGCATCTCAGGCCATTAGCACATTCTTTCCCATCATTTAATATTTTTACAAATTTTCCAGACAAAGTCAACTTGGCTCGCCCGGGAATCGAACCCGGGACCTCTCGCTTTGCAGGCTGGCACCTAGCCACCTGCGCCACGAGGGCATCATTATTATTATTATTATTATTATTATTATTATTATTATTATTATTATTATTATTATTATTATTATTATTATTATTATTATTATTATTATTATTATTATTATTATTATTATCATTATTATTATAAAAATTCGCTCTCCTAACGCATTTGCTGCATCGTGAGTTCGTATTCAATAAATTTGAATATACTGGAAAGAAGCCAAAATACAGACAAATATTGAATGAAAATTTTACTGATATCTGGAAAACTGCAGTAATGTACACTGCAAAGCCGGTTCAAGTGGTAGTTTTTGTTTGAATTTTGCATGCATTTATAGTCAAAATGTGTAGATACTTTTGTAAAGTATGTGGGAGGAAGAGATTCTTCCCACTAAATTCAATATGAAACGCATAAAATCCGAAGAGTGTTTACAACAAAGGCTGGCAATGTATCATCCATAAGATTAAATAGCAATTTATGTCAAGAGCAGATTGGATTCCGGATTCTCATATCGGTCCTGTATTGCTTTATGAAATTCCTCCTAGCTGTGTGCCTGCCACTGCTCCAGAACTAGTTTATAGATGTGTGTGTGTATATATGTCAGCATTTTGTAGAAGTTTATATGTTTTAAACTATATTTTAGTATTTTTGTTTTACTAGTAAATTTTCATTTAACAATCGCAACTATTAAGGACACGACATTCTACATTAGGACGGGCCGAAAAAAATTAAATTTTCCCAATCGAAAAAATAATAGCGCGGAAAACTTGTATTTGGTCCTTAGTAGTACTCATGTAAAATTTTATCAAAAACAATTAAGATCTTCCGGTGCCACAAAGCACTTAAAATTTTCAAATTTTCAAAAAAAAAATTTTTTTCAACATTATTTTTGATAGTGCGGAATACTTATATTGAGCCCTCAACATTATGTACACAAATTTTTTCTTCTTAGGTTCAGGTTTTCCGGTGCCACAGAGCACATAAACAATTTTATGCAAGTCTTATCTTGCAAAAATGTGTTTATATCGCAATACGTAATTATTCAGTGTTTCCTTGTTCGCCGTAAGAGAAACAGTGTGTTGTGCGACTGTGACTGTCTGTATTTGATTTTTCGTCATAGTGTTTAACAAAATATATAAGAGGATATTCTATATAATTGTGAACGATATAAGACTTTTATAGTACCTACGTGTTTTAATAAAGACATTGCTTATGACAATTAGTTGAAACTGGCAACGACAAAAATATGGCAAAAGCCGTTTTAACGCGAGCCTCTCTTCGCTGTCCCATATTTGGAGAGCCAAAAGAATTAAGTTGTCTCGTACTGCCTACACATGAAGACGTGATTCTGCGTTACATTTGGATTCGGAATAAAATTAAAAGCGATACGCGATCTAATACTTCCGTAAAGGCAATAGCTGAGAGACTTGCAACAAAAATTATGGAGATATGGGAGAAGTCGTCCATTCCAACAGTAACAAAAACTAGAATAGAACAAAAATACAAAATTATCACGACAAATACAGAACATTACTGAAACCCTATCAGCAAAGGAAAAATAACTTAAGCTATAAAGCACAAATAGAGAAATTCAAAGAAGAAGGTAAAAACCTTTTTGATGTAGCTGCATGCAAATGCAATTTTTCTACATGTAGCTGTGAAAGAACTCGTAAAGTGCCGATAGAAGAGCAATCTTTTCTCTCTGATCAAAGAAGTGGCAGAAATGTGGTCATTGGATCTGTTGATATACCTTTTACCACTAAACTGATGAAAAGAATGAAAAGAAACGATGTAGAAAGTTCACGTTTATCCTCTTATATTACTGTCGAGTCTTCATCAAAATACGATTCAACTCAGTCCACTTCTATAGAACCTAATGCGAGTACTTCTTCAGAACAACAGACATTTGTTTATAATGTAGCTGCACCGTCAGCCTCTAATCAGAAACAAATGAGACTATCTCTACCATCATTAGCCAGAACGTCTGATCGTTACCGAGTTTCAGATAGAGCTGCTGCTGCTATAGCCAGGTTTGTTTTATAAGATCTTGGAATTATTAATTTAGACGATATGTCCCAAGTGATTGACAAGAATAAGGTTAGAAGGAAAAGAAGTAAACTTAGACAGTCACTTCAGCAGCAGTCAAATAATACATGGTTATTCGGTCTCTAATTTGTTGGAAGAAAGGATAAGACCCTGAATCAAGAAAAACTAGGAACAAAGTTTCATCAGAAGACAATTAAAGGGAAGCACATTTCACTGATGCAAGAACCAGGGGCAATTTACTTAGGACAATTTACTCCGAATTCGGGATCATCCATTGATATTGCTGGAAGTATATTTACTCATTTCACCGATTGTGGTCTATCAACAGATGATTTAGTTGCTATTGGCTGTGATGGAACTGCCGTTAATGCAGGGCATAAAGGAGGCGTTATAAAATTAATAGAAACAAGACTTCAAAGGCCATTGCAATGGTTCTCTTGTCTGCTCCATGTCAATGAATTGCCATTGTGGCATTTACTACAGAATCTTGATGGGCACACAAGTGGTCCTTACACTTATTCTGGACCCATTGGAAAGTGTGTGGAGAAGTGTGAGAGTCTTCCAATTATAGCTTTTTAAAGAATAGAAACAGATATTCCTGCACTTGACGTACTTAATTTAAGTACAGACCAGAAATACTTATTTGAAATGTGTCAGGAAATTAACTCTGGTAACTGTTCTGAAGATCTTTCGCATAAAGGTCCTGGGAAATTATCGCACAGTAGATGGGTAACAGCTGCCAGTAGAATATTGCGTCTTTACGTTGGAACAGAAGATCCTTCTCCAGAGCTCCAAATTCTTACACGATTTGTGGTAAAAATGTTGTAAAGACGGAGCCATATATCTCTGGGATATTATTAGCTTTTCAAGGCATCTTTCTAAAGAGATAAGGGAAATCATTGATCTAGTTATTCAGCAAAACGCTTTTTTTGCTCATCCCGGGAGTCTCCTATTAGCCATGATATCTGATAATCGTAAACATATTAGAGAAATTGGATTGAGGCGAATCATTAAATCAAGGTAACAAAGAGCTGATAGTGGGGTACGGATTGTACGGAAGTTTACATTACGCACCCTCAATTTTGATGCTGTTGATTATATCGATCTGATACATTGAAAAGAATGCACAGTGACAGAGCCTCCCATTATCAGATGAGGTACTATTCTGTGTATCGCAGGTACAACAGAGGTTGATATTCCAAACTTTCCCTGCCAAAGTGTGGAAAAATGTGTTAAGATTGTTACCAAAGCTGTTGCATCTGTTTTTGTAGTGCGAAATCGTGATGGTTTCATCAGAAGCAGGTTGCATTCTAGAACAATAAAGCCCGAGTTTGAGCATAAATCAAACTACAAGGTATTGTAACTTTAGAAACGGATGGGTGGTTGGAAAGGGACGGGTGGGGCTCGATGAGCAGCCCCCTGCTTGTGGTGAGCCCTGGAATGCTTTAACATCAGATACTGAAGTAAACTAAGAGCTGCGCAAGTCATATACAGTATACATGATCTATGGAGGGATTTAACCAACTTTCCAGACTCTTGGCATGTCATGTTCAAAAATTTGTTAATTGCTTTAAGATGTTAAAATTGTAAATGTTCTGTGGCACTGGAAAATCTGAACCAAACAAGAAAAAAAATTACGTACGTAATGTTGAGGGCTCAATATAAGTATTCCGCACTATTAAATATAATTTTGAAAAAAAAAACAATTTGTAAATTTCAAGTGCTTTGTGGCACCGGAAGATCTTACTTGTTTTTGATAAAATTTAACATGAGTACTACAAAGGACCAAATACAAGTTTTCCGCACTATTATTTTTTGATTGGGAAAATTTAAATATTTTCGGCCCGCCCTAAATATACATGCTGAGTTTTTAAAGTGTTACAAGGTTACATCTCGAAAACGGTTTAATTTATTTGTTGTAAAATGTTAGTAAAGTGATGGGGACACGGCGGACATATTTAAACATTTTAAATAAGGTGATGTGCTTTTTCTAAATAAATTTCGAATCTACGTAAAAGCTAGATTTGTACGCAAAAAAAATTGATTTGCTCTTTTGGTTGCGGAATTTTGACTTATTAGGTTAAAATACAAACAAGAAAAACACTAAAATTTCAATTATTTATCGTCTGTCATGCGTGAGAAACTATTGCAAATGTCCCTCTTTGACTTCCAAACATTTTCTCACTCTTTTTCGAAATTAATCCCGTACATACTGCAACATTTCTGGTGTTACTAACGAGCAGGAAAAACGGTTTTTTACATATCATATAAGGTTGTAGGTGCAATCCCGATCACTTTATCTTTTATAAAATACTCAATAAATAATCAAAGGGAGTCAAATCCGGGGACCTAGCAGGCCAGTTTACCAGACCTGCTCGACGAATGCACGTGTGTTCAAATATTCCAGATTGAATGATTACAGGCCTGTATTCCATAACGGGGTCAAACTTCATGCTGTTAAACTCACAAGTCTACGTTTAGGTTCTGGTCTAATAAGTAAGATAATTGGTTTCTTAAAAAAATATTGTACATTTCTCCATTTAAATGCCTGTCAAGGAAATCCGGACCAATAGCTTTATCCCCGATTATACCACATCATACAATAATTAACGATTGGTGATGATGTGCCAGAGTTATTGCACAGTGTCCCATCTTGGTTGCAATTGCTGAGTATCTCGGTTATTAGTGAAGATAGAACCTTGCGCTTTTCCCGCACCTTAGCTACTTTTTTGTGAAACGAAAGATCCCGCAAACAAAACTGTCATAGCCCCCTTAGTTTCCTGACTACAGGGCGATATTGAAAAAATTACATTTTAAGGTGTCCCTTTTCAGTTGGCTGACAACTTGTTAAAAAGTCTGGACGCAGCAAGTGCGTTATGGAAGTGAATTTTCATAAACATGTTTTTAATAGCAAATATGTGTGTATTTAAAAAAACAGGCATCAGATTTGGTTACCAGTATAAACTATATAGTAGAAACAATGTGCCATGTTTCATCAAAATAACTTTATTGTTTGAAAATGTACAAAAATTTCCGAAAGTAAACGTAAATTGTTCCTGAAAAAACTGTTTTTTTGGTCAACCTTACAGGTTAGCAAATTGAACTATTCAAATTTGAAGCTTTTAATGAAAATTTGTTACCATAACACACTTGCTGCGTCCATAATGTATTTTCCTACAAACATGCCCTATACTCCGATGGAAAATGCAAAAATGCAATAACATAAGGCGTGTTCGATTAAAAAAAAAGAAAACTTGTGTCACCAACGACTTATGGGCCACCCTGTGATTGTAGAAATATTTTTATAAGATTTACTTCAAGACATCCTATAATTAATGTATACAATTGTCTTCGTATCTTGTATAATAACGGATATATTGAGCTTTACTAATTATTTACAAAAATTCGACAAAAATTATATACCATTAAACGATAAACTCTATAGCTAAGATTACTGCCAAAGCATCAGAGAAAGGGTCTATTTGAAATGAATTTTCGGGAAACATTTCAGTAAAATGAAGGTTGATGACGGTTGAAGCTAAGATTTCAGGCTTTGTAAAACATTCTTCTTGATACATTTTCTTTCCATAGCTCGTATTAGTTTCAGGTTCTTTGCCTAAATGTTGCCAATTTTGAAGTTTTATGTCGCGACTTTGACGGTGTGAGGAAAGCCCAATTTATTTTTCTTTAAACGCCTATTACTTTTTTCCTTTAACCTACGAGCTAAATTTATAAAGGTAATTTACCTGCAATGATGCTAACCTGCGCACCAAATTTCGTTACCCTTACTTTGTTATTTCCGGAGATATAATTTTTTTTCAAAAGAAAACACAAAATTTTCCGGGGACACGTGGGCAGATTTTCCTGGCTAACGAACTTATGCAAGCGACTTGCAAAAGGAAGGTATTCTCTAAATGCAAGCAGAATCGGCTCATTATTTTTCGAGTTATCGGTGTAATAATAGGTTTACGATATACAAACTAAACAAAATTTAGATCACTATTATATAGGAAAAAAAGTTATAAGCATTTAATAAAAAAATGTTTTGTGCCAGATCATTTCTAAATTTCCCTGCCATAACGTACTTGCTGCGTCCAGACTTTTTAAATAGTGATCAATGTTGGTTTTTTTAATGGAACAATATTTCTCAAGAAATTAATTTGCAATTTCATAAGCTTCTCGAAAATATATATAATTATGTGTCTATTTATAAACAACAAAACATCTCCAAATTTTCATAATCGCATTCAAAATTTTGCAGTAGACCATGTAAAAATACTGTTGTTTATTTATTTCTATTTAATAACAGCTATTTATCAATATAGTTATTGCTAATTTGCCACAAAACAGTGGTACCTACCTAGATTTATGTAGCAAAAGGAAATAACATTAATAAATAATTATTATCCAAGACGCCTATCAGCAAAAACCAACTTTGAAAATCGTAACAAAATCACTAAAGTAATCCAGTAAATCAAAAGACCCGTTCAAAATGATTTCCATTTTGATGTATGCACGCTTCGCACACGTTTCCTATTAGTTTTAGGAAACTAAGCAAAACAACGGGATGATTTTGTAAGTGGCAAAAAATTTATCTTATTGCGTTTCCTAAATTTGAATATTATCATAATAAACTTAGTTTTATTCTCCAGGTATCCCCATAGAAAGACATCCAATATAGACGAGTCTAGGGACCTAGGGAGTCATCTTATAGGCCCATTGGTTCCGATCCGTTGATTTGAAAAATTATACTTCAGGAATAATCTCGTCATTTGAAAATTGTGTGCAGGAGCCCCGTCCGTTAAAAATTAGTTTCGTTTACATGCGTTAAAGGAACACCATCGGGCAACTCAGGTTAAGCTGTCTTTAAAATTTGATCGTAGCGATTGGCTGTTAGGTTTCTCTCAAATGGATGAAATTTTTTTGTGTTCTTAATATGAAGCAAGGCACATTGAGACCAAACCTCACCTGCCCTCTTCTAGGAAATATTTGGTGTTGGTTTTCTTGGGACTAGAATCTATTAGGTATACCAGAATTACTAAAAATTATTTTCATGCTCTGATGACCCTAACTTTGTTAGTGTAACGATGGTCAGATCTTGGAAAAGATGGGTTTTGGTGAGTTGGGTTCTCCAAGTGTACGTGCACGTGTAAGGGTCTATGTGAAATGAATTTTCACATTTTTCTAAATTAAGGGACATAGACAGCTGAAGCTGGGACTTCAGGGTTTGTAGAACATTCTTCTCGTGAAATTCCTTTTTCGTGACCGTTACTAGTTCAGGTTTTTTGCCAAAATGTTGCCAATTTTGACGATTCAAATCGTGACGTTTGAGGAAAACCCCAATTTTTTTAATGCCTATAACTTTTTTGTATTTTAATTTACAAATCTAGATTTTGGTACGTAATTTACTTTTAGTGATATAAATCCGCGTAAGAAATTTGGTTGCCCTTACTATGTTATTTCCGGAGATGTAAAAATTTTCAGAAAGGTTGATTTTCTTCGCTAACAACTTATCCAAGCGACTTACTTTCTTGGCTAACGAACCTATCCAAGCGACCTTCAAGATGAAGGTACTCACCAAATTTTTTCAAAATCGGCTTATTATTTTTTGAGTTCGGTGTGATACATAATATATATATATATATATATATATATATATATATATATATATATATATATATATATATATATATATATACTCAGAGGGGAGGAGTAACAGTCGTTACACGTTAGCGTGCTAAAATATGTATGATATTAAGGGCATTTACGACCAACAATTGAGGGCTATATCTTAAAGAAAGTCACTTTGTACTAAAACTCAATATATTTCGCCAGGAGCAGGAAATCTTCAGGAGCACTAAAAATGAACAGAATTAGCACAAACATCTAGATTATGCATTAAAAACACTTACAGCACTGTAACTAATTATAAAAGCAAGGCCTAAACATTGAAAACAGGGCAGCTCTGCCACAAAACATGCCAAAAAACAACATTACAAAAAACATCCTTAAAATACATGTGAAACTCACGCGAACATTTCTACTTTCAAAACATTCAAAGCTAGTCATGAAAAAGTATAAAAAAGTTGTCATTAATGTTAAAAAACTAAAAAAGCTATGAAAAATTCGCGTGTAACAAAATGGACACCTAACCCCATTTTTTCACGTTTGAATGTCAATCAGAAAATATAAATGACAGTGGAAGATCTCAATGATCATAGACTATTATGTTTCTCTATTGGTGAAAATGTGTGAACAATTATTCTTACTCTAAGTTATGGAACCCGCCAACACAGAGGCGCCATCAGACTTATCAAAAAGTAAAACATAGCTGTAAATGCTACTGAGATTTTGAACATCTGTTTTTGAGTTCATGGTGTCATTTTCGAGAATGTGACACATTTCAAGAAGGGAGCGTTTTTTTAAATTTTTCTCCCTGTCTAATATTTTAACATTTTCAAAATCCATATTATGGCCTAAAGTAGACACATGATGTGCCAGTGCACACCTATCTGGTCTCAGTCTGGAGTCACTCCTATGCTGGCTGATCCTCCTGCTAACAGACTGTGAAGTCTGACCTATATAAGAAAGAGAACAATTTTTACAATCTAGTTTATAGACCACATCACGCAGTTTATGAACCGAAATTTTGTCCTTATTGCTGGTGAAGAAATTCTTGTTAGTCAAAACATTGTATTTTGCCACTTTGATGTCTGTGAAAACTTTGAAGAGGTTCAATAATCTATGTGTTAGGCCACTGATGTAAGGTAAAACTGCATACTTGGTATCCAAACCTGGGTTGGAAGAGTCCGTAGCATCCTGTGCAGGTGGGGAGAGCCTGGCAGCCGATCGATGAGGTGCAATTTCGGAGGGAGCGCCGAAAAGTAGCTTCATCATGTAGCTTTTTTCATAGCCATTCCTAATCATCATATCAGCAAAACGACGTAGAGCCCCTTGTTTAAATGAGGGGTGAACAATGTCCAGAATTCGTTTTTTCATGCCCATTATGACGTTCAATTTCATTTTCTTGTCATGATATGACATACTATTAATGTATCTTCCGTAACTGGAAGGTTTGCTGTACCAGTCCAACATGATGGTATTGTCGTTGCTTCTATAGACTCTGGTGTCCAAGAACGGAACACTTCTGTCTGTTTCTCTTTCGATTGTGAATTTGATGTGGTCATCAAAACTGTCGAAAATCCGTAAGATTTCTTCTTCAGTGTTTGTCGGGATGGCAAGAATCAAATCATCCATATATTGGTAGATGAAAGGTAATCTGAAAGGCAGACGTTGTATCGCATATTTCAGCAACGAATACATAACCATATTTGCAAGGACAGGACTAAGATGACTACCCATTGGACATCCAAAGGATTGTCGATAATAAACCCCATTGAACAGGAAGTAATTGGAATTGAAGAGAAATTCTATTATTTGAATGAAGTTTTCTTTTGGAATATTAGTGTTAGGTTCAATGATCTCCCAGTTTTCGTCAATCATATGTAGTGCAAGTTCTAGTGAAATGTTTGTGAACAAAGAGACAACATCCAGAGAGACCACCATGTAACCCTCATCCAGTTTGAACCCGTTCATCTGATCGGCGAAAACTTTGGAGTTCTTAACTGCAAACTCGTTGTAGTCAACAAACGACACACTCAAAATGGATGCTATGAAACCACTCAATTTGGAAGTGGGTGAAGAAATTGTGGAAACTATTGGCCGAAGTGGGATGTCTTCTTTGTGGACCTTGGGGAGTCCATACATCCTAGGTGCGATAGGATCATACATGGAAAGTTTCTTGGCTAGTTCGGGACTGATATAACCAGCTAGTTTCAGTGCCCTAACTATTTCATTGTTTTTTCTTTCAAGTTTTGATGTCGGATCTCTGGTAAGTCTGCTATATACTGACTCGTCGTTGACCAGCACGTCCATCTTCCCCATGTACATGTCCTTGTCAATCACCACCGACACATTGCCCTTGTCGGACCTCATCACCAAAAGTTCACAATGTTCCCTAAGAAATTTTCTCGTCTCAGCATACAACTGATTTGAAATGTTGTTACTATATACATTATCTCGATAAAAATTAGTAACAATATTAGTAGCTTCCGCTCTAACTACATTCTGACTCTCAACAGAGACATCTTGAACTATATATTCAATTTCTGACAATAATCTTTTATATGAAATTTGTCTATTTCTAGGAGGTATACTAAATTTAGGTCCCAAAGACAACATCTTCAGTACATTGTCGGGTATAGAAACATTGGATAAATTGACTGTCCAACGGTCAAAAACAGATGATCAAAAAAAAAAACAGATGTTCAAAATCTCAGTAGCATTTACAGCTATGTTTTACTTTTTGATAAGTCTGATGGCGCCTCTGTGTTGGCGGGTTCCATAACTTAGAGTAAGAATAATTGTTCACACATTTTCACCAATAGAGAAACATAATAGTCTATGATCATTGAGATCTTCCACTGTCATTTATATTTTCTGATTGACATTCAAACGTGAAAAAATGGGGTTAGGTGTCCATTTTGTTACACGCGAATTTTTTTTAGTTTTTTAACATTAATGACAACTTTTTTATACTTTTTCATGACTAGCTTTGAATGTTTTGAAAGTAGAAATGTTCGCGTGAGTTTCACATATATTTTAAGGATGTTTTTTGTAATGTTGTTTTTTGGCATGTTTTGTGGCAGAGCTGCCCTGTTTTCAATGTTTAGGCCTTGCTTTTATAATTAGTTGCAGTGCTGTAAGTGTTTTTAATGCATAATCTAGATGTTTGTGCTAATTCTGTTCATTTTTAGTGCTCCTGAAGATGCCAGGAACTCCTGGCGAAATATATTGAGTTTTAGTACAAAGTGACTTCCTTTAAGATATAGCCCTCAATTGTTGGTCGTAATTGCCATTAATATCATACATACATATATATATATATATATATATATATATATATATATATATATATATATATATATATATATATATATATATATATATATATACTTTAAAAACTGGAAACGTAAATTTACAAAGAAATAGGAGATATATATTTCTCACCGTTTTTATTTAGGACGGGTTTTCTTTTGAATAATGAGGTTTTCCTTCACTTTTCCAAAGTAATGAACACTTGATTTTATGATTTTTAGTGAATTTTCTTCTTCAAGGGGGCCTAGTTCGCGCTCATTTGAGGAAATTTATTTTTAAATCCATAAGTCGTGATCTCCTCACTAGTGAATTTTTTTTAAAGAAAATTCACTAAAAATCACAAAATCAAGTATTCAGTACTTTAGAAAAGTAAAGGAAATCCTCATTATTCTAAGGAAAGCTCGTCCTAAATAAAAACGTTGAGAAATATGTATTTCCTATTCCTTATTAAATTTACGTTTCCAGTTTTTAAAGTAGATAGTGCAATTTTTTCAGACAAACTGTTATGTGAGGTACTAATTTTTTTTCATCATCATTTAAGTCGTTAGCAGGTCTATGAAAAAACAGCAAAAAATATATGGTTGTCATTTAAAAAACTCACGATGACCTCATTATTCAGAAATAGTTGACATCATAAATGTAATTTTTACGTCATAAGTGGGCAATTGAAAAGGTAAAATTGACCTGTCAGACCATTTTTCTTGAAAAAATTACATACCGCATTTATGAATTATGTTCCAAGCTTTATTATCAACTGGTTTATTATGTTATGCAAATCTTAGAAAGTTCTTTGACTTTAAAGTTTTAATCCAGTAAGCTACATACACAAACATGACTTTATCCTTAATTAGTCCACCATAAACTTAATTTCCGGTCTGGAGTCGTATATTATTCACAAACTTACAACTTTTGAGCCTTTCATCACAAGCTTCACTGATCTGTTGCATTTAGTATGAAGTGAAGTATCTACACATACATATACTTTTCAACGTGTTTTTGAATTTGCTATCTAAACAACTTTAAGCTAATTAGGTTGATTATTCTGTTTTGCCAGTGTGTACTGGTTTAATGTTGTACAACAAAGTTTTAGGTGTATAGGCAAGTTCTCAAACTTATAACTAGAAGTGCATGAAATTAGCTGTTCATAAATGTTAACAGTAGTTTAGTGTTACTTGCATCTAACTTTGATTTCTCAACTACATAATGCAAACATAGTTGTGTTAAGTTTATATGTGTATACCTAGTTAGTTTCTTTAAAGTTAAAATCGGAAACTGTTGGACAAGTTTTCATAAATACTCAGAGAAATTGTGGTCGTTACTGAATACAGACTTGTCCTCTGGGTTTACAATTGCCCGTAAATAGTGAAATACGTTACAGAGAAGAAAACAAGCACTTTTTAAGCCAGAGAAGGAGCCCCTGCATATGTGACCACTTGGGAGCATCGTGTACTGTTACCTCTTTTTTTAGGTAGTCACAATACTGTTTTCTTCTTATTAGCAAATTTTTATTAAAAAAATTCACTGTATTTAATTAAAAACAATTCGCTTATAGAGATGTATCGATGGTGAGACTACAACAGTTTTATATACCATGCTTTAAAATTGTACATTTAATACAGCCACAAGCCTAAGCTTATTTGTATGGTACCTTGTAAAATGTATGTCAGAAAGATATGTATATATATATATATATATATATATATATATATATATATATATATATATATATATATATATATATATATATATATATATTGTAACATTTGTCTATGAGAATTAAGTTTGTGGACTTTGTTTATTCTATGGTCAAATGTCAATTATAAAGTGTGTTAGTAAGAGCGAACAGACTGGAATTATATTTCTAGAATGGACCAGAAGTGACAGGTATAGAATAGTGTAGAAGGTCAAGAATCTCTATGGACAGTATAAATAGACGAGCGGTGCGCAAAGTAAGTTAGTTCAGTATTAAGTCGGTGTGGTGAAGAAGTGATCAAAGAGTATTAAGTGAGTCAGCGGTAAGTGTTGGTGTTTAAAAAGCGATCATAGAAGGCGAATAGTGGAATATAATTCTATGGACATTTAATAATAGAGAGAAACATTTAAGATGATACTGGTGTTGGAAAATAGTTGCTTATAATAAATTAGTAGTTTGAAAAGCTGTGTTTTGTTTGTCAACAAATCCAGAACCCCGTAGAACGTAACAACTGGTGTCAGAAGTGGGATCTTCAAGCTGGTAGCTGAAATATTTTCCGGAATATTCGTTAAACAACGTGGAAGTTTCTAGAATCTCTGGAAGATCAGTGTCAGCAGTGATTCATAACTGGGTGTATTCTTGAAACAGAATAAACTGTGTACCAGCTTCAAGTACGTCTATGCCTAAGACACGTAGCGCAACAGCCAATATAGACACCCAGCTATTGAAATTGATTGATGAAATGAAAGAAGAAGCCAGAAAAAGAGACATACAAACCAGAAAAAGAGATGAAGAAGCCAGAAAAATAGATACAGAGGTTAAAAAAGAGCTGAGAAAAAGAGACGAAGAAGCGAAAGAAGAAATGAGAAAAGGAGTTGAAGAGGCCAAAAAATAAATGAGAAAAAGAGATGAAGAGTCCAGAAAAAAAGACAAAGAAGCCAAAGAAGAAATGAGAAAAAGAGATGAAGAGGTCAGAAGAAGAGACGAAGAAGCCAGAAAAAGAGACTAAGAGATAAGAGAGGAACTGATAAAAGGGACGAAGAAGTCAAAGAAGAAATGACAAAACGAGATGAAGAAGTCAGAAGAGACGAAGAAACAAAGAAAATTCTGCAAGAACAAGCGAGCAGAATTGAGAATATTACTTTATGTATCGACGAACGTATGAAGCAGGTAAAAGACGATATCTTCTAGCACGCAGAAAGCAGAGTAAGGGGTATCAGCGACGACGTACATGACAAGCTCATGAATATACAAGAGGAGGTGCATCAGAAAATACAATCACTAGAAAATAAGTGCGAAACCCTAGCCAAAGGAAACATCAGACTCGAAGATAGCCACGTAAGAATTAAGGTTCCTACATTTGATGGCTCAGTTCCATGGGGTATTTATCTACGCCAGTTCGAAGCCGCTGCTATAGAAAATGGTTGGGGCGAGGGAGAGAGAAAGCGACCTCGTCAATTGTAGCTCTCAGAGGAGATGCTCTAGATGTGCTTCAAGGTATTCCCAGGGAAGAACCGCTAAGTTTTGGCAGCATCAGACATTAATTAGAAATGAGGTTTGGCGATCAGCATTTACAACAGTTGTATGGATTGCAGTTAAAAAATCGTTGTCAGAAACCTGGCGAAAGTCTCCAACATCTCCACGCCGACGTTGTCAGACTGACACGATTAGCCTACCCCATAGCTCCGATGGAGTTTTTAAACCAGCTGTCGCTGCAAACCTTCATTGACGCCATCAGAGATACCGACACGCAGCAGGCGCTGAGGATGGCGAGACACAAAAACTTGAACAATGCTTTGGCACATTCCTTGGAGTTTGAAGCGGCACAGCAAGCGTCGGAAAGTCATGCGAAAGTTCGCAGTCTCCAAGTCCAAGAAGAAAATAAAACAGATTTATCCAAGGTCATGCGGCTACTAGAGAAAATAGCAGAACAAATAAGGCCGACGTCTCATGAACACCCAATAAGAGCTTACCGTGCGAATGCCTTACGCTGCTGGAACTGCGACAAGGTGGGACATATAAGGGGCGAATGTTGGGCTCTAAGATCACGCCTAAGGAAAAAAGTGAGGCTAAGGCCAGTAACCATTTCTCAGGTTAGCGATTCTGGAAGCGTTCTAGTCGTAGACGGATACGTAAGCGGTAATAAGACCCAGATGGTCGTCGACACAGGCGCACCTAGGACAATTATTCGCCGCGACATGGTTGCAAGATGGCGAGTAAGAGAACCAGACAGAGTTTACAGAGTAAATGCGGCCGGTGGTGATCAGATCCAGGTATTTGGCGAGACTGACGTCGAGCTGCAATTTGGGACATTGAAGGCAAAGCAGAGAGCCATAGTCGCCACCATATCAGACCCTATTATAATTGTCTTGGACATACTTCAGGGCCAGTGCGCTAAACTTGATCTTGGCACTAACATCCTGATCATCGGCGGTGAAGAAATAATAATGTCGCCTGGCAGTAACCTGGTAGTGCGGAAACTCGACACAGAGGCAAATAGCAACTTCTGCCGTGAAAGTGCCATTCCAGTGAAGAGAAGTGTGAGAGGAGGAGACGACCCAGTTACTAAGCCAGAAGCAACTGGAGAAGAAAGTATGAGAGAAGTACAAAACGAATGGTGCAAAGACCAAGTAAATGTGAAGCCAACCCAGAAAAAGGTCAGTAAACACATTTGTTGTAACAGAGTCGATGCAGGATGAATAGGGCCCGTCGAGATATTTGTGCAAGTAGAAACATCAGAACAACAGCAACTAAACGGAAGAACCAGTACCACCTAAGGACTTTGCTTGAAGAAAGCTCCGACATATTGACGAGAAGGAAAACCATCCACTCTGCGGTCGGAATGCATTTACGAATAGAAAGCGACCGCACAAAGACGCGTTATGACGGGCCACTTAATTCAGCTGGTTTTAAAGAAGAAGATGGGGTGTTGTTCTACAAGCCAGTACGACGCAAGCGACGGTCACCTAAACTAAATAACTTATGGGTAGGTCCTTATAAGGTGGTCAAAAGGATCTATGACGTTGTCTATCGAATTCAGAGGAGCCCGAAGAGCAAGATGAAGGTGGTCCATATGCACAGACTTACGCCATTCCAACAAATGTCAGAATTCGATCGGGACGATTGAATATAAGAGGGGGGCAGTGTCACATTTGTCTATAATAATTAAGTTTATGGACTTTGTTTATTCTATGGTTAGATGTCAATTATAAAGTGTGTTGGTAAGAGCGAACACTCTGGAATTATATTTCTAGAATGCTTCTCCTCTTCTCTGTAACGCATTTCACTATTTACGTGCAATTGTATAGAATAGTGTAGAAGGTCTAGAATCTCTATGGACAGTACAAATAGACGAGCGGTGCGCAGAGTAAGTTAGTTCAGTATTAAGTCGGTGTGAGTATTAAGCGAGTCATCGGTAAGTGTTGGTGTTTAAGAAGCGATCATAGAAGGCGAATAGTGAAATATAATTCTATGGACATTCAATAATAGAGAGAAACATTTTATCTGATACTGGTGTTGAAAAATAGTTGCATATAAGAAATTAGTAGTTTGAAAAGCTGTGTTTTGTTCGTCAACAAATCCAGAACCCCGTAGAACGTAACTATATATATATATATATATATATATATATATATATATATATATATATATATATATATATATATATATATATATATATATATATATATTTATATATATGCACACGATAACTCAAAAAGTTATTGACTCGGCAAGAATCTTTATTGCATTAATAGCTTGTATGAGTTCGTTTTTCAAATCGGACAGCCCGTATGTTATTTCAAATTTAATTACAGATTATGTAATTTAAGTTTTATGTATTTTATTAGCAAATTTTCGTGTAAAATATATGTTAGTTTTCGCAGAGATGATTTTCTGTCAAATTATTGTGAAAAATTAGTGATTATCAAGTACTGTTTAATGGATTATTGTAAAAATGCAAATTCACATGGAAAATCTGTTTTCGAATTCTCTTTAAAAGTAATTTGCTAAACAAATAATATATTTTTGCATAATCCTGATTTTCGTGAAAAGAATTTTATATACATTTTGTGAACATTTAAGTCGATTTTGGTACGAAAATGGTTAATTTTCGTGAAAGGGGTTGTTTGTAAATTTTTGTGTATTTTTTTAAATTTTTGTCAAAAAGCTTTTTGTGAATAATTATATCTTGGCTAGTATAGTTTTTGTGTAAATCGCTTAAATTGGTTCGTTGTCTAGAAAATCAGATCAGTTGTTTCGGGACAATTATATTTATTTTCGGAAAATGTTTATATTAGTTGATCAATAATGTGTAACACGACCTTGTTTACATGGACACCTTGGCCTGATTGTTATATTTCATCCGCGCCCATCATCCCCCAGCATGCAGGGTACGCCAGCCTTATCAGACAAGTTTTTCTAAAAAAAATATTATTTCGAGAAAAAAATTTGTATCTCAAAAAATTACCAAGTTATTTTGATCAAATTTCGTTGGTATTTTGCCCTCGTAAATAACTTACTCCACGAAGATTCAACTTTATAGGTTTATAGAAAATTGAGTGATACAAATTTGAAGCATATAATAAAAATTAGCTAATTTTTGTTTTATTTGACACTTGAAGAAACAATAGTTAACATATTTCATACGTTTTGAACAAGATTTCATTTCTGTTTAAAACGCCTGAATAACTTTGTCACCTTTGAGCCTGAAATTATAATTTTCAGCCGACATTTTGTTATTATTAATGAACTGGTTTGCTTAGGTTGACTAAAACGAAATCATTCAGGCGACTAATAAGGAAAAATAATTGCTACGTTTATAATTAGGCAGATATTTTACTTTTCCAAATATGAATTAAGTTTTTTTCTGGAAATATTTTGTATAACTTTAGTGAAATTTGGAATACAAGTTTCTTTTAAAAGAGACTTACACTATCTACAGATATAGCAAAATTTAATTCTTTAGCTTAATAGAAAATTGAGTTTTTTGCATTTTTCTCAAAAGGAGTTAGAACACAAGAATTTTATAAGAGAGAGATCGATGGTAACACTTTTGAAAGAATTCAAATGTGCGCGTACTAGGACCTCAAAAATCGATCTTCAAGGGCTGTGTAAGTTTAAATTATAAACTTTACTAATATGCCGTATAATGTGTGTGTACAATTCTTATGAAAATTCGCTACTATAACGCACTTGCTGCGTTCCGAAGTTTTATAATTACCAAGACTTTTCACCAAAGTATATACTCAGTCGACTAGCATCTAGAATTTATTTATCTGATGTGGTGCAAGTGAATTTCACGAAAGCAAGCAAAAATCTAGAACATAAAACCAATTTTGAAGGAAACCTAATGCAATTCATCTTTGAAATCAACTTGCACGGACTGAACAATTAGAATACATGATATTGGGTCCAATAAAAATATGCTTAAGATAAATGTTATTGCAGATACGACTATTTAACTTAGTCGTGACATTTTCAAACCACAGTGAAGCTGCTAGTCCAAATGTCGTATCTTACACGTTTCAAGTTTAGTTAGAAACTAGGCTAGAGACATTATTTTGCCGTTTAAACTTAGGTGTTGTTTAATTTAATACAATGGTAATATAAAGAAAATAAATTATATATTCACTTATATTGACGTCGTTTGCTATTTCATAAAACCTTTGATAACGCAAAATTCAACATTCTACAGATACGACCTTTTGTCTTAGTAGGGCAGTACACCATGCTTCAGTTTACTATACTATACAGGTGTTTCAAAAATGATGGTCTATGTTACAAGTGCGCATTCAGCACAAAAAAATAAGACCATTTTTTCATATAAACATGGGTCCGCATATGCTTAGTTTTTTAAATACATCGTGTTAAAGTTATTTGTTTTTGTCAGTTTTTCACGAAAATTTTGACGTGAAAATTGAAAAGTGGGGGTTTTCGAGGGCAAGAAATTTAAATATGTTATTGTTAATAACACTGCTGGCAGAGAGCGTCACCTGTTAGACATGGCTTGCATTCAATTGGCTATAATTTTTTGACACCTAGAAATATCGACCTACCGTATAGCTACATTGCAGCCTTCATCAATTTTAAGCAAAAAATTTAAACTTCATTTAAATCTCTCAGACACACCATTTCCGAGATATTTCAATTTTTGTATGTCGATGTCGATTCTGCGACAAATCATAGGAATACATTTTTCACCTTTTAATTGCTTATCAGTACGTATAAACTTAATTTTCTAATTATCTAGTTAAAAATTAAAATCTTACCAGAAAAAAAGAACTAGCAAGACACAATCGTGAAGATAAAATAAGAAGCCATGATAACAAACTTTGAACAAACCATTTAACAAAGTGGGACTTGACTTTTGCGTTTTCGTCGTGACATATACTACATTTGACTTTTACGTTTGAGACTACTCACTATTTTTATGTAATTAATTGTATTGTCCATAATTTTTCTAATTAAATATAGAAGTCTTTACCAAGAATGAAGTAACAGACACGCATGTTATGTATTCACTGGCTGTCGGTAACTGTTATGAGGATAAACGACTGTATAAAGAAGCCTTACCAAATCGGAGAATTCCAGACAGAAGGATGTTTCAACGGATTTACATCCGTCTGAGAGAAACAGGTACATACTTACATTATCTAATACATCGATCTGTCTCTCTCGAATATAATTTTTTTTTACCAGGTACCTTTAATAAAGTTACTCCAGATTGAGGCAGACCACGAAGTGCACGAAATCCTGAATTTGAAGAGGCTGTTCGGGATGAAATTGAACAAAATCCAAAAATAAATACTAGGGAAATGGCCAATAATCTCGGAGCATCCAATGCAACGACATGGCGAGTTCTTCACGAGCAACAATTGCATCCATATCACATCCAACATCCACTATCGCCTAAAAGAGATTTTATACCTCGCCTACAATTTTGCCAATGGTTTCTTCAACATAATAATGTAGAGAACTTGTTGAATTGTGTATTGTTCACTGCGAGTCTAGATTTGGGCGCCACGGGATCGTCAATTTTCGTAACAGTCATATTTGGGCTGACGAAAATCCCCACGCAGTTTTTGAAAGGCATCATCAGCAGCAATTTTCCTTAAATGTATGGGCTGGAATTGTGGGGTGTAATTTGATAGGACCAAATTTTTTACCTCACAGACTTAATGCTACAACGTATCGTGAATTCCTGCAAAACCAACTAAATGGGTTATTAGAAAATGTACCTCTTGACATAAGACATAACCTGTGGTTTATGCATGACGGAGCCCCCCCCCACCCCCCACCCCGTCCACATTTCGCTCTAAATGTCAGAGAATACCTAAGCAATACTTTTGGATGCAGATGGATCGGACGCGGTGGACCTCAGTCATGGCCGGCTCGATCCCCTGATTTAAATCCTATGGGCTTTTATTCATGGGGGGCATCTCAAAAGTATTGTTTATGAAGCAAATGTTGAAAATGTTGATGATCTGCAGCAAAGAATTGTACTTGGATGCGAACAAATTAGAAATACACCAGAAATATTTCACAGAGTACGACGTTGTATGCTCCGCAGAATACGAAAGTGTATTGAAGTGGAGGGTGGTCATTTTGAACATTTATTGTAGTCCGGTATCATAAAATGTTACCAACTTTCCTATTTGATGTTATATTTGTTGTTAAAATTTGCAGACAATACAATTAATTACTTGAGAAAAATTAATTTTTGAGCGACATCTACATACAAACATTATAATATCTGGAAAATGGTGTGTTTAAGAGATTTGGATCAAATATACATTTTTTGCTTACAATTGATAAGGGCTGCAATGTAGCTATACGGTAGGTCGATATTACTGGGTGTCACAAAATTATAGCCAATTGAATACAAACATAGTCTTACAGGTGGCGCCCTCTACCAGCAATGTTATTTACAATAACATATTTAAATCTCCTGCCCTCGAAAACACCCACATGCTAATTTTCACGTCAACATTTTAATTTGACTCGAACTTATTCGCGAAAAACTGACAAAAACAAATAACTTTAATACGCTGTATTTAAAAAACTAAGCATTTGCGGACCCATGTTTATATGAAAAAATAGTCTTATTTTTTTGTGCTGAAGGTGCACCTGTAACAAAGACCATCATTTTTGAAGCAACCTGTATTATACCAGTACCACCCTTCCAAAAGGTACCACCACATATTAAAATTATCACTAATGTTTTACTACTCAAAAATAAATTAAAATTGTATCCCAATGAAAAAAGCATATAGACTTTGGGTGTATATTTTGCCTTGGATTCTTCGTAAAGCATATACTTCATGTGCTATTTACCGTAAATAAACGTATTATTATTATTATTATTATTATTCTAATAGGTTGTTTAAATCAATACAACATTGTACAAACACTATGTACTTTATTACACAGATGTTACAGCGATGTACAATTCTTGCCTACATGATTGGCCCCAATCTAATCAATTACTAAACTAAATAGGAAACTCTAATATATCTTTGTACCAAATACGGATCGCACAATGCATGCAATGGCTGCATAATATTACATATTAGGTAATTTGTAAACTGGTTCCACATATGTGTTCGGAGTATACAGGTAATAAATATGGATGTAAAAGACATAGAAGAGGTAGGACAAGAGTCTCTTTGGAAGTGGTCAAACCTCTTTCCGTCGTTCTCTTGTATGCTTCGTAGAGGTCAACGGCTCACCTGAAGGCAGGTCCACTCATATACAGCGTTAACGTTGAGTAAAATTCAGTGAAGGCTCGTCAATGTTGAGAAAAACAATCAAATTAGTGAATCTTGGGGGTACGTCGTGTAAAAGGAAGACGCAGTAAATTACCATAAATATGTACGCACGTTTGTATGTATTTTGTTTCTTTCACGTCGGTCTATTTCCGGGACTAGGGTCAATCACGGACGCCACAGAAGCAGTTTTACATCACCATTATAGAAATGTTGTCGATCACCTTCCTTTCTATAAAAGGTTTAGGGATCTTTATGTATCCAACATTGCACTGTACCCAGGAATTTGCATCTTTTTTGAAGGACCCTCGAAAGATTTGCAGCAAATTTATAAATGAGCTAATAATCATATTATTAATAATAACACTACATTAGACAACACTTCGCACCCAGAAATATCAAATTTGCATTAGGGAAGCTTATACATAATATAGACAAAGGACACCACCCATAACTCATCAGAAGCCGGCGTTTCCACGGTCGAGTGAAAAAACCCGACTATCTGAATACAGGACTCGAACCCACGACCTCCTAGCCCGAAATCCAGCAGTTACTCGCCTTACAAACTATACTTGGCCTGTAGGAACAGACTGATACAAGAAAAAATTTATTAGTTTTTATTTTAGAAATATTTAAGGTTCTAGTCAAGCTAAATAAATTTAGAACATGAGATGACATTTTAAGAATAACCATCAACACAACGATTTTCAACCTGTGGGGATCGCACCCCTAGTTGGATGTGATAAAAATATATCGGGGGTGCGAGAATATTGAGAAAAAATATATTATTAGAAAATGTATTTGATTTACTTAAAAAAGCAATAAAATACACTTATATAGGATTGTATTAGTATTGCACAATGTATTTAATAATTAACTTGTCAATATGAAATTAAAAACGAGATTTATAATCCTGCCTTGCAGAGCAAAGTTTTACGAAAAAAATTTAATATTATAAATTGACACTCTAAGCTCTTTTAAGTGAATTTTCGTAGAAAAAATTCACTAATGGGGGGATCTCGACTTTAGAATTTTGAAAAAAGCTCCATCTTGTTGAAACACTAATTGATTTTCTTGATAGCGATGCTTATTTTCAACAATGTCAATTAGTAGAGGGTAAACGATATCTTCTAGTAACTCCAAATACGTTTCGCCACTCAAATTGCCATCAAGAAAAATTGGTCCGATTAAACGGTCTCCAAAAACGCCAGTCCAGACATTCAATTTCTGTGTAGTTTGAGTGTGGACTTCGTGAAAATTTCTTGGATTATTATCTGCCCAATAACGACAATTATGACGATTGACTGTAGAGTTTAATAAAAACGTAGACTCGTCTGAATGTTATACAGATATTAAACAGAAAGTTCCCGCTATCAGAGCTATTCGTGTTGTCATAACTTCACAAAACTCCAGCCGCCGATCCAAATCATTTCCAACCGGATATTCACGTTCAGGGTCCCGTTTTAGTGAATTTTCTTAAAAAAAATTCACTAATGAGGAGATCTCGACTTTCGAATTTTGAAAAAATTTCTTCAAATGAGCGCTATATAGGACCCCCGGAACCCAAATCCGAGGTCAGTTTCAGACTTTATATGTTTATATATATATATATATATATATATATATATATATATATATATATATATATATATATATATCTATATATATTTATGTGTCACACCTATAACTTAAAAAATAATGGGCCGATTTTGATAAAATTTGGCACATACCTTCCTTTCGCAAGTCGCTTGGATAAGTTCGTTAGCCAGGAAAATCCGCCGAGGTTTTCCCGGAAAATTTTGTGTTTTCTTTCAAAAAAAATCGAAAAAAATTTATATTTCCAAAATTAACAAAGTAAGGGCAACCAAATTTCATACGCGGGTTTATATCATTAAAGGAAAGTCACCTACCAAAATTTAGCTCCGTAGGTTAAATGAGAAAAAAGTTACAGGCATTCAAAGAAAAATAAATTTGGGTTCTCCTCAAAACGTCAAAATCGCGATTTTAAACGTCAAAATTGGTGAGTACCTTCCTTTTGCAAGTGGCTTGAATATGTTCGTTATTTAGGAAAATCCGACGTGGTTTTCCCGGAAAATTTTGTGTTTTCTTTCGAAAAAAATTTATATCTCCAAAATTAACAAAGTAAGGGCAACCAAATTTTATACGCGGGTTTATATCATTACAGGGAAGTTACCTACCAAAATTTAGCTCTGTAGGTCAAAAGACAAAAAAGTTATAGGCATTTAAACAAAAATAAATTGGGGTTTTTCACAAAACGTCAAAGTTGCGATTTAAACGTCAAAATTGGCAACATTTAGGAAAATAACTTGAATCTAATACCGGCTATGGAAATAAAATGTCTCAAGAAGAATGTTTTACAAACCCTGAAGTCTTAGCTTCAACCGTCATTGTCCTTCATTTTAATAAAATGTTTCCAGAAAATTTATTTCAAATAGACCCTTTCTCTGACACTTGGCAGTAGTCTTAGCTATAGAGTTTATCGTTAAGAGGGGGGGTTCAATAAAATGCTTAAAATACACTATATTTGTAGCTTGTTGAACTGTCCCAATTAAAGCCTTAGACTGAAAATATAGTATACAATAGATAGATTGAGGTTTGAGGAAGGCAATAAAGATTTTTGTAAGCAAATATCCCGTTTATAACGAAAATACAACGTTTTTGCCAAACCATGATTTGACAATTTTTTGTCACAGAATTAGCTCAAAATCACTCTTTGCCTAGATTAGGTATCCAAGAATAAGTTTCTTAAATTTCAGGTCTTTTGGATTCCAAATAAAAACGTAATGCAAAGTGAAATGTAAAATATGACATACCTTAATTATTTAGTCAATATGTGTTGTCAAACTAGCGCGTTTCGGCACCATCCGTAGACCAGCTATTTTCTAAAAGATGGCGCACTAAAATTGTGATTCCACGAACGCATTTCATTTTCATTCATAATGTCAAATCATCTTTAAAGTTACTTGCCATTAGTAACATCTGAATGTTATTTAAGACCGAAACAGTCTACACTCGAATATGTTTCAGCGATCGGCGAAATAAATCTATCAATTCTGCAATTTGCTGTTTAGCTAGCCACTTACTATTAATTTCCGATACCAAATTCCTGACGGTAAGGTGCTGTATGTGTAAATACAATGTAAAGAATTCGTTTATTTCGAAGCGTCGGTAGCTCATTGGAAGAGTACTTTGTGTGTCAAGCGGACGGTGCTGGTTCGAGTCCGGCCCGGTCCGTTTCTCCTTTTAGTGAATTTTTATTGGGAAAAATTAACTAAATTCAAATGGAGAGGTATCTATGGTGAGATTTGACAAACATTTTTTTCAAATGACTGCGAAATAGGACCCATAGGACAAATATCCTGGGTCAATTTCAATTTTTATATGTTTATATAAATATAATATAAATAAAAATTTTAAGTTTTCTTTCGAAAAAAATGTTTATCTCCGAAAATTACAAAGCTATTTTGATGAAATTTATGTGAATATGTTGTCTTGGTAAAGGCCTTACCACGTGCCAAAATTCAACCTTCTAGGTTTATAGAAAATTGAGTTATTCAAATTTGAAGCATTTAATGAAAATTGATTACCATAACGCACTTGCTGCGTTCAGACTTTTTTTGCTTCCGCGACTTAAGCGGTTTGACCTTTGCTTTTTTTATATTTAAAAAATGGTTAATCTTGCTGGTGCGTATAGATGCAGTAATGAATATAATTCATAAAAACTAATTTCTTTCTTTTGTGCAAGTAAAAGATATTTAACGGTAATTATGCAGATGATCGGCATACGTGAGTTTTGAAAAATATTTCAATAAACATGCTTAAAAGACTCAATGTGTGCATAAGCAACAAGATATATGTTGTGGAATCAACCCCTCCAAAAGTTACGAGACCCGGAGTGAATAGGGATGCTCGGCGGAGAAGGAAATATAAAGGAAAAATCAGTAAAAACAACTTAGTTCGACCTCTATAAGTAGCCTTTTCACTTTTTGTATCAACACTTTCTCCTAAACATGTTTTTCCCCTGCACCACGTATATTTGCTCCTAGTCCCCCGCAGCTTTTTGGGGGTTGAAGGGACACCATTTTTCATGTTTATGCACTAAACACTCTACGAAGCAGACCTGAACGACCTAACCTGACCTGACCTGATCAGGACCTGACCCGGATCCTTTTACCTAACCCATACCTAACCTTGGACTGACAAAAAAACGTAGAAGAAAACCGAAAAGCAGAATAACATGCATTTTAAAAAAAAATCTTATGATTTAAAATATTTTTGATACCGCTAGCTATTCCTCGAGACACAGTATCAATGGGCTCTATCCTGAATCTATATAAGCTACACAAACAAATTTTGTTAAAAAATAAAAAACTATAGTGAAAAAGCAAAAGCGACTACTTAAAAACTCAAAGACGCAGCAAGTGCGTTATGGTAGTGAATTTTCATAGAAATGATCTGGCACCAAATATTTTATTATAACTTTTTTTTCTTGCAACATAGAAATCTAAATTTTTGTGTATAGTTTACTTTTTAGTGAATTTTCTTTAAAAAAATTCACTAATGAGGAGATCCCGACTTTTAAATTTTGAAAAAATTTCTTCAAATGAGCGCTATTAGGCCCCCAGAACACATATCCAGGGTCGGTTTAAATTTTTATATGTTTATATATATATATATATATATATATATATATATATATATATATATATATATATATATATATATATATATATATATATATATATATATATATGTATCACACCGATAACTCAAAAAATAATGGACCGATTTTGATTAAATTTGGTGAATAAATTCCTTTTGCAAATGGCTTGGATAAGTCCGTTAGCCAGGAAAATCGGTCCAGGTTTTCCCGGAAAATTTTGTGTTTTCTTTCGAAAAAAATATATATCTCCGGAATTAACAAAGTAAGGGCAACCAAATTTCATATGCGGATTTATATCATTATAGGCAAGTTACCTACCAAAATTTAGCTCCGTAGGTTAAAGGATAAAAAAGTTACAGGCATTCAAAGAAAAATAAATTTGGATTTTCCTCAAAACGTCAAAATTGCGATTTTAAACGTCAAAATTGGTGAGTACATTCCTTTCGCAAGTCGCTTGGATAATTTTGTTATCCAGGAAAATCCTCCGAGGTTTTCCCGGAAAAATTTGAGTTTTCTTTCGCAAAATATTTATATCTCCAAAATTAACAAAGTAAAGGCAACCAAATTTGGTAAGCTGGTTTATATCGTTATAGGTGTGCCACCTATCAAAATTTAGCTCTGTAGGTCAAAAGACAAAAAAGTTATGGGCATTTAAAGAAAAATAAATTGGGGGTTTCCTCAAAACGTCAAAGTGACAATTGAAAACGTCAAAATTCGCAACATTTAGGCAAATAACTTGAATCTAATACGGGCTATGGAAAGAAAATGTCTCAAGAAGAATGTTTTACATACACCGAACTCTTAGTTTCAACCGTCATTGTCCTTCATTTTACTAAAATGTTTCCAGAAAATTCATTTCTAATAGACCCTTTCTCTGATGCTTGGCAGTAGCCTTAGCTATAGAGTTTATTGTTTAATGGTATATAATTTTTGTCGAATTTTCGTAAAAAATCAATAAAACTCAATATATTCGTTATTATACAAGATATGAAAAATATTGTATACATTAATTATACGGTGTTTTGAGCTACATCTTAAAAAATTATTGCGACAATCACAGGGTGGCCCATAAGTCGTTGGTGATACAAATAAATTTTTTTTGTCGAAAACGCCTAATTTTTTTGCATTTTCCATCGAAATATAATGCATGTTTGTAAGTTAAGAAATTCTGGAGGCAGCAAGTGCGTTGTGGTTGCGAATTTTGATTAAATGCTTCATATTTGAAAAGTTCAATTTGCTATTAACCTATAGGGTTGACCAAGAAACGGATTTTTTCAGTAACACTTTTGGTTTACTTTTGGAAATTTCTGTACCTTTTCAAACAATCAAGTTATTTTGATGAAACATGGCACATTGTTTTTACTATATATGTTATACTGGTAATCAAATTTGATGCCTGCTTTTTCTATATAGGTTATACTGGTAACCAAAATTGATGTCTGCTTTCTTAAAAAGAAAACACACATATTTGCAATAAAAACATTTTTATGAAAATTCACTACCATAACGCACTTGCTGCGTCCCGAGATTTTTTGTTGGCTACTGAACAACTTTGTCGAAACTTTGCAACTAACTCCAAAATGTATTTTCTGTTAACATGTCTGTTCGGATGTCGCTTATTAAACAAATTTGCGGTACGGTTGGCACAGTCATCGTTTTTGAAAAAAAGAGTAATTATTTCAATTCTTTCTTGTACAGAATATAAATATATATATATATATATATATATATATATATATATATATATATATATATATATATATATATATATATAGATATAAATATATATATATATATATACACCATGGTGAAATAAATTTTCGGTAGTACTATCAAGTATCAAACCGACCGATAAACTGAAATAATAAACCGCATTTCTCTCGTTCCGATAAGAAATATTCTGATAGTCAATTTTTTGTTTACAAACCAACAAAACATTGACTATCAGCACATTTCTTATCGGAATGAGTGAAATGTGTTTTTGCATCTTCAACTGTGAATAATTTTTAAACGAGTTGATAAAACTTCCAAAAAAAATTTGTGTGCTGAATTCAGAAAAGAAAGGGCTTTTAAATGATGTAACACTCGACCCATGTTCCCTATTTAAAATATAAGGGTTGTTATCACCACTCTTAAGGGGTTAATGTGACAAAGTTGAGTTTTATGTCAAAACATGTCCCCCTCAATATTAAAATTGACGTGTTTCAGCGTTTCTAAAAAAAAATTTCTCCGGACGTAAATCGATCTGTTTCGTTTTTAATGCGCCACCGTATATATATATATATATATATATATATATATATATATATATATATATATATATATATATATATATATATATATATATATATATATTTATATATAAATGTACCACACCGATAACTCAAAAAATAATGGGCCGATTTTGATAAGATTTGGCACGTACCTTCCTTTTGTAAATGGTTTGGATAAGTTCGTTAGTCAGAAAAATCGGACAAGGTTTTTTCGGGAAAATTTTGAGTTTTCATTGGAAAAACATTTTTTTCTCAAAAAATAAACAAGCTATGATAACCAAAGTTGGTAGGTAGATTTACGATATAAAAAGTAAACTATATACCAAAATTTAGATTTCTATGTTATAAGAAGAAAAGTTATAATAAAATATTTTGTACCAGATCATTTCTATGAACATTAACTACCATAACGCACTTGCTGCGTCCAGGCTTTTTCTATTTGTATCACCGCAGAAAATCCGGTTTCGCAAAGGTAGGATGTTAAAAATGGTAATATTATACGAAATGCTCTTGTTTCTAATGCAGAGGACTTATCATACAACCCTGTCCAAAATCCAAAGAGTGATTTATTACTAAAGTGTCCTTTGATTTCTCCACTTGCCATGAAGTCTATAAAGATTTCTTCTTTGGCAGTTTAGATACCTTTAGAGCGCAAACTAGGCCCCCTAGAATCCATATTCGTGTTTACTTTCTGTTTACATAAATACAGGGAGACGCATTTCTACTGTAAAGCTCAATATAATTGTTATTATGCAAGATACGAGAAAAAATTGTATACGTTACCCATAGGGTGTCTTGAGCTGCAGCTTATAAAATTATTTTGACAATGACAGGATGGCTCATACGTCGTTGGTGATACCTACAACATTCCTTATTGCATTTATGCATTTTTTATCGAAATATGATGCATGTTTGTAAAAAAAATCGACACGCAGTAAGTGCGTTTTGGTATCGAATTTTCATTAAACGCTTCAAAATTCAATAACTCAATTTGCTATTAACCTCAGGTTTGTCAGTTAGAAAACGAGTTTACTCGGAAACGTTTTAAGTTTACGACATTCGGAAAATTTTTGTACATTTTCAAACAAGTTATTTTGATAAAATATGGTACATTTTTCCCACCATATAGGTTATACCGGTGACCAAATTGATACCTGTTTGCATTAAAGAGACATATTTGCTATTAAAAATAATTTTTGTTATTACTTTTTATTGTGTCGTAGGTAATATCTACAATTTAAAAAGTTTTGCACCAATATTTGTTCTAGAAAGTGTTAAACTATAAAATAGGATATCCAAAAACGCGATTGATGTATACTATAAGATGCTTATGTAAACACAATAACTGTCTAAAAGATTAAATGCCTCGACCTGACTTGACTGTTTTTGGCGCGTATGCAATCTATACTTAAGAGTCATATGATTAGAAACCAACCTGATTGGCATAACTATTTCAACAGTTTTCACCTGTTGCTTTTTAATTTTTGGCACAAAAACCATTCGGTATTAGAGCTGGTGAAAAAAAAAGTTATATCTTGGTCCAGACGTAGAAAATTTGGACAGTTTGTTGTTCGTATCACATAATAGTTAGGCAAAACAAAACGTTAAACGGATAATCCCTGAATCAAACCCGAGAGGAGGGGTTTTAGTCAGTAAGAGTCCGGCACATCCATGGCAGTCGACCACATAAGTGCCTCGGCGTACATGATGTATTTCGCCTCTGATGGAGAAAAAAAAACACTAACAAACCCCATCAATGGAATTCCAGACCTCCAGTGCCCAAAGGAATTATATTTGACCAGCCAGCATTCAAAATATCTTAATAAAAATCACATAAAACAATAACTACATAATCTAAGAGAACAATAACCAAAAAATTAACAAATAAAAGATATCTTAAAGGATGTATTCAAAATAGCTTCCATTTTCTTGTAAACATAGTCTAATTCTACACCTAAAATTACAACATACCCATGCAAAAATGTTTCTGTCATTCTCTACTTCCTCAGCAGCTGAAAAAATTATTTAACGAAGCATATACACGCTACTAATAGCGTTGAAATAAACAATACTTTTTAGGTGACTGCATATAAAGTAGGTGTGAGGGCCGGTGATGGCGCGGGCCATTTGACGGATGAATCATTTCCTTGACTTATCCATCTCCCATAAAATATAAATTCAACCATTGTCTAACAGCTAATTTACTATGGGCAGGGGCTCCGTCGTGTGGATACCACATGTTTTCGCGGATAGCTAGTGGCACCTGTTCAAGCAATATTCGGAGTTGCTCATTTGTAACGTGTGAGACGTTTTGAAATTCGCCTAACTTTTTATATTAATAATTATTCTTATATTATAATTTATTAGACAAGGAAATACCCCAACATAAACCGAAGTCATCACTTGTCCATAGACTTATGTTTATTTCATGTCAGAACTACCTGCATGAGAACATTTTGAAACCCTGACGGTTGGTTATAGCGCGTGCCTATTGATAACAAATTCTATATAAACAGCAGAAACTCATTAAGATTTCTTTTTTGCATCACTATGTTAATTAATAATAAGACAATGCAGAGCTTAGAAGTCACGTTTTTTTTCGTTCAGATATGGAATTTTGAAATATTCACCCAATTTTTATATCTGTAAAATATTTAATCTTACTTTAGTTACAAATTAGACGTGTGATTTCTGTTTGTGCACATTTTAAAAACACATACTTTTCTTTTAATTGCCATTATGATTTTATTGCTTGTTATTTTGTACGCCTTGATACCTTGTGGCCTTTTTTGCACAATAATAATCATTTCAGTTTAATTATTTACCTAGCAGCATACAAAACTTTGTTTTCTCTAGCAGATACGTCCGCATTGGTATCGAGCAAGTTATTAGCAAGAAGCACTATTCTAACTATTCTCAACATTTTCAGCTTTCCGTATCCAGTTTTTGACCGTTTTATCTTGCTGTATGCCATTTATTTCACCGCTAAATGAACCCAGCGTCATCACGTTTCTGGGGGATGGGGCCCAAGTAACCTAACTATAGAAGAGTTTCGGCAGCTTTGAATGGCCGTCATTGTTGTAATAGAAGCCCTAGAAGGTGCTAGAAGATCTCAAACAATCTCTACTGCAATCACACGTTCAGTAACTTTGGGTAAGCTGTATAATTTATCCTCAATTTTTCTTTAAAATGAACAGTTTAATTATTTTTTAAACTGCTACAAGATGTCATTGTGTCTTGATTGTTAAACATTTTTAATGCTTTCAATAAAATATATATACTAAGCTTGTCTTTTTAATTGCCTTCCTCAATATCATACGCAAAAATAATGGCGACAAACTACACCTTGATTTTATTTTGGGTCATTATGTTCTCCGCTTTGCTAGCCAAGGGTTTCGAAGGTGTTTAAATAATGCAAATTTTTTGGATACTTTCGAAGCACGCATTTTTCGTTTAATTGGGTTCATTAATTTTACTTTCATATTTAACAATTTCAGATATTTCGCTGCACCGAGACACCGAAGAAGGATACACGGACCAATAAAGTAATCTATAATTCCTGCTCATGCATTTAAACAAAAATTATGCTGAAATCTCGATTTTTTCTTGTTGGAAACACAGGTTAGATTAGGTTGACTAAAACGAAATAGTCGAGGTGATTAATAAGGAAAATACCGGCCAGGTTTATAATTTGGCAGATATTTTATTTTTACAAATATGAATTAAGTTTTTTTTTTTTAGAAAGATTTTGAAGCTTTAATGGAATTTGTAAAGGAAGTTTCTTTTGAAGGGACTTTCTCGCAAGTAAAACATGTGTGTAATATAAGATGGCAGGATCATTGGAATAAGTCGAAAAGTAGCTGTAACAAGCACTTCAGTAGTATCATCCCCAATCTAAGTAAACAGCCCATTTACAAAGAACTGTTGCTTCCTAGGTACTTGTCTACGACACTCTACAGAATTATCATAGGCCATGGTTTTAAGTCTCATTTGTACAAAATAAAAGTTAAAGACAATCCATTTTGCTCATGCAACAATACCAGCCCAGCTGATTTAAATCATTTGATTTTTTCCTGTATTATGCATCATGAACAAAGAAAAATATTATTTTGTAACTTGATAGAATACAATATTTTCTTTCCACTTGATGTGACATCACGTATGTATGAAGCTGTTTGTAATAAAAGTGTCATGGTAGCTTTCATGTGTTTTGTTAAAGACTCTAAGTTAGCTAGATTTACATAGCTCTTAGTAAAAAGATGTACTAGTGGCAATATACTATATAGTCTTAAGGGATACTAAATAAACTTAGCAGATTAATGTATAGTCAGAGAGATAAAAGTAAATTCCTTTGTGCCTTTCCTTGTGTTAACCTCTTTTGACCGCAGCCTCCCCAGTATGTTAAAAAGTCACCATGACAGGCTCCATTGGTGTGAAAAGTGTCCCAGTGTTTCTCCTGCAACAATTTGTAGCGTAGATGTGTGCATGCATATGTATGTGTGTGTATGTACACATAAAGAACGCAACAATTTGTAGCGTAGATGTGTGCATGCATATGTATGTGTGTGTATGTACACATAAAGAAATAGTGTGCATTTTCTGTCCTGCACATAGTGTTAAGTACTGGACGTATAAAGCCTATTGACATGAGTGCATATACATGAGTGTATATGCGCTCGCGTATGTGTGTGGGTGGATATGTATGTAAGTTTTAATTTTAATATATATTTTTAGTAAACAGCAAGTGTATAGGGAGATAAAAGAAGATAAAAGAAAAACTTCTGGAATAATAAAATAAAATAAAATGTTTTTAATAGCAAATATGTGTGTTTTTTTCAGAAAGCAGGCATCAAATTTGGTTACCAGTATAACCTATATAGTAAAAACAATGTGCCATGTTTCATCAAAATAACTTGTTTGTTTGAAAACGTACAGAAATTTCCAAAAGTAAACTTAAAGGGTAACCGAAAAAATCCGTTTCTTGGTCAACCTTATAGGTTAATAGTAAATTGAGCTTTTCAAATATGAAGCATTTAATCAAAATTCGCAACCATAACGCACTTGCTGCCTCCAGAATTTCTTAACTTACAAATTTGCATTATATTTCGATGGAAAATGCAAAAACATAAGGCGTTTTCGACTAAAAAAATAATTATTTGTATCACCAACAACTTATGGGCCACCCTGTGATTGTCGCAATAATTTTTTAAGATGTAGCTCAAAACACCGTATAATTAATGTATACAATATTTTTTCATATCTTGTATAATAACGGATATATTGAGCTTTATTGATTTTTTACGAAAATTCGACAAAAATTATATACCATTAAACGATAAACTCTATACTGCCAAGCATCAGAAAAAGGGTCTATTTGAAATGAATTTTATGGAAACATTTTAGTAAAACGAAGGACAGTGACGGTTGAAACTAAGACTTGGGTGTTTGTAAAACATTCTTCTTGCGACATTTTCTTTCCATAGCCCGTATTAGATTCAAGTTTTTTGCCTCAATGTTGCGAATTTTGACGTTTTAAATTGTCACTTTGACGCTTTGAGGAAAACCCCAATTTATTTATTTTTAAATGCCCATAACTTTTTTTCTTTGGACCTACAGAGTTAGATTTTGGTAGGTAGCACACCTATAACGATATAAACCAGCTTACCAAATTTGGTTGCCCTTACTTTGTTAATTTTGGAGATATAAATTTTTTTCCAAAGGAAACACAAAATTTTCCGGGAAAACCTCGGAGGATTTTCCTGGATAACGAACCTATCCAAGCCACTTGCGAAAGGAAGGTACTCACCAATTTTGATGTTTAAAACCGCGATTTTGACGTTTTGAGGAAAACCCAGATTTATTTTTCTTTGAATGCGGGTAACTTTTTTGTCCTTTAACCTACGGAGCTAAATTTTGGTAGGTGACTTGCGTATACTGATATAAACCCGCGTATGAAATTTGGTTGCCCTTACTTTGTTAATTTTGGAGATATAAAATTTTTTCAATTTTTTTCGAAAGAAAACACAAAGTTTTCTGGGAAAACCTGGGCGGATTTTCCTGGATAACGAACTTATCCAAGCCACTTGCGAAAGGAAGGTACTCACCAAGTTTTATCAAAATCGGTCCATTATTTTTTAAGTTATAGGAGTGACACATAAATATATATATATATATATATATATATATATATATATATATATATATATATATATATATATATATATATATATATATATATATATATATATATATATATATATATATATATATATATATATATATATATATATATATATAAACATATAAAGTCTGAAACTGACCTCGGATTTGGGTTCCGGGGGTCCTAAATAGCGTTCATTTGAAGAAATTTTTTCAAAATTCAAAAGTCGGGATCTCCTCATTAGTGAATTTTTTTTAAGAAAATTCACTAAAAAAAGTTAAAGAGCTTGTCAGATTAACATTCTTAAGACAGTTTTTGCAATTGTAAAAAGCAAGGTCAGATGCATCCTTGTTCATTTTGAAGATTGACAGTGACTGAATTCGCCAGTTGTCAAAGTCAAAACTCTAATTAAAAAAAAGATACTTGCTGTACCTATATATACCAAAATTTAATTTGATAGCTTCATAGAAAATTAAGTTTATTGCATTTGTCTCAAAAGGAACTAGAACACAGGACTAAAATATTTTTTTCGAAATAGAGAGAAATCGCTGGTAAACCTGCCAAAAAATTCTTCAAATAAGGGTGTACTAGGACTTCTGGAACCGATATTCAAAGTCTGTTTAGGTTCAAAGTATTAATTTTGGTAATATACCGTACTAATAGTGTACAATTATTATGAAAATTTGCTACAATAACGCACTTGCTGCGTCCCGAAATTTTGTATAATAGGATATATATTGATTTATAATCTGCTACATGTCGTGTTTCAAAGATAAAGCTGAATTACTGACAAACTAAGATTAAAATCAATTACTTTTAGCTATTCTATAAACTAGTAAACATGAGCTGAATGGCCTTAAGTCAGACAAATTTAAACATCCTATTGTCTAACGGAAAAGATGGTATTCTTCTTGAATATAAACTGCCTGTTCTAAAGCATATAAAAAGTAATAAATGCTTATTCTGACCCTTCCAATTTCAGTAATTGTTATTTCTGCTATGATATACGTAACTATGTGACTCCACTGGAGGTAGAGAGGAGACATTTTCACTCCAAACACGTACATTGTTAGCCTCATCAGTTGTTTCTGGTTGTTTTCTTGATGATAATTATTTTCTGGTTAAGTACCGCAATTTTATTTGTATTTCATTCATATAACGACGATTCCAATTACTGTTAACGGTTCTGTTGATGTAATTTTTTAGTGAATTTTCATTAGGAAAATTGACTAATAGACAGGTAGCAATGGTAACACTTTTGGAAAATTTCTTCAAATGAGCGCGAATTAGGGCCCTTGAATCCAAACTCAAGGTGTGTTAAAAAGTTTTTATATATATATATATATATATATATATATATATATATATATATATATATATTTAATGTCAACAACACACCACGAGGGCTTACAGCCTAAATACTATCGTACCGTGGGTGTTGACAAGGAGGAAAGAGGCAGCTTGTTAATTCTGGACTTGAAGGTTTGGAGGTTCGGAGGAGAAGGAAAAACATGTGCCGGCAAGGAATTCCACAACTTGGAAGTCCTCGGGACAAAAGAGCGGGCATAACAAGATGTTCTATGTCTGGTGACCTGGACATTAAAAGGGTGCATTCGCTCTGTTCCCCTGGTAGATCTGCTGGGGGCAGCAGGTGGGGGAATTATGGAGGAAAGCTCCTCTGAGCAGTGCCCGTGCAGATATCTATAAAAGAGAGAGAGGTCACCAACGGCACGTCGGTGGGCAAGGGATGGAAGCCTTTGGGTGAGGGTAGGGTCACCGATGAGACGTATAGCTCTCTTTTGAATGGAGTCCAGGATAGCGAGTGTAGAAGCGGCAGCTGCACCCCAGATGTGGGAGCAGTATTCGAGGTTTGGCCTTATTTGTGAAGTGTATAAGGTATAGAGATTAGTTGGTGAAAAGTATTTGCGAGCCCGGAAGAGGAAACCCAATTTCTTAGCAGCCGCTTCTGCAATTGATGTAACATGTTGGTGCCAATTAAGATTTCGATCCACAGAAATGCCAACAAGAGAGAAGGACTCATTACTTTGAATAACTTGGTTGTTCATTGTGATGGGTCTAGGGCTGCTGTATCTCTTGTGAGAAAGAAAGCAAGACTTAGTTTTGGTGGGGTTGAATTGTACAAGATTTCTACTTCCCCAGTCTAATATTTTTTGGAGGTCCACGGAGACAGAACCCTCCATGAGTCTGCGATCCTTATCTAATTGGGCTAAAGAGACAGGCTTAGAATATTGTATATTTGAGTGGAGGGTGCTGTCGTCCGCGTAACTGTGAACTGGGTTGGATGTGCTAGAGAGGAGGTCATTGATGTGGAGAAGAAACAAAGTAGGGGCTAAAGCTTAACCTTGAGGAACTCCTGCATTAATTGGATACAGTTTAGAGGAATGGCCATCCACAACAACAGATATGCTCCTGTTGGAGAGGAAATTTGCTGTCCAGGTACAAAGTTTTGGTGGTAGGCCATAGGCCGGAAGTTTATTAAGCAGCGCTGCGTGCCAGACCTGGTCGAATGCTTTGGATATGTCTAGAGCAACAATCTGGGATTCGCCGTGTTGTTCCATATACTTGTTCCAAGAATGGGTGACAAAGGAAAGGAGGTCGGCAGTCGATCTGCGCTGACGGAATCCATACTGCCTGTCGTGGATTAGACTGTGTTTTTCAAGGAATTTTAGTAGTTCGGTGTTTATATACTTTTCCATCACTTTAGAGATGACTGAAAGGAGAGAAATAGGCCTGTAGTTGCTAGGAAGCGCTTTGGATCCTTTTTTGGGGATGGGTTGTACTCGAGCAGTTTTCCAGTTACTAGGGAATATGCCTTTATTGTAAGATATCTGAAACAGACGAGTCAGGACAGGAGCAAGTTCTGGTGCGCATTTTTTGAGAACAATTGCTGGGATCTCGTCAAGGCCAGAGGCTTTCCTGGTATTAAGAGAAGAGAGCATCTTTCGTACCTTTTTAGTTTTGAAAATGATATCAGTCATTTTATGCGCGACATTGGGGACTGTTGGTGGTTGAACATTTGGAGGTGGGTTGAGAGTAGAATTTCCGGCGAACAACGAAGCAAAAAGTTCAGCCTTGCCCAGGGCGGTAGAAACAATTTCATTCCCTGAGACAAGAGGTGGGAACGTGCTCTTGCAGAAATTATTCCCAATAGACTTAGCAAGAGTCCAGAAGGGTTTGCCGCCGTTGGAGCTTGAGAGGACTTTGTTTTTGATGTGGTTATTAAACGAGTTTTTTGCCTCAGAAAGAATGCGGACATAGCGGTTTCTTGCGTCGTTGAATGCTTGACGATTTTCTTGACTGGGATTGTGTAGAAGCGTTTTGTGAGCTTTGACCTTTTCAAGTCTGGCCTTGTCACAGGATTTAGAGAACCAGGGCTTTTGAGTGGCTGAAGAGGTTTTCTGTGTACGTGGAATAAATAATTCCATGCCAGCTTGGATAATTTCGGTGACGTTTTGTGAGATATCAGAGGGGTCAGGATGAGAGAAGCAGACAGACGCCCATGGAAATGAGGAAAAGTAATCCCGTATTTCGTCCCAGTTTGCGGAGTTGTAGTGCCAAACGATACGTGGGTGTGATGACTGTGTGACCTCGGGTTGCATTGCACAGGAAGCAGTGACCATGCCGTGGTCTGAGCGACCAAGGGGGGCGGTGACTGATATCTTATAGAATTCAGGGTTTGTAGTAAGAAGGAGATCCAAGGGATTTGAGCTGTGTGTTGGGATACGAGGAAAGTAAGTAGGTTGCTGAACCATATTGGCCAAAGAATTGCTGACTGCAAAGGCCTCCGCTGCTCTCCCTTGTGGATCGGTTTTTGAAGATCCTAGCCATTCCTTATTATGGACATTGAAGTCACCAAGAATAGTGACCTCGGAGGAAGGATATTCAGAAATCAGATAGTCGGTTTTTTCAGAAAGGTAGTCAAAGAGCTGGACAAAGTTGTTGTCAGAAGGTGACCGGTAAATGCAACAGATGAATTTAGTTGCAGCCCTGAGAGAGAGTTTTATCCATAGTATGTCTTTTCTTCCAGCTTCTAAATTGGGAAGTCTGGTGCAGGGTAGATTGCTACGGACGTATGCGCACACGCCTCCATGCAATCTAAAGGCAGTAAGGAGCTCATACCCCGGGAAATTAAGGTGATTAGTGGCTGTTTTGGCACTGATTTGGGTTTCGGTGAGGAAGAGGAGTTGGGGCCTGTTAGCCTGGAGGAAATGGTGGACGGAGTTCAGGTTAGAATTTAGGCCACATATATTCGAAAAGGATATGTTAAATTTTGAAGTTGGCGCCCCCTGTACACCCCTCTCCCTATATATATATATATATATATATATATATATATATATATATATATATATATATATATATATATATATATATATATATATATATATATATATATCCAACCGATAACTCAAAAAATACTTCACTAATCGAAACCAAATTTGGCAATTCCCTTCATTTTATTAATAGCTTGGATGAGTTCGTTAGACAGTTGACAATCAAATACTTTTAGAAAAAAGTGCAAAAAACTTCTTGCAAACGCAATATCTTTTTAATTACTAGAAATATGAATCTAAAACCTTACAAGCACGTACACATTGTACAAGTGGTCCTACCTACCAAACTTAAACTCAATGGATTCCGTAGATCTTGAGTTATAACTAAATAAAAAATCAATAATCTACGATATAACCTGAAATTACCTCTAGATGCCTATAATGTTAGACGAGGTCAAGCAGATAAATCAGGGTTCCGCTGCCATTGCAAACATAATCTCCAAATTAAGTTTTAAACGGACAGGCTACGAAAATATGTCACAATAAATAATCGGCGGGGTTGCCATTTACGACAACGCTAATCTGAAACTGTAGATATCAGAAAAATTTATATAATTAAAAATTTTAATGAAAGTGATTCAAGTTGTTTAAAAGAATTCTAGAACTACGTTTTATTATGTATAAATATTAAGCTCACTATTTTCACGGCATTTAAAAGCCATCTCCATCTCTCTAGTTTAATCTGACAACAGTTCTGTTTGTCATTTGTTAACTGACAGTAATCATGTGAGAAACGTGTACATTCTGCGCATTACGTCAAAATTGACTTAGCTAACACCTGAGAATTTCAGAATATGAAACAACTACCTATATTCTAAGGTCCTAATACCTGTAGTAGGTAAATAATAACCAGACTTTAATTTTAACATAACTTTAGCAAATGCCTTTAGCCGTCTACTGGAGTATATTATGATTCTAATATCCAATCAAACAAAATAGAAAGTGGTTATATACATCAAATTCAGGTTCTTAATGAGTGTAGGTACTGTAAATAGTAGCTAGGCGTGTCGATTTCGTCTGGAGCAAAACATACAATTTTAACTCAATATTTGGATAAAATAGAAAATTTAAGTTTTGGAAAGAGTAACGGTGTAATAGAGAGTGGTAAAAATGGATTGGTTTTAGTTGAAGACAGAAAGAAGGAATGTTTTAAAATAAATTATTGTCTATTGATCAAAATTTGAAGTCTGCCAAATTAGAAAAGTGTCATTGTCAAGAAATTTGGAATATCAACGTTTGGATGAAAACTGACTAAATTGCGCTGTTTGCCAGCACAAGTCGAATACTTATTTGTAAGGCGCTTTGTACTATTATTGTCACAATAAACTATTACTATTACTATATATTACTGTATTACCAAAGTGAAACGAACTATTTCAAGAAGAAATACACCTACCGCATACTGATATAAGCATAATACCTAGGGTACCTAGGTACTTATGGTTTTCTTCACTCTTAGGTTTTACTCTTTATGGAACATTTGAAGTAAAGGAAACTACATAATATCCGTTAGCAGTTTAAATTACATATATAATCAGGTGTACAATGTTAATTATTAAATTTTAATTTCAAAATTTTCTATTGTTTATATTTTATTCATTTTCAAAAAGTATGGATACTGTACATACAATTCTGAAACAATTTATAACTCGATTTTTAATAGAAATGTGTCAAGTTCTCCCAATCAAACCGCCATTTCTTCCAATTCTTCTGAAGCGATTTTACTTACCAACAATTCACACTATTCCATTGTGAACATTTCCCCGTATACCAAATTTGATACCGATAGCTCAATTACAGAAGAATTTGATATATAAGGCCTAAATAGTTAGCCCCTACTTTAATTTCATGAGAAATCCGTGGTAATATTTGAATTTATGTTCTCAAAAAGTCTCATAAAACGAGATATTACTCTATTTTCAATGATAAAAGGAAATTATAATCAACCAACTGCCATATTTTTTCACGCTTCTCTTAAATGAATTTCTCTCAAAATCAATCTGAACCGTTAACTTATGGACTACCATCAGTGTACAAAATTTGAAGTCGATAGCTGACTTCCTTCGAAAGTTATCGCGAGAACTGACAGACAGATGTACAGACGGCCACAATGTTTGTTCCCTTCGCAAATTAGCTTGCGACTTGTTGCGGCGTCTGAGCCACAAAAACCTTTTAGATTTTTCGTTCCTGTTAGACATCGTGTGAAAGGTTTATACAGGGTGTCGGCGTAGTTGTGGTTGGGTGTTCTAGTGCTACTTTATAATCCTCAGGTGACGCGTTTATTGTGGAAATTGTTAAATCGAAAAGGTTTTTCCAGGCACTGATAGAAAAGTGCGGGCCTGTGAAGTGCGGCTTCAAAGTGGGCAAATCCTACGTCGGCCAATACACCTGTTGTATGCTCTGGAGCGTCATTTTTCTGTGCGGGAGGATGTTAAAAATTGCGTGGAATAGTAGTTTAGATGACGTAGGTGACAACAATGTGCGACTTACTGTGAAGAAGGTCACACAAGAAGAAAGCATCTGAAGCATAGAGCTGATAGGTTTTATTTTAAGGAAGACAGAATTTAGTTTGTAACGATGTTCGAGCATGTAAAGGCACAGCCTCTAACCAACGTTTAGCGATAGTAATTAAATATTAAGTATGTAACGTAAATTGTAACGATTACGTTTTTATTTAGCATCGTTACTATTTTAAAGACATAGAAAACCCCCAGGTGGCTTGGATAATAGCAGGTAACTTATCTCTGAAAAACCTTTCAATTTTCAGTTTCGAAATTATTTGTTAAAAATTTACTAATATGTTTAACTATCCTAAAGCCCGTACTGCGTTCATTTCATATACGTTAAAATTCAAATATCCAAACAGCCAATATTTTTATTAAGCAAAAAGTATCGTTATATTCTAGAACATTCTCGATAACATATGATGTCATCCTAATTTCAAGAGAAACCGTTGGACCGTGTTCATTATTGCAGTACTCAGGGGAGTCCAAACGTTGATGAGCTCGTACCCCGGATACGTCGTGTTGCCTTCGCATACAAGGCTGGATCTAGGCATTATCTCCTTGTCACACACATAAAGCTAGAAAATTATTACAAATAGTCGTTACAAAAGCGCAGCAAATCCGGCGTAGACTTCTGGTGCGACGCTTTTTCTAGAGAGTCTGTCTTGGGTGGGCTTGCGGGCAACATCGTTGAAACTATCGTGGCTTTTTAACACCCTAAAGGGGTGTAATATTTCACTTTTTGCCGTTATAATCGCGTAATATAGTTCAGTGGTTGTTATAAGTGTTTTGATCGAGATTTAATTTGAAATTAATAGTGCGTTTTGTTAAAAACGTGGTTGAACGGTCACCTGTTTGTTCTCTGATGTAATGAAGTCTCTAATACTATCGCAAGTGCTTATCTAAGTTTCCGAGCTCTCAGTTAATCAGCCTTTGATTTCCGTATACCTCCAGTTGCATTTTTAACAGTAAAAAGTTTTGATTAAATCACCTGAAGAATGACGTCATCAGTACAGCTCTCTGTTTAGAGTACTGCTTTACTTATCCCATCTAGCAATAGAATGGTATGTACAACTTATCTGGTTATAACCCATGGGAAGTGCCTTTCACTCTTCCCGATTTTTTCTCTCTTGTGACAAACTGAGAGCCTGTAGCGGGCACTAATAGTTGGTGTCTACCTTTTAAACATCTGTAATCAATCAACAGGTGAATAAGGGGTCATTGAACTCCCCCATGTAATCCAGCTTTGGTGAGTCTTTTGAGTTTTATCTGTGTGTGACTTCCAAACTTTTATTCGGCATCCAAATTTTTAAATTATTTGCAATATGAACTTCCATTCAACCTAACTAAACTAGACTTTTCTTTCTATCAGTGAGATTGTTTCAAAAGTAACTGTGATTTTGTATCTTTTTCATAATATTTTATCAGTAACGCAGCTTCAGATATATCACTATCTAATTTCAAATTAACCAACCTTTTGTTTACCAACTACATAACCTGCAAAGTTTTTAGGATTTCATTGGTAATCAGTAAAATAGAAATTTAACTTCACATTCGATGAATCAAAGAATATATTTTGTATCGTGATGGTGCTCCGCCGCATAATTCACTAATGTGAACAATAAACTTTGAGCAGCCAATGATATAATTTAATTTTTCTTTTGCCTCACGATGCTTTAAAAGGGAAACTTCTTGTAGATGACATAAAATTTATTTTGATGGAATTCCATATCTGTATTTGTCTTTAGGATGAAGCTTAAAAATCCTAAAAACCTAACTAGTAATTTAAATTTTATTTATGCTCTCATGAAGCGAACTTTGTTTTCTAACCTTCGTTATGATTAAAAGATGTGTTGTGGTGAAATATATTTCTAAAACTTATTAACAACCCTATGTGTTAAAGTTCTTACCAAAACTGTATATGTGCATGATACATTTGTTACATTATTAAATACCTCAAGAAAGAGGGGCGTGTTTTCATAATTATTGCATGTAACAACGACAACTTATCGTTTACTGAAACCAACCCTTCAAGATATCACTGAATAAAATTTGTGGAAACCGTTAATTAGGCAACATGTAAATGTTTTATCTTACGTCAAACACATCTTAATTATAACTGTATAATATTACACATTCTCGGAGAATTCAAAATGCATAACAAAATCATTAAGTGCTTCACGCACCTGTCAAGACAAAGGAATTATGACACGCACTAAACCCGTAAGCCAATGAAAAACTAAAAGTGTTAGAATCTGATACTAAATTTTAATTGCAATCTTGGCAATCTATTCTTAGTTTAACTGCTATCACTTAAACAGAAGATTAAACAAGGCTTGAGAAAAACTGGCGTTGCGCTTTTCTTGACCCTACAAAAAACACTCTAGAATGCGGATTGGAAAATATTGTTTCATATTATGAAGAGAGCTACCTTTAGGTCAGGTCACGTCAGGACTTGCTACTTAACGCAAAAGAAATATCATCTTTTTTGCAAAAGCTGGAACTTAAATTAAAATGGCTTGTACATATTGTAATGCAATCTACATCGATCAAACTTCAAGAAACTTCAATAACAAATGCAAATAACGTATTTCTGCATTTTTTATTTATTTCAACAACACACCACGAGTGTTTACATCCTAAATACTACTATCGTACCGTTGGTGTGTTGACAAGGAGGACAGAGGCAACTTGATAATTCTGGACTTGAAGGTTTGGAGGTTCGGATGAGAAGGAAAAACATGTGCCGGCAAGGAATTCCACAACTTGGAAGTCCTCGGGACAAAAGAGCGGGCATAACAAGATGTTATATGTCTGGTGACCTGGACAGTAAAACAGCGCATTTGCTCTGTTCCCCTGGTAGATCTGTTGGGGGCAGCAGGTGGAGGAACTATGGAAGAAAGCTCCTCTGATTAGTGCCCGTGCAGATATCTATAAAACAGGGAGAGGTCACCAACGGTACGTCAGTGGGAAAGGGATGGCAACCTTTGGGTGACGGTAGGGTCACCGATGAGTATCTGCGAGCTCGGAAGAGGAAACCTAATTTCTTAGCAGCCGCTTAGCTTCTGCAATTGATGTGACATGTTGGTGCCAATTGAGATTCCGATCTACAGAAATGCCAACAAGTGAAAAGGACTCATTACTTTGAATAACTTGGTTGTTCATTGTGATGGATCTAGGGCTGCCGCTGGAGCTTAAGAGGACTTTGTTTTTGATGTGGTTATCAAACGAGTTTTTTGTCCCAGAAAGAATGCGGACATAGCGGTTGCTTGCGTCGTTAAATGCTCGACGGTTTTCTTGACTGGGATTGTGTAGAAGCTTTTTGTGAGCTTTGACCATTTCAAGTCTGGCCTTGTCACAGGATTTAGAGAACCAGGCTTTTGAGTGGCTGCAGAGGTTTTCTGTGTACATGGAATAAATAATTCCATGCCAGCTTGGATAATTTCGGTGACGTTTTGTGAGATATCAGAGGATGAGAGAAGCAGACAGACGCCTATGGAAATAAGGAAAAGTAATCTCGCATTTCGTCCCAGTTCGCGGAGTTGTAGTGCCAAACGGTGCGTGGGTGTGATGACTGTGTGACCTCGGGTTGCATTTCGCAGAAAGCAGTGACCAGGCCGTGCTCTAAGCGACCTAGGGGGGCGGTGACTGATATCTTATAGCAGTTAGGATTTGTAGTAAGAAGGAGATCCAAGGGATTCGAGCTGTGTGTTGGGATGCGAGGAAAGTGAGTAGGTTGCTGAACCATATTGGCTAAAGAATTGTTGACTGCAAAGGCCTACGCTGGTCTTCCTTGTGGATCGGTTTTTGAAGACCCTAGCCATTCCTTATTATGGACATTGAAGTCACCAAGAACAGTGACCTCGGAGGAAGGATATTGAGAAATCAGATGGTCGGTTTTTTCAGAAAGGTAGTCAAAGAGCTGGACAAAGTTTTTGTCAGAAGGTGACCGGTAAATGCAACAGATGGATTTAGTTGCAGCCCTGAGAGAGAGTTTTATCCATAGTATGTCTTTTCTTCCAGCTTCTAAATTGGGGAGTCTGGTGCAGCGTAGATTGCTACGGACGTAGGCGCACACGCCTCCATGCAATCTAAAAGAAGTAAGGAGCTCATACCCCGGGAATTTAAGGTGATTAGTGGCTGTTTTGGCACTTATTTGAGTTTCGGTGAGGAAAAGGAGTTGGGGACTATTAGCCTGGAGGAAACGGTGGACGGAGTTCAGGTTAGAATTTAGGCCACATATATTCGAGAAGGATATGTTCAATCTTTATGCTGGCGCCCCCTGTACGCCCCTCTCCCGGAGATCCGAATGGAGGGGTATTTTACCTCCGGAATCTTTTGTACAAGGAGGAGCCATCATCATTTTTGCTTATAAGGGAAACCGACTCATACACCAGAACTGGAACCGGTCCGTTGATGTAAGGGGTGGTACCTCCTCGGGCGTGAAAAAAATCCTTTACTATCACGTAAAGGAAAATTCCACTACCACCCACCATATTGCAAGTATACTACACCAGCCAACTATTACAGAGCTGACCAGCTCTAGAACTTGCTCGACCTAACCTGTGCTTGTATAAGATGCAATTTCTATAGGGATGCATTTTAAATAAAATCCTTAAATCTTATTAATTTCAGACATTTTGTTCTGATCTTCTTCAAATAATAACTTGTTTCATCACTAACATGTCTCCAGCCTTTTTCCAAAGTTTTATTTTTTGTTTGAATGTCATGTCATTTGTTAGCAGTTTCCTTTTAGCCTGAAAAAACCGTCACATAATTAAACCCATATATAACCTAGAAAGAGAATTGAATATACTCTGTGTCCAATTTATAAATAACTCTTCGGCTACAAATTGAAGTCTATAGTCTCTGAAGAAATCAATAGGGCGGGTAAATTGTAGCCTTATTGATTTACAATTCAATTAGTCGTGTCCGCTCGAGGGTGATATTACATGAATTTATTTTTTTCTCACGTAATGATGTCACTTCCAGTCTCTCGCAAACATATTTCACTATTTACTGTCCTATTTTTATCAACAACGGTTTCAGATTCAATTTCAGGGTAATGAAGTTTATGAAGCTTCTAAATTACTATGGGATGAAACACAGAACTAATCTACTAGAAGCGGTTATTCGAAAAGTACGTTACTGAAGTAGCATATGATATAGTTTTTTACTAGATCATTTTATGTTGCTCATCTAGAAGAAGAGTAGATAAACATCTAGCAAGCTCTTAAAGCAATTCTCTTTGTAATAAACATTTTCTTCTTTATTTTTTGACCATTTTTAGTGTTTTTTTTTAAATTCGCTAATGAGGAGATCTGTTTATACATACATATATATATATATATATATATATATATATATATATATATATATATATATATATATATATATATATATATATATATATATATATATATATATATATATATATATATCCGATTGATAACTCAAAAAATAATGGACCAATCTTGATCAAATTTGGTGAGTACCTTCCTCTTGCAAGTGGTTTGGACAAGTTCGTTAGCCTGGAAAATCAGACCAGATTTTCCCGGAAAATTTTGTGTTTTCTTTATAAAAAAATCATATCTCTGGAAAGAACGTGAAACAAATACGGATTGTGAAAAGAAAATGTTGCAAGAAGAGTGTTCTGCAAACCCTTAAGTTTCAGATTCAACCGTCATTGCCCTTCATTTTACTAAAATATTTACAGAAAACTCATTTCAAGTAGACCCTTTCTCTGATGCTTTGGCTGTCGGTTTAGTTAAGTTGATGCTTTCGCTGTAGGTTTAGTGAAGTTTATGGTTTAATGGTCTATAATTTTTTTTAGCTAATTTTCGTAGAACAAATTCGTTAATGCATTTTTGCATTTTTTATCGAAATATGATGCGTTTGTAAGAAAAAATCTGGCCGCAGTAAGTGCGTTTTGGTAGCGAATTTTCGGTAAATTTGCAGTTTAGCTCCCTAACGCTTTTCAAAAAAATGTTTTCAGAAACCTGCCTAGACCCCCCCCCTTATCCATAAACCCCAAGAAAAATTTCTTGTTCACACCCCCCAAGAAAGTTACGGGACCAGGAGTGAGTAGGGGTGCTGGGCGTGGTAGGTAGTAAAAAGGAATTATGAGCAGAAAATTTGAATAAAACGGGCTTGAAAGCTGTCTTTTTCACATCTTGAAGCCATATCCCTCTTAAAATCTGCCTACCCCGCACAGCACCCCTATCCCCCCAGGCGCCGTAACTTCCTTGGCGGGTAGGAACAAGACATTTTTCTTGTGGTTTACGCAGCGAGGGTGGTGGTATGCACGCGACGACGAAGCAGACTCCCCCACCCAACAAACCCTTTCCCCCTCGTGTGCATACAACCACCCTCGTTGCATAAACCACAAGAAGAATTTCTTGTTCATACCCCCCAAGGAAGTTACGTGACCTGGGACAAATGGGGGTGCTGTGTGGGATAGGCAGGGTTTAATGGGGATATGGCTTCATATAGACAGCTTTCAAGCAGTTTTCTTCGCATTTTCTGCTCATATTTCCTTTTTACTACCTACCCCGTCCAGCACCCCTATTCACTCCCAGTCCCGTAACTTCCTCGGGGGTGTGAACAAAAAAATTTTCATATGGTTTTCAAACAATAAAGTTATTTCGATGAAATATGGTACATTGTTTCTACTATATAGGCAACCAAGTTTGATGCCTGCTTTCATAAAAGACACATTTGCTATTAAAATATTTTAAAGAAAATTCGCTACCATAACGCACTTGCTGCGTCCAGAGATTTTTATTTGCACTTAGGAAGCATTATAACACTTTTACCATGACGCTTACTCAAGACGTTAATTGTATATTTGTTGGTTATGAGTTTATAATCAACAACCGAGGCTAGAATAAATATTATTGAGAAGTTATGAACATGTATTCCTGCTTAACTTATTTTTTTTATTTTCCAGGCCGAAGAGCTAAAAGCAATTGATGAAAATTTTCTATAATGTTAATATCGTCTGAAATGTGAAAAAGTAACTATGAATAAAAATTAGCAGTAAATAAATTGAAATTTACATAAAGAGCTGACGAAATCTTTTATTCGTCGTTTTTCTGTACGGATGTTTGCTTTCGAAACAATAATTACATAGAATGCGCCAGCTCCCTTACTAAAATTACACATCCCTATTAGTGAATTTTCATTAAGAAAATTTAGCAATAGACAGGTGGTGAGACTTTCGAAACTTTTTTCAAATGACCGTGAATTAGGGCCCCTAGAACCTACACCCAAGGTCTGTATCCGTATCCTGTATCCAAGCGATTACTCACAAAATACTAAACGGATTTGAACAAAACTTGGCACGTGGCTTCATTTTCTTAGAACCGCGGACGAGTTTGCATAATGGCTATAAGGGACATATTTTTCTCCCAAAAATATAGAAACATATTTTTCATTGCGCCATATTTGTGAAAATATTAGAGTAACTGGAATGAGACTTTACACGTAACGAGAAATTATGTAAATAAACCTCGTTTCTGAATTGTAAGTAATTTGGTTTAGAAAATTTGAGCTGACGAAATCTTTTATTCGTCGTTTTTCTATACGGATGTCTTCTTTCGAGACAATAATTTCATAAGATGCACCAAATATTTTTCATTGCGGTATATTTTTGAAAATATTAGAGAAATCGGAACGAGACTTTACACATAACTATAAATATTGTAAATAAACGTCCGTTCTGAATTCTAAGTAATTTGGTTTACAAAATTTGGAGCTTTGTCCAAATTAAAAATAAAATCTGAAAGACATGAATTGAAACGACTTAAGTGGTTAAAGTCCAATGCCTAACAAAGAGAGGGTAGTCAGTTGCCATGCCTGGATTGTTACATATCAGGCATACATCATGATTCAATGATAACCAAGCCATACAAATCACACGCGTTTAAGACGTGATCGCCACAACGATCCTAATGTCCAACAAACGTATGCACCCAAACCGAATGACCGCCGTTGGAAATATTCGGATGGCCGGATTTATAAAATGTTCAAATATCCTAAGTGGGTATAGATGGGTGGTTCTGGGCCCACCTCCCACCTCCCGCTACTGAACATGATACCTACTATCCTAATTTTTATATCAGATACTTAAAGTAAAAAGCAGATGTGATAATCTGTTTTTTTTTAATTATGATTTGATGGTTTTGTTTTGAGGTTACGTAAATGATTGTATATGCTTCTTAAATTGTAAACCAAAGAATGTTAATGTTGACATCCGCTAATTAATTTTTATAGTTAGTATCCAATGTATATAAGAAATAGGTATCTACTTTCTTGACTTTTATAAATTCAGGAGTAGGAACCTTTTGTTTGTTGTCACTTGCTGAGTTAAAAATCTATTAAAACTGATCGCATAAAAAATCAGAGTTTAGTTCACTATAATTGATATTGATATATCAAATGAGGCTCACAGAAAATAACACAAGGGAGATTAAGTAATGATTTTGGCACACATTTTTTAATTGTTGATATTTGTGAATGTTAGTTAAGACAATTCACTAATAGAGAATTTGTTCGTAAAAAACTTTTGTCGTTGTTAAAAAAACCGGTTCGATTAGGTTGACTTAAATGCGATTAACAAGAAAAATAACTGCCACGTTAATATTTTGGCAGATACATTATTTTTCTAAATATGAATAAAATTTTCTTCTGGAAAGCCATTGTAACTTTCATGGAAATTGTAATATATCCTTTACCTTATAGTAACTAGGTAAACTAAATTTTAATTTTCTAGCTTCATAGAAAATTGAGTTTAGGCATTTAAATTTTTTTCTCGAAAGGAGGTAGAACACAAGATTTGAATATTGTTTGTGATAATAGAGATATATCAATGGCAGCCTTTTGAAAAAATTCTCCAAATCAGCGCTCATTAGGACCTCCAAAACAAAACTTCAAGGTCTGTTTAAATTAAAAGTATCAATTTTAGTTAACATGCTGTACTTATAGTGTAAAATTCTTATAAAAATTCACTACTATAACGCACTTGTTGCGTCTCAAAATTTTCTTTATATATCGAACCATTTATATTTTAATTTAAAACCTTGGTTAAAGAAAGCTCAGCGGATAGCACTAGTCACAAAAAAATTAGTCTACAGCTTTTAGTGTAAAAATCTCAATAACAAACCTCATGCGGCATGAAACAGGTCCCAGCAACGATGACACTTCCATCAGCAAATAGCTAAAATAATTTTCTTTTCAATTAATGCAGAACGTTTCTGTACGAGGCAAGAATTACACGTGAAATTTCACCACCAACTCCTTCATTTCCCTTTATTCGAATGATCGACTAATCGCTGTATCACCAAAAGAAAGCGCTTGTTTATCTAACTTTAATTACATGCCTGATCGACACAAACTAAGTCCCCCCACTATTCCAGCTGTAAACTTAAATAAAAGTCTGAACGTAGCCAGTGCGTTATGGTATGTGTGTTCTTTTTTAAGAAAGCAGGCATCAAATTTGGTTACGAGTATAAGCTATATAGTAGAAACAACGAGCCACGATTAAAATTTTTTTTATCACCAACGACTTATGGGCCACCTGTGATTATAGAAAGGTTTTTTAAGATTTAGCTCAAGACACCATATAATTAATGTATATATATTTTTGTATCTTGTATAATAACGGATATATTGAGTTTTATTGATTTTTTACGAAAGTTCGACAAAAATTATATACCATAAAACGATAAACTCTATAGCTAAAACTATTACCAAAACATCAGAGAGAAATGAATTTTCTGGAAATATTTTAATAAAATGAAGGACAGTGACGGTTGAAGCTAAGACTTCAGGGTTTGTAAAACATTCTTCTTGAGACATTTTCTTTTGATAGCCCGTATTAGTTTAAAGTTCTTTGCCTAAATGTTGCCAATTTTGACGTTTTAAATCGCGACTTTGACGTTTTGAGGAAAACCCCAATTTATTTTTCTTTAAATGCCTCTAACTTTTTCGTCACTCAGAGAAGTAAATTTTGGAAAGTATTTTTCCTATAATGATATAAAACCGCGTACGAAATCTGGTTGTCCTTACTTTATTATTTCCGGAGATATAAATTTTTTTTGAAAGAAAACACAAAATTTTCCAGGAAAACCTGAGCAGATTTTCCTGGCTAACGAACTTATTCAAGCCACTTGCAAAAGGAAGGTACTCACCAAATTGAATCAAAATCGGCTTATTATTTTTTGAGTTATCGATGTGATTAATAACAGTTATATGTAAATTAGCAGATTAGCATATTGTTCGTTTAAAAAAATTCAGAAACATGCTTAGAGGAACCTCTTTATTCATTAACCATCAGACAAATGCTGTGATCTCAACTCCACAATACAGTTAGGAGACCTAAAGCAAATTTGAGGTTCTGTGCAGGGTAAACATACTACAATGGAGCTAGAAATGCAAACTGTAAAAAACTCACCTTACAGAAGTCCATAGAAAGCAGAAACTCCTTACCAACACCGTTTCTCCATAAAAAAAACTTCCACTTTAACCAACTGAAAAAAAAACGCTAAATAATAACGTAATCTGATTTTTATAATTAAATAAATAACTAAACCTGCTACCAAAGCATCACATAAAGAGTATATTTTAAATAAATTTTCAGTAAATAGCTTAACAAAATAAAGAGCAATGAAGATTGTAGCAGAAACTTAAGGCTTTCTAACTTCCTACGACATTTATACAGCATTCATTTAGGTACTCTATCTAGAACATGTCAATTTTGACGTTTCGAATCGCGACTTTTTTGACGTTTTAAGAAGAAAAACTTAAAAGCTTTTAACTTTTTTTTTATTTTAACGTAGAGGTTCAAATTTTGGTGCATGGTTTTCTTTTATGATATAAACCCTTGTACCCAATATGGTTGCCCTAACTTAATTATTTTCCGAAAGAAAACGCAGTGACACATAAATATATAAACACACACACACACACACACACACACACACACACACACACACACACACACACACATATATATATATATATATATATATATATATATATATATATATATATATATATATATATATATATATATATATATATATATATAAACATATGATTGAGTAGGTAGGATTGAGCGCTAATGTGTTAAATGTTTACTCCGATATCTAAGTCAAATTGACCGAATCGAGTAAAGAAAAAGTGCAAGAAACAGTTAGATAGTGAGAACATTGGCAGGAGATCTTAGGTAATTGAGAAGATAAATAAATACCACAGCCACCGTGAGTAAATTGAATTTAAAGTACTGTTTAAAGGTTAGGGGCATTGGAGCATAAGGTTCAAAGTTGAATGCAGTGTCTTTATTGATAAGCTGAAAGAATACAACCGATATTATAATTCAGCCGCCGACGACGTCTGGATAGGCAACACGTTAAACAGCAAAGTGTAAGGAGAGTTGTATAAGATGGGTGACAGTGAAGACTATTCTGCTGATGAGGGAAAACGCAAGGCTTTTCCAATATCTGATATTTTCCAAAGAAGTAAGAAAATGGCACGAACACCAGAAAAAAATATGAAAAGCGAGAGTAATAAGTTGGATATAATGTTAAACATGCTAACGGATTTAACAGAGAAGATAACCAAAATAGAAGACAAACAAGATAAAATTATAGCTGAGATGAAAGTGATTAAAGAAGAAAATAAAAACATGAAAATGGAAAATGATCAATTAAGAAAAGAGGTAAAGGATATTAAAAAGAAATTAAATATTCTAGAAGAGGAGAAGAAAAGAAAGAATATAGTTATACAGGGGCTAAAAATGAACACAAACGATGCAAAGAGTTTGAAAGAGAACATGGGTATTTTTTTGAAACAGAATTTAGAAGTAAATGTTGAAATAAAACAAGCTAGGAGACTCAGTGAAAAGGTTTGTCTTGTTGAACTTTATAAAATAGAGGAGAAAATAGAAATTATGAGAAATAGATATAAATTAAAAAATTACAAGAATGAGATTGTGTATATAAATGATGATATGTCGAGGGAAGAGAGAAAAATTCAAAACGAATTGAGAAACGTAGCAAAAGATGAAAGAGCCAAAGGTAGAACTGTCAAGATTGGGTTTAAGAAGTTAATAGTCGAGGGACAGCTTTGGAAATGGGATGAAGAAAATGGCCTGGTTAAACAGGTAGAATATAATAGTGGTACGCATGAGACAAAAAATTAGGCAAGAATGAGTGGAAAAAGAGAACTGAACAGGCGAAGAAAAGGGCTACGAATACGGAAAAAGATGTTGGCATGTCAATAAGGGCTAGGGAGTTGTATAGGGACACGAGAGGAGCAAACGCAAATACCAATAAAGATAAAGAACACAGTAACCAAACAAGAAAATACCAGGTGAAACCGAAAACCGAGTATCTAAATCTGGGTACGTGGAACGTAAGGGGTTTGTATGAAGAGGGTGCTTTAGATAATCTAATTATGGAGGTCAATAAATATAGTATGCAAGTAGTGGCGTTACAGGAAACACACTTGAAAGGAAATGATATACAAAGGATTGGAAACTATATCCTATTTACAAGTGGTAGTGATATGAGAAGGTATGGAGTCGCATTCTTAATAAGCGAAAAGCTACAAGATAAAGTTAAATGTTTCAAACCAAAGTCAGACAGATTATGTTCCATAAGAATTAAGGCAGAAGATAAGATGATTAGTATTGTAAATATGCATGCTCCAACAGAAGAAAAAGAAGAAGAAGTGAAAGATCAGTACTACGAAGAGCTGGAAAAAACGCTAGAAGATATACCAAAAAATGACGTGATAATTTTGATGGGAGACGCAAATGCAAAGATAGGCAATGAAGACATATATAAGTCAATAACAGGAGGTGAAAGTAAACATACGGCGAGTAATGACAATGGAGTAAGGTTGATATCTTTAGCAATAGAACAGAATATGAAAATAATGAGTACACACTTTAGAAGAAGAGATATACATAAGGGAACATGGACGATACCGGGACAAAATAAAACAAATCAAATAGATCACTTGTTAATAAAGGAAGAACATGCTTGGCTAATCACCAATGTGAAAACACGTAGGGGTGCGGAAGCTGATTCAGATCACTTCTTGGTAAAGGCTGTTTTAAGATTCCCAGATACGATTAAACAGACACAAAAAAGGAGGGCAGAAACTAGATACAATGTTAATGATCTACGAAAAGAAGAAATAGCCCTCAACTACAAGAAAAGAATAGACAAAGCTTATAGTAGTGATATGTTCCTGAATACAGACGGCATTGAAGAAAAATGGGAAAAGATAGAAAAGACGGTGACTGAGGCAACGAAAGCAACCCTGGAAAAGAGACGAAAACAAATAAAAAAGTACTGGATGAATGAAGAATGTAAAGCCGCACTAAAAAAAAGAGCAGTATTAAGACATCAAATGCTTCAGGCGCAAACGGAGGAAAACCTAGAAAAATATAACGAACAAAGAAAGAGAACAAAAAATATGTGTAGAACCCAGAAACGAAAATTTCTGGAAGACAAAATAAAAAATATTGAATATAAATATCAAAAAAATGAAATACGTAACTTCTACAAAGACGTGAAAGATATAAAAAGAGGCCACCAAAGCAAAGCAGTGTTCTTTAAGGATAAGGAAGGCAATTTGCTTGGAAACGATAAAGACATATGCAGAAGATGGAAAGAACATTTCGAAGAACTGCATAATGATGGAGATGAAGAAGAACTGAAAGAGTGTCATCAAGAGTTTTATGAAGAGGAAGAAGTTACAGAAGATCCAACGAAGCAAGAAATAGAAGAAATTATACAAAGAATGAAAAACAACAAGAGTCCAGGTGAAAATGGCATTATGGCCGAAAATTTTAAATACGGAGGGACTGCTTTGGTTGCCATGATGTATGAGCTAATAAAAGAAATTTGGAAAACAAAAGAAATGCCAAAAAAATGGAATAAGACCATCATGGTAACTTTATTTAAGAAAGGAGATATAACAGAATGCACCAACTATAGGGGGATAGCGTTACCAGATGTGGCCTACAAAATTTTAGCAACACTAATAAAGAAACGGCTAGAAAAATATATAGAGCCTTTGCTAGGGGAATATCAGGCTGGTTTTCGGAAGGGTAGGTCGACAGTTGACCAGATATGTCTGCTAAAGCAGGTTTTGACAGGCTGTTACGAGTACGAGATTCCAGTACACATGATCTTTGTCGACTTTAAGACCGCCTACGATTCAGTGAAAAGAAGTAAAGTAGTTGATATACTTAGAGAGTTCAGAGTACCCGAGTATATTGTGAAACTGGTAATAATGACACTATGTAACACCACGTGCGCAGTAAGGGTAAACGGAAATCTGACAGAAGAGTTTGATGTGAGAAGAGGAGTGAGGCAGGGAGATCCGCTGTCAACGTTACTATTCAATATAGTTCTGGAGAAAGTGATAAGAGAGAGTGGTATAAACAGAACTGGGAGCTTGTTTGACAGGGGTCATCAGTGCCTTGCTTATGCGGATGATATATTGTTACTGGCCAGAAATAGAAAAGAGCTGGAAAGTATCACTAGAAGTTTGGTGGAAGTAGCAGACAGTGTGGGACTTCAAATAAATAAGGACAAGAGCAAGTATATGGCAATTAAAAAGACTAAAGTGACTAATAGTGAACCTTTTACAGTGAAAATGCGAGGGGAGAGAGTCATAGAGTTCGAAGAGGTTAATAATTACATGTACTTAGGTGTATTAGTAGACAATAGATGTGATGAGGAGGTAGAAATTAACCTAAGGATAGCAAAAGCCAACAGATGTGCAGGAGGGCTTAACAGCTTCCTTAGATCAAAGAACATCTCGCGTGCTGCGAAACTCAGAGTATATAGGACTGTGATAAGACCAACCTTGACATATGGTTGTGAAGCATGGACAATGAACCGAAGACTGGAGGACAGAATAGCGATATGGGAGAGAAAGGTACTACGCAGAATCTTCGGAGGCAAGAAAGTAGATGGCATGTGGGAAAGACGTCCAAATGTGGAAGTGTATGAAATGTATGGAGAACCGCCGGTGTCTCAACTGGTTAAGGCACGCAGACTACAGTGGCTGGGACATATAGAACGAATGGGTGTGGAGAGAATGGTGAAGAAGTGTGTCTGGTCAAATCCAGAGGGTAGAAGGAAGAGGGGAAGACCAAGAAAAAGATGGCTTGATGCAGCACAACAAGACTTGCTAGAAAAAGGAGTCCAAAACTGGAAGACGATTGCACTGGATAGGAAGCAATGGAAACGTATTACCAAGCTATGGGCCTAAATGGCCTGTGAATGCTTCATATATATAAACATATGAAGTCTGAAACCGACCTCAGATTTGGATTCCAGGGGTCCTAAATACCGCTCATTTGAAGAAATTTTTTCAAAATTCAAAAGTCTGGATCTCCTCATTAGTGATTTTTTTTTTAAATTCACTAAAAAAGAATATATTGCAGGCATTGTAATGCTAAGCGCATATTGTATAATATGGACATCAAAAGGGCATCAGGACCCGATAGAATTTTAGCAACAGTTTTGTCCTGCTTTGCTGACTTCAGTTCTACGCCTCATTTTGATGTCTTATAGGATGGAGGTACTTCCATCTTTTTGGAAACAAGCCCGAGTACAACCCTTTACTAAACAGGAAGAGAATTGTAATGTGTAGTATCTATTGTCCAACTTCTATTCCATCAATTTGTCAAAAGCTCTGGAAAAATTATTTACGTTACAAAATATATTAAAAAAATCCAACCTCCTAAGTGATCGCTAATGCGGCTATCGGTCGGATAATGTCGGCAAGACATATTCTTTCCATACCCCTACATATGCCACTCATTCTTAAGGAATAGCTCTTGACAAAATGGAAAAAGGCCATGCAACTTATTAGGATATTTTAAAGCATTTGATTGGATCTGACATGCGACTCTCCTCCATAAGTTTTGACCATATACAGCGCCTTTCAATCTCTGCTTCTGAATATCTGGCTCTTATAGGACCACTCTTTGAATCTCATTGTCCTTTTCAATAGGATCAGTTATAAATTAATGCAAATCTTCCACAGGGTTCGATTTTGGCTCCCACTCTTTTCTTTTATATCAGTTATTTTAACCACGAAGAAATATAATTTTTGTTGTAAGATAACTTAGCTAATCTTTATAAAAAAGTCTGTACGCAACAAGTTCGTTATGGTAGCGAATTTTCGTAAAAATCCTTTTAATGGCAAATATGTCTTGTTTTTAAAAGAAGGACATTTGGTTGGCAGTATAACCTATATATTAGTAACAATCTACCGTATTTCATTAAAATAGCTTTGTCGTTTCAAAAAGTACAAACACTTTCCGAAAATAAACTTTAAAAGTTCCAGAAAAGAAACTGATCCGATTTTACTGGCCAACGAACCTCTTTAAGCTGTTTACACACCTGCCACGATATAATTATTCACAAACTGCTTTAGGACCAAAATTGAAAAAAAAAATGAAAACTTGCAAAAATTTATTTTACAGAAAATCACCTTTTTTTTTACAGAAATTGTCTTCAGTAATGTTACACTAAATTATTATTTTCACAGAAATTCGACCACTTTTACAATAACTTACTAAACATTTACTATTAATTGCCAAACTATCACAAAAATTTTACAAACATAAGTTCCACAGAAAGACTAAAAACCTTTCAGCGAAAACTTTGAAAATTCATGCACTATTTGAGCGTGCCCGTATACGGCAGCTCGATTTTTTGACGAGTAATACAAACAAAAAGCTCTCTGAATGCGTCATTTCCATGTGGCTCCGCTATCTATTGATAAAAACGCCGTTTCACAATTTGTGATATGTGTTTAAAATATGTGCCAAAAATGTGAAAAGTTGTAATACAATTGAAATAACTAAAAAACGATGAACGATATCATTTTTTTTCTTACAAACATGGATTATAATTATATGTGGTGTTCTATTAAAAAAGCTAGTGTGTATCACCAACGACTTATGGGCCACCCTGTGATTGTCAAAATAAGTTTATCAGATGCAGCTCGAGATACCCTATAATTAACGTATATACTTTTTGTCATATCTTCTATAATAACGGATATATTGAGCTTTGCCGTAGAAAAGCGTCACCCTGTATACGTGTAAACAGACAAAAACTGAAACTGACCCCATATATGGGTTTTAAGGTTCTAGTTCGCGATCATTTGAAGCAATCTTTTTAAAATTCATAAGTCGCGGTCTTCTCATTAAGGATTTCTTTCTACGAAAATTTGCTAAAATATAGACAATTAAACGATAAACTCTATAGCGGAAACTACTTCCGAAGCATCAGAAAGGGGGTCTATTTAAAATGGATTTTCTGAAAATATTTTAGTAAAATGAAGGATAATGATGGTTGAAGCTGAATCTTAAGGCTTTGTAAAACACACTTCTTACGACATATCGTCTACGTAATCCCTATTTGCTTCAAATTCGTTGTCTGAAAATTGCAAATTTTGACTTTAAAATCGCGACTTTGACGTTTAAAAAAGAAAAATTTTCAAATTTTCAAAATCTCTTTTCTCCTACTTCTAGACGTTTCTGCGTCAAGAAAACTTAACCGTTGGATATAATATTCAATTGGTCTTGTTAATCACACAAAATCTCTTGCCCTTGTGCTTTCCTCTGATCACCAGTGGCACCAAAATTTTTTTCTTTAAATGCCTATAACTTTTTTCTTTCAACTTAGAGATATGAATTTTGGCGCGTAGGGTAAGTTGGACAGTAGAACCGTACGTGCCAAATTTGGTTGTCTGTTATTTTCGGAGATACGAAATTTTTCCGAAGGAAAACCCAAATTTTTTTCGGAAAAACTGCTCCGATTTTTCTGGCTAACGAAGTTATCCAAGCCACTCATGAAAGGAAGGTACGTACCAAATTTTGTTAAAATCGGCTCATTATTTTTTGAGTTATCGATACGATATATATATATATATATATATATATATATATATATATATATATATATATATGTAGTATTAAATTTTTGTGGCGTTAATAGTGTTATTTATGAAAAAATTGTGGGAAAGCCGTCAGTTGTAGAACAAAACTCTTTATTACAGGCCGAGCTTTCGAGAAAATTTATTCCTTTCTCAAGGTTACAACATGGAAAGAAAAAAAGTTTACAATTTACTTGGGAAAAATATAAAAGTTTAAAATACTTACATATAACATGAGTTCTACTAAACTAATTAAAAAGAAAACCTTTTTATGAATTTGAGTGAAGTTGAAAAGTGCCAAACTGACAGATAAAGCTAACTGTTGTCTATACAAAAACAAAAAACAAATTCAATTAGACAATAGTCTAGCCTTGAGAAAGCAATACATTTTTCTGAAAGCTCGGCCTATAATAAAGCGTTTTATTCTACAACTGACGGCTTTCCCACAATTTTTTGATATATATATATATATATATATATATATATATATATATATATATATATATATATATATATATATAAATATAAACACAGATCTCCCCATTAGGGAATTTTTGGTTTCACGAAAAATTCGCTAAAAAACGACGAATTTTCGTAAAACAAACTGTTTCCATATTTTCATGCAAAAACTTGTTTTATTTTTGTCTCAAAACTTTGCTCGCATAGGTTTGTTGGCCAGGAAAGTCAAACTTTTTTGGGAAAATGTTAAATTTATATTCGAGTGATGTTTCTCCGCTTTCTAACAGAAAGTTATTTTTATTAAATATGTCACATTGTTTCTACTATATATGTTATAATATCTACTAAATTTGATGTATCTTTAAAAAAAACAGCATTTTTTACATTAAAACACGCTTATGAAAATTTGCTATCATAACGCACTTGGTCCGTCCAGACTTTTCATTTTACTTCAATTAAGCCAGCAGACAGGGAAAGCAGGGTGAGCAATTGATAGATTATAGAGGACAGTAAAAAACGGGTTACAAATGGCAAAAAAACTTTTAGATTGAATTCTTATTATTGTATTAGAAAAAACTTAATAAAAAGTTCAGACACTTTTTTTTTCAACAGTTGTCTTATGTTTTAGTAAAACGATTCGATCTGTGTATCTCCATCGACAGATAAATAAGTCTTGACTATCGTATTTAACTGGCACTTATCTAATATTTAATTACTACTTACTTGTTCTGGTTGTATTGATAATTCAAAAATCTGGACGCAGCAAGTACGTTTTGAAGGTGAATTTTTTGAATATTTTATTCCACTATAATAGGGAGATTTGTCAAATCTAGCAGTCGAATGTATATATATATATATATATATATATATATATATATATATATATATATATATATATATATATATATATACATATATATATATATATATATATATATATATATATATATATATATATATATATATATATATATATATATATATATATATATATATATATAAATAACACTATTACCGTCACAAAAATTTAATACTAAAGAGAAGAATGGGTTTTTTTCAAGAAATTATAATACAATATGGTCTTTCTGCAGCACAATATCTCAAAAATTGGTCCAACTACAATACAAAATTAGCAAACTTGAAGAACAGAAGAATTTTTTTACTGAAATGCAGGCAAAATGGTGTTTTTCCAAATCATATTTTAAACAGTATCAAAAATGTAATGAATTTGTTTGAAGTTGATGGTTGTCAAACAGGAAATATGTTTTATAATTTTAGAACAAGGTTAGTTAACAAAATTCTTAATTTAGAAATTTCTGTTACACATAAACAAATTACTCATTTTGAAAAATTAATCAAAAATCAACAAACGTTAGTATCTACAATTATACCGAATGAAATTTTTAGTGAATTTTCACGTCGACAAATTACTAGTTACAATAAAAAGTTTATTGAAATTAAAAATAGGAATATCAATAAATTAAACCATTTAATTAATGAAACTTTTAGAAAAATTAACATCCAAGAAAACTGGATAAAAAATATCTCTGATACCGAATTACCTAGTGAAATAAAACATTTTTTGGCTTTAGGTTACAAATTTAGCATTTCTCCAAACAAAAATGACATATATCTTTCAAAATTTTTGTCTGAAATTGAATTTATAATTTCACAGTGTAATACTAGTAAACAGAATATATACAGATCACAAGTAATTAACATTCTAACAAATTTTTATCAAAAAGAAACAAAGCTCACCTACCTAGAAATACTTTACAAAAAATCAGTTTCTTTTTTTAAATCACATAACAACCTTATAGTTACAAGATCTGACAAAGGCAATGTCACAGTTATTATGAATAAGGATCAGTATATTGAGCTTTCCAATTCTTTACTTTCTGACGAAAATTATTACAAAAAATTAACCACAGACCCAACATCCACCTTTCAACAAAAAGCTAATAAAATAGTTTCCAAATTAAAAACCAATAGTTTTATTACACAAGAAATGGCTAAAAAATTAACAATATATAATCAGACGTGTCCAAAATACTATGGTCTTCCTAAAATTCATAAACCTGTTTTATCTTTAAGGCCAATTATTTCTTCCATAAATTCACCTAATAGTAAATTAGCTATACTAATCACTGAAATTTTAACAAAAGCTTACAATATAAACAATGATTATTACATAAGAGACTCTTTTCATTTTTCAGATTTTATAAAGGATGTTACAATTCCAGAAAATTATGTAATTGTTAGTCTTGATATTGTTTCACTTTTTACTAACATACCACTTCAACTTTTTAAAGATAGCATTGAGAAAAGATGGGTTTCTATTTCTCTAGAAACATCCATTCCAAAAAATACATTTTTTGAAATAGTTGATTTTATTTTTAACTCAAGCTATTTTGTTTTTGAAAACACATATTATAAACAAATTTTTGGAACTCCAATGGGTGCTTGTATCTCTCCAATTATTGCACAATATGTTATAGATGATTTGCTTGAAACATGTATACCAAAATTAAATTTCAGTATTCCTTTTTTAAAAAAATATGTTGATGACATTATTTGTAGTATTCCTCTAAATTCAACAACACACATTTTAGAGGTTTTCAATTCTTACAACCAATATATTAAATTGACATTAGAAGAGGAAACAGATAACAGTGTACCATTCCTAGATACAAAATTAATTAGAACAAACGATAACAACATAATTTTAGATTGGTATATAAAACCAACTAATTCTCAAAGATATATTAATTTTCATTCAGATCATTTATTTAAAACTAAAATTAACATTTTATTAGGTTTAAAAAATAGAATATTAAAGATATGCCATCCTTCTTTCCACGAAAAAAATTTAAGAAAACTTTTTAATATTTTTGTTAACAACTCTTATCCTCCCAAACTACTTAATAAACTTTTATACAATTTTTCAAACAATCACCATTACAATACAGGACAATCTCTACAAACAGTATCAAATTTATCTGACAGACATAACACCCATATAATTTCGAGTTCGGAAACATCTAACTTTTTTTACATATCTATCCCATACATTAAAAGTATTTCCAATAGGTTAAAGTTTATATTTAAAGATGAAACCAATTTTAAAATAACGTTTCGATATTCAAAAACAATTAATAACATTTTCAGTAAACTCAAAAAGTAAGGATGAAATTTCCAAAGTGTCTGGAGTGGTGTATTGTATTCCATGTAATAATTGTAGTTTAAGATACATTGGCCAAACAAGCAGAGTCCTTAAAGATAGGTTAACACAGCACAAAAGTGACATACGTTTACAAAAAAGAACTTGCGCTGTCAGAACATAATCTCGACACTGGCCATAATATAAATTTTAGTAATGTTTCTATTTTACACTGTGAAACCTTAAGTAATAAAAGAATGTGTTTAAAAGAATTTGAAATTACTTTTAACGAAAATTTAATAAACTTAAAGAAAGATAATAATTTTAGAAATCACTACCCCTTCTTATATTTCTTAGACAAAAACAAAAAACAAATTCAATTAAACAATATTTAGCTTTATATGTTAGTTTGGCATTTATTAAACTTCAATCAAATTCATCAAAAGGTTTTGTTTTTATGTTTGTTATTAGATAAATAGTTTAGTAAAACTCATGTTATATGTAAGTATTTTAAACTTTTATATTTTTTCCACGTAAATTGTAAACTTTTTTCTTTCCATGTTGTAGCCTTTATAAAGGAATAAATTTTTCCGAAAGCTCGGCCTATAATAAAGAGTTTTATTCCACAACTGACGGCGTTCCCACAATTTTTTGATAAATATATATATATATATATATATATATATATATATATATATATATATATATATATATATATATATATATATATATATATATATATTACTATACAACTTTGTTAAGTGTTGCATTGTATAATTAGCTTCATTATTTTCTAATCTCCCGAATGCATGTTATGACAATTCAGGTCTCTTTAGTTGCATAATACATAATGTCAATATAGCGAAATTTGATTTAATTTACAAAATTTTAGGTCAATTGTATAAACACTCATAGCCAGAGAATTACAAATAACAAACGTTACCACAGTAAATACATATATTATTATAGTAACATCTAATTATTTATTTTAATCATATGTATAATATATTGATTCCTGTTTGTACACAATGGGGTATTTGTGGGTTTATAATTACTTTATAATCAAATAATGGCAGAGTATTTATAAATCCTAATATGAGCTACATAAAGTAGTCGACCAGACTACCACCACACCATAGATATATATACTGTTACGTTCCACGGGTTTCTGGATTTGTTCATTAACAAAACACAGCTTTCCAAACTACTAATTTATTATTACCAACTATTTTCCAACACTAGTGTCAACTTAAACATTTCTCTTCTCTATTATTAAATGTCCATAGAACTATATTTCACTATCGCCTTTTATGATCGCTTCTTATACACCAACACTGCTGATTCGCTTAATACTCTATGATCACTTTTACGCCATACCGACTTAATACTGAACTAACTTACTCTGCGCACCGCTCGTCTATTTATACTGTCTATAGAGATTCTAGATATTCTACACTATTCTACACCTGTCACTTCTGGTCTCTTCTAGAAATATCGTTCCAGAGTGTTCGCTGTTACCAACACACTACCATAGAAGTAACAAAGTTCCTAAACTTAATTCTCATAGACAAATGTGACATTGCCCCCCTCTTATATTCAATTTTTTGGTATGGTGTAAGTCTGTACATATGGACCATCTTCAACTTACTCTTCGGGCTCCTCTGAATTCGATAGACAACGTCATTGATCCTTTTGACCACCTTATACGGACTTCCCCATAATTTCTGTAGTTTAGGTGACCGTCGCTTTCGTCGTACTGGCTTGTAGAACAACACTCGATCTTCTTCTTTAAAACAATCTGAATTAGGTGGCACGTCATAACCCGTATTCATGCGGTCGCTTTCTATCCGTATATGCACTGCGACAGCAGGGTGGATGGTTTTTCTTCTCGTCAATATGTCGGGGCTTTCTTCAAGCGAAGTTCTTAGGTGGTACTGGTTCTTCCGTGTAGTTGCTGTAGTTCTGATGTTTCTACTTGCACAAATATCTGGGCGGGCCCTATTCATCCTTTCGACATCGGCTCTGTTACAACAAATGTGTTTACTGGTCTTTTTCTGGGTTGGCTTCACATTTACATGGTCTTTGCAGCCTTCGAATTGTATTTCTTTCATACTTTCTTCTCCACTTGCTTCTGGCTGAGTAACTGGTCTCTTCACTGGAATGGCCCCTTCACGGCAGGCGTTGCTATTTTTCTCTATGGTGATTTTCCGCACTACCAGGTTACTGCCAGGCGACATTATTATTTCTTCACCGCCGATAGTCAGGATGTTAGAGCCATGATTAAGTTTAGCGCACTGGCCCTGAAGTATGTCCAAGCCAATTATAATCGGGTCTGATATTGCGGCGACTATGGCTCTCTGCTTTGCCTTCCATGTCCCAATTTGCAGCTCGACGTCAGTTTCACCAAAGACCTGGATCCGATCACCACCGGCTGCATTTACTCTGTATACTCTGCCTGACTCTCTTACTCGCCATCTTTGAACCATGTCGCGGCGAATAATCGTCCTAGGTGCGCCTGTATCGAAGACCATCTGGGTCTTATTACCGTTTACGTATCCGTCTAGAATGAGAGCGCTGCTAGACTCGCTAACCTAAGAAATGGTTACCGGCCTTAGCTTCACTTTCTCCCTTGCGTGTGATCTTAGAGCTCAACATTCGCCTCTTATATGTCCCACCTTGCCGCAGTTTCAGCAGCGCAAGGGATTTGCACGGTTAGCTCTTATTGGGTGTCCATGAGACGTCGGCCTTATTTGTTCTGCTATTCTCTCCAGTAGCTGCATGATCTTGGTTGGATCTGTTTTATTTTCTTCTTGGACTTGAAGACTGCGAACTTTCACATGACTTTCTGACGCTTGCTTTATCGCTTCAAACTCCAAGGAATGTGCCAAAGCATCGTTCAAGTTTTTGTGTCTAGCCATCCTCAGCGCCTGCTGCGTGTCGGTATCTCTGATGCCGTCAATGAAGGTTTGCAGTGACATCTCGTTTAAAAACTCCATCAGAGCTATGGGGTAGGCTAATGGTGTCAGTCTGACAACGTCGGCGTGGAGATGTTGGAGACTCTCGCCCGATTTCTGACAAGGATTTTTCAACTGCAATCGATAAAACTGTTGTAAATGCTAGTCGCCAAACCTCATCTCTAATTGATGTTTAATGCTGTCAAAACTCAACGGTTCTTCCCTGGGAATACCTTGGAGCACATCTAGGGCATCTCCTCTGAGAGCTACTATTAACGAAGTCGCTTTCTCTCTCTCGCCCTAACCATTTGCTGTAGCAGCGGTTTCGAACTGGCGTAGATAAATACCCCATGGGACTGAGCCATCAAATGTGGGGACCTTAATTCTTACGACCGGGCTACCTTCCAGTCTGATGTTTCCCTTGGCTAGGGTATCACACCTCTTTTAAGTATTTGCATTTTCTGCTGAACTTCTTCTTGTATACTCGTCAGCTTGTCATGTACTTCGTCGCTGATACTCCTTACTCGACATTATACTTTTTGGAAGATGTCGTCTGTTACCTACTTCATACGTTCGTCCAATTCTGCTGGCTTGTTCTTGCAGAATTTTCTTTGTTTCGTCATATCTTCTTCTCATTTCTTCTTTGGATTCTTCGTCTCTTTTTCTGGCCTCTTCATCGCTTTTTCTCATTTGTTCTTTGACTTCTTTGTCTCTTTTTCTCAGTTCCTCTCTTATCTCTTCGTCTCGTTTTCTCATTTCTTCTTTAGCTTCTTCGCATCTTTTTCTCATTTCCTCTCTTATCTCTTCGTCTCTTTTTCTCATTTCTTCTTTGGATTCTTCATCTCTTTTTCTGGCCTATTTATCTCTTTTTCTCATTTCTTCTTTGGCTTCTTCATCTCTTTTTCTGGCTTCTGGTTCTTTCATTCCTTTAATCAATTCCAATAGCTGGGCGTCCATTTTGGCTGTTGCGCTGCGTGTCTTAGGCATAGACGTACTTAAAGCTGGAAAACAGTTTATTCTGTTTCCAGAACACACCCAGTTATGACGTACCGCTGACACTGATCTTCCAGAGATTCTAGAAATTTTCACGTTGTTCAACGAATATTTTGGAAAATATTTCTGCTAGAAGCTTGAGAATCCCACTTCTGACACCAGTTGTTAGGTTCCACGGGTTTCTGGATTTGTTGATTAACAAAACACAACGTTCCAAATACTAATTTATTATTACCAACTATTTTCCAACACCAGTGTCAACTAATATATTTCTCTTCTCTATTATTAAATTTCCATAGAACTATATTTTACTATCGCCTTCTATGATCGCTTCTTATACACCAACACTGCTGATTCGCTTAATACTCTATGATCACTTTTACACCACACCGACTTAATACTGAACTAACTTACTCTGCGCACCGCTCGTCTATTTATACTGTCTATAGAGATTCTAGATATTCTACACTATTCTGCACCTGTCACTTCTGGTCTCTTCTAGAAATATCGTTCCAGAGTGTTCGCTGTTACCAACATACTACCATAGAAGTAACAAAGTTCCTAAATATAATTCTCATAGACAAATGTGACAATATATTTATTAATAGTTAATAAAAGTTTATACCTGTGTTTTACTTTTGCTCTTTAATTTGATAATAATTTCCTACCCAAGTCCTTTCAAGTGCAACGATTGTATAACTCTATGACTATCTAGATATCTCAATCGTAAAAGAAAAGGAGCACAGAGTCTTGAACTGAAGGCCAAATAAATATGAGATTTTGGGCAAGACTAACCAAATAGTAAGTATTCACTTTAATTATTTCTATAATCTAACGTGGTAGCATGCTAATCTTGTCTTGGCTTAATTACTAAAGTTACTCCTAACTTTGCCGAGTTATTAAAATAAATGTATCTCATCTCAGTTGGGGCTAATGATTGATAATTTTTTTTAATTTGAAAGCTTAGGCTGAGGAATCTATCTCGCTTTTCTTTTTAAAAGTCAAAGTGGGATGTAAAGCTTACTAATACCGGTTTCGAGTGTTTCAAGCAGCAAGTTGTCGTGTTTATAAGTATCACATCAACAACCAGATTATTAGCTATTTTCCGCGGTCTAGTTGTACAGTGTTTTCACAGCTGGAGTCGCAAGAACGTATTTAATTCATTGTGATTAGAAATGCACTAATTACGCAATTTTTCGTTAAAAAAAAACTAAGAAACAAAACCAATCGTTCAAAAAAGTTTATTCAGGTAACTAAGTTTTCAAATTGTTGACCACCAGCTTCCATACAAAAGTACAAATTTTGTTCAAAACGAGCTCTGGCATTCTGGGCATTTGTGCAGTTATTAGACGGCATTCTTCAACAATGCGTCGTCGCAATTCTTCCAGAGACTCCGCTTCTGTTGCGTAAATTCTACTCTTTAAATGGCCGCATAGAAAGAAGTCTAAATGAATTAAATCTGGTGATCTAGGGGGCCACTCAATAGCACCTCTGCGCCCAATCCATTGTTATGGAAACTCTCTGTTCAAAAACTCCCTAACACATTGTAAAAAATGCGGAGGAGCTCCATCTTGTTGAAACACTAATTGATTTTCTTGATAGCGATCATCATTTTCAACAGTGTCAATTAGTAGAGAGTAACTCCAAATACGTTTAGCCACTCAAATTGCCATCAAGAAAAAATGGTCCGATTAAACGGTCTCCAAAAATGCCAGTCCAGACAATCAATTTCTGTGGAGTTTGAGTGTGGATTTTGTGAAATTTTTTTTGATTATTATCTTCCCAATAACGACAATTATGACGATTGACTGTAGAGTTTAATAAAAACGTACACTCGTCTGAAAAACAGACATTGAACAGAAAGTTCCCGTTATCAGCTATTCGTGCAGTCATAACTTCACAAAACTCTAGCCGCCGATCAAAATCATCTTCATTCAGTTGTACAAAATGTATTTTATACGCGTGAAATTTATGATGCTTCAATATTCGCTGAATAGTTCTTCTTTTGATGTTTGAAACAGTGGCCAAGTTTCTCGTGCTCAAAGTTGGGTCTGCAGCAATTTGTCCTAAAACTTCAATCTCAGTAGTCTCATTTCTAACCGGAAATTCACGTTCAGGATGCCGTTTTTTGTTGGCTACTGAACCACTTTGTTGAAACTTTGCAACTAACTCCAAAATGTATTTTCTGTTAACATGTCTGTTCGGATGTCGTTCATTAAACAAATTTGCGATACGGTTAGCACAGTCATCGTTTTTGAAAAAAAGAGTAATTATTTCAATTCTTTCTTCTACAGAATACACCAATGTGAAATTAATTTTCGGTAGTACTATCAAGTATCAAACTGACCGATAAACTGAAATAATAAACCACATTTCTCTCATTCCGATAAGAAATGTTCTGATAGTCAATTTTTTGTTTACAAACCAACAAAACATTGACTATCAGCACATTTCTTATCGGAATGAGTGAAATGCCATTTTGCATATTTAACTGTGAATAATTTTTAAACGAGTTGAGAAAACTTCCAAAAAAATTAATGTGCTGAATTCAGAAAAGAAAAGCTTTTAAACGATGTAACACTCGACTCATGTTCCCTATTTAAAATATAAGGGTTGCTAGCACTATCCTTAAGGGGTTGATGTGACAAAGTTGAGTTTTATGTCAAAACATGTCACTCTCAATATTAAAATTGACGTGTTTCAGCGTTTTTAAAAAAAATTCTCTAGAGGCAAATCGGTCTGTTTCGTTTTCAATGCGCCACCCTATATATATATATATATATATATATATATATATATATATATATATATATATATATATATATATATATATATATGTTTACACCGATAACTCAAAAAATAATGGACCGATTTTGATTAAATTTGGCGAATACCTCCGTTTCGTAAGTGGCTTGGACAAGTTTGTTAACCAAGAAAATCAGCCAAGGTTTTCCGGGAAATTTTGTGTTTTCTTTCAAAAAAAAATATATCTCCGGAAATAACAAATCAAGGGCAACCAAATTTAGTACCCAGGTTTATATTATCACAGATAAATTACCTACCAAAATTTAGCTCTGTAGGTTAAAAGACAAAAAGTAATACGCATTGAAAGCAAAATAAATTGGGGGTTTCCTCGAAACGTCAAAATCGCGATCTAATATGTCAAAATTGGCAACATTTAGGCAAAGAACCTGGAACTAACACGAGCTTTGGAAAGAAAATGCCTCGAGAAGAATGTTTTACAAAGCGTGAAGTCTTAGCTTCAACCGTCTTTGTCCTTTATTTTACTAAAATGTTTCCAGAAAATTCATTTCAAATAGACCCTTTCTCTGATGCTTTGGCAGTAACCTTAGCTATAGAGTTTATCGTTTAATGCATTTTCCATCGAAATATAATGCATGTTTGTAAGGAAAGAAGTTCGGGACGCAGCAAGTGCGTTATGGTGGCGAATGTTCATTAATTGCTTCAAATTTGAATAGCTCAATTTGCTATTAACCTATAAGGTTGACCAAGAAACCAGTTTTTTTGCGAACACTCTAAGTTTACTTTCGGAAATCTTTGTACATTTTCAAACAATAAAGTTATTTTGATGAAACATGGCACATTCTTTCTACTATATAGGTAATACTAGTAGCCAAATTGGAAGCCTGCTTTCTTAAAACATATACATATTTGCTATTAAACATCTGCTGCCCCCTTTGCATAGTTTACGAGCTGCTTATTTGAGCCGACGAAGTTGGTACCTCTATCGCTATACAAATTGTCACATCTTCCTCTGCGAGCCACAAACCTCCGAAGAGCTGCCAAGAAGGCTTCAGCTGAAAGATCAGACACTACTTCCAAATGGAGGGCCTTCGTTGCCATGCACACAAACAAACAAATATATGCTTTCACCTTTCGGACACCTCGATATCTGCCCTGTGTCACAAAAACTGGACCTGCAAAATCAACTCCGCTGTGTGAAAACGGCTTCAACTGAGAAACCCTGGCAACTGGCAAATCAGACATCATCGGTGCCATGGGAGTAGGATTCACTCGAAAGCAACGATAGCACCTTGACAAAACATGATGAATAGCTCTCCGAGGGGACAAAATCCAAAACTGTTGCGAAAGCAAATGAAGCAATGTGCGAGGACCAGGATGAAGATTGACATGGTGTGTGTGTGCAATGATTAACTCGGTGAGACGATGTGAGCGGGGCAACAATATAGGGTGTTTCACTTCAACTGGAACATCAGCTTGACGAAGGCGACCGCCCACCCTGAGGATACCCTCTGTATCCAGAAAGGGGGCTAACTTATTTATTGCCCTCGCACACCTCTCACCTTTAACCAAGGATGCTATTTCCCTTTGAAATACTTCACCTTGAGCACATTTGATAAGCATATGAAGCGCCTCCTGTAATTCGGTGGCTGTCAGAGATGCAGTAGTTCGGTCAGATGGAGACACCCTACAATTTCGCACAAACCGCTGACAATATACAACAACACCCTGAATTTTCCGTAGATGCGAAAAGCGATTCAAAAGTTTACTGAGCCACTCCTCATTTGCCAAAGTAACTAGTACGGGGAGAGTTCGTTGCTCCGCCAGGCACTCTTCTGGCGGCTCAAAACGCAACGACTTGGGCCAATTTTCTCTTGCCAATTTTAGCCAGGCGGGTCCCGCCCACCATAGTGGATGCTCACAAAACCCAGAAGGTAACATGCCTCTCGATGCACAATCAGCTGGGTTTTCTTGTCCACTTACGTGATGCCATGACTCTGGAGGAATCTTCTCTTGTATGCTTGCTACTCGATTCCCAATAAAGGTCTTCCACCTATTGGAAGATGATTTTATCCAGGCAAGTGCCACCATAGAGTCTGACCAAGCATACATAGAGTTAAACTCAAAACGACCTTCATACACCCGACACACAAATTCCAGAAGCTTTGCCAACAATAAACACCCACACAATTCGAGACGTGGAATCGATATTCTTTTTAAAGGTGATACCTTGGACTTGGCACACAGAAAATTGATCCAAACTTGACCCTCCTCTGATACTTGTCTTAAGTAAACAACTGCAGCATACCCTCGCTCCGATGCATCACAGAACCCATGGAGTTCTGTACTGATGATATTATCGTGTTTTACGCCTCTGGGAATTGATAAACCTGCTAGCGCACTGAGTTGTGATTTATACTGAGACCACTGACCAACAATATCCTTTGAGGGCTTATCATCCCATCCCACTTTTTGCTCCCACAAGCACTGCATAAGATATTTTGCCAACAGGGTAACAGGAGACAAAAAACCCAGGGGGTCATAAATTCTTGCCAATTCCGAAAGAAGATTTCGTTTTGTGCACGGACGATCAATAGGTTCAACATTAAAAGAGAATGTATCACCTATGGGACACCACTGCAATCCTAAAATTTTCAACACTGATGGATCATTTAAATCTAACGATCGAGGTTGCTGACTATCAGCTGATACTGTGGACAACAGTTTCGAATTATTGCTGGCCCACTTCTTCAATTCAAAACCCCCCTTAGCAAACAACCCAATCAATTGCCGTTGCAACTCAAAAGCCTCTGACAATGAGTCGACTCCACTGACTACATCATCCACATAGAGATCGGACCGAACTAGCTTTGCTGCCAATGGAAAAGATGATTCCTCATCATCACAAAGCTGCATCATTGTTCGGATTGCCATGTGTGGGCTTGAGGAGACCCCATATGTGACAGTATTAAGGCGATATTTCTGTACAGGTTCCCCCTTTGAGAACCTCCAGAGAATTCTTTGATAATCCCTATGATTATCTACAACCAAAATTTGTCGATACATTTGTCGAATGTCAGCAGTAAATGCAATTTTGTTTGAGCGAAATTTCAACAACACAGTGGCAATATCTGTCTGCAACTTCGCTCCCACTAACAACGTATCGTTCAGAGATACACCATTCGTACTTTTGGAACTAGCATCAAATACCACCCGCAGTTTGGTCGAAAGGCTGTGAGGACGCAACACACAATGATGGGGAATATAGTATGCATCAGATGGTTCCACAGCTACATCTGATACCAGAGACATATGGCCAGACTCATAATAATCCCTGATAAACTCCGAATAGGACTTGTGCAACGCTGGATCCCTACTAAGACGTGCTTCCAGGGAGTAAAACCGCCTCAATGCAACACTGAAAGATTCTCCCAAACACGGAGTACCCTCACGAAAGGGCATATTTAAAATATATCTCCCAGCACTATTTCGGTGCTGAGTCTTCTTGAAGATTTCCTCACATTTTTTATCTTCCGGAGACATAACTAAACCTTGTGGTACCTGTTCCAAGCTCCAAAACTGTTTCAAGGTATGATCCAAGTCGACCAACGTGCATAAACTATTCACAACAGAATGAGACTTTGACTGTTCTACACTGCCCATAAGCACCCAACCAAAAACAGTATTGATGGCCACTGGTGCACCTCGAGGCCCTCTCTTTATTCCAGGTCTAACCACATGAGCATAAACGTCAGTACCCAACAAAATTTCAATGTCCCCTGGTATACCAAACTCTGAATCTGCCAACTCTAAGTTCTGAATATGTTGCCAGTGGCACTGCTCAATTTTAGCAGAAGGGATCTTGGAACAAATGTTCGGAATCACAATCATGTCCAACTCTAACTTTGTTGGCTCATAAATGGACTCTACTCGACATTTGAGAGTGCCTTGGCTAGCAAGCGAGCTCATTTGGTTCAAGCCTTGAACCATCACTGAACGAGATGAGGTGTTGAGCCCCAATTTTTCAACACACTGCTGCGAAATGAAATTAGCCTCACTCGCACAATCCAGGAGAGCTCGACATCTCCTAACCTTTCCATTTTTATCTCGTACTAATAGCATTATAGTTGCCAGTAACACGGACTGTTCCCTTTTTACCACACTTGCCAACACACGCAATTGCTCTGCACCTTGTGGCTCTTCCACAGGTGGCTTGTTTGAGTCACTCTCATCTCCCGATGCCGGTGCTTTTGGGAAGTGCAATAATGTATGATGGTGTTTATTACATACACGACAACTTGATGACTTGCACTCCCTGCTGGCATGCGAGTTTGATAAACAGTTAAAACAAAGATTATTCTTTTTTGCGAACGTATACCGTTTATGAGAGGATAAAGATAGAAATCCATCACACTTGAGCATGGGGTGCTCCTCCTTACAATAAGCACATACAAGCTTTGTGCTGGTAACAAAGGACGAAGCGGGCCTAGCAGTGGTTGCTGAAACATGCTGCCTTCTATTAGTCACATAATTGGAAGTTAAGGCAGTTGTCTCCATTGCTTTACACTGCTTTTCCAAGAATCTACATAAACTACTAAAACTGGGAATGTCCGATTCGCAAAACTCAAGCTCAAATTTTTGCTTAAGACTCATATCCACCTTTTGCAGCAACATGTTGAATTTAGTGAAATCCCACATGTCATGTTCAAACTGCTTCAACGCTTCCAAATTTTCACTGAATACAGACAACAACGTTCGTAGGGAAGAAGCAGATTCACTATTTGCTTTGGGGGCCTGTACAATACCCTGCCAATAATTGGTCAACAAAACCCGGGTATTGTGATACCTTGAGACCAGAGACTTGAATGCAATCCCATAATTGCTTCCCGTTAGCGGTAAATTCTTGATTAGGCCAGCTGCATCCTTCACTAACGAAGCACTCAAATATTGGAACTTTTCAATATCTGACAATGATTCGTTCTCATGAATCATTGTTTTAAACAGATCATAAAAGGTTGGCCAGTTTTTCCAATTTCCATCGAATTTTGGCATTTCGATTTTCGGTAACCTCAAATGTCTGTTTAAATTTGAAGTTGACATAATCGCGTTTGCGTTCGTTACTTCCTTTTCACTGAGAGATCGAGCGTTCGATGATTTGACAGAACACCGCGACTTACTCGATGCTCGACTCGATTTCGAACTACCGTGAAAAACGGATCGAGCTTGATTCTCAGCGGCTTTATTTGCATAACCTCTCAGTTCTCGATAGATAGTTTTTATAGAGTATTGCAGTTCATCGAATTTGTTCTGCATTTCATGCTCGCTCTCCAACTCTGATCGATCAACTACCGACACGATGTCCAAATGCAATGAATCAAATAGATTGACCAACTCATTCAACGCCTCAAAACGAACCTCAAATCTATTCAACCTATCTAAATCCACTACTGCGTCTATTTTGACCTGTTGAGCCACGTGCAATATGGCTTCTACTCGTCTATAAACGCTTTCGCGCTTATTTTTTAGCTGAATCAACTCCATTGTTCAACGCAAAAAAATTCCTAAACGCGATTTAAACAATATGCAAACGTGATTTCAACAATATGCAATTCGAGTATGTACCTAGTTATATACAAGCAATAACGTCACCTTGAAATTAAATGACTCAACACGGCAATAAACAATTACAAATTTACTAGACTAAAGGAAACAAGTAAAATTACTTCAAAAAATGGACTGTATCAACTAATAACAAAACAAAACAACTATAAAAATCCGGTCGATGGGCCAAATGTAAATACCACGTGTATTTATTTTATAATGAATAACAAAAAAAAAAACAGAACAAATAGGGCACTGACAATAAGCAAAGTTACCTACCTTTATTCTCCAATAATGCAGGAACATAAGCTTCGTTTTTCTGTATTCACACACAACACCTCTAGGGACCTCGTGTCTCCCAAAGGACTTACAAACAAAATGGATATTTAGAGACCTCGTGTCTCTTCAAGGGGTTGAAAACAATTCGCTTTCTCGAGACCTCTTGCCTCTTCAAGGACTCAAAAACAAGTGGCAGAGGGATGCAAGCTTCTCTCCCTTCTCTCATTCTTCTTCCCCTTCTCTGGTCTTCTGGCGGAAACCATTAGTAACACTTACTCTATGTCAGTGTAGCGCGCGACATTTGAATTTAAAAGTGACAGAACAACGAGCATGAACAAATATTTTTATGAAAATTCACTACCATAACGCACTTGCTGCGTCCAGACTGTTATCATTTTAAGATGTGCCGTATGTATATGTCAGCGGTGCTCATAGCAAAAAAGCGGCTGGGTATGAATGCATTGCAATGTCGATTAGGCTTGGTAAAGAAAGGGTCAAGAAAATTGAGTTTTGGACATTTTTCTCAAAAGGAGCTAGAACACAAGATTTAAATATTCTTTTCATACTAGAGGCATCAATGGCAACACTTTCGAAAAAAAAATATTCAAATAAGCGTGTATTAGGACGTCTAAAACCAATCTTCAATGTATGTTTAAATTTAAAGCATTGATTTTAATAATATGCTGTACAATTATTATGTAAATTCACTGAAAAGTACACTTGAAGAACCCAAATCACCACAACACATTTAAAAAAGACCTGACGATCGTTTCACTAACCAAGTTAGCGTCATCAGAGGATGAAACATTCTAACTATTTAAAAAACTAACATCACCTTATATACCGGATCTTAGGTAAAGGGGCCGAACTGAGATGGGAAAATAAACGCAGGAGAATTCTGCAGTGTATTGTATTTTTATCGCAGGACGAGGTCTGCACTGTCCCTATTAACTTATCTAAAATGTGTCCATGTCTAGTAATTTTGGAAAGGTTCAACACCTAAATTAACATAGTTTGCTTTGTCGGAACTATCTGTATTATTATGTTATCTCTAGGACGTGTTAAAAACGTGGGAATTTTTATTTAGCGAAGCAATCGATCGTCAAGTATTTTTAAAATGTGTTGTGGTGATTTGGCTTCTCCAATTGTACTTGTCAGTGCTCATCACAGATTCCAATGTTCACTTCGTGTAAATTCACTGCTATAACGCACTTGCTGCAACCAGGATTTTTGTTTGATTTTATTTGTGTGCCATCTTTCCTACACTGGTTTTTGTTGTTTGGCCAACGAGGTAACTAAATGATTGCAGCCAATGATTAATGTATGCAAATATTTGTAAAACTGACAGCTGCTATTTTCTTCTTACGAAAAGTGCAGTCATATAACTATACCAGCTGTTACTAGGTTGAAATCCATAGACGTTGCGTATCTATGATCGCTTAATGAATTCCATAAGATTTGAACAAAAAGGAGACATTTTCTTTGTGTTGTTTGATCTACAAGCCTCACTGTGTAATGTTTTGAAGCCAAAGATTTGAAGTCAAAGAACACAGAAGATAGCTAATATTATTTTATTACAAAGGACTCGATGCAGGCTCGTTTGATAACATAAAAAGCATGAAGTTGATTTTTATAGCGTTTCTTTTAGCTTCTGGGCTTATAAGAGAGTTCACGTAAATATTCAATGTTCTGTAAAAACATATGGTTTTGTTATAGAGGATTTCGTTCTTTCGACTTTATATCCCTTGGCAAATCCACTACAGAATATTAGGTACACTCGTGCCTCAGATACGCAAAAACTTAACCTGTTGTTTCTTTTGCTCCTTATATTTTCATGTCGCATGTGACGATGGTTATTTAGAAATACTCTTATCTGCATATTGGATCTGGCGTTCGAGTATATATCTTTCGTAAGAAGCGGATATCATAAGCAGAAAATAGTATTACGTTCTCGTATCTTATGTCTTATTTTTACAAGTTGGATGCACGGAACGTTAAACACTAAGGTATATTCGTGATTTACAAAACAATTGGCAATGCCAATGTTCCAAAATATGTAAGTCTAGGTATATTCTGACCATGGTTAAAAACACAGACCGGTTTTGCCCTCAATACGCAAGGGAAGGTCTCCAATCGATTTAACTAATTATATATCCCTTCTTACAGTTTTAGCCAAGGTGTACGAGCAAATTAGTAATCATAATAATAATCGCCTTTATTTACACACTCGCTTTACAAGTATAAAGCAAACTATAACATAAACATTAAATTGACATCAGTATGTGAAACGGCAGAGTTCAGGTGAAAGGTGCCATAAAGTAAAACCCCTCTCTGTTCTTCCACTCAACCCACTCTGAAATTGCACTAAACAATAGACACAGTTCTGATGTAATTAACTGCAGAAAAAGTACTAATAATGTTACAAAGCACTTGTTACAAATAGATGTGGGTGCGGTATTGCCACATCTCCAAAACTTCCCCAATATCTGGAAATTATTGCACAATCTGGCAATACCGCCTCCCCACACCCTGTATACGCATAGAGCTCCTATAGTACAAGAAACACCTCTTGTGTAACATAGAAGTGATGGCCACATTTGGATCATCCTGTATCTACATCCCCTGTATACACACGGGGCCGATCTGTATTCACAAAACCTTCTAGCAAAATAAGGTCCTGGAACATTCTGGAATGGAACACTCCCGAAACGAGGTGGAAGGTACGACGGGTATATAAAAGCGAAAACAAGCCAGCTCAGCTCAGTTCAGTTCAATTAGATAATGTTGAAGTGACTCGAAGAAGCAGTAACCAGTGTGAAGTGTTAGAGAGTAGCGACTGTAGTTCCAGTGTGGTGACTTGTGTGCAGATTAGTGATTGTAAAGCCAGATAGACTAAGTGTTTCGTGAGAGAGACATTCTAGAACTTTTATTGTATCCATATTTAGAGAGTAAATAGGGTTGTTTTGTTAAAACTTAAAGTCTCACTTATCCAGAACCCGGAGAAAACGCAACAATAAGAACAATAATAGGTATTAAATATACGATAACATGATAATACCACTTCATCTCCTCACACTTACCTCCCCTTCTCAGGTATATGCGGCCTAATATACGTATATCTGTATATTCATAAGTATACACAGTCGAAAACTACTATTTGGCATACTCAGATTCCAACCACCGGTTGAAAAAAATAACGTACTAAACAAATCAAATTCTTTCTAAATTTTTGTCTGTTATATGATCTAATTTCATAACCAAATTCATTGCATACTTTGTACACTGTATACGTAAAAGATATGTCAAAAATAGATAGACTATGTCTGGGTGCTGCCACTATGTCCTTTCTGCGCATGCTTAGGTTATGTATATCTGTCCTAAAAGTAATTTTATTGTAGAGATAAGCTGGAGTCCTATTTATGATAACCGAGTAATATAACATAGCATCCCTCATCAAAAACCTTTGTTTCATATTTAGCCATCCAACGTCCCCCAGCAAATGAGATATATGTTGAAATTTTCTTATACTGTAAGCAAAGCGTAATCATGAATTCTGCAATACTTGCACACGGTATGGCTCAAAAAAATCCAAACAAGCGGAAAACACCTCAAAACAGTGAGTAAATTGAGAAAGTACTAAAGTGGAGCACAGGTGTAACTTAATCTCATGGGGAAGAAACGATCTATGGTGATAAAGTTGCCCAAGGCAATTATATGCTTTCTTTAAACACTTAGAAAGATGTCTATAACTAAATGTATTCTCAATGGTGAGCCCCAAGTCATTTGCCTCCCCCACAATAAGTATACTTTCTCCATTGACTTCGATCCTCGCAATCCTTCCGACCCTGTCAAAGCTAGGTTGGCTTCCAAATAAAAGAGCACAAGATCTGGCAGGATCAAAATTGAGCGCATGCTGCTTAGCCATAATAAATATGGTATCCAAATCCCCATTGAGTTTCTTCAATGCAGAATTAATGTCTTGCGGACTACATGAGATATAAATATGTATGTCATCCTCATACATGTGCATTTTACAATCTCTCACACACGTTGGAAGATAGTGGGTATAAATCGCAAACAACAGAGGCCCAATAATAGAGACTTAAGGAACTCCAGATGATAAGTTAGCTAAATGTGAAGTGTTTCCATTTAGCTTTACTGTCTGAGACCTATCGTAATGAGAACTCGAAATAAACTCCCGTGAAAAACTCAACAAAACTTAGGATAGGATACATAGCAAAACCGAATCAACGGTATCGAATGCTCTCGAGGAGTCCAACAGAACCAGCACAGTGAGTTCACTTTCATCTATCGTGCGAATGATATCATCTGTTGCCGTTAAAAGTGTTGTGACAGAAAATTTCCGTAATTTTTTTCATAGTTCTCGTGTAACAGACCTTAAGTTAATTTAAGTAAAAAGTCTGGACGCAGCAAGTGCGTTATGGTAGTGAATTTTCAAAGGAATGATCTGCCATCAAATATTTTTATACCTTTTTTTTTCTTTTAACATAGACATATAAGTTTTGGTATATAGTTTAGTTTTAAAATCGTAAACTTACGTACCAAATTTGGTTACCATAGCTTTTCTATTTTTTGAGAATTTTTTTTTCGAAAGAAAACCTAACATTTTTCTGGAAAACCTAGTTCGATTTTTCTGGCTAACGAACTTATCCAAGTCACATATAAACGGAAGGTACATGCTAAATTTTATTAACATCGGTCCATTGTTTTTTTAGTTATCGGTGTGATACAGAGCGGTGGACAAAGGTGGGTTGGGTAGTTATAGCTCGAGTACGGGGCCTCAATCTGCCTACTCCGGAAATCTCGCTGGAGATCGTCTCTAAGGTCTCAGTGTGTTCAACCCGGGGCTTCAGTGAGATCAGGCAGTTCGTTGCAAGTCTTGTCTTGTATGTATCGTTCTGTCTACCTACCTTGTTATCAGTGAAAATAGTCGGCTCACGGTCAATTAAGTCAGGGGCTTTGGTCACGGTACTTAAAGGATTAAGAGGATTACCGGCATTTTTTAAGACAGATAAGGGAGTAATGAAATTGTCTATTGAATTATTATTTTTTGTGTTTGTAAGAAGATATAATAGGTTTCCAAGTAATCGGAAGGCGAAGACCATCATCTCTCTTATTTAAACAATCGGGACGTTTTTCGAACTCGATTGCTTAGCGGATAATTCTCGTTTTGAAGTTGTAAACCGGTGCTATTGTTTTGGCATTATCAAAGTCTATGTGCCGATGAGGGGTAGGATTTTCTAACTTCGAGGGTGTGTTCATATATTCTATTGTGGATGCGCCCATTTGTTTGTCCTACGTTCGGGAACAGCCGGAACAAGGAATTTCGTAAACTCCGTGGGGTTCGTTTGGAATCGTATCCTTGGGAGTTTTTATTAGATTTGACAGTTTTTGCTCTGTTGTGAATACGGTTTTGATATTATGGGTTCTAAAAATTCGTCTGATTTTGTCGGTGACACCTTTAATGTATAGTAAAAACGCTGTGTGTTGTTGTGTGAACTCTGTTTGTTCTTGTTGTGGAGTAGTGGTTTGTTGTTGTGCGTTTCTAATGTTTCGTAGTAGGTGATTGTTGTGGTATCCCTTTTCTAGCAATGTATGTCTGTTTATTGTTGTTGTTCGTTACTCTAAGCGATCGGGTTACTAGTGTTCGAACAACGGAATTTAGTTGCGATGGGTGATGGTGAGATTGTGCGTTAAGACAACGATTAGTGTGGGTTGGTTTTCGGTTCACAGTGTAAGGAAATCCTCTGACTGGGTCTTAAGTGATGCGTATATCTAAGAGAGGCAAAGAAAATTATTTTCTATTCTCATGGTGAACTGGATTTGGGGGTTGAGGTTATTTAGGTAAGAAAGGAATTCATCTAGAGATTCTTCATCGAGTGGCCAGACAGCGAAACTGTCGTCAATGTATCTTAACCAACAGGTTGCTTTAAGTTGGGATGAATTGAGGGCTTGTGTCTCAAAGTTTTCCATGAAAATGTTAGCCAATGCAGAAGAAAGTGGTGAACCCAATAGAGCACCTTGAACTTATTTCTACAATTTGTTTTGAAAAAGCAATTAAGTATTAGATGTGCAGTGTTCTAGAAGAGCTAAGGTATCCTGGGAAATATTGTGTTTATTTTTTAGAATGTCAAGGGTTTCAGATAGAGGTATATTAGTAAATAAGGAAGCTATATCAAAGCTAACTAGGATGTCGTTTTGAGAAATTGTGTTGTTTTGAAGAATGTCAATGAAATTGGTGGAGTTTTTGACATAGGATGAAGCGTTTTCTACTAATGGTTGGATAGTTTTGGGTAGATGTTTTGCAAGTTTTTGTGTAGGTGAACGGTGCAAATTCTCCCTAGAAAATAGGGTCTCCCGAAAATCCATAAGCCTGATAGCACCGTTCACCTACACAAAAACTTGCAAAACATCTACCCAAAACTATCCAACCATTAGTAGAAAACGCTTCATCCTATGTCAAAAACTCCATCAGTTTCATTGACATTCTTCAAAACAACACAATTTCTCAAAACGACATCCTAGTTAGCTTTGATATAGATTCTTTATTCACTAATATATCTCTATCTGAAACCCTTGACATTCTCAAAAATAAACACAACATTTCCCACGATACCTTAGCTCTTCCAGGAAACTGCACATCTAACACTTATTTCCTTTTTCAAAACAAATTTTACAAACAAGTTCGAGGTGCTTCAATGGGTTCACCACTCTCACCTGCATTGGCTAACATTTTCATGGAAAACTTCGAGACACAAGCCCTCAATTCATCCCAACTTAAAGCAACCTGTTGGTTAGGATACGTTGACGACAGTATCACTGTCTGGCCACACGGTAAAGAATCTTTAGACGAAATCCTTTCTTACCTAAATAACAAATCCCCAACCCCCAAATCCAGTTCACCATTGAAATAGAAAATAATTTTTCTTTGCCTTTCTTAGATGTGCGCATCACTTAAAACCGAGTCACAGGATTTTCTTACACTGTGTACCGAAAACCAACCCACACTAATCGTTATATTAACGCACAATCTCAATAAACAGAGAGAATTAAACTTTTTAGGACAGACATTGCTAGAAAACGGATACGACAACAATCACATACTAAGGAACATTAGAAACGCACAACAACAAACCACAACACCACAAAAAGGACAGACAGAGTCCACACAACAACACACAGCATTTTACCATACATTAAAGGTGTCACCGACAAATTCAGTCGAATTTTTAGAACACATAAGATCAAAACCGTATTCACAACAGAGCAAAAACTGTAAAATCTGATAAAAACTCCCAAGGATACGATTCCAAACGAATCCCACGGAGTTTGCAAAATTCCTTGTTCCGACTGTTCCCAAACTTATGTAGGACAAACAAATAGACGCATTCACAATAGAATATATGAACACACCCTCGCAGTTAGAAAATCCGACCCCTCATTGGCGCTGGTCATGCATCATATTCATAGAAGACACGAAATAGCACCGGTTTACAACTTCAAAACGAGAATTATCCGAGAAGCAATCGAGGTCGAAAAACGTCCCGATTGATTAAATAAGAGAGATAATAGTTTTCGCCTTCGATTAATGTCCCTGACTTAATTGACCGTGACCCGACTACTTTCACTGATAACGAAGCAGGTAGACGAAACGATACATACAATACAAGACTTGCAACGAACTGCCAGATCTCTCTGAGGCCTGAGGTTGAACACACTGAGACCTTAGAGACGATCTTAAGCCAGATTTTGGGAGTAGGCAGATTGAGGCCCCGTAATCGAGCTGCAACAACTCAACCCACTCTTGTTCACCGCTCTAAGGAGCAGGCAGAATGAAGCCTTAGAGTGTTTTTATATATTTTCTTTACCTTTTGAAAATGGCTCCAAAACAAAAACCGAAACGTCGAGTTTTAAACAATTCTGGACGCGGTTCAACCCGAGAACCAAGTAGCTCTCATATATATATATATATATATATATATATATATATATATATATATATATATATATATATATATATATATATATATATAATAATTAAAACACTTCTCGGATATGGGTTCTAGGGGCGTACTTGGCGCTCATTTGAAGAAATTTTTCCAACGAAAATTCACTAAGAGTCATATTTAAAATTTAAACGTTTTTTATGAGAATTCGCTACCATAACGCACTTCTTGCTTCCAGACTTTTTAAGTTATTAGCAAGCCAACTAACTTGTTTCATCAAGTATGACTCAAATTTCTAAAAGATGCAATCATTAAAAATAGGGACTAAATAAAAAAAATTCAATCCAGATAACATCAAGCTCAGTTCCTTTTAACCTCTCTGAATAATATATCAAATACAGATATCCAATGTAGCACACAAAGAATTTAGTCTTATCCTAACAAAAACACTCATGTAACAATAACCTCTGGACAAAACAGAAGGCCAACTGTTATTCCACAAGAATCCCAAAATTGAGTTAACCTCTCATCTTCTCTATTATATCCCCGGTAAAATGCTGGCTGACTAAGAATAATTCAATTTCAACAGAGTAGAACTTAGTGAATCAAGTAAACGCTTTCCATCTCCGTAATTGTGGATATTATTCTTCACAAATTCGGACACAAGAACTCGAGCTCTTTGCTCAATGTCTCACATCAAATATAAGGCTAATCTAACTTTGCTTGTGCTGTCGCCTGGATTTTTGTAAACAAGTCAAGGTCTCTTTTCGCTTTAGAGTTTCTACGTCAGGTCAACAACTATTTTGTTTCTCCTGTTATGCGAAAAAACACCGAACGCAGAAAGTGCGTTATGGCGACGAATATTTTTAACTTTTCTAAATAAGGATAATTAAATTTCACTTTAACTTAAAAAATAAAATTCTGTTCGTAGCAAAATCTCTATAAGGGTAACCTGTAAACCTTTTTGTTATTTTATCAAATACGGAATGTATTAAGACTGAAACAGAATTTGGATATAGATTCTGGGGGTTCTAGTTTTTGATCGTTTAAAGACATTTTTTGAGTTTACAAAATGTGACCTCATGAGCAATTAATTTAAGGTAAAACCCCTAATTGTTAACAGTGCACCAATTACTGGCACCCACACGTGTATTTGCCAATTTACTAACGAGTACCCAAATTTCAACCAAATTGAAGTGGGTTTATTTAATTTAGCAACATGAGACTGGCTATAAAGCTACTGCGCATAAGTTAATATTGCAGTATGGTCCGAGTATCGGTTGCTGTTCAGTACCAGTATGTGGAAGCTGGCTAAATTTAATGAAATTTGTATGATAAGGGACAACCAAAACGGTGAGTATATTTCTCAAGTGGCAATCTATGGTATTGCATGTACTGTAATATAAAGCTTAAGAAATATTTGCGTGAAACAATGTCATTTTGCATGTGATTACACTTCGATCAATGTAATACCCTAGGTGCCAACCACTGGGTCAAATTTTCTCTGATTTCTATATAATGTCCAATAACTAAATTTTGCCAAAATGAGCGGACCCCAGTCGTGGCCATCATGTTGTTATAAGATCGATGTTCGTGGAACAGATAGCTATCCAGGCGGGCGTCCCTAGGGTTGAAAATATATTGTAATTTCATTCCGATAATTATAGTTAGTGCAACAGATATTATAATATTAATCAATACAGTTAGGACACATGTAAAGTAAAGCAATTTCAAGTATGTAGTAGGTCAAGTCCGTCACGTAATTATTGACATTAAATTGATATCATCACTTTACGTATTTACATAAACAAATACACCGGTGTGTTGATATTTACAGATGGAAATATTATAGGTTGAAAATTCCGTTGTGAACTGCTGACCACGTTTATTTACTTATTGTTAAGTATTAGTTAAGTAAATCTATATATAAGTGTTTGCAAATATGTGAGAGAGAGAGAGAGACTTGGTGTATGGTTATTAAAGGTTAAACATCGTTACAATATGATTCTCTAGTTCAGTTTAAATTCAGTGCTCCCAACCCCCAGTACATTATCCTCCGGTCCTTAAACAGTCGATGTAGAAAGATAAGTTGCAATTTATTTTCGTATAGTTTTTTGTATTATTATTTTTTTTTTTTGTATTACAGATGTTAAAAATTAAAAATCGCCACAAATACAAGAAAAAATATTCTGAAGAAGCACTTCAGATTGTGAGGAAAATTGTCGATTCTAAGTCACCGAGCCATCATAGTTCCCCTTTTAAGTACTAATGAACCTTTTTACGGGCTGCAGAATAGTGGCTGGCGCCTATTAAGTTATGTCTCTAAGACTTGTATAATACTCAGTGTTACCTTAACACTCGAAACCCTCTGAGATGTCTCTATGCTCAAGCTTTGCTTAGGCCTTCGCTACTTGTTATTAAACGCCTAAATGGCATAAGTGTTAACTGATATAGCTAGTTGTTTAGTACATAAGTTTCAAATCTATGTGCAGGTCCCTAATGGGACTTTTCTTGAATAAGGTCGAAAGACAGACTCAAATGGTACTAAACTACCACGTGTGACACATTGCTGAATTTGGAATTAAAAGGTCTTTCAGAATATGATATCAGAAAGTAAGGGTCGTATTTAAAGAAAAAGTTGATGATGGTCCCGCAAGGACGAAACGTCGGATTCAAAAATTGGCAATGCTGCGTTAAAGAAAATGAAAAGTTGCTGTGGAAAAGTGTTATCGGTATTGGTGTATGTCCACCATTAAGGCCAGAAAAAGATAATATGTAAAATCGAAAATTCCAAATTCCTCAAAATATATCAAAAACCAAAAAAAAATTTCGAGATGTGTAACCGCCAATTTGTTAGGATTTTGAGAGAGCAACTTTTCTCCTATTTATCCAAGTCTATATCTGCTACTGTTTTGGAGTTGCCCATAGTCGCCCTACTTATATTGGACACACTATATATATATATATATATATATATATATATATATATATATATATATATATATATATATATATATATATATATATATATATATATATATATATATATATGAATATACTGAACCCGGATATGTGTTCTAGGCGTCCTAGTTCGCGGTGACTACGAAAATTCGCTAAAAAAGTAGCTATTAAGTACCAGTTGTGAGATCACATCACAAAACCATATGAAAAGCCAGCTAAATATATCTGTATTTAGTCCAACAACATGAGCTAGAAAGAAAGCGTGTTAAAGACGTTTTAACTTATAAGTTAAATGATTTATCGCAGTTAGAAAATAATGCAGTGAATATATGTAAAGTCCAAACATCACAGCAGAGTTTTAATGTAATAATATCAACACTGTTATACTTGTCTATAGGAAATTTGAGACACAAACTTAAACCATGGTGTAACATCACACTGCATTCAAAACTTAGACGTTTAAGCGTAGCAGTTTATAACAATGTAATGTGGGCAAGGTATAACTAACTTTGTTTAAAACTAGTTTCTAACAAAACTTTCAAAACAACAAGTTAGTATCGGCTAGAAGACAACAGTGATAATCCCAAAAAGAGATTTCACGAAACACGGGTGAACTAAATGGTCTAATAAACAAATTTGATAAGTGGTATAGAAACTAGTAAAATTATAAAAAGCCTTGTCAGATGCATCTTAATAGCTACCTCTCAATACAGATGTAGAGACTTATTCTCTGGCTCTAAAAGTACCAGTTTTCTTCTCTGCAAACAATTTCGGCATCGTCAACCGGAGAAAACTAATGCAGAAAAATCGTTTAAATCTACATCATGTGTATGAAACTAAATACTCACATAATTTTTTGACAGCTCCATCCGGAAACGCTTCATAGTGGGTATGTTAGCAAACCCTGAGAACGCTTCGAACTATAATTAAAATCATACGGAAAGCAAAAACCATGTTTTTAAAACTTGGTATGTAAATGAAAAAGCTCTACTTGGCTAAGTGAAGAAGCAAACGTTAACGTAATCAGAAGAGTTGTTAAAAATGAATGACATAAGTAGAAAGGTCCGCAAATAATATTTAACTTTAACAAACCTTTGTATTAAATATATTTTTTTCAATTCAACAAGGAGTTTTTTTAACAAACTCAAGGCACGGCAATGGACAGCACCCTATCACTATTTATTGCAGACTTTTTCATGTGAAACAGACCTTGGAAGTGAAAGTGAGTGGTTTCGTCACGTGGATGATACTTGCGCAGTGTTTAACACAAACATTTGCAGAATAGATGATTTTATAGACAAATTAAACAATAAATTTGATTCTATAGAATTTACCCACGAATTATAAATTAATAATAAATTAGCCTTTCTAGATGTACTAGTTGTCAAAAATAAGGATATTTTAGAGTTCGCTGTACATATGAAGGAAACCACTACCCTGAGTTACATTCTGAATGACTATACCATAAGTACGCACAAAAAATGGACAGTCTGAGTTTTCTATTATAAACAGGTTAAATAATTTTTCTTTTAGTAAAAATAGATATACCAAAGAATTAAAGTATATTAGGAACGTGGCCGAATATAACAGATACACTGCTTGCCTAGTGGAGAAATTAATTAACAAACACAAAACAAAGAAAATTGTTCATGGAACAAAGCTATCCAGAGGGGTGTCCCTAGGGTTGTATATATATATATATATATATATATATATATATATATATATATATATATATATATATATATATATATATATATATACATATATATACATATATATACATATATATATATATATATATATATATATATATATATATATATATATATATATATATATATTGTAATATTATTTCAATTATTATAATTAGTGCTAAACTTATTTCAAGATAAAATCAGTGAAAATGTATAAATTAGATTAATTTTTATGTTGTTAAGTAGGTCACATAGATATTGTAATCGTTGACATTGAATTGGCATCATCACTTTATATGTTTATGTAAACAACGCACAGGTTTGTTGATTCCAGATTGAAATACTATGACTTAATTTGCCGTATTGAGGAATGCTGTCTAAGTATGGGACCGATATGGACCACTCACATTCAAACCTAACCTAGGGAGTAGTTCAAGTTAGTATATATATATATATATATATATATATATATATATATATATATATATATATATAATATATATATATATATATATATATATATATATATATATATATATATATATATATATATATATATATATATATATATATATATATATATATATATATATATATATATATATATATATATATATATATATATATATATATATATATATAAGTGTTTTTGTTAATATGATGAGACTTTTTTCATTTGTTATTAAAACGTTAAACATCGTTAATATGTCTGTCTAGTCCAGTTTATAACAGTTATCCCAAATACCCCCCAGTTATCCTCCGCTCCTTAAACATGGTCCTTCGAGCCTCCAGTTGAAGAACATGGTCCTTCGACGAAGTAACCAGTTCCATTGGTGATACAGTGAGCACTAAAATTCCCTATTTTTAAATCAACTATCCTCATAAAAAATCATTTAATCCGCCCAAGTCTCCAAATACCTTTCTTTACGTTTCTAGGTACAATCAAAAGGACACAAGCGTCCTGTATCCATATATTTCAAAGCATACAAGGACACAAGCGTCTAAAAAAGCACCTATACAGGATCAATTCAAAGCAAACAAGGACACAAGCGTTCAAATTCAAAGCAAACAAGGACACAAACGGCCAAATTCAAAGCAAACAAGGAAACAAGCGTCCAAAGAACACCTATATAGGTTCATTTCAAAGCAAACAAGGACACAAGCGTCCAAAGAAGCACCTATACAAGGTCAGTTCAAAGCAAACAAGGAGACAAGCGCCCAAAAAGCACCTACACAGGGCCAATTTCCAACAAACAGGGACACAAGCGTTCACAAAAAGCACCAGTAGAGGGTCAATTTCAAAATATAGGTCACAAGCGACCAAAAGTCAAATCAAAGGGACTAGAAGTCAGACAAGGTAACAAAAACTACAAATATTCATTAAATCAAATAAAATTAAGGGAGACTTTTTTCATTTGTTATTAAAACGTTAAACATCGTTAATATGTCTGTCTAGTCCAGTTTATAACAGTTATCCCAAATACCCCCCAATTAATCTCCGCTCCTTAAACACTGTCTTTCGAGCCTCCAGTTGAAGAACATGGTTAACACTGTTAGCGGATTTAACGACTTGTAGAAGAGAGAATGCCGAAACAACTTTGTTTGCTTCCCAATTAAACCTCCAATCACGAGGGGTCTAGATAGAATTTTTTTTAAAAGCCAATTTGCAACAATATTTTCGACACAAAATACTTTAAAAAACTTGTTAGGTAACCCAAAAGAAAAGGACAGTACAGCCAAAATGTCGGGAATTTATAAAATTGTGATCTTAAATACATCGGATAAGCAAAAAGATCTATTGAAATTAGATTCAATGAACATTTAGCAAAATTAAGATACGGTACTATAGATAGAAATTGCGTTTCCGACATATTTGGGATAATAATCACCACATTGATGAGGAGAATCTAAAATTAATAAAAAATGTTAGACAACCAGGACAGCTAAACGCCTTCGAAAGTATATATATATATATATATATATATATATATATATATATATATATATATATATATATATATATATATATATTTATTTATTTATATATTTATTATATATATATATATATATATATATATATATATATATATATATATATATATATATATATATATATATATATATATATATATATATATACATTTGTATTGCTAAATATAGTAATAATAAAAAGTATATAAATCTCCCAACGCCGCTTATGGGTAATCTCTTGATAGATTACTTTACAAAAAATACCGACCGAAGCACGTCCGATATATAGTAAAAGAATTCAGATATTTCTGCCAAACAAAATATGTTAATTGTTGTGTTGTTGAACCTCCCTAAGTCGTTAGTGACCGACTACCTGCAGAAGAATATAAATAGAGTTGTGGATATAAAATATTTATGAATTAATCATGCTCTTATGACGCTAACTTGGTCAATGAAACGATCGTCAGCTTTTTTAATGTGTTGTAGTGATTTGGGTTCTCCAAGTGTGCTTACCTCTACTTGCCTCTTACAAGGTTCCATATCAAATAGCCAGATGTAAAAAGCCTCACACCATTGGTGAAGAGCCTTTTCTGCCAGCTGCAATTGAGATGGTAGAAACTATGTTTGAGGATAATTTTTCCAAACAATTCTAGCCCATACGTCCATCAAGAGATACTGTTGCCCGTCGAATTGGTGATGTAGATGAAGATGTTTATTATCAGCTTTTCGGGGAGTTGCTTGACAATTTTTTTTCAATTCAGCTTGATGAGGCAACAGATAGCAAATGACGATTCTCATTTAATTGCCTATTTCGATTTTGCGATGGTATGTCAGCAGTATGAGATCTACTATCCTGCAAACCAATGGAACTCAACAACAGCACTTGTATTGTTTGTTATTTTAAATGATTTTCTAAACGAGGCAAACATAAAGCGGAAAAATTGTGTCGGAATATTCACCGATGGTGCTCGTATAATATCTGGAAGATTCCAAAGCATACAAGCACTTGTGAAACAAAAAACTCCACATTGTATCTGGTTACATTGAGTAATCCACCAAGAAGCTCTGGCTTCCAAAGAAATGAGTCCTGGTCTGAATATTGTAGTAACCGTTGTAAATTATATAAAAGTGAGACGCCTAATAGCAAGAATATTTTCTTTACTTTGTAAAGACATAGTTGCAGGACATTGAGCATTACTATTTTGTTGCAAGGCACCATGGTTTTTATGTGGGGCATTTGCAACGCGTTTATGAATTAAGAGATGAAATTGCCATTTTTCTAGAAGAGAAAAACCGACCGGAAGCTGAGAAGTTTCGACATGATTCGTTCGTGATGAAATTGAGCTACTTGGTGGACATATTTGAGAAATTAAATACCCTGAATCTTCAACTCCAAGGCGCAGACACACATATGTTGAATACGAGTGATAAAGTTAATACGTTTTGTATAAAACTGGAATTATGGAGCAGAAATATAAACCTAGAAATGTTTGCAAATGTAAATGAATGTGTTAAAACTTACAAAGCTGAAAAACAATATGTGGAAGTTGTTTTTGTAACCACTAAAAGTCATTCAGCCATCCGGAAAAATAATGTTAAAAAGTATTTAGACAGCAAGTTACGAGTGGATTAGGGGCTAGCTCGGAATCTAGGGGAGGCAAACCGGCTCAGCCGCCCCGGACGGCAGTTTCAGGGGGCGCCAAAATCATAATTCATAATATAATATACGCAGCAGATTGTTGGCAACATCTAATGGCGGGAATTTTAATTTCGCTTATTTTTTTCAAACTTTTTTTTACTCCTCGGAGTAGAACAAACTTAAAAAAGTTAGTAGTCCCGATTCTACGTAACTACTAAATTTTTTTAGAGGGGGCGCAATTTTTAGAGAGGGAGCACCACTATCAAGTTTCTGCCCCGGTTCGAAATAATCGTAGATCCGGGGCTGTTAGGGACCCATTTCAAATTACTCCTGAAGGTCTCTCAACTGCCAAAGAAGAAATCTTTATATACTTCATGGCAAGTGGCGAAATCAAAAGACAATTGGGTAATAAATCACTCTTCGAATTTTAGGCATGGTTCGATGATGAGTTGTCTGCACTGAAAACAAGAGCATTTCGTATACTATTACCATTTTCAACATCCTACATTTGCGTGACCGGATTTTCTTCGGTGGCTGCTTTGAAGACGAAATATAGATCTCAGCTAAATATAGGAAGGGAGCTTAGAGTATCAACCTCTAATATTAAACCTTATTTCGAAAAACGTTGTTCTGCAAGACAGGCCCAAGGGGTCAATAATAATTAATTCATCTTGTTTATAATTTCATTATTGTTAAGCTATTTATTAAATATTCTTGTTGCTGTTATGTTTGGCGTTGGGCCGTTAGATCCAGTGGTAGGAGACTTTATATTTGTAGTAGTTAGTGGTATTTATATGAGCACTATACGGAATATAAATCCATTAAGGCTGTATCGGCACCGAAATTTATTAAGTCCCCCTATTGTTTAATACCCAATGGACTATTTATGCATATATATATATATATATATATATATATATATATATATATATATATATATATATATATATATATATATATATATATAAGTGAAGAGAGGAGTGACAGTTGTTACACGTTAGCGTACTAATATTTTATAGTTTTAAGGGCAGTTACGACCAAAAAAATTGAGTTAATGAACAATGTTAACATAACAGCTAGACTATGCAATAAAGAACATTTACAGCACTGTAACTAATTAAAAAGCAAAGCCAGAACCATCAAACAGAGAATCTTCTGCCAGAAAAACATGGAAAAAACAGGAAGTGTACCAACAATTTTAAAAACTACATGTAACTTTACGCGAACATTTACACGTTGAAAACATTCAAAGCCAGTTATGAAAAAGCATAAAAAAGAGTTAGAAAACTTAAAATATTTAAAAAAGCTTTGAAAAATAACAAAATGACTGTAGTAGTATACTATGATTATAACATCCAATCAAACAAATATGAAAGTGATAGGTAAACTGCATGTAGATTGTAGATATTGTATGTATTACCGAGAGAACTCTATACAGAATAAACTGGTAAATATTACAAGAAATATACCAATCTCAAACTAATACAGTAAGTACTCATAATATCTAGGTAGGTATTACAAGGTACATACATCCCTAGTTAAAATTATATAAACAGAAGTTTAGGTTAAATTATTAAAATTTTAATTTCAACATTTTGTATTGTTTATATTTAATTTATTTTCAAAAAGTGTGGATACAGCAATCGTAAATAAGTGTTGAAAAGAATTTTAGTGCGTTATGGTAGCGCATTTTCATAAAAATATTTCAAATGGTGATAACCCAATTTCCCATTAAACTAGATTCTTCAGTTTTGACACATAGTAAAAGCTATATAAAAGCAGGGTGGATACTAAATCTAAAAAATAATACAATGGGCTTCACAGATAATTACAAATTTGTTTAAAAAAAACTTTCTTTGTTATCTTATTTGCAGAAACTGGTTCGATTGAGTAGATTGAAACCGTTCATTCAAGCGGTTAATATGGAAAAATACTTACCTGCCACCTATAATTTCATAGATGCATATTTCTTCTATTAATGGCTTGGATGAGTTTGTTATCCAGGAAAATCGGCTGAGATTTTCCGGAAACTTTTTGAGTTTTCTTTCAAAAAAAAATTTTTTTCTCCGAAAATAACAAAGCTGCTCTAATGAAATTTACTATATATGTTTCCTTGGGAAAGACCTTACTACGTACCAAAATTTAATTTTCTAAGCTTATAGTTATTCAAATTTTAAATTTTCTTTCAAAAATTTTTTTTCTCCAAACATTACAAAGTTATTTTAAAGAAATATGGTGGCTATTTTGCCCTAAAAAAGACCTTACTACATACCAAAACTAAACTTTCTAAGTTTATATAAAATTGAGTTATTCAAATTTGATGCATTTAATAAAAATTCACTACCATAACGCACTTGCTGCGTCCTGAGATTTTTTAATAATATATCTTACATTTCTTATGAAAATTCGCTACTATAATGCATTTGCTGGGTCCCGAACTTTTTCTTAATATACTCGTGCCCCCCATTTAGTTTTATCACGTCCCCCTATGGAGGCGCGCCCCACAAGTTGAGACTCGCTGAATTAAATCAATGTTACAAAATAAGAACAGGCTAAATTAATGGATCTCGAGCATTATTCTAACCTTAATTCATGCCGAAACTTCTTTGAAGTGCGCGATTCTCAAGTAACCTCTACTTTAGAGATTTATTTTCAAACTATTCCAAGTAAAATTATCGCATAAAGATAACTTTACATGACACTACTTATCCTTGGCAACTTCACATCAATAACTTAAAAGAACCACTTGCAAAGCAAACAACACAACAGAAAACTAAAGCCAGGTAGTAAACGAGACTCTTAATGGCCCTAGGTTTCTGTTAGTTTTCCTCAATAATTCCAAGCGACTGAAAGTAGTGCACTTTCAAAGTCCGAGAGACTTGAAGTCCTCTCTTTAGCTTCTTTACGTCGAACACATTTCACTTGCAAGAAACACTGTTACGTTCAACAGATGTTTTTTTTTTTCTTTCTCATCGCGGGGTTACTAGCAACAACCTTAACGAAAAGATTGTAAATGGGTAGAGATGGTTAATAAATTATTTCTGAGGTGCCGCCTTATTTTGGTATGTTCTGAAAACTCACAACTCAGAAGCTGCTGAATTTATGTGTAATTGAAGTGCTCGTTTATATTTCTTGCTGTTATCGTGCTTTAGGTGCGAGTGTGTGCTTGTGTGAATCTTGAGAACCATTAAGAGTAATGAAATATTTTCGTTTTAAGTTCTTGTTACGTAAGTGGATTTTTAGAACGGCGAAAATACTACTCTGCACCACTGTTCCTTTCCGGTTCTTCTCGATTCTGATTCCCTATTTACGTTCGCATAAAAAGGAGAAAATTAAAAGCATTGTTTCTTTGAGACGCATGTATTTTAAATGAACTCATGTTGCGGTAAGCATTTAATTAAAAATTCTGGACGCAGCAAGTGCGTTATGGTAGTGAATTTTCATAAAAATGTTTTTAATAACAAATATGTGTGCTTTTTTAAGAAACGATGCATCAAATTTCGTTACCAGTATAATCTATATATTAGAAACAATGTGCCATGTTTCATCAAAATAACTTTATTGTGTGAAAATGTACAAAATTTTCCAAAAGTAAACTTAAAGTGTTCCCGAAAAAACACGTTTCTTGGTCAACCTTATAGGTTAATAGCAAATTGAGCTGTTCAAATATGAAACATTTGATCAAAATTCGCTACCATAACGCACTTGCTGCGTCTAGAATTTCTTTTCTTACAAACATGCATTATATCTCGATGGAAAATGCAAAAATGCAATAACATAAGGCGTGTTTAATTTAAAAAAAAAAGGAAATTTGTATCACCAACGACTTATGGGCCACCCTGTGATTGTAGAAATATTATTTTAAGATGTAGCTCAAGATACCCTATAATTAATATATACAATTTTTTTCATATCTTATATAATAACGGATATATTGAGCTTTATTGATTTTTTACGAAAATTCGACAAAAATTATATACCATTAAACGATAAACTCTATAGCTAAGGCTACTGCCAAGCATCAGAGAAAGGGTCTATTTGAAATGAATTTTCTGCAAATATTTTAGTAAAATGAAGGACAATGACGGTTGAAATTAAGACTTTAGGGTTTGTAAAACATTCTTCTTGGGACATTTTATTTCTATACCTCGTATTAGATTCAAGTTATTTGCCTAAATGTTGCCAATTTTGACATTTTAAATCGCCACTTTGACGTTTTGAGAAAAACCCCAATTTATTTTTCTTAAAATGCCTATAACTTTTTTGTCTTTTGGCTTACATAGCTAGATATAAATTTTTTTCGAAAGAAAAAACAAAATTTTCCGGGAAAACCTAGGCAGATTTTTCTGCTTAACGAACTTATCCAAGCCATTTGCAAAAGGAATTTTTTCACCAAATTTAATCAAAATCGGCCCATTATTTTTTGAGTTATCGGTGTGATACATATATATATATATATATATATATATATATATATATATATATATATATATATATATATATATATATATATATATATATATATATATATATATATATAACATATAAAAATTGAAACTGACCCCGGATATGATTTCTGGGGGGCCTAATTATCGCTCATTTGAAGAAATTTTTTCAAAATTCAAAAGTCGGGATCTCCTCATTAGTGAATTTTTTTAAGAAAATTCACTTAAAGACTATTACAAGCAATTCGGGCAGGTTCTGTTCACTGATTTATAAATTGTCGCTAGCAGCAGAAGTCTTACAAATCTCCAACTTGTAGTAAACAAGTAGGTATACATTAGTCATCAAATTGCGTTAGCACTAATTCAAACATATTGAGAAAAAAGTCTGGACGCCTCAAGTGTGTTATGGTAGTGAATTTTTATAGAAATTATATAGCACCGGATTTTTTTTATAAATGCTTATAACTTTTTTTCTTGCAAAATAGAGATCTGACTTTTGGTACATAGTTTACTTTCCTAAAGTTAAAATAAACCTACGTAGCAAATTTGATTTCGGAGAAACAAATTTTTTTTTGAAACATAAAAGATAACCCAAAATTTTCTGGGAAAACTAAATCGGATTTTCATGACTAACGAACTTATCCTACCCACTTACAAAAGGAAGATACCTCCCGAATTTTTTTTCAAAATCGGCCTATTATTTTTTGAGTCATCGGTGTGATACATATATATATATATATATATATATATATATATATATATATATATATATATATATATATATATATATATATATATATATATATATATATATATATATATAGTGTGTAAAAGCCAAATGGAATAAATTCATTATTTCGGTTACTGTACATTATTGTGAAAAATCCCAAAACACGTCAAATTTCAATTATAAATTGACATTTTTTTAACGTAAAAATGCGATCCATACCTTCAACCTCCTTCGAATGACAGGTACAACCCCCAATTTTTTAAAGGGGAAGTATAGGCTTGTGATATGTCGTTTGAAAGCTCTGTTCATTATCTATTCAAAAATGTTATCGTTTTTGATTTTATTGCAACAATTAAGATAGAATAAAATAAAATCATGTGGTTACCGAAATTCGCTATAAAATACTCAAAACCAATTACAATATTGTAATTACTATACTCAAAACTTATTTCCCGTCTAGGTATTAAAGATAAGAAAGTAAGCAAAAACTATAGTAATGTGCTTTTTGCATTGTATCCATTAAAAATACATTAAAGAGTTTCCGAGGCAATGTTAGTTTGTTTAAAACTCCTAAGCAAATAGTTTTGTAATTATAAGTTGTTATTTAAATTGTTAGTATAACAATTTTAGTTTGAATTTCGTTAACTTCAATTCTGAAAAATGGTTAGATTAACGTAAATGCATGAAATAACAGTTATACAAATGATTGGTTACGGAGACAAAACCCGAACACAACATGAAGTAACTCGCCTATTTCATGAGGAATTTCCTGATTTACCGCCTATATCCCAAAAAACAATTAGTAAAATAGAGAAGCAGTTTCGCGAGTTTGGTCATGTAAGGCAGATAAAAAAAAGCAGCCAATGCAATGAGTGGTGAAATTAAATTAGATGTGATGCTTGAATTTGTGTAAAACCCACATACATGGGCTAGACAGGCATCCACTACATTTAATGTTAGCCATGCATCGATAGTTAATATATTAAAAGAAAAGAAAGTGCATCCCTATAAAATACCTACTCAGGAGCTCATGGAAGACGATTATGATAGGAGAACTTATTTTTGTGAGCGAATGATGGACACGTTGGATAACAATATTATCCAATTAGAAGGCGTTATGTTTTCTGATGAGTGCACTTTTTCACTTAACGATTATGCTAATCGGCAAAATTGTCGCTACTGGGCAACGACAAATCCTCACTGGATGAGAGAAGAACACACGCAATACCTTCAGAAGGTTAATGTTTGGGCAGGCATTTTGGAAACCATATCATTGGTCTCTTTTTCATTGAGGGTAATTTGAATGGCGATAATTATTTGGCACTACTTCAAAATGATGTCATTCCAACTTTGGCAAATTTAGATCCTAATCCAGGAAACCCTCAAGTTCCAGTGAATACGATATGGTGTCAGCAGGATGCAGCACCACCACATTACCAACTTAATGATAGGCAGTACCAATCGGTGGATAGGGAGGCAAGGATCGATAGAATGGCCAGCGCGATCACCTGATCTTACCTTATTAGATTTCTTTTAATGGGGATATGTAAAGAGCATAGTGTACAAAACTAAACCTTTTGATTCAAATGACTTAAAAGAACGAACAACGCTTACGATTAGGTCGATCACGCCTGATAGGTTAAATAATGTTAGAAGACAGTTTTATTTAAGATTAGGGTGTTGCCAAGAAGTTCGCGGTGATCATTTTGAACATCTACTTCATTGACATTCATAGTTCTTTTTAGTGTTTTATATTTTATCACATTTTGCATTACATTTTAGTTTTTTGTTGTAGTGTAGCGAATTTCGGTAACCAGATGATTTTATTTTATTCTATCTTAATTGTTGCAATAAGCTTGAAAACGATAACGTTTTTGAATAGAGAATAAACAGACCTTTCAAACGACATATCACAAGCCTTTACTTATCCTTTAAAAAATTTGGGGTTGTACCTGTTATTTGAAGGGGGTTAAAGATGGGGATCGCATTTTCACGTTGAAAAATGTCAATTTATAATTTAAATTTGACGTGTTTCGGGATTTTTTATAATAATGAACAGTAACCGAAATAATGAATTTATTCCATTTGGCTTTTACACACTATATATATATATATATATATATATATATATATATATATTATATATATATATATATATATATATATATATATATATATATATATATATATATATATATAGATTGACTTCGTAAATGGGTTCTAGGGGTCCCAAACGCGCTCATTTAAAGAATTTTTTTTTAATTCAAAAATCGTGATCTCCTCATTAGTGCATTTCTTCTACGAAAATTTACTAATAAGAAAAACATTGTAAGTACTCCCAGATTGTCAATACGTGTGAAAATATGGCATCGGCGACAAAAATGTCAAAAATCTTTTTCCCCTGAAACGTCGTAAAAAGTGTTAAAACATATGGAAACCATGATTTGAGAGCAAATAATTTTTTGTCTGTCGTGTGTAGATCTGTATGTCTGTATGTTTGTAGCCACGATAACTTTAGAACGAATTGAGATATCGTCTTTAATTTCGCATAGTGAGCACCCGACAAACGAATGGTTGAGATAAATTTTGAGGAAAGTCGCCCCAGTGTTATGGCATAAATGAGGGGTGGTTTGGTGAGTATTGACATTTTTTCGATAAAACGCGAGTAATATAACGTTCTAGCATTTGTTTATTAGAAAACTTTCAATTGTATCAAACATCTGGTTTTCTGTGCTGAAATTAATGTAGAAGTTGAATGTGTGGTAACAGAAATTTCGAAATTTATTTTTCTGTTAAAACGGCGTGAAAAGTCTCAAAACATATATAAATGTTGTTTTGAAAGGAAAATATTGTTTGGTTGTCGGTCTGTTAGTCGGACGGTCTGTCGGTCTGTACGTCTGTCTGTTAGTAGGCGCAATAACTCTCGAACGAATTGAGATATCATCTTCAAATTTTGTATCCTGTTAGCACCCGACAAAGGATCGCTTCGAATTGTTTTTGGATACGATAGTTTCAGGGGGTAGGGGATAAGTGATGGGTGATTTGACGAAAATTTATATTTTTTGGTTAAAATTCTAGTAACATAACGTTTCAGAACTTTATGGGAACAGTAATACGAATATTTTCTTTCTGGTCAAGTCATGGACCCTACATTTATTTAATGAAAATGTCTCTCTGAGGGGAGAAAATTATCACAGCTATGTGGAACTTATAACTGAATATGAAGCACTTTTTTTAGAGAATTGTAAAAAAAGTTCACTAATGAGAAGATCGTGACTTTTGAATTTTGAAAAAATATCTTCTAATAAGAGCAAACTAGGCCCCTTGGAACACATATCCGGGGTCAGTTCCAATGTTTATATATATATATATATATATATATATATATATATATATATATATATATATATATATATATATATATATCACATCGATAACTCAAAAAATAGAAGGCCGATTTTTATGAAATTTTGTAGGTATCTTCCTTTTGTTAGCGTCTAAAATTATTTCGATAGTTCGAAAATCAGCCCAGTTTTTGGGGAAAGTATTGGGTTTTCTGTCGAGAGAGTTTTGTATCTCCGAAAAAAACAAAGCCTTGGAACCAAATTTGGCTGTCACGTTTATATTATTAATATTATGGCACACACTAAAGCTTACATTTATAAGTTCAACGAAAAAAGTTATAGGCATTTTAAAAGGTTGGGTGTCACTGATGATCAGAGAATGGCACAAAAACATTTTTTTAGATAACAAAATCTTATGAATATTAAACACAAAGACTGAGTTTTCTTGGCACAAAACGTCAAATAATATTACAAAAATTACTTTGAAAAAAAAAAGATGTTTTGACACTTTATGTGACGTTTAAGCGAAACAAATTTTTGTCGCCGATGCCATATATCGTCAATACGTGTGGAAGTAATTTGTGTGATTCATGCATTGAAGGTAATAGTGTGCATGAAGCGGGGGAAGTAGAACCACCAGGATGAAGAGTGTTTCTGCCCCATCACCCAAAAAGCACGGGCGGTTCTCTTTCCCATTGTACAAGCATACAACATCCTTAAAATCAGAAAGCACAAGGAAAATATCTTGGGAGCAACCCCTAACAAAGTTACGGGACCTGGAGCAAATATGGCTGTTGTGCGGGGTGGACAGTGTTTAAAGGAGGTATTACTGCAAAAAGTGAAAAACTCATCTTTTCAAAGTACTTCTAAGTGGTGTTTTAGCATTTTCCGCTCATATTTCTTCGCCGCCGAGCACCCCTATTCATTATTGGTCCCTTAACTTTCTTGGATGTGGTTTGCAACAAATTTGTCTTATGGCTTGTGCATCCAACGGGGGTTCTAAGCATTTCCCGAAAAAGTTTTTTTTTTCAAAAACCCCCCTTCGTCGCCTATAATGCTTTTCAGATAATATAGAATACAGCACTCAATTAAATAGGTTTACTTCCGTTTTCATTTATTTTTTTATTTTTATATTACATATATAAGCACAAAATAAGGATAATTGGGGGGCGGAGGCTTAATTAATATTGTGGCAATACAAACTTGAAAACGTGAGAAATTATATAAAGCGCGTTAAGAGTCATAAACTTGATTCAATCATCATGTCACAATAGTATTCTGATCATAAAAAATTACTTCCAACTGTATGCACACAAAAATTAGTAAAATCCATTTATAAAATCTAATAAAACACATCAGTTTCGTAATTTGTAAAGAGGTTCTGGGATGTTATGAAAGGTCAAACTCTTGAGTCAAAATACTAAAATTAGGCATAACAATTATTACCGCAATGTTGTGAAAGTAACGGAAGAGTGAGAGTTCCATGAATCATTAGCTCGTATTAATATCGATTGGCGAACACGTTAAACTATTTCTGGCGTATGTCTCATTTGATGACATGGATCGCGTATCCGTTGTCTTAATTCTTCTTCAGTTTTGAATGGTGTTTTATAAACGAGGAATTTTAAATGCCCCCAAAGGAAAACTCTAAATTAAATTCGGTGACCAGGGCGGCCAGAGATTGACATGGTACTATGCTCAAGTGAGGTGGGATCCCATCTTGCATGAACCACATTGCTGCTCTTTCTGCCAGTGTGACGTTTTCTAATGTTGCGACTGTACTCATCCCATGCTGCGTGCGTGTGATAGTGCAAAAGTAGGTAGCCGCATTATCATATCTGTCTAGTAATTGTATCATGTCTAAACCCTAAATTTTAGGCTAAATTTCCAATTTGATATTGACAATTGACAATAAATGACATTATCACAGAATGACAAATAACAGCGAAGCTTCAGCACGGACGCAGTCTAAAAACGTTGTCAGATAAAGTAAATTAGGAATCGAGGGATAAATAAAAAATCATCAGAAATGGGTAATTCGAAATTTGCGGGTATTAAATACAGCTATAAATTACGGTATTTTTTAACCAACCGATAAAATTAAATTTTATAAAATGTTTTCTTTATTATCAGACGCTCTGAAAATTTGAGATGTTTATACTTGAAAGGTTTAACTACATAAGATTTCTAAAGATCTGGCCACCCAGGTAAGAAACAGCTACATCTTGACATCTTGCAACGTCCATTGTTTAGATTTTTATCTACAATTTATTTAAATAGCATAGCAGTACAGGTAACGTCATCTGTCTGTCCAACATTGTAGATATTGCATTACAGAGCTAGAAGTGTTGTCGAGGATAATTTTATTATTAATTTCGAATAACTTTCTTTGATCAAGCCTTGAAAATTGGTACGCAACCACGTCTATCTATTTTGTTTTAAGCTGTAAATTTTGGCTTCAATCATTTAAATAATTTGAAAGTAATTGCGTTTTAAAAAATATTTTACATTAACAAAATTCACTGAAAGTTATCATAAATTTATTGGAACTGCTTTTTTGATATATTTTTTTCTTTGCAAATTCGGTATTACTTCGGTACAAAGAAACGTTAATAATGTACTTTTTTGCACAAAACCGTACAGCATTGCCAGTTTCTCATTCAAATTAAACCTTAGTGTTTCGCAAGCGTCATATATGGTGAACTGAAAGTGTTCTATAGTGCGAATAGAAAAAGACTTCAAACGCAGTAAAATCGCATTCGATAGAAAATTCAAGCTGCAGTTTCTCATAGAACCTGTTTTCCTTTGATCTTATGATTGACTGTTAGGTACCTGGTGCGAAATTCATTCAACTGACTGCGACAATTTTACACTGGGGACTTTTTAATGACGGGGAGGTCTCACTTTGGTAATTAAAAATATTGACTTCGTTACGTAACACCCTCTCTTTAAAAACGTGTCTTCAACTACCTTTAATATTTGATTCTGCAATATATAGCAGCTGCTATTAGGTTTTTAGTGTTAAAGAATAAACTGATATGGTATGTTTTCAACTGCATAAAAGAAGAATCAATTCGAATCCAGCAACAATTATATATCTATCTATCTATCTATCTATCTATCCATATATATATATATATATATATATATATATATATATATAAGATTGGTTCTTGATAGAGGGTGACATTGAATATTTTTCTGAAAATTTTGTGATTGTAATGGTATAAATCATATATTTTATACGTACTTTAATGTAGTTTTAATCTATTTTCATTAGTGCATCATTTTCTACATAAGAACACAAAAACCAGGCATGTTTAAAAAAAATACTTTATAGTTTTAGTTTCGCAATGTGCTTAAAAATAAGCGGTGTAAATTTTTGAGCTTAGAGCAATATTCAGGATTATTGTGTTTACCTCATATTTTAATGTCGTGATAAATTTTCTTAAAATAATCTTTTTTGGCGGGATCGTCGCTTTTAAAACTTTCAACAAACGATTTGTTTTTGAATAAGCGCAAACGAAGGAACTCGTGTAAGTTATATATATATATATATATATATATATATATATATATATATATATATATATATATATATATATATATATATATATATCTTTAGGAATATAGAAGATGGACTACCAATGGGATCTCCACTATCAAACATTATGGCAGAAATATGCATACAACAGTTAGAAGATAAACTCAACACCATCATAAAAGAGACAGACCCAAACATCAAATGGATAAGATACGTCGATGATATATTAATAATATACGACAATCAAAAAACCAACATAGACAATATCCTCGAGAAAATAAACCAAATTAACAGAAACATAAAATTTACAATAGAAAAGGAATCAAACAACACCATAAACTTCCTAGACTTAACACTAATCAGAAAAGAAAACCAGATTGAATACAAAATATACAGAAAACCCACACAAACAGACATCACTATACCTAAACACTCACTACACCCACATACACACAAAATGGCCGCATACAGATACTTAATAAACAGAATGCTAAATGTACCACTTCATAACGACGAACGAGAAAAGAAGTACAACATCATAATACAAATAGCAGAAAGAAATGGATACAACAAAAAAACAATAGAAAAGCTAGTAAAACAAATCAAAAACAAACAAATCAACAAAACCGAAAACAAAACACCAGAAACAAACACAAAATACACAACATTCACTTATAACCACCACATTAAAAAATAACACAAACACTTAAACAATATGACCTAAAAATGAGCTACAAAACCAATAACAAAATAATAAACAAAATAAATAAAAACAAGAACACCACCCACATGAATTAAACGGAATATATCAAACAGAATGTCACACATGCAATAAAAAATATATAGGAATGACAAAAAAATCAATAGAAACAAGATTCAAAGAACATATAACAGCATTGGATCAAATCCACATACCTAGCTACAAATCAAACGTAGCTACACACATTCACGACAGAAAACACCAAAAACCAGACATCACCCAATTAAAACTAATGAAACATGTTAAAGACCACAAAAAATGGAAATCTGGGAACAATACTACATTCAACAAACAAACAATAAAAAACAATTAATGCCAGAACAAATATTTAAACAAAACTTAATAAAGGCCATACAAATAGACAAATTATTAAACCACAGTGATCAAGACAGGAGACCGATACACACGACACAGTCCGAAGGCACAGCCAATCAGAGAACAGGAAACCGACCAATAGAAGCTCACGACGCATGCGCCACCTACAATCTCTGAAGTAGACCAGACCGGAGCGATAGCAGTCAGTAGCGTGCTGATGATGAACCGGGGCGGTTCGAAACTGCAGTCCACGCAAACCAATAAGAAATCACAAAGGTACAGCAAACAAATAAAATGTATATATATATATATATATATATATATATATATATATATATATATATATATATATATATATATATATAGTGTCTTCATTAAAGTCAAAATCATATGTGTGAATTTTTTATTACTTAATTTGAGCAAATTTAGAGTTCAAATAGACTCCTCTGGTGATTTGGCAGTAGTTTTAGTTAGAGAGTTTGTGGTTTAATAGTTTATACTTGGTCTCAAATTTTCGTAGAAAAAAGTCGTTATTGGGAACACCGCGACTTTAATTTTTTTTAAATATTTCTTCAAAGGAGTGCGAACTAGCCACCTCCGGGGTCAGTTTTTACATGTTAAGATATATACAGGGTGGTAAAAAAATATCGGTTTATCGGTATTATACAAGATACAAGAAAATATTATAAAAGTTATTTATAGACTGTTTTGAGATGCATTTTATAGAATTATGTTGACAATCACAGGCTGGCCCATAAGTCGTTGGTGATAAAAGTTTTTTTAATGGAACAGCCCATTCATTGTAGCATTATTACATTTTCCATCCAATTTTAGTACATGCTTGTAAGGATAAAAATTTATATCGGCGATCGTTTTCTAATTATTTCAATTGTTTTTCAACGTTTTACATTTTCTAACATTTCAACAAATGTGATACGGCGTTTTTACCAATGAAAATCGGCGTCCCATGAAAATAACGCTTTAGGGAGGTTTTCAATTATATTTACCAATAGATAGGAGAGTCTTATCAAAGTGACCCATTCAAAGAGGTTTTCGTTTCATGTCGAAAAAATCGAGCGCTATCAAACAATGACTAAATTTGAAAAAATCGAACTGTCGTAACCCAAGTTTTTCAAATTGAACAACTCTCTATACCGACAGACTCTAGTTTTGGATTTTTTTTTTGCATTTTCCTATTTTTTAAACTTAGTTACAGATTAGGTATATAATTTAAATTTTATGTATTCTTTAGGCAAATTTGTTGTAAAAGTAATAGTGAATTTTCACAGAAAATTTTTTGTGTTTCCGTAGAAATCACTGTTTGTAAGATTTTTATGACATTTTGGTAATAAATGTTTAAGTTATTGTAAAAACATTATTTTCAGATTTTTGTGAAAAAATTGTTTGCAAATTTTCATAGCAATTTTTTTTTGAGTTCCGTCGGAAAGCTTTTTGTGAATAATTATATCGTGCTAGGTGGGTAAATAGCCTGAACAGGTTCGTTGGCCAAAAAATCTTACCAGTTTTTGGGGAATATTTTAAGTTTATTTTCGGAAAATTTGTTTACTTTTTCAAACAAAAAAGTTATTTTGATGACATATGGTATATTGTTTTTACTATTTATACCGGTAGCCAAATTAGATGCATGCCTTCAATAAGAAAACACATATTTGCTATTAAAAATATTTTTATGAAAATTCACTACTATAACGCTCTTGCCGTGTCCAGACTGTTTTTATTAAAATAATTTTTCTAAGTCTTATGAAGCACACATTGTGTATAAATTTTATTAAAATTGTTCAAAGCTTACTGGGTGTTCGGATTTTTGTGAAAGTCGGGTCAAACAGGTCTCCTCATTGGCGGTATCGCTATTAGGGTAGGTATAATATGGAGTATGATTTTAATTTGAATATATTTCATAGCTAAAATACGATAAGAAAATTGGTTGTAATTGACAAGCTATCTTTTTCATCTGATGAGTCAAACCTTTAACTTAAAAACTTATGTCGCCATAATACACTCAAAGCGTGAATGTTGTTTTTAGTGAATTTTCTTTAAAAAAATTCACAAGGAGGAGCTCCCGCCTTTTAAATTTTGAAAATAAGCGCTAATTAGGCCTCCTAGAACACATATCCGGGGACAGTTTCAATTTTTATATGTTTATATATATATATATATATATATATATATATATATATATATATATATATATATATATATATATATATATATATATATATATATATATATCAAAAAATTGTGGGAACGCATAACGTTATTTTAAAATTGGTTTCATCTTTAATAATAAACTTAAAGAAAGATAATAATTTTAGAAATCACTACCCCTTTTTATATTTCCTAGACAAAAACAAAAAACAAATTCAATTAAACAATATTTAGCTTTATATGTCAGTTTAGCATTTATTAGACTTCAATCAAATTCATCAAAAGGTTCTCTTTTATGTTTGTTATTAGATAAATAGTTTAGTAAAACTCATGTTATATGTAAGTATTTTAAACTTTTATATTTTTTCCACGTAAATTGTAAACTTTTTTCTTTCCATGTTGTAGCCTTGATAAAGGAATAAATTTTTCCAAAAGCTCGGCCTATAATAAAGAGTTTTATTCTACAACTGACGGCGTTCCCACAATTATTTTTTTTTTGATAAATAACACTATTACCGTCACAAAAATTTAATACTATATATATATATATATATATATATATATATATATATATATATATATATATATATATATATATATATATATATATATATATATATATATATATATATATATATATCTATGTGTGTGTGTGTGTGTGTGTGTGTGTGTGTGTGTGTGTGTGTGTGTGTGTGTGTGTGTGTGTGTGTGTGTGTGTGTGTGTGTGTGTGTGTGTGTGTGTGTGTGTGTGTGTGTGTGTGTGTGTGTGTGTGTGTGTGTGTGTGTGTGTGTGTGTGTGTGTGTGTGTGTGTGTGTGTGTGTGTGTGTGTGTGTGTGTGTGTGTGTGTGTGTGTGTGTGTGTGTGTGTGTGTGTGTGTGTGTGTGTGTGTGTGTGTGTGTGTGTGTGTGTGTGTGTGTGTGTGTGTGTGTGTGTGTGTGTGTGTGTGTGTGTGTGTGTGTGTGTGTGTGTGTGTGTGTGTGTGTGTGTGTGTGTGTGTGTGTGTGTGTGTGTGTGTGTGTGTGTGTGTGTGTGTGTGTGTGTGTGTGTGTGTGTGTGTGTGTGTGTGTGTGTGTGTGTGTGTGTGTGTGTGTGTGTGTGTGTGTGTGTGTGTGTGTGTGTGTGTGTGTGTGTGTGTGTGTGTGTGTGTGTGTGTGTGTGTGTGTGTGTGTGTGTGTGTGTGTGTGTGTGTGTGTGTGTGTGTGTGTGTGTGTGTGTGTGTGTGTGTGTGTGTGTGTGTGTGTGTGTGTGTGTGTGTGTGTGTGTGTGTGTGTGTGTGTGTGTGTGTGTGTGTGTGTGTGTGTGTGTGTGTGTGTGTGTGTGTGTGTGTGTGTGTGTGTGTGTGTGTGTGTGTGTGTGTGTGTGTGTGTGTGTGTGTGTGTGTGTGTGTGTGTGTGTGTGTGTGTGTGTGTGTGTGTGTGTGTGTGTGTGTGTGTGTGTGTGTGTGTGTGTGTGTGTGTGTGTGTGTGTGTGTGTGTGTGTGTGTGTGTGTGTGTGTGTGTGTGTGTGTGTGTGTGTGTGTGTGTGTGTGTGTGTGTGTGTGTGTGTGTGTGTGTGTGTGTGTGTGTGTGTGTGTGTGTGTGTGTGTGTGTGTGTGTGTGTGTGTGTGTGTGTGTGTGTGTGTGTGTGTGTGTGTGTGTGTGTGTGTGTGTGTGTGTGTGTGTGTGTGTGTGTGTGTGTGTGTGTGTGTGTGTGTGTGTGTGTGTGTGTGTGTGTGTGTGTGTGTGTGTGTGTGTGTGTGTGTGTGTGTGTGTGTGTGTGTGTGTGTGTGTGTGTGTGTGTGTGTGTGTGTGTGTGTGTGTGTGTGTGTGTGTGTGTGTGTGTGTGTGTGTGTGTGTGTGTGTGTGTGTGTGTGTGTGTGTGTGTGTGTGTGTGTGTGTGTGTGTGTGTGTGTGTGTGTGTGTGTGTGTGTGTGTGTGTGTGTGTGTGTGTGTGTGTGTGTGTGTGTGTGTGTGTGTGTGTGTGTGTGTGTGTGTGTGTGTGTGTGTGTGTGTGTGTGTGTGTGTGTGTGTGTGTGTGTGTGTGTGTGTGTGTGTGTGTGTGTGTGTGTGTGTGTGTGTGTGTGTGTGTGTGTGTGTGTGTGTGTGTGTGTGTGTGTGTGTGTGTGTGTGTGTGTGTGTGTGTGTGTGTGTGTGTGTGTGTGTGTGTGTGTGTGTGTGTGTGTGTGTGTGTGTGTGTGTGTGTGTGTGTGTGTGTGTGTGTGTGTGTGTGTGTGTGTGTGTGTGTGTGTGTGTGTGTGTGTGTGTGTGTGTGTGTGTGTGTGTGTGTGTGTGTGTGTGTGTGTGTGTGTGTGTGTGTGTGTGTGTGTGTGTGTGTGTGTGTGTGTGTGTGTGTGTGTGTGTGTGTGTGTGTGTGTGTGTGTGTGTGTGTGTGTGTGTGTGTGTGTGTGTGTGTGTGTGTGTGTGTGTGTGTGTGTGTGTGTGTGTGTGTGTGTGTGTGTGTGTGTGTGTGTGTGTGTGTGTGTGTGTGTGTGTGTGTGTGTGTGTGTGTGTGTGTGTGTGTGTGTGTGTGTGTGTGTGTGTGTGTGTGTGTGTGTGTGTGTGTGTGTGTGTGTGTGTGTGTGTGTGTGTGTGTGTGTGTGTGTGTGTGTGTGTGTGTGTGTGTGTGTGTGTGTGTGTGTGTGTGTGTGTGTGTGTGTGTGTGTGTGTGTGTGTGTGTGTGTGTGTGTGTGTGTGTGTGTGTGTGTGTGTGTGTGTGTGTGTGTGTGTGTGTGTGTGTGTGTGTGTGTGTGTGTGTGTGTGTGTGTGTGTGTGTGTGTGTGTGTGTGTGTGTGTGTGTGTGTGTGTGTGTGTGTGTGTGTGTGTGTGTGTGTGTGTGTGTGTGTGTGTGTGTGTGTGTGTGTGTGTGTGTGTGTGTGTGTGTGTGTGTGTGTGTGTGTGTGTGTGTGTGTGTGTGTGTGTGTGTGTGTGTGTGTGTGTGTGTGTGTGTGTGTGTGTGTGTGTGTGTGTAAAAAGTCATGCCGACATATCAAAATTATACTTGCAAGAATTTTAACATTTAAAGGTTTTTTTGGGAGTAAATATGGATGGACTGTAGTTTGAAGCTAAGTTTATGATAAAGAAAGGTTGTAGACATGTTAGTGGTGGAAAAAAATATAATTAGAGCAAGATCTGAGCAAAATTTGTAAAGTGACAATTAACGTTAATGATTTTTGACAGTTTTATTTAGAATACATCCTTTATAGAAATTGTGTCTTCTACAGCCAAGCTTATTTGTATGACGCATTGTATAATTGTGATAAATATATTATTATTAAATACTATATATATATATATATATATATATATATATATATATATATATATATATATATATATATATATATATATATATATATATATATATATATATATATATATATATATATACCTTCTTTTTAAAAGTATCTTGGATTAGTTCGTTATCCAGGAAAATCGGCCCGGGTTTTCCCGAAAAATTTTGTGCTTTCTCTTGAAAACAATTTATATCTCCGGAATTAACAAAGTAAAGGAAACCAAATTTGGTACGCAGATTTATGTCATTATACCTAAATTACCTGCCAAAATTTAGCTCTGTAAGTTAAAAGACAAAAAAGTGACAGGCATTTAGAGAAAAAATAATTGGGGTTTTCCTCAAAACGTCAAAGTCGCGATTTAAAACGTCAAAATTGACAACATTTAGTCAAAGAACCTGGAACTAAAACGGGCTATAGAAATAAAATGTCTCAAGAAGAATGTTTTACAAACCCCGAAGTCTTAGCTTCAACCGTCCTTGTCCTTAATTTTACTAAAATAATTCCAGCAAATTTATTAAAAATAGACCCTTTCTCTGATGCTTTGGCAGTAGTCTCAGCTATGGAGTTTATCGTTTAGTGGTAAATAATTTTTGTCAAATTTTCGTAAAAAATCAATAAGGCTCAATATATCCGTTATTATACAAGATACAAAAAAAGGAATACATTAATTATAGGGTGTCTTGAGCTACATCTTAAAAAATTATTTCTAAAATCACAAGGCCCATAAGTTGGTGATACAAATTTTCTATTTTTTTAATCTAACACAACTTATGTTATTGTATTTTTGCATTATCCATCGAAATTTAATGCATGTTCGTAAAAAAAGGAATTCGGGACGCAGCAAGTACGTTATGGTAGCGAATATTCAATAAATGCTTCAAATTTGAATAGTACAATTTGCTATTAACCTATAAGGTTGACCAAATAACCAGTTTTTTCGCGAACACCTTAAGTTTACTTTCGGATTTTTTTTTACATTTTCAAACAATAAAGTTATTTTAATAAAACATGGCACATTGTTTCTACTATATAGATTATACTGGTAACCAAACTTGATGCCTGCTTTCTTAAAAAAAAACCGACATATTTGCTATTAAAAACATTTTTATGAAAATTCACTATCATAACGCACTTGCTGCGTCCAGACTTTTAGAATAATGGGAAATCATGTTGCAACAAAATACCTGGATGATAATTTTAGGTCATCATCTTTCCAAAACTTTTTCTAAGTTCTCACTGAAATCATAGTATCCTCCTGGAATAACTTTTCATCAAACAAGTTTTGCCTTTCATTTTACACGTGTCTCACGTACCCACATCTGATATGCAATGTCTTCTGTTATGAAAGTTGTAAAAGGTGTTGGGTTTTGATGAGAGAGCAACAGAATAGAGAAAAGTTATGACAGAGTTACAGGAATATAGGAATGGAGTTACATCTAAATTCATGGTGAATTCAGAGTTTTCATGTTGGTAACTTGCTTTCGAAAACATGATAGAAAAAAGTTTAATTGAATAAAGACAAGCCGTATAAGAATAAAGTGTATTAAATTTCCTATCGTTAGTTATCAAAGCACAAAGGTTTTGATGTATTTTTGCTAGGTTTGATGTATATGAATTTTACTAAAAATGTTTAAAAAAATGCTAGACTTAGCAGGTACGTTATGATATAGAATATAAAAAAATTCTTTCTTAAAAATAGTGCTGCAAATTGAACCGTAACTTCCACATAGATGTAATGATCTACTCCCCTCAGAAAGATATTCCCATGAAATGGATTTGTGGTCCATGACTTGACGACAATGAAAATATTCGTATTCCTGTACCCATTAACTTCTGAAACGTTATATTTTAACGAAAAAGTGTCAATTTTCATCAAATCACCCCTCATTTATCCCCTACCACCTGAAGCGATCTTACCCAAAAACAATTCGTTTGCGGGTACAAACTGCATACCAAATTTAAAGATGATATCTCAGTTCCTTCGAAAGTTATTACGCTTACTAACAGACAGACTCACAAACCGACCGACCAGATTTAAAAAAATTCGTTCCAAAATGTGTGTTTTGAGACTTTTTAGCGCAATAGGTCAAAAAACAAAAAAGTTATGGGCATTTAAAGAAAAATAAATTGGGTTTTTCCTCAAAATGTCAAAGTTACTATTTAAAACGTCAAAATTTGCAACATTTAGGCAAAGAACTTGAATCTAATACGAGCTATGGAAAGAAAATGTCTTAAGAAGAATGTTTTACAAACCCTGAAGTCTTAGTTTCGACCGTCATTGTCCTCCATTTTACTAAAATGTTTCCAGAAAATTCATTTCAAATAGACCCTTTCTCTGATGCTTGGCAGTAGTTTTAGCTATAGAGTTTATCGTTTAATGGTATATAACTTTTGTCGAATTTTAGTAAAAAATCAATAAAGGTCAATATATCCGTTATTCTACAAGATATGAAAAAAATTTGTATACATTAATTATAGGGTGTCTTGAGCTACATCTTAAAAAATATTTCTACAATCACAGGGTGGCCCATAAGTCGTTGGTGATACAAATAATTTTTTTTAGTTGAAAACGCCTTATGTTTTTGCATTTTCCATCGAAATATAATGCATGTTTGTAAGTAAAGAAATTCAGTGCATCGGGGCGGCAAGGCCGCGGACGAGCCCTGAGCGAAAAAAGTAAAGAAATTCTGGCCGCAGCAAGTGCGTTATGGTAGCGAATTTTGATTAAATACTTCCTATTTGAAGAGGCCAATTTGCTATTAACCTATAAGGTTGACCAAGAAACGGATTTTTTCGGTTACACTTTAAGTTTACTTTCGGAAATTTTTGTACGTTTTCAAACAATAAAGTTATTTTGATGAAACATGGCACATTGTTTTTACTATATATGTTATACTGGTAACCAAATTTGATGCCTGCTTTCTGAAAAAAAACACACATATTTGCTATTAAAAACATTTTAATGAAAATTCACTACCATAACGCACTTGCTGCGTCCTGAACTTTATATATATATATATATATATATATATATATATATATATATATATATATATATATATATATATATATATATATATATATATATATATATATATACAGCAGGGTAGTTCACGATGACGATCAACTTTTTGTTTCAAGTTCAACATATATAAATGTGAATCTTACGCTTGAAGATAAATTCAACGATATAAGCTTTATTGTGTTGTATAAATGACACATCTATGACGGGTCAAAAAGTTTATGAGATAGTAACGTATAAGACCAACAGTGAAAGTTAGCATAAGATATGCTCAAAATATTTTCCATTGTCCGATAAACAACGAAGAAGTCACTACTGGAATTCCTTAATAATCTTTTTCAAAGTGTCTTGAGAAACTTATTACATTTTTGTAGTAATGCGAGCATCGAGTTCCTCAATATCCATTGGTTTATTATATACTTCGCATTTTATTGCACCTCTATGAAAAAAATCTAATACAGTCAGGTCAAGTGATCTGGCAGGCAACTTAATTTTACCCGGCTAACCTAACCACTCATTGGGAAATGTTTGGTTTAAATAATATTTACCAACACGTAGTCCAAACGGTGCTGGCGCACCAACGTGTTGGAGCCGAGGGTTCGCCGTGTTAAAGAAAATAGCTTCCAAACTCGAAATTACTTACTGCTGAAGCATATCACTTTTCCCCAATCTCCAGCCAGAGGAAATACTGCAATACAATAAGTAATTTGTGCCTATTAACGAAGCTATTTAACATAAACGTAGTCTCGTCAGAGGAGAGTATGTTATTGGCAAAATTCGGATTATAATTAAATCTTTTTCATCACAATTTCGCAAGATGTGCCTATTAACGAAGCTATTTAACATAAACGTAGTCTCGTCAGAGGAGAGTATGTTATTGGCAAAATTCGGATTATAATTAAATCTTTTTCATCACAATTTCGCAAGATTCCGATCTTTGCTCAGAATCGTCTTCGTTAATTTCTGGAACCAACTGAGCTTTACTACAACGAATCTTTCGCTTTTGAACAACTTCAATACAGACTGGTGATAAAGGTCTTGGTCGACACTAAACTATCGAGACAATCTAGTAGGATTTTCTTGCACGTTAAACACCTAAATCAAAATCTGAATCACCATCAGATGCTGCCTTTGGTCGTCCAGAGCTTCGTCGGTCTTTAACATTACCGGTTGCTGTTATTCTTGATTAGTTTTTTTTTAATTATTACGATTGTTTTTATGGTTGTTATTGTTGATTGTATTCTGTTAACGATTCTATTCGGCCTAAGACGTAAGTTCATGGAGTCATTAACACGCAACCTAGTGACAGGCTTGTAGGATAACTTTTTATAGCGATCGAGCATCATATCAACACTATGGCACTCATTTTGCCTGAAATTAGACACGGCAGCCTGTAAAATGCTCAGATCTCCAGAATTATTTGCACCTTTAGCTTTCGTAATAGCATGAACCATTGCTTCGATAAAATAACAGATTTGATTCTATTTTCACGTTAAATATTGACATACATCACATAGACATTTTATTTAAAGACGTCATCTCTCCTTTTTTGTGCCTTTTCTTTAAAAAAAAAATCCCTAATGAGGAGATCGTGACTTTTGAATTTAAAAAAAAAATTCTTCAAATGAGCGCTATTTAGGACCCCTGGAACCCAAATCTGAGGTCAGTTTCAGACTTTATATGTATGTATGTATATATATATATATATATATATATATATATATATATATATATATATATATATATATATATATATATATATATATATATATATATATATATATATATATATATATATATATATATATATATATGTGTGTGTGTGTGTGTGTGTGTGTGTGTGTGTGTCACACCAATAACCCAAAAAATAATAAAATGATTGTGATAAAATTTGGCGAATACCTTCCTTTCGCGCGTCGCTTGGATAAGTTCGTTAACCATGAAAATCGGACTAGTTTTTCACGAAAAATTATGTGTTTTCTTTCGGAACATTTTTATATCTCCGGAAATAACAAAGCTATGGTAACTAAATTTGGCAAGCTGGTTTATGCCATAAAAATAAAGCCATGTACCAAATTTGGATCCCTACGTTAAAAGCAAAAGAAGTTATAATCATTATAGTTTTTCTTCTTAAAACGTCAAAAAGTCGCAATTCAAAACGTCAAAATTGACATGTTCTAAATAAAGAACTTGAAACTAACATTACGGGCGATGTAGCAGAAATTTTGTAAGAAGTGTGTTCTATAAAGCCTTAAGTTTCAGCCTCAGCCACCATTATCCTTCATTTTAGTGAAATATTTGCAGAAAATGAATTTCAAATAGACACAAAAGAATATATATATATATATATATATATATATATATATATATATATATATATATATATATATATATATATATATATATATATATATAGATCACACCGATAACTCAAAAATTAATGGGCCGATATTAATCAAATTTGGCGAGTGCCTTCCTTTTGCAAGTGGGTTGGATAGGTTCGTTAGCCAGGAAAATCGGCCCAGGTTTTCCCGGAAAATTTTGTGTTTTTTTTCTGAAAAAAATTATATCTCCGGAAATAACAAAATAAGGGCAACCAAATTTGGTACACGTATTTGCATTGCAAAGAGTGAACCACGTACCTAGGTAGTATGTCTCTAAGTTTAAACACAAAAAAGTTATGCGCAGTTAAAGAAAAAAAAATGGAGTTTTCCTCAAAACGTCAAAGTCGCAATTTGAAACGTCAAAATTTCCAATCTTTAGGAAAGAACGTAAAACAAATATGGATTGTGAAAAGAAAATGTTGCAAGAGGAGTGTTCTGCGAACCATTAACATTCAGCTTCAACCGCTTCATTTTACAAAAATCTTTACAGAAAATTCATTTCAAATAGACCCTTTTTCTGATGCTTTGGCTGTCGGTTTAGTTAAGTTGATGCTTTCGCTGTAGGTTTAGTGAAGTTTATTGTTAAATGTTCTATAATTTTTAGTTAATTTTCGTAGAACAAATTCGTTATTGCATTTTTGCATTTTTTATCGAAATATGATGCATGTTTGTAAGAAAAAATCTGGAGGCAGTAAGTGCGTTTTGGTAGCGAATTTTCATTAAATCCTTCAAATTTCATAACTCAATTTGCTATTAACGTAAGGTTTGTTGGCTAGGCAACCAACATTTTTAGTTTAGTTTCGGAAAATGTTTTTACATTTTCAAACAACAAGTAATTCAATAAAATATAGTACATTTTTTCTACTACATTGGCTATACGGATAATCAGATTGATGCCTGATCGCATTTTCTGTTAAAAACATTTTTATGAAAATTTACTTCCATAACGCGCTTGCTGTGTCCAGATTTTTAATGTATTCGTTTTCTTCTAAATAATTTTTTTATCAATTACCATTACATAAAAATTTTGATCTATAATTGTCAGAAATGCGTATTAATAAATTCAATGTTTTCCTGCCTGATGATGCTGTCAAGCATGGAAACCTGTTACACCGCAGAAAACAAATATTTGTGAAGACAGAGAAGTAGTTTCTACATCTGCATTTAATTATACTGATACTTGTTTTTGTCCTATCAAGGCTCACTTGCACATTTTTAGAATCAGATCTTTTGTAGTGACCACTTCTGCAAGAAACCCTTACTCTGAATAAATTGTGGTCTATTTAAATTTACTTTCTATCAAAACTTATCAAGCTCGTCCACAGCTAATCATATGGAAAAATTCTGGAGGCAGCAAGTGCGTTATGGTAGTGAATTTTCATAAAAAAGTTTTTAATAACAAATATGTGTGTTTTTTTTTAAGAAAGCAGACATCAAATTTGGTTACCAGTATAACCTATATAGTAAAAACAATGTGGCATGTTTCATCAAAATAACTTTATTGTGTGAAAATGTACAAAAGTTCCAAAAGTAAACTTAAAGTGTTCCCGAAAAAACACGTTTCTTGGTCAACCTTATAGGTTAATAGCAAAGTGAGCTGTTCAAATATGAAACATTTGATCAAAATTCGCTACCATAACGCACTTGCTGCGTCCAGAATTTCTTTTCTTACAAACATGCATTATATTTTGATGGAAAATGCAATAACATAAGGCGTGTTTGATTAAAAAAAAAAGGAAATTTGTATCACCAACGACTTATGGGCCATCCTGTGATTGTAGAAATATTATTTTAAGATGTAGCTCAAGACACCCTATAATTAATATATAGATTTTTTTTTCATATCTTATATAATAACGGATATATTGAGCTTTATTGATTTTTTACGAAAATTCGACAAAAATGATATACCATTAAACGATAAACTCTATAGCTAAGGCTACTGCCAAGCATCAGAGAAAGGGTCTATTTGAAATGAATTTTCTGCAAATATTTTAGAAAAATGAAGGACAATGACGGTTGAAACTAAGATTTTAGGGTTTGTAAAACATCCTTCTTCAGGCATTTTATTTCTATAGCCCGTATTAGATCCAAGTTACTTGCCTAAATGTTGCCAATTTTGACATTTTAAATTGCCACTTTGACGTTTTGAGGAAAACCCCAATTTATTTTCCTTTAAATGCTTATAACTTTTTGTCTTTTGAGCTACATAGCTAAATTTTGGTAGGTGACTTACTCATAAGGATATAAACCTGCGCACCAAATTTGGTTGTCCTTACTTTGTTAATTCCGGAGATATAAATTTTTTTTGAAAGAAAACACATAATTTTCCGGGAAAACCTGGACAGATTTTCCTGGCTAACGAACTTATCCAAGCCATTTGCATAAGGAATTTTTTCACCAAATTTAATCAAAATCGGCCCATTATTTTTTGAGTTATCGGTGTGATACATATATATATATATATATATATATATATATATATATATATATATATATATATATATATATATATATATATATATATATATATATATATATATATATATATATATATATATATATATATATATATATATATATATATATATATATATATATATATACATAAACATATAAAAATTGAAACTGACCCCGGATATGTTTTCTGGGGGGCCTAATTAGCGCTCATTTGAAGAAATTTTTTCAAAATTCAAAAGTCGGGATCTCCTCATTAGTGAATTTTTTTAAGAAAATTCACTAATAGAAAACTCTGGACGCAGCAAGTGCGTTATGGTAGTGAATTTTCATAAAAATGTTTTTAATTGCAAATATGTGTGTGTCCTTTTTAAGAAAGCAGGCATCAATTTTGGTTACCAGTATAACCTATATAGTAAAAACAATGTGCCATGTTTCATAAAAATAACTTAATTGTATGAAAATGTACAAAAATTTCCAAAAGTAAACTTAAAGTGCTCTCGGAAAAACTCGTTTCTTGGTCAACCTTATAGGTTAATAGCAAATTGAGCTATTCAAATTTGAAGCATTTAATGAAAATTCGCTACCATAACGCACTTGCTGCGTCCCGAATTTCTTTTCTTACAAACATGCATCGCTGAAAAATTCAAAAATGTAATAACATAAGGCGTGTTTGATAAAAAAAAAAAGAAAATTTGTATCACCAACGACTTATGGGCCATCCTGTGATTGTAGAAATATTTTTTTAAGATGTAGCTCAATACACCCTATAATTAATATATACAAATTTTCTTCATATCTTGTATAATAACGGATATATTGAGCTTTATTGATTTTTTACGAAAATTCGACAAAAATTATATACCATTAAACGATAAACTCTAAAGCTAAGGCTACTGCCAAGCATCAGAGAAAGGGTCTATTTGAAATGAATTTTCTGGAAACATTTTAGTAAAATGAAGGACAATGACGGTTGAAACTAAGACTTCAGAGTTTGTAAAAGATCCTTCTTGAGACATTTGATTTCCATATCCCGTATTAGATTCAAGTTCTTTGCCTAAATGTTGCCGATTTTGACGTTTTAAATCGCAACTTTGACGTTTTGAGGAAAACCCCAATTTATTTTTCTTTAAATGCCTATAACTTTTTTGTCTTTTGACCTACATAGCTAAATTTTGGTAGGTGGCTTACCTATAAGGATATTAACTAGAGTACCAAATTTGGTTGCCCTTACTTTGTTAATTCCGGAGATATAAATTTTTTTCGAAAGAAAACACAAAATTTTCCGGGAAAACCTGGGCAGATTTTCCTGGCTAACGAACTTATCCAAGCCATTTGCAAAAGGAATTTTTCCACCAAATTTAGTCAAAATCGGGCTATTATTTTTTGAGTTATCGGTGTGATACATATATATATTACATATATATATATATATATATATATATATATATATATATATATATATATATATATATATATATATATATATATATATATATATATATATATATATATATATATATAAACATATAAAAATTAAAACTGACCGACCCCGGATATGTGTTCTAGGGGGCCTAGTTCGCGGTCATTTGAAGAAATTTTTTCAAAATTCAAAAGTCGGGATCTCCTCATTAGTGAATTTTTTTAAGAAAATTCACTAAAAAGTAGCAAAGATCGTAATTTTATACGTATGCGGGCTAGCGATAGATTTTGTTTCCATATTTTGTTGCAAACATGGCCCAGTGCAAAAAAATTGAAATAAATATATATGGTATGATAAGCTCAAAGTTTTTTCTCAACCTTTGTTAAGCGGAGCGATATCATTATTTTTGGATACGAATATCCTGTTTGTATTACAGAAAGGTCATCTATGCAACACAATAACTTAAAAATTATCGCCTGTCCGCTCTCTATTCAGCACAAACCGTACGTCAATGTCGCTTGAATCGCCCGTGTGCTACGTGTTTACAAGTACAAGCAGGAGCTTTGCACTACATGTTGCCAATTTATCAGTCACGGCATAAACTTGCAATAATAAAAGAACCGGAGAAACTAAATAAACAGTTACATGATTTCCACGTAAAATACAAGTTGTTTTTACTTATCTATCACTCTCATAACTCCAGGACACGAAGAAACTAAGATCAACCCTAGAAAACGTTAAAATAGAAAAGAACGTATATGTCATAAAACTCTGGACGCAGCAAGTGCGTTATGGAAGTGAATTTTCATAAAAATGTTTTTAATTACAAATATATCGCTCTAATGCGAGCAGGCATCAATTTGGTTACCGGTATAACCTACATAGTAGGAACAGTGTATCATATTGTATCAAAATAATTATTTTAAAAAGTACAAAACTTTTTGGAAAATAAACTTTAAATGTTTCTGAGAAAACTGGTCTCCTAGCCAATGAACCTTAAGTTAATAGCAAATTAAGTTATTGAAATTTGAAACATTTAATGAAAATTCGCAACCGAAACGCCCTTGCTGCGTTCATACAAAAATTTTCCGAAAATACAGTTAAATGTTGGTTTCCTAACCAACAAAACTTACGTTAATAGCAAATGAGTTATTGAAATTTGGAGGATTTAATGAAAATTTGCTACCAAAACGCACTTACTGTGTCCAGATTTTTTCTTACAAACATGCATCATATTTCGATAAAATATGCAAAAATGCTTAAACGAATTTTTTCTACGAAAATTAGCTAAAAATTATAGACCGTTAAACCATAAACTTCACTAAACCTACAGCGAAAGCATCAACTTAACTAAACCGACAGCCAAAACATCAGAGAAAGGGTCTATTTGAAATGAATTTTCTGGGAATATTTTAGTAAAATGAAGGACAATGACGATTGAAACTAAGACTTCAGGCTTTGTAAAATATTATTTTTAAGACATTTTCCTTCCATAGCTCATACTAATGTTAGGTTCATTGCCTAAATATTACCAATTTTGACGTTTACAATCGCGGTTTTGACGTTTTGAGGAAAAACCAAATGTATTTTTCTTTGAATGCCTGTAACTTTTTTGTCCTTTAACCTACGTAGCTAAATTTTGGTAGGTAACTTGCCTATAATGATATAAACCCGCGTATGAAATTTGGTTGCCCTTACTTTGTTAATTTTGGAGATATATATTTTTTTTCGAAAGAAAACAAAATTTTCCGGGAAAACCTCGGCGGATTTTCCTGGCTAACGAACTTATTCAAGACACTTGCGAAAGGAAGGTACTCACCAATTTTGAAGTTTAAAGTCGCGATTTTGACGTTTTGAGGAAAACCCAAATTTATTGTTCTTTAAATGCCTGTAACTTTTTTGTCCTTTAACCTACAGAGCTAAATTTTCGTAGGTATTTTACTAATGATATAAACCCGCGTGTGAAATTTGGTTGCCCATACTTTGTTTATTCCGGAGAAATAAATTTTTTTCGATTTTTTTCGAAAGAAAACACAAAATTTTCCGGGAAAACCTCGGTGGATTTTCCTGGCTAACGAACTTATCCAAGCCACTTGTGAAAGGAAGGTACTCACCAACATATAAAGTCTGAAACCGACCTCGGATTTGGGTTCCAGGGGTCCCAATTAGCGCTCATTTGAAGAAATTTTTTCAAAATTCGAAAGTCGGGATCTCCTCATTAGTGAATTTTTTTTTAAGAAAATTCACTAAAAAGACAAGAAATAATGAATCTTTTTAACGAATGTATAAAACGAAACTATTATAAATTTAATGATAAAATTTATATGCAAAATGAAGGCCTATCTATGGGTAGTCCGTTGTTACCTTAATTAGCAAAAATATTTATAGAAAACTTAGAAAACCAAATTTTAACATCAGAACCTTCGCATAATATTGTCTTTTGGTAAAGATCCGTAGATGATATTTTAGCATTTTTCCAGGTAGCCATACAGAATTAAATAAATTTTTAAATTTTATTAATAACTTTCACACAAATATTAAGTTTACTTTAGAAGAAGAAGCTAACAGTTGCATAATTTTTCAGACGATTAGAGAGTTAGAAAATAATTCATTTGACTTTTCAATATATAGAAAAGCAACTCACACTGACACAACCATACCATACGATTCATGTCACCCTTTTTGACAAAAGCTGTCAGACTACCATACTATGATACATCGTGCATTTTCAATACCTATGTCACAAAATAACTTTGAAAAATAAATTTCAATAATTACGCAAACAGCATGTAATAATGGCTACTCTGTGAAAATAATAGATTAAATGATCGAGAAAAAATAATACAAATTAGCGATTAATTTAATTTATCCAACTATTAGAGACAAAAAACACAACAGGTATGTTTCGATAACTTACTTTGGAACCATTTCAGAAAACATATCAAACATTTTAAACACCTGTACAAATACAAAGGTATCTTTTAAATCTTACGACACGACGCGTGATTTGCTATTTAACGCGAAATAAAAGTCTTGTTTCTTGACAAAAACTGGAGCTTATAAATTAGCTTGTACACATTGTGACGCAATATACATAGGTCAAACTTCTAGAAATTTTAACACCCGTTACAAAGAACATATTTCTGCATTTAGAAACAACCTCGCTGACAAATTTACATTTGCAAAACATATTATTGATACCGAACATAGACCTAAAGTAAATAAGAGCATACAACTTCTACATTTGTGTAATGACAAACGTAAGCTACACTTTTTTGAAGCTTTATAAGTCAAAAAGCACACACACGACAATATCCGCCTTGTTTTAAATGAGAAAACTGATTTAATGAATTTCCCTTTCTTGGATATTCTTCTTACTAATTAAATAACTCGAAGAAAATAAAGTTAACTAGATTTTCAAAAAAGTTGTAATAAGATAATGAGTTGATGTATGTCAATACTCTAGTTGTATAGGGACTGCTTTATTACTGTTATTGTTTAGTTATTTTATTGTTTTCACTGTTGTTATAGTTATTATAGGCTAGTTCTATTTTTATGTTAAATATTGACAGACATCACGTAAACATTTTGAAAGCATCATCCCCCATCTGTGTTTCATTTTATTTTTAATTTGATGAATTTTTTGATCAAAACATCATAACATAGCAACAGATCTTTATTTTTAGTTGTCATGATTTCGTACTAATTCAATTTTTATCTGTCAGAGAATGCTGTCAAGCAGCGAAGCTAGCCACAGAAATGTTAAAGAACATCCGAGAACATCTATAATTCATAAGGGCCTCTTGCTCCAGATAGCTTACGTGCTGGCTACGCCCTTCACCTACAGAAACGAAAACCAACAGTGAAGCCAGAGAAGTAGCCTCCAAGTGTGTATGTAGTATGGACCAGTTTCACCAAGTAAGGGCAACAACAATCAATGAAGTAAAATTAAAGCTTTTGATGCACTACGTAAGGTTATAGAAAAACTTGTAACATTTATTTCGTACTTTATATTTAAGAAGGGCCAACTTTAGAAAAATGGTGTTTTTTGAAAAGCATTCAAACAGGGATAATATGCATTAAGGCCTAAACACGTAATAATATGCGTCATTTTTAAACAGACCAAGGAAGCCTCTTGTACCTGGCAACACTGCTTGTCTAGCAGAAGCAGCAGGTAGGGAGCAGAGAGCTAGTTGAGCCCATCATTCATCTCGTATAATTTGATAACGCCACGCCATGCTCTTTGAAGATATAATAACATATCGCTATGAGGCCTCAGGCTGAAACCGGGCAACTAATCACCCGCGCAAAAACCCCTAAAACAGTCCAAGCAAGGCACGCATGCAACCCCGGCTCTGTCCCGCATTCTCTGGACCGGGGGGAGATAATTGCTAATTATCATCGGATGTATGATACGCGATTCACTTCATAGGCGTTCATATAACGATATTAGTTGCCGATTGTTCGCGATTTGCGAGGACTGAATTACAATTTCCCAGTTCCGATAGTGGATTAGTGGCCACTGGAGCGACGGACAACAAATTAGTGCTTTCATACAACGATGAACAATAATACGAAACAAACATTGGTCAAAATTGGGAACGGGTTTATCGCTCTGTGTTGCTGATATGATTAAGAAACTATAAGGGGATAAAGCAATTTTCGATTGATAATGCTGCAAAGGTCCAATGAATAGATACCGTTATCGTATCAATTATTCGATATTAAGCTAAGTAACAAATATCTGTGGAGAAATATATTAGTGTCTTCTACACAACAACTATAGTCGGGTCATTAGATTTTAGCGACTTTTCATTACGAAAAATTCGCTAATAGAGAGGTGACGGTGAAAATCTTTCGGAAAATTTTCTTCAGATGAGGGCGAATTTGGTTTCCTAGAACCCAAAACCAAGGTTTGTTGAAATTTTTATATGTTTATATGCATATATATATATATATATATATATATATATATATATATATATATATATATATATATATATATATATATATATATATATAGAGGGTGGCGCATTGAAAACGAAACAGACCAATTTTCGTCCAGAGAGATTATTTTTTTTTAAGAAACGCTGAAACACGTCAATTTTAATATTGAGGGGGGCATGTTTGGACATAAAACTCAACTTTGTCACATCAACCCCTTAAGGGTGGTGATAACAACCCTTATATTTTAAATAGGGAACATGGGTCGAGTGTTACATCATTTAAAAGCTCTTTCTTTTCTGGATTCAGCACACAAATTTTTTTGGAAGTATTATTCACTCGTTTAAAAATTATTCACAGTTGAAGATGCAAAAACGCATTTCACTCATTCCGATAAGAAATGAGCTGATAGTCAATGTTTTGTTGGTTTGCAAACAAAAAACTCTGGACACAGCAAGTGCGTTATGGTAGTGAATTTTCATAAAACTATTTTTTAATAGCAATAATGTGCGTTTTTTTTTTAAGAAAGCAGGCAACAAATATGGTTACCAATATAATCTATATAGTAAAAACAATGTGCCATGTTTCATCAAAATAACTTTATTGTTTGAAAATGTACAAAAATTTCCGAAAGTTAACTTAAAGTGTTCCCGAAAAAACTCGTTTCTTGGTCAACCTTATAGGTTAATAGCAAATTGGGCTATTCAAATATTAAGCATTTGATCAAAATTCGCTACCATAACGCACATACTGCGTCCAGAATTTTTTTTCTTACAAACATGCATTAGATTTCGATGGAAAATGCAAAAATGCAATAACATAAGGCGTGTTTGATTAAAAAAAAAGAAAATTTGTATTACCAACGACTTATGGGCCACCCTGTGATTGTAGAAATAATTTTTTAAGATGTAGCTTAAGACACCCTATAATTAATATATACAATTTTTTTTTCATATCTTGTATAATAACAGATATATTGAGCTTTATTGATTTTTTTTACGAAAATTCTACAAAAATTATATACCATTAAACGATAAACTCTGTAGCTATAAGACTACTGCCAAGCGTCAGAGAAAGGGTCTATTTGAAATGAATTTTCTGGAAACACTTTATTAAAATGAAGGACAATGACGGTTAAACTAACACTTCAGGGTTTGTAAAACATTTTTCTTGAGACATTTTATTTCCATAGCCCGTATTAGATTCAAGGTCTTTTCCTAAATGTTGCCAATTTTGACGTTTAAATCGCAACTTTGACGTTTTGTGAAAAACCCAAATTTATTTTTCTTTAAATGCCTATAACTTTTTTGTCCTTTGACCTACAGAGCTAAATTTTGGTATGTAGCTTACCTGTAAGGATGTAAACTCCATTTTTTTTCTTTAACTGCCCATAACTTTTTTTCTTTAAACTTAGAGACATACTACCTAGGTACGTGGTTCACTCTTTGCAATGCAAATACGTGTACCAAATTTGGTTGCCCTTACTTTGTTAATTCCGGAGATATAATTTTTTTTTGAAAGAAAACACAAAATTTTCCGGGAAAACCTGGGCAGATTTTCCTGGCTAACTAACTTATCCAAGCCATTTGCAAAAGGAATTTTTACACCAAATTTAATCAAAATCGGCCCATTATTTTTTGAGTTATCGGTGTGATACATATATATATATATATATATATATATATATATATATATATATATATATATATATATATATATAAATATATATATATATATATATATATATATATATATATATATATATATATATATATATATATATATATATATATATATATATATATATATATATATATATATATATATATATGTATCACACCGATAACTCAAAAAATAATGGGCCGATTTTGATTAAATTTGGTGTAAAAATTCCTTTTGCAAATGGCTTGGATAAGTTAGTTAGCCAGGAAAATCTGCCCAGGTTTTCCCGGAAAATTTTGTGTTTTCTTTCAAAAAAAAATTCCGGGAAAACCTGCACCGACTTTCCTGGCTAACGAACTTGTCCAAGCCATTTGCAAAAGGAATTTATTCACCAAATTTAATCAAAATCGGCCCATTATTTTTTGAGTTATCGGTGTGATACACACACACACACACACACACATATATATATATATATATATATATATATATATATATATATATATATAAACATATAAAAATTTAAACTAACCCCGGATCTGTGTTCTGAGGGGCCTAATTAGCGCTCATTTGAAGAAATTTTTTCAAAATTCAAAAGTCGGGATCTCCTCATTAGTGATTTTTTTTAAAGAAAATTCACTAAAAATTGACTATCAGAACATTTCTTATCGGAATTTATTATTTCAGTTTATCGGTCGGTTTGATACTTGATAGTACTACCGAAAATTAATTTTACAATGGTGTATTCTGTAGAAGAAAGAATTGAAATAATTACTATTTTTTTCAAAAACGATGACTGTGCCAACCGTACCGCAAATTTGTTTAATCAACGATATCCGAACAGACATGTTAACAGAAAACACATTTTGAAGTTAGTTGCAAAGTTTCGACAAAGTGGTTCAGTAGCCAACAAAAAAAACGGGATTCTGAACGTGAATTTCCGGTTAGAAATGAGACTACTGAGATTGAAGTTTTAGGACAAATTGCTGCAGACCCAACTTTGAGCACGAGAAAATTGGCCACTGTTTCAAACATCAAAAGAAGAACTATTCAGCGAATATTGAAGCATCATAAATTTCACCCGTATAAAATTCATTTTGTACAACAACAGAATGAAGATGGTTTTGATCGGCGGCTGGAGTTTTGTGAAGTTATGACTGCACGAATAGCTGATAACGGGAACTTTTTGTTCAATATCTGTTTTTCAGACGAGTTTACGTTTTTATTAAACTCTACAGTCACTCCTCACAATTGTCGTTATTGGGCAGATAATAATTCAAGAAATTTTCACGAAGTCCACACTCAAACTCCACAGAAATTGAATGTCTGGACTGGCATTTTTGGAGACCGTTTAATCGGACCATTTTTTCTTGATGGCAATTTGAGTTGTGAAACGTATTTGGAGTTACTAGAAGATATCGTTTACCTTCTACTAATTGACATTGTTGAAAATGATGATCGCTATCAAGAAAATCAATTAGTGTTTCAACAAGATGGAGCTCCTCCGCATTTTTCACAACGTGTTAGGGAGTTTTTGAACAGAGAGTTTCCAGAGCAATGGATTGGGCGTAGAGGTGCTGTTGAGTGGCCCCCTAGATCACCGGATTTAACTCCTTTAGACTTTTTTCTATGGGGACATTCAAAGAGTAGAATTTACGCAACAGAACCGGAGTCTCTGGAAGAATTACGACGACGCATTGTTAAAGAATGCCGTCTAATAACTCCAGAAATGCTCCAGAATGTCAGAGCTCGTTTTGAACGAAATTTGTACTTTTGTATGGAAGCTGGTGGTCAACAATTTGAACACTTACTTAACTGAATAAACATTTGTGAACGTTTGGTTTTGTTTTTTTTTAACGAAAAATTGACTAATTAGTGCATTTCTTATCACAATGAATGAAATACGCAAATCCAACTGTGAATAATTTTTAAACAAGTTGATAAAACTTCCAAAAAAATTAGTGTGTTGAATTCACAAAAGAAAGAGCATTCAAATGATGTAACACTTGACCCATGTTCCCTATTTAAAATATAAGAGTTGTTATCACCACCTTTAAGGGGTTGATGTGACAAAGTTGAGTTTTGTTTTAAAACATGTCCCCTAAATATTAAAATTGGCGGGTTTCAGCGTTTTAAAAAAAATTTCTCTGGACGCAAATCGGTCTGTTTCGTTTTCAATGCGCCATCCTGTATATATATATATATATATATATATATATATATATATATATATATATATATATATATATATATATATATATATATTGAAAACGAAACAGACCGATTTGCGCCCAGAGAATTTTTTTTAAGAAACTCTGAAACACGTCAATTTTAATATTGAGGGGACATGTTTTGAAATCAAACTCAACTTTGTCACATAAACCCCTGTTTCGTTTTCAATGCGCCACCATGTATATATATATATATATATATATATATATATATATATATATATATATATATATATATATATATATATATATATACAGGATGGCGCATTGAAAACAAAACAGACCGATTTGCGTCCAGAGAAATTATTTTTTTTCAAACGCTGAAACACGTCAATTTTCGCCATGATGAAAAAGCTCTCGAGACCTCTCGTATTTCGCGGATCAAATGGTAAGCAGACAAACTGTTTGACTACTTTATCTTTTCTGGTTGTCGTCGATTTCGCTAGCATTTTCTTTATTCTATCTCTAATAATTAAGCGCTTGGGGTTTTAATATATTGAACATTATAGCAATGCTAACAATACAGGCAAAACTGACAACGCAGCAGAGCTTAAACTTTGATAAATCTACTTTTGTCTTTTGTTGTTACCAATCTTCAAAATCACGCTATAGTATTACAGCTTACATAATGCTCAACAACTGCATTTGGTAAGACTGTTATTATACCTTCTGAAGAAGCCTGGACCACCGCACGATCGTAATTACTTTAATAACCTGCCGGATTTGCATGTGTCCATGTTATTATCTGACGCGAGACACTGCTGCACCTATGGACCACCAGTGTTGCCAGTATAAAAATCAGTTTGAAAAGTGTGTATACAATTAGGGCTAAAACATTCTGACTTAAAAAACTGGTTAGAAGTTTTGCTGAATGTAATAAATAAAGCTGAACGCAGCGAATGTTCATTAACATATTTCAAATATCGAGAACTAACAAAATAATAAGTTTCAGAAATACAATTTCGTTTTCTGTTAAAAAACGTTATTTTTGTGGAAAAATTGGTTTGGATAACGATTAATAAAAAGGAAGTTAAAGATTTGAGCGGGACCTTCCTTTTGTAAATAGTTTAGATAAGCTTGTTAGCCAGTCCGATTGAGCCGGTTTTCCTCGAAACATTTTAGATTTTCTTTATTATTATTATTATTACCTTTATTGCTTAAAATCATACAACATGTTTATTCAATAAGTCTAAGACTTGTGGTGAATATTAATATAATTTTATATACATAGTTGCATCCAAAACTGCTTGACAACACTCCAAATTCAACAACCTTAAAATTTTGTCATTCCAAAAAATGTATTTTCTCTTCCATTTCGTTCTTCTAATGTTTCACCTGATACCTCCATTTACAATTAATACTAATCTCTCCATAATACTTTTCCAACTGCAAATCTTTCTCAACTACCCATATTTTTGCCGAAATTCTAAATTTTGTAAGAGACCAAAAATGACAATTTAATTTGACAAACTTTAAATCTTTTTTCTTCCGGAAAATTTCTGCATCTTATAAAATAACATACTTCTTCTAGTAAAGTTCTGAAGAAAAGTTGACCTAATAGACCAGTACATACCAAATTTTTAGTTCTAGTTTTATAGAAAATTGACTTAGAGGCATCTACTTTTTTTCTTCAGGCATTGAAAGGAAGGCACAAAATTTGTATAATAAAAACAATTTCGCTTAATATCAAAAATTTTTCACAAAACTTTGTAAAATTTTTTTCAAAAATTACTTGAAAATTTTCTTTCCTCAAAACTCCGAGAAAAAGCTTCTACGAAAATATACTAAAAGAATTAACTGAGAGTATTGTAATTCGCTAAAAAAAAATGTTGCGTCGAAAATTTGCTTGGAAATTTATTTCACGTAAAGTCATTCAGGAAATATTTAATAACGACAATTCGCCAAAATTTTGGGTAACAATTGCCAACAAAAATATTCTTGCTAGCATTCACTATTTTTAGTGAACTTTCTTGAAAAAAAAACCACTAATGAGGAGATTCCGGCTTTTGAATTTTGAAAAAATTTCTTCAAATGAGTGCGAACTAGCCCCCCTAGAACACATATTCAGGGGCAGTTTCACTTTACATACATATATATATATATATATATATATATATATATATATATATATATATATATATATATATATATATATATATATATATATATATATATATATATATATATATATATATATATACACCGATAACTCAAAAAATAATGGGCTAATTTTGATCAAATTTTCTGACTGCCTTCCTTTTGCAGGTGGCTTGGATAGTTTGTTAGACAGAAAAATCGGCGCAGGTTTTCCGGAAAATTTTGTATTTTCTTTCGGAACAAAATTAGATTTGCGGAAATAACAAAGTAAGGGAAACCAAATTTGGTACACGTGTTTCTATTATAAAGAGTGAACAATGTGCCAAAATTTGGGTCCGTAAGTTTAAGGACAAAAGGTTATGGGCATTTAAACAAACAAAAATTGGGGTTCCCCTCAAAACGTCAAACTCGCAATTTTAAACGTCAAAATTGGCATCATTAGGCAAAGCACCTGAAACAAATACGGATTATGTAAAGAAACTGTCGCAAGAAGAGTGTTCTGCAAACCCTTCAGTTTCAGCTTCAACTCTCATTGTCCTTCATTTTACTAAAATATTTACAGAAAATTCATTTCAAATAGACCCTTTTTCTAATGCGTTGGCCGTAGTTTTAGTTAAGTTTATGTGACGGTCTATAATTTTTAGCTAATTTTCGTAGAAAATATTGTTATTGAGAAGACTGCGACTTTTGAATTTTAAAAATATCTCTTGAAATAAGCACAAACTAGGCCCCCTAGAATCCATATCCGAGTTTACATTCAGTTTTTATATGTTTACATATATACAGGGTGGTGCATTTTTACGGTAGCTCAATATAATTGTTATTATACAATATACGAGAATAAATTGTCTACTTATAGGGTGTCTTAAGCTGCATCTTATAAAATTATTTTGCCAATCACGGGGTAGCCCAGAAGTCGCTGGTGATCCTTATATTACACACCCTTATATTATTGCATTTTTGCATTTTTTATCGAAGTATGATGCAAGAAAGAATCGAGACGCAATAAGTGCGTTTTGGTAGCGAATTTTCATTAAATGCGTTAAATTTCAATAACTCAATTTGCTATTAACCTAAAGTTTGTTGGCTAGGAAACCAGTTTTCTCGCAAACTCAAAATGTTTCCGAGAAAACAGTTTTATTTTCGGAAAATCTTTGTACATTTTCAAACAATAAGTTATTTCGATAAAATATGGTACGATGTTTCTACTATATAGGTTATACCGGTAACCGGACTGATGCCTGTTTTCATTAGATAGACATATTTGCTATTAAAGGCATTTTTATGAAAATTTACTTCCATAGCGCACGTGCTGCGTCAAAACTTTATTTCAAATGAAACTGGCTTAAAAGATGTTTCCTACCTAAGCTTACCATAAATAAGGTTTCTATAAATATCAGACCCGGATGAGACCAGAAACCGGTCACCCATCCAAGACGCTAGCTGACGTTGCTTGATTCCATATAAGAAAGGTCGACATTTATTGGTAGGCACTGCGCCACAAAAGTGTCCATTCGCTTTTGAATTTCACAGGTTCTCAAGTCTGTCAATTTGAAGTTTAATATGACATTTGTCAAAACAATGTGTGAATTAGTTATTCATAAAAAGTTCATGAAAATGCTCTACCATAACGTCTTTGCTGCATCTAAACTTTTACTACTGGTTATGTATGGTTTGTCCTTTTATCAGTTTATTGGCCGAAAAGACATATTTAAAAAAAATATTTTATGAAACAGAAAAATAAAACACCTTTACATCACAAAGTCTATTATTTAGGCTGCTGTCAAAACTATTTAGGTCTATTTCAAATGAATTATCAAATAATTAGTCAAATGAAGAATAATAGCTATTAGAGCAGACATTCGAGACCATGATACATACAATTTTTGCAATATATTTGAGGATTCAAGGAGCAAACACATGTTGGAGAAGAGTGATACAGTTAAAACGTTTGAGAAAAACTGTAACACAACCTATAAATGTTTGCAAATGTGCATGAATGTGTTAAAACTTACAAGGCTGAAGAACAACATGTGAAAGCAATGCTGGAAAATAATTTTAAAAAGTATTTCCTTGCTGACTTCAACTTGATAGAAGTTACGAGTGGGTTAACCCATTTCAAAATACTCCCGAAGGTCTCTCAATTGCCGAAGAAGAAATATGTAAAGACTTAACGGCACGTGGCGAAATAAAAGACAATTTATTTATAAATAACTCTTTGAATTTTGTACAGGATTAGATAATGAGTTTTCTGCACTGAAAACGACAGCGTTTGGTGCCTATATCAGCGAAAAAACAATCATTATTATGTTTTGGGTTAACGGTCACGCAGAACATACTTGGAAATGACAGGGCAGATTTCTTTGCAAAAAAACGCTTTGAAAGTGGACCAAGCTATGACTTTGTCAGCGGAACCTATCTCCTTCTACTGGTAAAAACATTTTGTAAAGCCAAATTCAACATTATTGGTAGACATCCGCCAAATTTCCTAATAACCAGTGTTAGGGTTTTTGGCCTTTGAAAATAAGTAATCACCTTATTTTGTTGATTAGTAGTATATTAATCAATTTACATTAGTTTTAACTTTAACTAAAACAAATATTAACAATAACTTTCCTATTCACACAATAGAGTTGTAAGCACGTCTTACATCTATCGTTTCAAGCGTTCTCCCATGCAATGCCGAAAGATTGCCGGATGCTGAATCGTCTCTGTCGGTTCTTGCTGGTCAAGTGAATTCCTGGAAGGGCGCACCCTGTCTTAACACAAGTCACCTTAATTTTAGAATTGAGATGATATGTGTCCTGTACAACCACTTTAGCTCTAAGAACAACCTTTGTATAAAGACTTTTCACTTCCTAGATATTTTATCCTCGACAACTAATCGGATAATTATAGGTCACGGCTATTTCACATACCATCTCCACACGACTAAGATCAAAAACAACACTTGTGATAGTTTTAGACTTGAACCATATGATATATTCTTTCAATATGCACTCGAGACCAAGACATAATATTATGGCTACAATCTTCGAGAAAAACCCTTTGATGTAATAATTTTTATGCAGAAAGCATGCAGTAATAGAATGGTTATTGCACCTTTTATAGATTTAAGGATGCGATAAAAAAATAGGAATGACAAAAAGATCAGCAGAAACAAGATTCAAGGAACATAAAACATCATTAGTTAAAATCCACACACCTAGCTACAAATCAAACGTAGCTACACACATTCACAACAGAAAACACCAAAAACCAGATACCAACCAATTACAACTGATAAAAGATATTAAAGACCACAAAAAAAAATGGAAATCGGGGAACAATACTATTCAACAAACAAACAATAAGAAATAATTAATCCCAGAACAAATCCAAATACAAACATTTAAACAAAACTTAAATAAAGCCATACAAATAGATAAATTATTTATCAAACCACAATAATCAAAACAGGAAACCGATACACTCGACACAGTCTGAAAACACAACCAACCAGAGAACAGTAAACCGACCAACCAACGGTCAGATGTCAGGTACAATTTCAGACATAGACCACACAGGCGCGATCATAGTTAGTAGCGTGCTGATGATGAACGGACGGTTCGAAACTGCAGTCCAGGTAACCAAATAAAAAATCACAAAAAGTACAGCAAACAAATAAAGTGTATAATATATATATATATATATATATATATATATATATATATATATATATATATATACATATATATATACATATATATATATATATATATGTATATATATATATATATATATATATATATATATATATATATATATATATATATATATATATATATATATATATACAGTGTGCTTCACGGTGAGTGGCCTATTAGACGTTTCTGGAGAACTACATCTATTTGAATTCTAAAAATTGGTATCGGCATGTTTTTGATACTAATCTTCCTAACTAAAATATTTTCAATTATCCTGTTATACCGGAAGTCGACACAAACTTTTTTTTAATGGAACACCCTGTATATTTTTAGCTTTTTGAATTACGCGTTCAATTTAAGGGACACTTTGATCACAACATATTCGGGCTAGTTCGTACCGTTTCGGATTTATTCGCCATTTTATAGAAAAAATTACGATTGGAGCGCCGTAGAAAAATTTCGATATCTTTAAAGATATGCAAGATAGAAACATGCGGTTTTCACTATCCCATTGAGCGTAAAAATTCATACATACTGTTATAAACACAATACGATTCTAAAATATTCTTCATTGCCTTTGACCCCCGAGTGACCCGGCACCCAGATGAGGGTCACCTCATTTATTCTGCCCAGCCAGGTCGCTCGTCTCCTCTCGGCACTCACTCACCAACCAGGAATTTACCCATGGGCTACTTAGTGCCTCAAGGGCTGCCCGGCTGTCTGTGGCTATGAGGACCCGCTTGTTGGTGTAGCCCTCTTGTTTTTCCGCACACAGTGCAGGATGGCGTACATCTCGGCCTGAAACACCGTTGCATGGGCTCCTAGGGAAATACTATGAGTTACAGTCGGTCCTTCCGAGTAAACACCTGCCCCCGTCCCACGCTCACCGCCGGATCCGTCCGTGAACCAGACGAGCGCGTTCCGTGGTATACCGGGCGTCTCCTCCCGCCATATCTCGCGGTCCGGGATTTCCACTGTAAAGTTGTTTTCCCTGCACATTCGCGGGCTCGCGAAGTATGACCTCATTTCAAGCATGGGCTCCTTCACGATCTCCTAAATTTTGCAGTGGTCCCTAAAGCCTGGGTTGATCTTCAGTCTACCATTGCAGGCTAGTCTGTATAGTCCTAGCCTGGCCTCCCCCATAATAACTAAGTGTAGGGGGGACAGATCCAGCAACACCTCCATGGCGGCTGTTGGGGTTGAAGACATAGCCCCTGTGATGCCCAGGCAAGCCATATTTTGGATCTTGCCTAGTTTTTGTTTGGCACTGGATTGTGTCACCTTAGGCCACCAGACCAGTGCCGCAAATGTTAACGATGGTCTGACCACCCTTGTGTACAGCCAGTGGGCCAAACTAGGTCTTAGTCCCCACGTTTTTCCATATAGCCGCCTAGTGACGGCTAAGGTCGTGACTGCCTTACACAGTATTTTTCCAATACGGTACCCGTATGTGTCCAGCATCTAATTCAGCGTTAAATTCCCTATCTTTTAAGTATACATTACCCTATACCTATCTCATTTGAAAATATTAATGGTCAGCGGGGTGGCGCCAACCTTTTGACTACTTCTGCCTTTAATAACTGTCTTATTTTAAAAGGGACACAGTTTTTGAGGTATTTAGAGACATTCAAAAATATAACACAGCATAATTTTTCCTTATACTGTGGTTGAACGTCAACGTTAAGGCAAATGTGCCATGATGAACAATTTATATTATATACTTGTCATTTTAAATTATTCGATTAATGTCAATGTACTAATGTTCACAGTTAACATAGAAAATCATTATTCCAATGCAGATTATTTAAATTTATTTTACAACCATGGAGAATGTAATCGAATTATTAGTAGAACATGTAGAAGGTTTAATAAGTTAAATCATAATCTGCCACCCATGGGTGAAAAGAAGTTTAGAAGGATTGAGTTAAATTTCCTAGAATTTGGTACATTTAAAGCACCCAAAGTGAATCCCAGTCCAGTGACTAGAGATGAAGATAACGAAATAACTGTCCTGGCTTATTTCGAAGCATATACACATGCCTCTATTTACACTGGAGTGAACGACATACATATTCCTTACTCCTCTGTAGAAAGACTCTTGTGGAAGCACAAAATTCACAACTGTAAGTTTACTTTAGTGCAAGCTCCGCATCCAGAAGATGCTAGTAAAAGGTCCAGTTTTGTGAAACGATGTTAATTCATATTCAAGGAGATGATGACTTTAAAAAAAATTATATGGGCTGATGAATCGAAATTTTCTCATAAAGAAGGTTTCAATAGACATAAGAGTCATGTTTGGGCAAATCAAAACCCCCATGCTATTAGGGAAAGGGGATTTCAAATAAAATTTAGTTTCGATGTGTTTTGTTTATTGAAAGGTAATAACTTTTATTATCATATTTATGATGGAACCTTAACTTCTAATCGTTACATGGAAATATTAAGAACAATAGTTACAGACTTTTTAGATAATTTACATTATCAGAATATAGAACTTGTTGGTATCAACATGACGGAGCTTCTACTCACTTTACACGAGAAATATCTAACACACTCGATGATCTATTTGAAGATAGATGGATTGGAAAGTGCGGTCCCTGGATATGGCCCGCAAGAAGTCCAGATCTTACCCCGCTTGATTTCCATCTTTGGGGAATGATAAAAACCAAGGCATATGAAACGCCCGTCAATTCACGCGAAGAATTAGAGATCAGAGTAAGAAGGGCGTTTGAAGAGTTAGATAGGAATGAGTTCTGTCAGCAACCACTAGCGACATTATGACACGAATATTAAAATAATACTTCCAGGATTTATAAGATTGTATAAGGTAATAATATCACTGTTGTTATCCTTAGAATTTTTTTAATTTTGTAAAAATATTTTAAATACATAATTTTCAAACACAGTAACAATATTCCTTTATTATAATTTTTAACTTGAACACGAAATATTTTTGTTTCTACTGTATTTTTTTTGTTACGTACGAACAAAATGACATCGCCCCGCTAACAATTACTATTTCAAATCAATTTTTAAAGAAAACTGCATGAGATAGGTATAGGGTAATGTATACATAAAAGATAAGGAATTTAACGCTGAATCAGATGCTTAGGACATATGGGTACTGTTCCTTTAAAAAAAACAAGTTATCTATGATTGAAAATTTTCAAATTCAAATGTATGTTATAAATAACAGTTATCTTAAAATCGTACTGTGTTTATAACGGTATATAGGAATTTTTACGCTCTATGGGATAATGAAAACCGCATGTTTCTATCTTGCGTGTTTTTAAAGATATCAGAATTTTTCTAAAGCGCTCCAATTATAATTTTTTCTACAATATCGCGAATAAATCCGAAACGGTACGAACTAGCCCGAATATGTTGTGATCGAAGTGGCCCTTAAATTGAACGTGTAATTCAAAACGCTAATAATATACAGGGTGTTCCATTTAAAATAACAAAGTTTGTGTCGACTTCCGGTATGACTGGAAGTGCAGGCTAATTGAAAACATTTTAGTTAGAAAGATCAGTATCAAAACATGCAGATACCAATTTTTAGAATTTAAATAGTAATCTGCGCTCATTTGAAAAATTTTTCCGAAGGTCCTACCATTGTTATATCTGTGTAATTTTTGAATGAGAGTTCACTAATAAACATTGCTACATAAAATGTGGTGTCTGGAAAGTTGCTATATAAGCTCGTACCCAAAGCCAAATGCTGAAAAAATATATATAAAAAGCTGCTTTGTAAAAACCTACAAAAAATTATGATTTGTTAGTTAGCAAACCGGCAACATTGGTCCACATACCCAACCGGTCAGGTTTCACTAAACGCGCTACGCCTTGGGGCCAGCACACGTTCGAAACACCGCAGTTCGTCAGATTATTTCTACATGTCTCTACATTTTCCTCGCTTCATTATGTACCAGCGTTAACTCATAATTAGCTTGGTTTTTATAGTCATCTTTGACTTGCATGAATATGGATACAAATTACACGGTTGGGCATTAATGGATTAAATTATGAAGAACATTTTCTACATCTGTATGCCTAATGAGCAGCCATAATAATCTGGAGCACTTTTTTGGATGTGGTTTCGAAAGAAAGCATTATAACTGTTTTTATATGTTCGTTTGTTATGCGTGTTCGTTGTTAGTTTTTACAAAGTCCATTGGCAATTTGAAAGGTAATTCGCATGGGCTGTTATCGATTGCTTGTATATATAATTTCGAACGACAATTAGAGCTAATGGCTTTGTTGAACGATTAAAGGCGTGTATTCTCAAAGAATAATCATGTAGAAGCAATAGATTCATTATTTTTACTGGTTTAGCAAATGGTAAAGATACCTTCGGGTGATGAAAATGTGGCTCCAACCTAACTAACCGTACACTATCTAGGACTAGCCAGGCCATATTAGAAACGATCACTTATTAAAAAATATGAGACAAATCTTAAAGCATTAAGATAACTTTGAAGAATTGGTAAAAATCGCAGATGATTCAAATACACTAATATGTATGTATGTACATTATACTGAGTGGCCTCGGCATTAAGCCATTAGCTCATCATACCCAAATATACAATCGGTCAACCGCACAATTAACGATGGATATTTAAAAATTGTCAAACCATTATATTTTACATTGACATATTTACTTATTTTAACATTTGATCTAACTTAATCTAAAACCTAATGTATATCGACTTTTAGCTTTGTTAATATTTAGCTATTTTTAATATCTTGTATTCTCTCTTTGTTTCCTTTTTTCTTTTTTTTCCTTGACTTAGGGACCAAACAGGGACACAATATATTCACGCGCTAGGGGCCAATCTAGGCGAGTTTCAGATACATTCAGACGTAGACCCAGGAAATACACCAATAGAAAGACGAAGAAAAGTGTGCTGGAAATGAGAGAAAAAAGATGAATAAAACAGTTTTTTATGTCACATACCTGACACTGAAGATACATAGTATTTTACTTCAATATTTAAAAAATTCTGAACGCAGCAAGTGCGTAATGGTAGTAAATTTTCATGAAAACCTTTTTACTAGCAAACGTGTCAACCTTTTAATGAAATCAGGCATCAAATTTAGTTACCAGTACAACTGTTATTGTACAAACAGTGTACCAACACTTGAAGCAGAGAGCATGCCCTTCACTGCTGAAACACACAATACAAGGTGTTCTCTTTGACAATATTAAGTTACACAATTTAAATTTGTTCAAGTTCGGTCACTACTTAAGAGCGCCATGTGTACGGCTTCACGACTTTTTCGACGATTACTATAAACGGAAAGCTCTCTAAATGCGTCATTTTCATGGGGCTCTGCTATTTATTGGTAAAAAGGCCATATCATAATTTTGGTATGTGCCAAACATGTGAAAAATTGCAGATCAATTGAGATAACACGAAAACGATGAAAGATATTGAATTTGTTCTTTACAAACATGCATTACAGTTCCATTGAACATGCAAAAAATGCAAGAATATAAGGAGTGTTCGATTAAAAAAAAAAAGAAAAAGTATATCACCAACGACTCATCAGTTTGTGATTGTCAAAATAATTTTATGAGATGCAGCTCAAGACACATCATAATTAACGTGTATAGTCTTTTCTCGTATCTTGTATAATAACCCCTATATTGAGCTTTATCTTAGACGTCCGTCACCCTGTATATATGTAAACATATAAAAACTGAATCTAGCCACGGATGTGGGTTCTAGGGCGCCTAGTTCGCACTGGTTTGAAGAAATCTTTACAAAATTCAAAATCGGCGTTCTCCTCATTAGCGAATTTTTTCCATGAATATTCGCCAAAAATTAGAGACTATTTAACCATAAACTTTATAATTGAAACTACTTCCAAACGATCAGAGAAAAAGTGTCTTTAAAATAAATTTTCTGCGAGTATTTTCGTGAAATGAGGGACAATGACAGATGAAGTTGACACTTAAGGCTTTGTAAAACACACTCCTTGCGACATTTTCTCTACATAACCCGTATTCGTTTCAGGTTGCTTAACAATTGCCAGTTTTTCGTTTCAAATCGCGGCTTTGAGGTTTTAAGAAGAAAAACTAAAATTTGCAAGGTAATTTTTCTAGTATTTTTTGAACTGACAAGAAACCTAATATAAAATAAACTTTGTCAAACAGAAAAAATATTTGGTTTTGTTTGTTTAAATGCCTATACCTTTTTTCCTTTCAACTTAGAGATTTTAGCATATGATATACTTTTTATAATACAAACCTAGGCACCAAATTTTGTTGTCGTAGCTATGCTATTTTCGGAGGTACAAAGATTTTTTCAAAGAAACTCAAAATTTTCCCGGAAAAACTGTGCTGATTTTTCTGGCTAACAGACTTAATCAAGATACTTACAAGGGAAGGTATCTAAAAATGTGATCAAAATCAGCCCATTAGTTTTTAAATTATGGGTGATCGATATATATATATATATATATATATATATATATATATATATATATATATATATATATATATATATATATATATGTTGCTATGTTATTATAGCTAAACGCAAAATTAAAAACAAACTAAAATATAATATGAGTAAGGCAAACTAATATGCACTACACAAAAACCAAACCGACATACACTAAGATCATAAAGTAACAAATTTGGTTACCAGTATGACATATATGGTAGAAACAATCTACCATATATCATCAAAATAACTTTGTTGTTTGAAAATGTACAAACATTTTTTGAAAACAAACCTAAAATGATCCCGAAAAAACTAGTTTCCTGGCCAGCGAACCTTATAGGTTGATAGCAAATGGAGCTATTTAAAATTGAAGCATTATTAAAAATTCGCTACCATATTGCACTTGCTGCGTATTAAATTTCTTTTCTTACAAACATGCATTATAATTTCGTGTTCGAAATTCGGTACATTAAAGGTCAGCTTAGAACTGGCACGGACCGGCAAATTCGACTATCCAGTTAAAACAAAGCATTGCTTAATCTATTTGAACAGAGCAGATATTAACAAAAATTCGCTACCCTAACGCACTTGCTGAGTCCCGAATTTCTTTCTTTGCAAACATGCATTACAATTACGTGATAGAAATTCGATACATTAAAGGTCAGCTCAGAACTGGCATGGGCCGGAGGAATCCGACTACCTAATTAAAGCAAGGCATTGTTTAATCTATTTGAACTGAGCAGATTTTTTTAAAAATCGCTACCATAACGCACTTACTGTATCCCGAATTTCTTTTTGGCACGGTTCGGGGGAATCCGACTATCTAATTAAAACAGAGTAATGTTTAATCTATTTGGACTGAGCAGATCTTCCTGGCTAACCAACTTATTTAAGCAACTTGCAAAAGTAAGGTACTCACAAAATTTGATCGTCATCGGCGCATTATTTTTTGAGTTGCCGGTGTGATATATATATATATATATATATATATATATATATATATATATATATATATATATATATATATATATATATATATATATATATATAAACATATAAAGTCTAAAACGGACCTCGGATTTTGGTCCCAGGGGTCCTAAATAGCTCTCATTTTGTAGAATTTTTTTTAAAGAAAATTCACTAAAAATAGTGCTGCAAATTGAATCATAACTTCCACATAGCTGAAATAAAAAATATACTCTCCTCAGAAAGACATTCTCGTGAAATGAGTTAAGGGTCCATGACTAAAGCGATCTTACTAAGTGAATATTGGAACCTGTGATGAGTACTGATAAGTACACTTGGAGAACCCAAATCACCACAACACATTTTAAAAGACCTGACGATCGTTGCACTAACCAAGTTAGCGTCATCAGAGGATAAAACATTCAGAATGTTTTATCCTCTGATGACGCTAACTTGGTTAGTGCAACGATCGTCAGGTCTTTTAAAATGTGTTGTGGTGATTTGGGTTCTCCAAGTGTACTTATAAAGCGATCTTACCCAAAAACCATTCGAAGCGTTCTTTGTCGGGTGCTAACTGGATACCAAATTTGAAGATGATATCTCAATTCGTTCGCACGTTATTGCACTTACTAACCGACCGACCGACAGACAAAATAATTTACGTTCCGGATCAAGTTTTCTATATGTTTTGAGACTTTTTACACCGCTGTATATATATATATATATATATATATATATATATATATATATATATATATATATATATATATATATATATATAAATTACTGAGTCTTGCAAAGGGTTCTAAGGGCCCGAATTCGAGACCATTTAAACACATTTTTTTTTAATTCGAAAGTCGTTACTTCTCTATAACCTAAATTTTCTTGATTAAAATTCGCTTAAATGACAAAGCCAAATTTCGTCAATAGAATGTCGTGTAAATCTGTGCTAGAAGAGGTGTAAGAGAAGGAATGTGTATGCTGTGATAATTTGAGGAAGGACAGGGAAAATTTGTGTGGCCTATTCTAATACATATTAACTTTCTGACTATTATATTCGAAGGACATATAGATGGAAAAGAGAATCAACAAATCTAGTTCAATTGAGGAAGCGCGGAAGCTAAAATAAAACATAAAGAGCCCCGTAATGACTATTTTGTCAACTAATACTATCTTATTATATGACCACCCGTTAGAAGCTATTTAAGCTAAAAGTCTGTATAAATTATTACACATATAAATAACCTTAACGCGCAGAGAAACCTTTGCCGTAACTATGCGTTATGAAAGTATAATGAAGATATATGCATAAGTCGGTGCAAATGATGTGGTCCGCATGTACGTACCTAGTTAGTTAATTTAATGAAATTAGGAGGCAACTTATAATTTCAAACATTTTGTTTTCCCAGTGTACTCCGCACGGTGAAAACCACAAAGCAAATGCAAGATGCATTTTTCATATATGTGCTTATTACTTCCGTTTTACAGGTTGCAGCCTGAGTGGATGTACATTTTTCCTGAGTTTTGCCGGTGAATAAATATCAATTAACTTTTATTAAAAGAGTGTGGAAGATAATTAAATGGAAACCTCGTTTACTCTGCTGATATACCTAATGCAAAAGCATTGTATACATTTAAATAAAAACCAGATGCATTTAGGCATCTGTACCAGCAATTTTATATTTTATACTAAAATATGGTTATAGAATTCTTATTTACATTCAGTGAAGGAGAAGAAAAAGTTCGGGACGCAGCGAGTGCGTTATGGTAGCTAATTTTCATTAAATGCTTCAAATTTTAAATAACTCAATAATTATATTTTATATTAACCTAGAAAGTTCAATTTTGGTCCGTAGTAAAGTCTTTCCCAAAACAACATATCCACCATATTTAATCAAGATAGCTTTGCAATTTTCGAAGATAAAATTTATATATATATATATATATATATATATATATATATATATATATATATATATATATATCTTTAGGAATATTGCACTACACTGTAATCACTTTTAAATATACACTTTATTTGTTTGCTCTACGTTTGTGATTTCTTATTGGTTTGCGCGGACTGCAGTTTCGAACCGTCCCGGTTCATCAGTAGCGTGCTGATGATGAACCGGGACGGTTCGAAACTGCAGTCCGCGCAAACCAATAAGAAATCACAAACGTACAGCAAACAAATAAAGTATATATATATATATATATATATATATATATATATATATATATATATATATATATATATATATATATATATATATATATAGAGAGAGAGAGAGAGAGAGAGAGATGCATGAATTAGAATGCTTTGCTTATAAAGACTGACGTGGTTCCATATGCGAAAAATAATTAGAAAATTTTGTCATACTTCCTCAAAGCCTTTTAATATACTCTACACAGTCGAAGAATTATTACCATTACCTGTCTTGTTAGTGAATTTTCATTAAGGCAATTCACTAATGGAGAGGTATCGATGGTGAGTCATTCAGAAAATTTCTTCAAATAAACGCGAATTAGGGCCCCTGTAAGACTATTCTTTTCATATAAACATGGGTCCGCAAATCCTTAGTTTTTTAAATACAGCGTGTTAAAATTATTTGTTTTTGTCAGTTTTTTACGAATAAGTCCTAGTCAAATTAACATTTTGACGTGAAAATTGGCGTGTGTGGCATGGGGGTTTTCGAGGGCAAGAAATTTAAATATGTTATTGTTAATAAAACTGCTGGCAGAGGGCGCCACCTGTAAGAAATGGCTTGCATTCAATTGGCTATAATTTTTTGACACCCAGTAATATCGACTTACCGTATAGCTACATTGCAGCCTTTATTAATTGTAAGCAAAAAATGTATACCTGATTTAAATCTCTCAGACACACCATTTTCAAGGTATTTTAATTTTTGTATGTCGATGTCGCTCAAAAATTAATTCTTCGACAAATCATTGGAATACAGTTTTCACCTTTTAATTGCTATCAGCATGTATAAACTTAATTTTCTTATTCTCTAGTTAAATATTAAAATCTTACCAGAAAAAAGAACTGACAAGACACAATCATGAAGATAAAATAAAAAGCCATGATAACAAACTTGGAACAAACCATTTAACAAAGTGGTTTCCATCGTTACGAGACTTGACTTTTGCGTTTTCGTCGTCACATATACCACATTTGACTTTTACGTTTGAGACTACTCACTATTTTTCAGTTTTTAATTTTGTATTGTCTGTAATCTTTCTAATTAAATATGAAAGTCTTTACGAACAATGATCTAACAGTCATGCATGTTATGTATTCGCGGGCTTTTGGTAACTGTTATGAGGCGAAATGACTGTATGAAGAAGCATTCCCAAAATCGGAGAGTTTCAGACAGAAGGGTGTTTTAACAGATTGACATCGGTCTACGAGAAACAGGTACATACTTACATTATCTAATACATCGATTTGTCTCTTTCGAATATATATTTTTTACTAGGTACCGTTAATAAAGTTACTGCTGATCGAGACAGACCACGAAGTGCACGAAATCCGGATTTTGAAAAGGCTGTTCTGGATGAAATTGAACAAAATCCAACAATAAGTACTAGAAAAATGGCCAATCATCTGGAAGCATCCAATGCAACGATATGGCAAGTTCTTCACGTGCAACTATTGCCTCCATATCACATCCAACGTGTGCAGGCACTATCGCCTGAAAGAGATTTTATACCTCGCCTACAATTTTGACAATGGTTCTTCAACGTAATAATGTAAAAAACTTGTTGAATTGTGTATTGTTCACTGACGAGTCTAGATTTAGGTGCGACGGGATCGTCAATTTTCGTAACAGTCATATTTGGGATGACGAAAATCCCCACGCAGTTTTTGAAAGGCATAATCATCAGCAATTTTCCTTAAATGTATGAGCTGGAATTGTAGGGTGTAATTTGATAGAACCAATTTTTTTACCTCACAGACTTAATGCTACAAGTTATCTTGAATTCCTGAAAAATCAACTAAATGGGTTATTAGACAATGCACCCCCTTGACATAAGACATAACCTGTGGTTTATGCATGACGGAACCCCCCCACATTTCGCCCTAAATGTCAGAAATGGATCGGACGCGGTGGACCGCAGCCATGGCCGGCTCGACCCCCTGATTTAAATCCTATGGACTTTTATTTATGGGAGCATCTCAAAAGTATTGTTTGTGAAGCAAATGTTGAAAATTTTGATGATCTGCAGCAAAGAATTGTACTTGGATTCAAACAAATTAGAAATACACCAGAAATATTTCACAGAGTACGACGTTGTATGCTCCGCAGAATACGAAAGTGGACGGTGGCCATTTTGAACATTTATTGTAGTCAGGTATCATAATATGTTATAACCTGTTTCATTTGTTGTTTAATTTGTTATTAAAATTTGTAGACAATACAATTAATTACTTGAGAAAAATTTATTTTTGAGCGACATCGACATACAAAAATTGATATATCTCGAAAATGGTGTGTCTGAGAGATTTGGATCAAATATACATTTTTTGTTTACAATTGATAAGGGCTGCAATGTAGCCATACGATAGGTCGATATTACTGGGTGTAAAAAAAGTATAGCCAATTAAATCCAAGCCATGTCTTACAGGTGCCCCCCTCTGCCAGCAATGTTATTAACAATAATATATTTAAATTTATTGCCCTCAACAACTCCCGCATGCCAATTTTCACATCAAAATTTTAATTTGACTCAGACTTATTCGTGAAAAACTGACAAAAACAAATAACTTTAACACGCTGTATTTAAAAAACTAAGCATTTGCGGACCCATGTTTATATGAAAAAGCTCGAGACGCAGCAAGTGCGTTATGGTAGTGAACTATTATTACATGTTTCAAATTTGAATAAGTTAATTTTCTATAAACTTAGAAAGTTTAATTTCAGTATGTAGTAAGGTCTTTCCTAAGGCAAGATGTCCACTAAATTTCATTAAAACAACGTTGTAATTTCGGGGAAAAAATTTTTGTTCAAAAGAAAACTTAAAATTTGAATAACTCAATTTTGTATTAACTTAGAAAGTTTAATTTTCGTACTTAGTAAGGTCTCTTCCAAGGCAACATATGTAGTAAATTTTATTAAAACAGCTTTGTTATTTTCGGAGAAAAAAAATTTTTTCGAAAGGAAACCAAAATTTTTCCGGAAAACCTCGTCAGATTTTCCTGGCTAACGAACTCATCCAAGTCATTAATAAAAGAATGGCACTTGCCGAGTTTTATCGAAATCGGTTAATAATTTTTTGCGTTATGAGACGGAGACGTGTATATATATATATATATATATATATAAATTTATACTGACCCCGGATATGGGTTCTAGGCGTCCTAGTTCGCGCTCATTTGAAAAAAATTTTGCAAAGTCTCAACGTCGATACCTCTCTATTAGTGATTTTTTTTAAATAAAAATTCACTAAAAATAGTCATTGCTGAATTTTTAAAGAAAACACACTACGAACAGATCAGAAATCACAGTAGCCTTCTCTCTCAAACATAATAATAAGGAAACGTCACAAATTTCTATTCCAAGAGTAGCTACGAATTTAAAGCTTATTTTTATGAATAACAAACAACAGCAATTATATGTACTAGGTAGGTATCTCTAGCTGAAGGTTACCTACCATATCTTAATAAATATCTTAATCTAGGTAGGTATATTATAGTAAAGTATCCATTGCGAATGTTATAGGCGCAATTAATTTACTTCAATACAGTTGCAACTACATACGCTAAACTACAGTCTTAAGTGAAAGCAGAATTCGTGAGAACTAATTACATGCGGGAGCAATACCTATAGCTAAACTTTTCATTAAATTTTGTGAAGAAACCAGAACATTCAATATTACTATTCAATTGATAAAAACATTAAATTAAACGTAAAACTCACCACAACGTCGATCCCAATGTTGCAGCTCCATCACACAAAAACACACTACTTACACACCGAAAGCACTATTTATTCGAAATTAATTAGGATAAAACTAATAAGCATTTTTCTAACTTACAGGTTATAATAACGTAGATAAAACAGTTCGATTTTCGGAATTTTACTGTTAAAATCGAATTCGTAAAATTTATTTTAATAATTATTCATATAATTCACTATTTAGACAGATAACTAATTCAAATCTAATATAAATACTGCCAAACTTCCTCAGAATAATATGCATCTCAGGTTTAAATTGATTAAATATCATTTAACATTAAAAAATATCAAAATACAGTTAACATATGTCACCGTGTCGCAAAACCAACAATCGCCACGATACTTCTGGATTAACATTGCATCTAACTTTTTACAAAACTGTACAAAAACAGTAGAAGTCCTTAGTAACCATAGCAACAGTGCACAAAGAGCATAAATGATCATAACATATTAGGTTATGACAATCACATTACCAAAGAATAGTGTATGCAATATTGACCCTAATCGGCATCAAACTTCTCTTTATTACTACAAACAATCATTGTATTATTGCTTTGTTAGGAACCGATCTAGCTTTAAAAGGGAAACGTAACAATATTTAAGCGATGATACTCTGAATTGCATGTGATTTTGACATTGTTAGTCGTTAAATTTAGATAAAAAGACATGGCGTGATTAAATCAAATAGCCCTTCATATAATGCAACTTTTCGCCGGCAACCCTTTTACGTGTAGTAGGCTCTGCAATGTGCAACTAGCGCCGTGTCTGGTATCTCCTGACATTTTAAGTTCTGTTTATATTTATTATTGTGAGTTCTTAAAGTGTTTAGCGGGAAAATAATAAAACCTTGTCTTATAATGAATCAAATCTTATTGAAGTTATCACACGATTATTATAATAATTACGCGTTTCGATGAGTGAAGATTGGAACCCGTGATGAGCACTGATAAGTACAATTCGGAGAACCCGATTCATTACGATACAATTTTTTGGACCTGATGATCGTTTCATTAGAGAGATAGTCAGGTCTAAAACAGGTTCGAGGCGGAGCAAGTGCGTTATGGAAGCGAATTTTCATTAAATGCTTCAAATTTGCATAAGTCAATTTTCTATAAACCTAGAAATTTGAGTTTTGGTACTTAGTATATATATATATATATATATATATATATATATATATATATATATATATATATATATATATATATATATATATATATATATATACATATACATATATATATATATATATATATATATATATATATATATATATATATATATATATATATATATATATATATATATATACAGTGTGCAACAGCCAAATGGAATAAATTCGATAACGGATAAATGAGGACGTGTTGGGAAAAACGCTTGGACACGTCGATTTGTATTTTTAACTGCGCATCTTTTTCAAGAAAAAAAAATTATTTAGGGTGCGTCATGTGACAGTGGCCAATACCAACTTTCTTATTTTAAATACAAGCCCCTGTATATTATTAATTTTTTGGATTCTTCAGAAAATTCTAGACATAATTCATGTACAATGTCCTATACCTATCTTCAACTGTTTCGGAAATATTAAGTATTTTCAGATTTATTACAAAAATTAACATTAAAAATAGAAAATTATTTTATTTCACAAATTCTAATAAGAAATACTGATTATTTCTTAATAATTTAAAAAAACAAAAAAAAATTAATGTCAATGTAGTAAATGTTCAAATTGCTCGCCACGAACATCTTGGCAACATGCTAATCTGGTATAGAAATGTCTTCTAACATTACTCAACATCTCAGGCGTGACTGATCTAATCGCAAGCGTGATTCGTCTTTTTAAGTCATCTAAGTTGAGGGGCTTAGTTTTGTATACAATACTTTTGACATATCCCCACAAAAAGTAGTCTAATAGCGACAGATCAGGAGATCGTGCTGGCCATTCTATCGATCCGCGCCTCCCTATCCACCGATTTGGAAAAATTTGGTTCAGGTACTGCCGGACATTGATTTGGTAATGGGGCGGTGCTCCATCTTGCTGAAACCATATTTTATTGGCAGGAACTTGTGGGTTTGCTGGATCTGGATATAAGTTTGTCAAAGTTGGCACGACATTATTTTGGAGCAGTTCTAAATATTTATCCCCATTCAAGTTGCCATCAATGAAAAAGGGACCTACGATATGATTTCCAACAATTCCTGCCCAAACATTAACTTTTTCAGGATATTGCGTATGTTCCTCTCTCATCCAATGAGGATTCTCATTAGACCAATAGCGGCAATTTTGACGATTAACATGACCGTGAAGTGTAAATGTGCTCTCATCAGAAAACAAAACATCTTCTAATTGGATCACATTGTTATCTAACATTGCCATCATTTGTTCACAAAAATACGTTCTCCTATCGAAATCGTCCTCCATGAGCTCCTGAGTTGGTATCATTTTATAGGGATGCATTTTACTTTCCTTTAATGTTCGAAAAATTGCTGTGTGGCTAACGTTGAATAGTTGGGCTGCTTGTCGACCAGAAGTATGTGGGTTTTCTTGAAACTCAAGCGTAATATCCAATTTCGTATCATCACTTACTGCATTGGCAGCTACTTTTTTTATCTGTCTCACATGACCAAGCTCGCGAAACTGCTTTTCTATTTTGCTAATTGTTCCTTGGGATACAGGCGGCAAATTTGGAAATTTTTCGTGAAATAAGCGAGACACTTCCATCTGTGTCCGTGTGTTATCTCCATAACCAATCATTTGTAGAATGGTTATTTTGTGCATTTCTGTTAAATGAACCATTTTTCTGATATTATTACGTACAGTTAACGAAATTCAAACGACAATAGCACTGACACTAATCACTACTGTCATGCAGGCAGACAACAAGTTGCTAAGGCTACGAGTTTTATACGAACAGAAAGAAAACTGTTTTTGTTTTTGTTTCATTTCATATCAGTAAAAAGAAACGCAGGAATGGTTTTTGTTTACTTTCTCATTATCAAGAGCTGAATGGGAAATAAGTATTGAATGCAATGTAGCGAATTTGTGAAATAAAATAATTTTCTATTTTTAATGTTAATTTTTGTAATAAATCTGAAAATACTTAATATTTCCGAAACAGTTGAAGATAGGTATAGAACATTGTACATGAATTATGTCTAGAATTTTCTGAAGAATCCAAAAAATTAATAATATACAGGGGCTTGTATTTAAAATAAGAAAGTTGGTATTGGCCACTGTCACATGACGCACCCTATATAATTTTTTTTTCTTGAAAAAGATGCGCAGTTAAAAATACAAATCGACGTGTCCAAGCGTTTTTCCCAACACGCCCTCATTTATCCGTTATCGAATTTATTCCATTTGGCTGTTCCACACTGTATATATATATATATATATGTCTGATAACTCAAAACATAATTAACCGATTTCGATGAAACTTGACAAGTGCCTTTCTTTTATTAATGTCTTGGATGAGTTCGTTTGTCAGGAAAATCGGACAGGGTTTTCCGGGAAAATTTTGAGTTTTCTTTCGAAAATTACAAAGCTGTTTGGGAGAGACGTTACTACGTACCAAAGTTTATAGAAAATTTAGTTATTCATAATTTGAATTTTTTTTTCGAATTTTGTTTTCTCCGAATCTGACAAATTAATTTTAATGAAATTTGGTGGATATCTTGCCTTAGCAAAAGCCTTACTACATACCAAAGCTAAACTTTACAAGTTTATAGAAAATTGAGTTATTCAAGTTTGAAGCATTTAATAAAAATTCACTACCATAACGCACTTGCTGCGTCCCCAATTTTTTTTTAATATGAATATGGGTCCGCAAATGGTTAGTTTTTTAAATACATGTTAAAGTTATTTGTTTTTATCAGTTTTTCACGAATAAGATCGAGTCAAATTAAAATTTTGACGTGAAAATTGGCATGTGGCGGTTTTCAAGGGCATGAAATTTAAATATATTATTGTTAATAACACTGCTGGCAGAGGGGGCCACCTGTAAAACATGGCTTGCATTCAATTGGCTATAATTTTTTGACACCCAGTAATATCGACCTACCGTATAGCTACATTGCAGCCCTTATCAATTGTAAGCAAAAAATGTATATTTGATCCAAATCTCTTAGACACACCATTTTCGAGATATTTCCATTTTTGTATGTCGATGTCGCTCAAAAATTAATTTTTCTCAAGTAATTGTATTGTCTGCAAATTGTCAACAACAAATAAAAAAGCTTATAATATTTATGATACCTGACTACAATAAATGTTGAAAATGGCCACCCTCCACTTCAATACACTTTCGTATTCTGCGGAGCATACAACGTCGTACTCTGTGAAATATTTCTGGTGTATTTCTAATTTGTTCGCATCCAAGTATAATTCTTTGCTGCAGATCATCAACATTTTCAGCATTTACTTCATAAACAATACTTTTGAGATGCCGCCATAAATAAAAGTCCATAGGATTTAAATCAGGGGATCGAGCAGGCCATGGCTGAGGTACACCGCGTCCGATCCAACTGCATCCAACAGTATTGCTTAGGTAATTTCTGACATTTAGGTCGAAATGTTGGGGGGGGGGGTCCGTCATGCATAAACCACAGGTTATGTCTTATGTCAAGAGGTACATTTTCTAATAACCCATTTAGTTGGTTTTGCAGGAATTCAAGATAAGTTGTAGCATTAAGTCTGTGAGGTAAAAAAAATTGGCCCTTTTAAATTACACCCTACAATTCTAGCCCACACATTTAAGGAAAATTGCTGTTGATGATGCCTTTCAAAAACTGCGTGGGGATTTTTGTCAGCCTAAATATGGCTGTTACGAAAATTGACGATCCCGTCGCGCCTAAATCCAGACTCGTCAGTGAACAATACACGATTCAACAAGTTATCTACATTATTATGTTGAAGAACCCATTGGCAAAATTGTAGGCGAGGTATAAAATCTCTTTCAGGCGATAGTGCCTGCACACGTTGGATGTGATATGGACGCAATTGTTGCTCGTGAAAAACTCGCCATATCGATGCTCCCAGATGATTGGCCATTTCCCTAGTACTTATTTTTGGATTTTGTTCAGTTTCATCCAGAACAGCCTCTTCAAAACCAGGATTTCGTGCACTTGGTGGTGTGCCTCTATCAGCAGTAACTTTATTAAGGGTACCTGGTAAAAAATTATTTATATTCGAAAGAGACAGATAATGTTAGTATGTATCTCTCAGATGGATGTCAATCCGTTGAAACATCCTTCTGTCTGAGATTCTCCGATTTGGGGAGGCTTCTTCATACAGTCGTTTCGCCTCATAACTGTTACCAAAAGCCTGTGAATACATAACATGCATGTCTGTTAGTTCATTGTTGGTAAAGACTTCCATATTTAATTAGAAAAATTACGGACAATACAATTAATTACTTAAAAATAGTGAGTAGTCTCAAACGTAAAAGTCAAATGTAGTATATGTCACGACGAAAACGCAAAAGTCAAGTCCCGTAACGATGGAAACCACTTTGTTAAATGGTTTGTTCAAAGTTTGTTATCATGGATTTTTATTTCATCTTCATGATTGTGTCTTGTCAGTTCTTTTTTCTGGTAAGGTTTGAATTTTTAACTAGAGAATAGGAAAATTAAGTTTATACACACTGATAGCAATTAAAAGGTGAAAAATGTATTCCTATGATTTGTCGCAGAATTAATATTTGAGCGACATCGACATACAACAATTGAAATAGCTCGAAAATGGTGTGTCTGAGAGATTTGGATCAAATATACATTTTTTGCTTACAATTGATAACGTAGCTATACGGTATGTCGATATTACGGGGTGTCAAAAAATTATAGCCAATTGAATGCCAGCCCCATGTCTTACAGGTGGCGCCCACTGCCAGCAGTGTTATTAACAATAACATATTTAAATTTCTTGCCCTTGAAACCCCCACATGCCAATTTTCACGTCAAAATTTTAATTTGACTCGGACTTATTCGTGAAAAACTAACAAAAACAAATAATTTTAACACGCTGTATTTAAAAAACTAAGCATTTGCGGACCCATGTTTATATGAAGAAATAGTCTTATTTTTTTGTGTTGAATGTGCACCTGTAATATAGACCATCATTTTTGAAAACCGTATATATATATATATATATATATATATATATATATATATATATATATATATATATATATATATATATATATATATATATATATATATATATATATATATATACATATAAACATTTAAAAAGTCAAACGGACCTTGGTTTCGGGTTCTAGGGGCCCAAATTCGCGCTCATTTGAAAAAATGTTTGCAAAGCCTCACCATCCTTACCTCTTTATTAGCGATTTTTTTAGTAAAATTCGCTGAAAACTGTATTGTGATGAACTGGGTTGTCCAAGTTGTACTTCTTACGCATTCCTTTAGTGATATAATACTTGTAGTTCACTACCATGCGTTAGATTCATTTATAGTTTATTTTAGCCGCAGCTATGTTGTTATAAACGATGTACCTACCTACTTCTTTAAAGTTACATAATGTTTGGTGATTAGTAAATTTGTTTATAGTAAATTAGATTATCAATTAGTTTAGTAGAATATTGCATGTGTAAAAGCAAACCAAGAGTGCCTGTGTTTATAGGTTTTTTTGTGTAGTGTTTCAATTGGTTCTCGAAAGAGCTGGTTTTTTAAATTGATTCGAGCAAGTGGTGCTTTTAGTGAGTGTTGGTCTTATGTGCAATGGGACTGGAAAACCGGGGTAAGTTTCTTTTAATTTGATATTTTTAGTGAATTTTCATAGAAAAAATTCATTAATGGGGAGATCCCGACTTTTGAATTTTCAAAAAATATCTTCAAATGATCGCAAACTAGAACCCCTAGAAACCATATCTGGTGTCAGTCTAGATTCTGATATGTTTGTTTACATATATATATATATATATATATATATATATATATATATATATATATATATATATATATATATATATATATATATATATATATATATATATATATATATATATATATATATATATATATATATAGGGTGGCGCATTGAAAACGAAACAGACCGATTTGCGTCCAGAGACAATTTTTTTTTAAGAAACGCTGAAACATGTCCCCCTCAATATTGAAATTGACGTGTTTCAGCGTTTCTTAAAAAAAAATTGTCTCTGGACGCAAATCGGTCTGTTTCGTTTTCAATGCGCCACCCTATATATATATATATATATATATATATATATATATATATATATATATATATATATATATATATATATATAGGGTGGCGCATTGAAAACGAAACAGACCGATTTGCGTCCAGAGACAATTTTTTTTTAAGAAACGCTGAAACACGTCAATTTCAATATTGAGGGGGACATGTTTTGATATAAAACGCAACTTTTTCACATCAACACCTTAAGGGTGGTGATAATAACCCTTATATTTTAAATAGGGAACATGGGTCGAATGCTACATCGTTTGAAAGCTCTTTCTTTTCTGAATTCAGCACACTAATTTTTTTGGAAGTTTTATCAACTCGTTTAAAATTTATTCACAGTTGAAGATGCGAAAACGCATTTCACTCATTCCGATAAGAAATGTGCTGGTAGTCAATGTTTTGTTGGTTTGTAGACAAAAAATGGACTATCAGAACATTTCTTATCGGAATGAGAGAAATGCGGTTTATTATTTCAGTTTATCGGGCGGGTTGATACTTGATAGTACTACGGAAAATTAATTTCACAATGGTGTATTCTGTAGAAGAAAGAGTTGATATAATTACTCTTTTTTCCAAAAACGATGACTGTGACAATCATACCGCAAATTTTTTTAATGGACGACATCCGAACAGACATGTTAACAAAAAATACATTTTGGAGTTAGTTGTAAAGTTTCGACAAAGTGGTTCAGTAGAAGAAAAAACGGGATCCTGAACGTGAATTTCCGGTTAGAAATTGAGATTACTGAGATTGAAGTTTTAGGACAAATTGCTGCAGATCCAATTTTGAGCACGAGAAAATTGGCTACTGTTTCAAACATCAAAAGAAGAACTATTCAGAGAACATTGAAGCATCATAAATTTCACCCGTATAAAATTCATCTTGTACAACAACTGAATGAGGATGATTTTGATCGGCGGCTGGAGTTTTGTGAAGTTATGACTGCACGAATGAAGCTGATAACGGGAACTTTCTGTTCAATATCTGTTTTTCAGACGAGTGTACGTTTTTATTAAACTCTACAATCAATAGTCATAATTGTCGTTATTGGTCAGATAATAATCCAAGAAATTTTCACGAAGTCCACACTCAAACTCCACAGAAATTGAATGTCTGGACTGGCATTTTTGAAGACCGTTTAATCGGACCAATTTTTCTTGATGGCAATTTAAACGGCGAAACGTATTTGGAGAAGATATCGTTTACCCTCTACTAATTGACATTGTTGAAAATGATGTTCGCTATCAAGAAAATCAATTAGTGGATCAACAAGATTGAGCTCCTCCCCATTTTTCACAACGTGTTGGGGAGCTTTTGAACAGAGAGTTTCCAGAGCAATGGATTGGGCGTAGAGGTGCTATTGAGTGGCCCCCTAGATCACCGGATTTAACTCCTTTAGACTTCTTTCTATGGGGCCATTTAAAGAGTAGGATTTACGCAGCAGAACCGGAGTCTCTGGAAGAATTACGACGACGCATTGTTGAAGGATGCCGTCTAATATCCCACAAATGCTCCAGAATTTCAGAGCTCGTTTTGAACAAAATTTCTACTTTTGTATGGAAGCTGGTGGTCAACAATTTGAACACTTACTTAACTGAATAAACATTTTTGAACGTTTGGTTTTGTTTTTTAGTTTTTTTTAACGAAAAATTGACTAATTAGTGCATTTCTTGTCACAATGAATGAAATACGTTCTTGCAACTCCAACTGTGAATAATTTTTAAACGAGTTGATAAAACTTCCAAAAAATTTTGTGTTCTGAATTCAGGAAAGAAAGAGATTTCAAATGATGTAACACTCGACCCATGTTCCCTATTTAAAATATAAATCAACCCTTAAGGGGTTGATGTGACAAAGTTGAGTTTTATGTCAATATCCCCCTCAATATTAAAATTGACGCGTTTCAGCGTTTCTTAAAAAAAATTCTCTGGACGGTCTGATTCGTTTTCAATGCGCCAGCTTATATATATATATATATATATATATATATATATATATATATATATATATATATATATATATATATATATATATATATAGAGTGTTCCACTGTAGGTGGCGACAATTCATTATTTCATAACGGATACGCCGATTTTAAATTTTTTTTTAAACAAAGTACTTCAAAAGCTCCACATTCTGGTATGAAATATTTTAATATTCGCTTTTTCCATAGCCTACGACGCTAACAAATAAGACACCAAAAATGACTAAAGCGTATTAGGCATTTTCTAACGAAAAAAACAAATATCTCTGTCGATTTTGAGTACATCTCTTAGCCACAAATCCCAAGTTTCCATATTGTAACTTATACAGAATGTTCACAACTTGAGTGCGAAAAATAAAAAATCGACTTTTTTGGAGTGCCCTGTGCAAACGCTACTGAGTGTCTTGCAAATATTAGATTTCCAATGGGTTAAGAGTCACCTAGTGTATAAATTCACACAATATCATTCGCATATCTTATACAGAGTGTTCATAATAAAAACGGAAACATACCCTTATGCAATTTATTACCCAATTTGGACTTTGATCGGACTAGCATTTTTAATTTTGGGAAGACACCACTCCATTATTTCTGAAAGTAGCTAGGTGTAGATTGGATTTATGATGAGCACTAATAAGTACACTTGGAGAACCCAAATGACCACAAGACATATTTGTAAAGCCCTGACGATCCTTTCACTAACAAAGTTTGCGTCATCAGAGGATGGAAAATTATATTTTTCATCTTACTTATCAGTGCTCATCGCAGGCTCCAATCTTCGCTTAGCTACTGTCAGAAATAATGGAGTGGTGCCTTCCCAAAATTTTAGATGCTGGTCCGATGAAACTCCAAATTAGGTAATACATTGCAAAAGGATATGTTTCCGTATTTATTATGAGCCCTCTGTAAAAGATATAAGGATGATATTGTGCGAATGGATACACTAGGTGACTCTTAATCCACTGGCATTCTAATGTTTGCAAAATACTCAGTAGCATTTACACAGGGCATTCCAAAAAGTCGAATTTTTCATTTTTTGCACTTAGGTTGTGAACACTCTGTATAAGTTACGATATTGAAACTTGGGATTTGTGGCTTACATATGTGCCTAAATCGATAGAGATATTTGTTTTTTGCAAGACAATGCCTTATATGCTTTAGTCATTTTTGGGGTCGGATTTGTTATCGTAGTAGGCTACGAAAAGAGCGAATATTAAATTAATGCATACCAGGATGTAGTGCTTTTGGAGTACTTTATACAAAAGACATTTTCTCTAATCGACCTACGCATTATGAGAAAATGAATTGTCGCCACTTAAAGTAAAAAATATATATATATATATATATATATATATATATATATATATATATATATATATATATATATATATGTTCGGAAAGATTTCCGCGGGCTTTAATGTGAGATATACTTTGTTCTCGAGTTGAACCGCGTCCAGAGTTTATTAAAACTCGACGTTTCGGCTCACTCTTAGGCCTAGGGTTGAACACACTGAGACCTTAGAGACGATCTTCGGCGAGATTTGGGGAGTAGGCAAATTGAGGCCCCGTAATCAAACTACAAGAACCCAACCCACCTTTGTCCACCGCTCTAAGGAGTAGGCAGATTGAGGTCTTAGAGTTCATGTCCTTACATATTTCCTTTAGGTCTTGAAAATAACTACAAAACAAGAACCTAAACGTCGAGCTGTAATAAATTCTGGACGCGGTTCAACCCGAGGACCAAGTATATCTCACAAATATATATATATATATATATATATATATATATATATATATATATATATATATATATATATATATATATATAGAGAGAGAGAGAGAGAGAGAGAGAGACAGAGTAAATATGGCGCCCGGTGTGGTAGCTTTGTCTGACGCTGCTCCTAAATTTGCGAATAAATGTCGGAAGTGGAAAAAGAAAATTGGTCAAAGGTGTGATATTGAGTCATGTGATAGTTCGATACATTTTAAGTGTTAGCAAACGTGTCGGAGAAAAGTGAGGAAAGTGCGAAATTTAGGTGTTCAGACTGTGCAAGTAATAACGTAAACAATATGGATGACTCTCAAGTACCGTTTGAAACAATAATTGGTAATGACGATCGGGACTCACAGTCCGTAAGTTATTTTCATGAAATCTATAACAATATATTGACAAAGAATAAACTTCTCAAAAAGATGATACAAGATAAGGAAGAGAAAGAAAAGTTATTATATTTTAAAATTTCAACACTGGAAAATAAAAGAAGCATTAACGACATCTCTCGTAAAGAACAATCAGCTGCCAGCAGGGGCAAGACAAAACATGATATTTCAATTTCAGTCAGAAATATTGATCCTAGAGTCAATGATTCACCAAAAGAAACCTATTAGGAGCCGATAAATCGTGCGTATATTTCAATAGCCAGAGTACATCCACCTTTAGATAAAGAAGATGATATGGGACTGCCAAAAAGCAGCTATTCAGAGATAACAAGGACACAGTCAGCTGAAATAGCAAATAAAACATCAGACATAAACAATGGACAGGGGCGTAGACTGACTTCTTCTGTGCATAATCTTTATAAAAGAAAACCAGTTATTGGGACTAACAAAACCTTTAAAAGCATTAAAACATTACTTCACCAGGAATCTCAGTTAGTTGCGAAGAAGTCACAAGAAATAATCACTCTGTCTCATTCAGAGTTACTTATCCTATAGAGTTAACCAGTGAAGTATACGAACCTGAGATCTGGCCAGAAGGCGCTGCCATCAGAAGGTATTATTTCAAAAATAGTTCAAATTTTTACCAGGTGGCCTCGTCACGCAATCTAGTTACAAAGTGAAGCTTGGCAAAACAATAAAAGCTTTGCATTACAATATTCAAAACTTGACGAGCAAAGTCATCGCTTTGGAGTTATTTACCAGGGAAGTTGCTGCCACGTTTCTGTGTTTCACGGAGCATTGGTGCTTGTCGTCTATGGATGGTGCTTGTATAGATGGCTACACCAGTGTATCCAGTTACTGCCGTCAGAGACATATTCATGGTGGTTCTAGTATTTTAGTTAAAGACGAGATTATACAATATTGTAAGTTATGTTCGTGTACTTTATGCAGATATTGTACTTGAGTGTTCCGGTATCAGTTTTAAGAATTGTACGGGAATATTTGTAATCTATAGATCAGGTAACAGTGACTATGAGTTATTTAATGACAAACTAGATAAGCTACTGAGGTTTGCTAACAGTAAGTTTACGAATATAGTGATATGAGGCAATTTTAATTTAGACTACAGTAAAAACGAAAGGAACAATAAACTATTTAATGACTTAATTTTCTCAAAACAGTTAGTAAACTTGGTAGTTGAACCTACACGAATATTTAGATCCATAGATAATAATTTTAATTTCAATGATAACTATATTGCCTTAAGTACCTCCACCAACTTTTTAGGTTGAATTTTAGATAATAGGCTTTCATGGGAGAACCAGATAGAAGGTATATCAAACAAATTGGGAAAGGCCTATTTTGCGTCATGAACCTGAAGAACACCTTAAATGAAATTTATCTTATTAATGTGTATTTTACTTTAGTGTATAATGTGCTGGCATAAAACATAATAGTGTGAGGGCATGCAGATGATATACACAGGGTTTTCGTATGCCAAAAACGAGTAATCCGCCTGATTTTTCCATAAAGCTAAATATATTATCTCAATATAGCTCAGATAATCACAAGAAGATTTTGTTGAAAGTTTTTTCGGTTAGCTCCAAGGGTATATATAGAGGAATTACACACTATTGGGACATATATATATATATTACACACTATTGGGATATATATATATATGTATGTATCCATCTGATAACTCAAAAAATACTTTACTGATTTGGACAAAATTTTTGGATTATCTTCATATTGTTAATGGCTTGGATGAGTTTGTTTATCAGAACTTAACGCCATATATTTCTTGAAAAAAAAAATATTTTCTAAAACGCAATATCTTTAAAATCTTATAAGCGATTAAAACGAAAGATAAGAGTCTAAAAGAAGATTAATAAACGTCAATATGTACCAATTTTCAAGTTTTTTGGTCAAAAAGAAATTAAGATATTTGGAACTAAAAATAAAAAACTTTGGGACGCAGCAAGTGCGTTATAGTAGTGAATTTTCATAAGAATTGTACACTATTAGTAAGATTTACTATTACAACTAACTCTTTAAATTTAAATGGACCTTTGAGATCGGTTTTAGGGTCCTAGTTAGCGATTATTTGAAAAAAATTATGTTTTATATGCAGCTACAAAATTAAAATTTGATCGTAGATATAATATGTAAATACTGCAAGTGTCTATAAAAAAATTGTGTTACAAATTTCATTAGTTAGAAAAGTTTTTCAGAAAAAAAATAATTATTTACAAAGGGAATACCTGTCAAATTATAAATATGGCAGGTATTATTCCTTATTACTTGCTGGGATCGTTGTGTTTTAGTCAACCAATTCAGTTTTTGCAAACAATAAACAACAAAAAAGGTTTTTTAAAACAAAACGAAGCTCAATATGTTATTTTTCTTAAATTTATTACCCACGTGCGTTTACATAGATTTACAATCGTTCAAGATTGTAAATTCTAGCTTAATGGGAAATTTATTAAGCTATCGGATTTGAAGTATTTTTACTAACATTTTCTACCATAACATAAAAAACCTTTTTTGTTGTTTATTGTTTGCAAAAACTGGATGAGTTGACTGAAACAAAACCATCCAAGCAATTAATAAGGAAAAATACCTGCCATATTTATAATTTGACAGGTACATTCTCTTTGTAAATATTTTTTTTTTTTTGAAAAACGTTTGTAACTTTAATACAATTTGTAACACAATTTTTTAAATGCATCTCTAAGACCAAATTTTAATTTTTTTAGCTCGTTATAAAATATATATTTTTTCAAATAATCGCTAACTAGGACTGTAAAACCAATCTCAAAGGTCCATTTAAATTTAAAGAATTAGTTTTAATAATATATCTTACTAATAGTGTACAATTCTTATGAAAATTCACTACTATAACGCACTTGCTGGGTCCCGAACCTTTTGTTTTATTGATCTCAACAAAACCAAATTGTAAGTTCCGTCTTAAACGAGGAAAGTTGTTATAGTATCTCCCATATCGTTATGAATTGTTGAAGACCAAAATGCTTAATATCGTTAATGTACAAACTATAAATGTAACTTGTTCTACAATGTTAGATTTGATAGTTCTTGAAATGGCTCGTATTAGTTTATATACCATAATTTCTGTAAAGTTATTGGCAATAATATGAAAGCCATAGTGGTGGTGGGTAGGAACTTATGTAGTGCAGGTCCCAGAGGCGGGTTGTGTAATATAAATAATATAACGGGCAACACAATATTCAGAATTAACTGTTTACCTTAATATACGTAGGAAACTAGTAAATCGTATCGTGAATAAATAGTGAACTTGTTTATGGACAGGTACGTGGATAATAGGAGAATCTCCATGAGTTTGCTTAAGTGTCTACGTTAAGAGTGGGTGTTCCTATTGTACGAAGCTGATAATAATCTTGCTTGGTTTGGGATAAAGTAATAAAATTTTATCTACTTTATTAGGCACTATAACGTCTACGACCAAGATTAAAGCCGTTTATTTTTTCACTAAATTACAATGGAGGCTGTTTCGTAATCGTATCGGTTTTTTAAGGTAAAATTTGTTTAGAGTGATGCTCGCTTTAGCTAATTTTTTGCAAAACGAAAAATTCACTAATGAGGAGATCTGTGTTTATATATATATATATATATATATATATATATATATATATATATATATATATATATATATATATATATATATATATATATATATATATATATATATATATAAGGTGGCGCATTAAAAACGAAACAGACCGATTTGCGTCCAGAGAATTTTTTTTAAGAAACGCTGAAACACGTCAATTTTAATATTGAGGGGGGCATGTTTTGACATTAAACTCAACTTTGTCACATTAACCCCCTAAGGGTGGTGATAACAACCCTTATATTTTAGATAGGGAACATGGGTCGAGTGCTACATCATTTGAAAGCTCTTTCTTTTATAAATGCAGCACACTATTTTTTTTGGAAGTTTTATGAACTCGTTTAAAAATTATTCACAGTTGAAGATGCAAAAACCAATTTCAGCTTTTCCGATAAGAAATGTGCTGATAGTCAATGTTTTGTTGGTTTGGAACAAAAAAATTGAACATTCATTATCGGAATGAGAGAAATGCGGCTTATTATTTCAGTTTATGGGTCGGTTTGATACTTGATAATACTACCGCAAATTAATTTCACATTGGTGTATTCTGTAGAAGAAAGAGTTGAAATAATTACTCTTTTTTTCAAAAACGATAACTGTGCCAACCGTACCGCAAATTTGTTTAATGAACGACATCCGAAGCGACATGTTAACAGAAAATACATTTTGGAGTTAGTTGCAAAGTTTCGACAAAGTGATTCAGTAGCCAACAAAAAACGGGATCCTGAACGTGAATATCTGGTTAGAAATGAGACTACTGAGATTGATGTTTTAGGACAAATTGCTGCAGACCCAACTTTGAGCACGAGAAAATTGGCCACTGTTTCAAACGTCAAAAGAAGAGCTATTCAGCGAATATTGAAGCATCATAAATTTCACCCGAATAAAATTCACCTTGTACCACAACTAAATGAAGATGATTTTGATCGGCGGCTGGAGTTTTGTGAAGTTATGACTGCACGAATAGCTGATAATGGGAACTTTCGGTTCAATATCTGTTTTTCAGACGAGTGTACGTTTTTATTAAACTCTACAGTCAATCGTCAGAATTGTCGTTATTCCGCAGACAATCCAATAAATTTTTACGAAGTCCACACTCAAACTCCACAGAAATTGAATATCTGGACTGGCATTTTTGGAGCCCGTATAATCGGACCAATTTTTCTTGATGGCAATTTGAGTGGCGAAACGTATTTGGAGTTACTAGAAGATATCGTTTACCCTCTACTAATTGACATTGTTGAAAACGATTATCGCTATCAAGAAACTCAATTAGTGTTTCAACAAGATGGAGCTGCTCCGCATTTTTCACAATGTGTTACGGAGTTTTTGAACAGAGAGTTTCCAGAGCAATGGATTGGGCGTAGAGGTGCTATTCAGTGGCCCCCTAGATCACCGAATTTAACCCTTTTAGACTTCTTTCTATAGGGCCATTTAAAGAGTAGAATTTTCGCAACAGAACCGGAGTCTCTGAAAGAATTACGACGACGCATTGTTGAAAAATGCCATCTTATAACTCCACAAATGCTCCAGAATGTCAGAGCTCATTTTGAACAAAATTTGTAATTTTGTATGGAAGCTGGTGGTTAACAATTTGAACACTTACTTAACTGAATAAACATTTTTGACCGTTTGGTTTTGTTTTTTAGTTTTTTTAACGAAAACTTGACTGATAAGGGCATTTCTTATCACAATAAATGAAATACGTTCTTGCAACTCCAACTGTGAATAATTTTTAAACGAGTTTATAAAACTTCAAAAAAAATTTTTGTGCTGAATTCAGAAAAGAAAGAGCTTTCAAACGATGTAACACTCGACGCATGTTCTTTATTTAAAATATAAGGGTTGTTATCACCACCCTTAAGGGGTTGATGTAACAAAGTTGAGTTTTATGTCAAAACATGTCCCCCTCAATATTAAAATTGACGTGTTTCAGCGTTTCTTAAAAAAAATTTCTCTGGACGCAAATCGGTCTGTTTCGTTTTCAATGCGCAACTCTGTAGATTTAGCATATCCGTTTATGATATTAAACTTACCTTACACGCCAAAATTCAGATCTCTAACTTTTTGCGTTTTGGCCTCATACCACAAACACATATCACAAAACGTGATAGGGCCTTTTTACTAATAGATAGCGGAGCCCCATGGAAATAACAGATTCAGAGAGCTTTTTGTTTGTATTACTGGTCGAAAAAATCGAGATGCCATATACAGGGCCGCTCTCAAATAGTGGTTGAATTAGAAAAGTTTTCGCAGGAATGTTTTTAGTGTTTCCGTAGAAATAATTTTTGGTAAGTTTATTTTTGATATAATAGTAATTAATAATAAATGGTTAGTAAGTTATTGTTAAAAAATATTTGCCGAATTTTTGTGAAAAATATAATTTGGTGTAACATTACCGAAGGGAATTTCTGTAAATGGTGAATTTTTATAAAAGAAATTTTTACAAATTTTCGTAATTCTTTTTTGATTTTGGTCCTTAGGCTCTTTGTGAATAATTATATCTTGGCAGGTGCGTTAATAGCTTGAAGAGGTGTGTTCCCCAGGAAAATCGGATCAGTTTTTTTTTTAACTTTTTAACTTTATTTGCGGAAAATGTTTGTATTTTTGAAACAACAAAGCTATATTAATGAAATATGGTACATTCTTAACACTATATAGGTTATACTGCCAAACAAATGTCCTTTTTAAAGCAAGACATATTTACCATTAAATCATTTTTACGAAAATTCGCTACCGTAACGCATTTGCTGCGTCCACACTTTTTCGACCTCGCCAGGACATCGCGCTTTCATAGTGAGTTGCCAAAAAATCTGAACACGCAGTAAGAGTTGGCCAATTGTGATGAAATTTTCCTTACTACCCTGTTTTGTCTCTGATAAGAAAAGATAACAATATGGACAAAAAAAAACTTATTTCGTTTTGTGAAAAAATTATCTTTTTAAATTTGCGTTTCCTTCAGTTTCAAGCAATATTTCGTAGCAATTTGTGCTCAAATTGTTAAGCCACTACGTGGTTATGCCTAGGCATCGTTTACGGACCAATTACATTAATTTAAGCGAATTCGAAAGGAGGCGCATTATTGGTCTGCGGGTAGCCGGTTTTTCGATCAGACAAATCATACAGTGTGTCAACAGTGGTACAGTGTTGGTCCGAAGAAGGAACGACCTCGAGCAACTTCAGCACGGGAAGATCGTCATTTGACGACTGCGTCTTTACAAGACAATGTTTCCACAGCACGGTCGATTGGAAATGCTTGGTTGGGAGTTTAACAACGAAGAGTTTATATCGCAAAACACGCGCTTTTGGGCTTCGTTCCTATAGACCATTTTTATGTCTCCCACTGAAAACTCGACATCGTGCTGCTCGACATGAGTGGTGCAACGGCATATCAAATTAAGATGGTTAATGGAATCGTGTAGTATTCTCTGCCGATCCCCGATTCTGTCTTTGGGTACCCGATGGTCGCAGAAGAGTATAGTGGCGAACGCGCGAGTTTGGATTTGCTGTTGAACGTCATATGGCCCTTACACGAGACGTGGCGGTATGAGGTACGATAACATACGGTACCAGGCCACCTATAGTTTTTATTAACAAAAATTTGAATGCAAATGATTTCATACAAAACGCACTGCCATACTTACAAGAACTAATTAATTTTCCAATAATACAACGCACGTCCTAACACAGCAAGGGGGACTACAATGTTTTTACAAGATAACCTGACCCTACTTCTGTGGCCTGCTCACTCCCCAGACTCGTCATCAATCGAACATGTGTGAGATATTATTGGCAATCGACTGGGTTATTTAACCCAACCACCAAATATCTTAGTTGACTTTCTTCACCGAATTCATAAAGCCTGGGATCACATTTCTCAGGGTACGTTATTTATTTAATTTCAAGCATGCCTCGGAGAGTTATCGAAGGCATAAGCAACCGCGACGCAGCTTTGTTATTTAATAATATTTTTGTTCGAAAATATAATCATTCTTAAAAAAAATCACTAATGAGGAATCCCAACTTTTAAATTTTGAAAAAATGTATTTAAGTGAGCACGAACTAGCCCCCCTAGAACCTACATCCAGGGCCAATTTCAATATATATATATATATATATATATATATATATATATATATATATATATATATATATATATATATGTGTGTGTGTGTGTGTGTGTGTGTGTGTGTATCAGACCGATAAGTCAGAAAATAATGGGCAGATTGTGATTAAATTTTCTGAGTACCTTCCTTTAGAAAGTGGCATGGAAAGGTTCATTAGCCAGGAACATTGTTCTAGGTTTTCCCGGAAAATTTTGTGTTTTTTTTTTCGGAAAAAAATTATAACACCGTAAATAACAAAGCAACGGAAGCCAAATTTGGTTTGCTTGTTTGTATTATAAAGTTCAAACCGTGTACCAAAACTTAGGTCTGTAAGCGTAACGGCAAAACAATTATGGGCATTTAAAGATAAAAAAATCGGTTTTTTCATCAAAAAGTCGTGATTTGAAACGTCAAAATAGGCAACATTTAAGCAAAGAATCTGAAAAAAAATACGGACTACGTAAATAAAATGTCGCAAAAAGTTGTAGCTCCTGTTGAGTACCAATATACTGATAGAGGTGACCAACTTTTGCATAAAACCCAGTTTGGGGACTTAGGAATTGAGTTTGATATTAATTAACATTTGCAAAGCACGTGGAAAAAATTGCTGCCTCAGGGTTGAAAACTTTGGGCTTTATTATACGAAACTCGAGAGGATTCCGTAGATTTGAAACAGTTAAAATTCTTTTGCGTGCACATAAACGTTCAAGAATCTAGTCGGTGGTGTGGAATCCTTTTTGCAGGGTTCATTCTGATGTGGTGGAGAAAGTTCAGCGGAGGTTTGTTCATTTTCTGCATTTTAAGTTTTTTGGATCTTATCCCAATTTTACACCATATGGGAGTTTGCTAGCTGCGTTTAAGATGACCAGTCTTCAGAGCAGGCGCATAGTTGCTGACCTGGTGTTTTTGTTTAGAATCGTGAGGAACTTGGTAAATTTTACTGAATTTTTAGGCACGATTCGGTTCAGGGTTTCTCAATGGGATAGTAGACTAGAGCAACTATTTTGTGTACCAAGATACAAAATGAATAGTCTGTTCAGTTCTCCGATTTATAGAATGTGCTTAAGTTATAACAAACTGTGTAAGCATGTTGACATCTTTAACATGAATTTAAGGCCACTCAAGAACATATTGACTGAACATATACATGTCTAATCACGTTCTCCTGTTGACTTCGTTAAGTCTACAAATCACTTGTACTGATTAAAATGTGAATTTAAAATAGATAAAGTAAATTTAAATTTGATTTTAGTTTTATACAATTGATGTCTGCCTGTGAAACCTGAAATGGAATTTTAGCTTGCCGAAATGTTGTTTTGTTTTGTTTTTGGTTTAATGTGGGTAGTAAGTGAGATTGTTGATTTATAGGTGCACACCATAGTTATAACTTATTCTGTTATGCAATACGTAAATGGTTTTGTAAACGGTGTATTTAAATATTGAATAAAAAATAATTCATCGATTGCTGTCCCTTACTTGGTGAAACTGGTGCATACAACATACAGACTTGGAGACTACTTCTCTGGCTTCACTGTTGGGTTTCGTTTCTGTGGGTGAAGGACGTAGCCAGCGTGTAAGCTAACTGGAGCAAGAGGCCCTTATGAATTCTAGATGTTCTAGGATGTTCTTCAAGGTTTCTGTGACTAGTTTCGCTGCTTGACAGCATCCTAAGACAGATAAAAATTGAATTAATACGAAACCATGACAACTACAAATAAATACCTGTTGCTATATTATGATGTTTTGATCATATAATTCTCCTAGAGAATGTTTACCTCTATTAAAAACGCTTTAATAGAAAAGAACGTTAATGTCATAAAAATACGAGAACTAATGAATCTTTTTAATGAATGTATAAAACAATACTATTTTAAACTTAATGATCAAATTTATATGCAAAATGAAGGCCTACCTATGGGTAGTCCGTTGTCTCCTTTATTAGCCAACATATTTATTGAAAACTTAGAAAACCAAATTTTGACATCAGAATTTTCTCATAATATTGTCTTTTGGTACAGATACGTAGATGATATTTAAGCATGTTTTCAAGGTAGCCATACAGAGTTAAATGAATTTTTAAATTTTATTAATAACCTTCACACAAATATTGAGTTTACTTTAGAAGAAAAAGCTAACAGTTGTATACAATTTTTGGACTTAACGATTAGAAAGTTAGAAAATAATTCACTTGACTTTTCAATATGTAGGAAACCAGCTTACACTGACACAATCATACCATCTGATTCATCACCCTTTTTCACGAAAGCTGTCAGACTATCAGTCTATGATACATCTTGCATTTTTAATACCTATGTCCCAAAACAATTTTGAAAAAGAAATTTCAATAATTAAGCAAATAGCTTTTAATAATGACTACTCTGTTAAAATAATAGATACAATGATCGAGATAAATGAATACAAATTAGCGATTAATTTAATTTATCTAAATATTAGAGACAAAAAAGACAACAGGTATGTTTCGATAACTTATTTTGGAACGATTTCAAAAAACATTTAAAAAATTTTAAATACATCTACAAATACAAATGTAGCTTTTAAATAGTACAACCCGTTGCGCGATTTGCTATTTAACGCGAAAGAAAAATCTTGTTTCTTGACCAAATCTGGAGTTTATAAACTAGCTTGTACACATTGTAACGCAATCTACACAGGTCAAACTTCTATAAATTTTAACACTCGATACAAAGAACATATTTCTGAATTAAGAGATAACCACGCTGACAAATCTACATTTGCAGAACATATTAGTGATACCCAACATAGACCTGTAGTAAATAACCGCATACAACCACAACATTTTTGTAATAACAAGCGTAAACTAGACTTTTTTGAAGCTTTAGAAGTCAAAAAGCACACACACTAAAAAAGCTTCCTTGTTTTAAGTAAACAAACTGATTTAATGAATTCCCCTTTCTTGGATATTTTTCTTCTAATTAAATAACCCAAGAAAATAAATTGAACTATGTTTTAAAAAAAGTTATCAAGAAAATCAATTAGTGTTTCAACAAGATGGAGCTCCTCTGCATTTTTCACAACGTGTTAGGAAGTTTTTGAACAGAGAGTTTCCAGCATAATGTATTGTGCGTAGGGGTGCTATTGATTGGCCCCCTAGATCACCGGATTTAACTCCTATAGACTTCTTTCTATGAGGCTATTTTAAGAGTAGAATTTGCGCAACAGAACCGGAGTCTCTGGAAGAATTACGACGACGCATTGTTGAAGAATACCCTCTAAGAGTTCCACAAATGCTCTAGAATGTCAGAGCTCGTTTTGAACAAAATTTGTACTTTTGTATGGAAGCTGGTGGTCAACAATTTGAACACTTACTTAACTGAATAAACATTTTTGAACGTTTGGTTTTGTTTTTTAGTTGTTTTTTTTTCTAACCAAAAATTGACTAATTAGTGCATTTCTTATCACAATGAATGGAATATGTTCTTGCAACTCCAACTGTAAATTAATTTTAAACGAGATAATAAAACTTCCAAAATAATTAGTGTGCTGAATTCAGAAAAGAAAGAGCTTTCAAATGATGTAACACTCGACCCATGTTCCGTATTTAAAACAAAAGGGTTGTTATCACCACTGTTAAGGGGTTGATGTGACAAAGTTGAGTTTTATGTCAAAACATGGCCCCCTCAATATTAAAATTGACGTGTTTCAGTGTTTCTTAAAAAAATTCTTTGGACGCAAATCGGTCTGTTTTGTTTTCAATGCGCCACCCTGTATATCTATATATGTGTATGGTTTCCAGGGACCCACGTCCGCGCTCATTTGAGGATTTTTTAAAATGAAAATTCGCTAAAATATAATTACTTATAATGCCAACTTTGTGAACATATTTCCATCAGTGCTTATACCTGTCCTCATTCATGTTATTGGATTTCGTACTTCAATATTTATAATGTGGCTATTAACGTTAAGTAACTGACAGATTATATAAAATTAAGAGTAGACTAAAGATGTGGCACTTAAATAAAAACGTTATCATTGCAAACCACGATTTTTTTGTGGGGCAGAATATTAAGAAACAATTTTGATTTTTATTTTTATCTGTTTTACAGCAACGAATGCATAATATATAGATACATAACATTCAAACATCTTACAACATTGGTTACGTACAGGGAATGGCCACTTGCATGAATAATATTTGTACCCGTGACCCGTACTTCCCGTGCCATCCCTATTTAGAATATCAAAGGGTCTCCTTTGACTTTTATTTGAATGTTAGTTTAGGAGAGCAGGAGCATAACGCAAGCCTGGTGCATTGGTAATGTTGCGCATTTCGCTTTACCGAGAAGTTGCGGACGAATGACCTCTTCTACTAGTAAAACCACCAAAGTGTACGAATTGGCTATTTCCAGTCCAAATATCAGAAACTATTCCATGCCGCCTGTGAAAAGGGCACGAACTCGTCGTTTTTTCATTATACCAGTTGGACGCTCTGAAATGGCAGGTCATCTGAAAAATCAAGCGTTTCGAGTGTGTGCCAGATGTCAATATAGATATGTATTATATTCATAAATGACAGCTGACATTCATGTTCAGATTATCATCTGATTGGGCTTTAGGTTATATACAGGTGTTCTTAGAATGATCCGAAAAAATGTATGTGATAGGTGACGTCCTTAAGAAGACAACCCTGTGCGAATGTATGTCTTTAACATGTTTACTTTCAAAATGCATACGATAAAGAATTAAAAAAATATATATTTATTATAATAACCTTAATAAAACCCTATATATCTTTGTGAAATACGGTATACATATACTATGCATTGAAGCATTTTTTTATGTAAAACGATTTTTCGTGAATTTTAATGAACAAAATTCCCCAATAGAGAGTTAACGATGGTGAGACTGTGTACGTATACAGGCGATATCTTAAATAGTACTGCAAATTGAATAATAACTGCCACATAGCTGTGATAACCTACCCTCCTAGGAACGACATTCTCAAGAAATGAATTTAGGGTTCATGACTTAATCACAAAGAAAATGTTCGTATTATATATATATATATATATATATATATATATATATATATATATATATATATATATATATATATGTATATATATATATATATATATATATATATATATATATATATATATATATATATATATATATATATATATATATATATACAGTGTATCCCAAACTGGATGGTCATGTATTGCTATCTCCGTTATTATTAGAGATAGGGAGACGATTAATTTAGCAGTGTTTTGTAGTATTTAATGCTCGTTCCAAATATGACTTGTAATTTGCCCTGCCCCCTTTCATTTTCGAGTTATTTTGAAAAAACAAAATTTGTCGATTTCTTGTTTTCTTCAATATCTAAGTAGGTGTTGATCTGACATGTCTAAGACTTGCACATTATCAGGACACTTTTTAGAGTAATCATTTTGTGCTATTCTCAACTTTGGATTATCATTTGTTTTTTAGCTATAGGTGTCAACGCTTGTTTTTATTATGGCATCCATATTTTACTTTTTGCTCATGTGAAAGCTTGTGAAAAGAGCTTTCCAACGATGTACAACATGCTTGAGAAATCTTGTAATTGCACTGACAATTTTGAGAAAACCCGTTTTGAGGAAAGTAAGCTATGAAAGCCAATACCAGAACACAAATGACAGAAAAAAAGTGTTCAAAAAGCAGTAGGCCATGGAGTCTAACAATAGACTTCTACTTTTAACATAATTTTCCGTAATGATTCATGATAAAAAAAATATTGTGATTTAATTTACAATACTTAATTAGGTAACAATGCTAGGTAATATTATGTGAAACAGTTTAATAACGAAACCCGGCAATAACAAATAGAAATTTAATTCCACAAAACAACACAATTAGAAACGGAACTCAATAAATAATAAAATAGAAAGTTAAAAATACACTAAATAGAAAATTGTTCAATATGGCCACCTTTTTGTTTAATGCACTTTATAAACCTTTTTGAAACTTGCCTGCAAAGTCTGGTGAGGGTGTTTGGGTTAATATGATTTATAGCTTCCGTGATTCTGTTTCGTAATTCATTGATATATTGTGGTGAATCGAATTTATACACATCATTCTTCAGAGTACCCCAAACATAAAAATCCATGGGTGTTATATCAGGCCTTTCAGCACACCAATGAACCGGCTCATTCTTACAAATGACACGATTGTTAAAATTTTGCTACAAAAATTCTTTGACGATCCTGGCATTGTGAGCTGGACGTCAGTCTTGTTTGTACCAAATCTCGTCTAAATTATCATGAACTTTTCTAATTGTTGGTAAGATACCATTTCTGAATATATTAAGATACCTTTCTCCAGTTAAATTCTTTTCAAAAAAGAACGGACCAACAATGAAATTAAATGATTTTTTTTTAAATTAGTTGTCTAATCTAAAAATCAAAATAACAGTTTTTTACCTAATAAGCCGCACCAAACATTAATACCAAATCTGTCTTGCAATCGTCTTTTTTCCTTTAGATGGGGATTTTTATTTGCCTAATAATGCCTATTATGGCGATTATACACACCACAATTTGTAAATCTGGATTCATCAGTCCATCTTATTTTCAAATGAAAATTTTTATCTTGCTGATATTGTCCTTGATACCATCTACAGAATTGAAGTCGCTTAGGGAAATCGTCAAGATTTACGCCTTGTACGATTATATGTGTGTATGGATGGTAATGACTTTGTTTTAATACACGGTGTACCGTACTTTTTTGAACGTCAATTTGTTCACCATAAAACCGAATAGATTGCGGAGGGTTTTCGTTTGAAACCTGTAAGACGGCATTATTCCTTTCTTCATTTCTAGATATTGGTAGTTTCTTTGAATGGAAGCTACCGTGGTTCAATAGAATGGTCACTATCCTGCGAAATATTTTGGTGTTTGGTTGTCGTCTTTCTGGGTAGTTGTTTTGATATGAATTTGCAGCTGCCTCAGTATTTCGGTTAGAACGAATATAACATTCCAACATGTCAAAATATTATTCATTACTTAACATATTGTTAAATAATATTTAAAATAAACAGGAAACAAACTATTTAGTACAAAATTTTAAGCAACGTGTTGAATACACCTCAAATTGTTCAGATAATTCAGAATGACAGTATTCTTAATTGTCGCGATAGTGTTATATCCATAGCAACCTTTCTTCTGTTGTTTTTCAGTTGACTTACGTTTAAAATTCAAACAATTTTCAAAGGCGTCTTCGGAAATCACTAATCTGCTTTTTATTGAGTTCTCTTAGTAAATTTAGTTATATACTAGGTTTACCTATTTAATTAAATTATAAAAATTTTTCAGGATAATGTTGTAATTTAAGATATCATTTGTAATAATGGGCCGATTCATTGGTGTGCTCAAAGTTCCTATTTTTTTTATCGTCAATCATTACGGAAAATTATGGTAAAAGTAGAAGTCTATTGTTAGACTCCATGGCCTACTGCTTTTTGAAAACTTTTTTTTTGGCATTTGTTTTCTTGTATTGGATTTCATAGCCTACTATCCTCAAAACAGTTTTTCTCGAAATTTTCAGTGCAATTACAAGATTTCTCAAGCATGTTGTACCTCATTGGAAAGCTCTTTTCACAGGCTATCGCACGAGCACAAAATCCAATATGGCTGCCATAATAACAAACGTTGATACCTGTAGCTCAAAAACAAATGACAATCCAAAGTTGACAATAGCGGAAAAATATTACTCTGTAAAATGTGTCCTGATAATGTGCAAGTCTTGGACATGTCAGTTCAACGCCTACTTAGATATTGAAGTAAAAATAAATAGACAAATTTTGGTTTTCTCAAAATAACTCGAAAACGAAAAGAGGCAGGGAAAACACAAGTCATATTTGGAACGAGCATGAAATTCTACAAAATAATGCTAATTTAACCGTTTCCCTATCTCTAATAATGACGGAGATAGCGATACATTCCCATCCAGTTTGGGACACACTGTATCCATATATAAATTGAAACTGACCTCGGATATGGGTTCTAGTGGTCTTAGTTCGCGCTTATTTCAAGAAATCTTTTCAAAATTCGAAAGTCGCGATCTCCCCAATGGTAAATTTATTCTATGAAAGTTCACTAAAATCGTATATTCTGCAAGCGCAAGCACGACGGGTTTATTATATGATGTGCATTTATGGTCTGAAAATATACTATACTATACCATACTATCTTAAATATTTTATATAGTTATTCATTGAATACCAAAACATATAATCCACACATCATCTGCTAATATGTAAGCTGGAGCTGGTGCACTTCCCAACACCCGGAACTAGGTTTTCCGGCACCCCGAGGGCTTTAGTTAATTATGTACATCTATAAACTTCGAGTTATGAACCGCCTTATTGCATAAAATCTTAGTGCGCTATTGATTTATATGATAAGCTTCAATTAAAATAAGTCTAAAATCCTATGGGCAACTATTGTAGTTATATTTGCAGCTGTTGCTAACTGACCGCATACAAATTAAATCTTATTGACGTTTGAGATTTTTTTTCAAAATATCAAATTATGCTTGTGGTTTCGAAAACTTAACGATGAGTTCTCTATTTCTGAGAGTCCCGGCGCAGCAAATGAGTTATGGTACAGGATGTTCATTTTTGTTAACATGCTAATAATTTATTCTCCCCAACAAATATTTTTTTATATAGTATGGTCTCTTAGGGCAACTCTTGTACCAAATTTAATTTAAATCCCCCATTTTTACACACAGAAAAATCCACCGGTCAGACTAAATTGACTAACGAACTTGTCTAGCCTATTCACGAAAGAAAGACACCTGTCGGGGCTTATTAAGAACAATCAGAACACCCAGTGTGAGTTCGTAAAATTTAACAAAATTTAAACATATTGTGTGTTTAACCAAGCTTAAAAAATTATTACAGTTTCAAACTGAATTATAAAAAAAAAATCTTTTTTATTTATTTCGACAACACACCATAAGGACTCACAACCTAAATACTATCGTACCGTGGGTATCGACAAGGAGGAAAGAAGCAACTTGTTAATTCTGGATTTGAAGGTTTGGAGGTTCGGAGGAGAAGGAAAAACTTGTGCCAGCAAGGAATTCCACAACTTCAAAGTCCTCGGGACAAAAGAGGGGGCATAAAGTTCTGCTGCGCATTTTTTGAGAACAATTGCTGGGATCTCGTCAAGGCCAGATGCTTTCTTGGTATTAAGAGAAGAGAGCATCTTTCGTACCTTTTATAGTTTTGAAAATGATATCCGTCATTTTATGCGCGCCATTGGGGGCTGTTGGTGGTTGAACATTTGGAGGTGTGTTGAGAGTATAATTGCCGGTGAACAACGAAGCAAAAAGTGCAGCCTTGCCCAGGGCGGTAGAAACAATTTCATGCCCTGCAACAAGGGGTGGGAACTTGCTCTTGCAGAAATTATTCCCAATAGATTTAGCAAGAGTCCAGAAGTGTTTGCTGCAGTTGGAGCTTGAGAGGACTTTGTTTATGATATGGTTATTAAACGAGTTTTTTGTCTCAGAAAGAATGCGGACATAACGGTTTCATGCGTCGTTAAAAAAACTGTAGTATTCCATTTAAGAAACATATAATTTTTGGTATTACTCTTTTTTGTACACCCTGTAGACTTGAAAATAATTTTGGGTTCTATCAAAGATTACAAGTTATCAGTTTCATTGAGAAATTTTTTTTCAAGTACAACGGTTTAGTAACTTTGGACCGACGCGCGCTTATTGGACAACCCTATATATATATATATATATATATATATATATATATATATATATATATATATATATATATATATATATATATATATATATATATACACGATAGCCGTGCATTAGAAATTTATGAAGTTCCCTGGTATCATAAATTTTGAAATTTTGGCAGCGGTCACAATTCGTAATTGTCTTTTATTCTAAAATATTTTCAACGTCACATCACTTCCGGTTAAACCGGAAGTAGTCATCAACTTTGTTAATTTAAATATAATGTCCTATTTTTTATTACATATTCGAATTCGCCATAAAATTTTGTGAAGATTTGTATTAGACTTACCTATCCCTATCTTTAACTATTTCATAGATATTTTGATTTTTTTACATTTTGCGTAACTTCTATCCTCATTTATAACACTTTGTATTTCACATATTTTTTAAGATAAAAAGCTGGAATTTAGAATACTATAACTTCTAGGATGAAGCCTTCATATTATCTACCTAAAGTTTACCTGTATCATACAGAGTGTTTTACATTTAAAGACCAACTTACAGATATTCAATGTTGCAAAAGTCATTTTTTTCAAATGGTGCATCCTGTATATTATTAAAAATCCGAGTTCTAAATTTAATTCTACACCGGTTTTATATAAGTTTTTCTATACCTATCTTCAATATGTTGTTATTAGCAGATTTCCTATACTTATCTCTTACGAGTAACTTGCTACTAGTGTTTTTAGGTAACAAACTCCTTTTCTAGAGAATATACATCACGCTGAACAATAAAGGCAGCTGTGGCTGTCAGAAAACAGAATTTTGACACATGAATTCTAAAGCGTCATTTATATTTGAAAGTTAATCTGAGTGGGTTTGTATTACTTACGTTATAGAAATAATAAGCCAATAAAAATGCAGAATAGTGAAGAGTACTCTAATATGGATCTTTTACATTTATTTTATATTCATGGGGAATGCAATCGGATTGTAAGCAGAACATGCAGGATGTTTAACGAGTGGTATCCCACGCTATCGGCAATGACTAGAGGAAAATTCGCAAGGATAGAGGAACGATTTAAATTAACTGGAAGTGTCAAAACTACACGACATGATCCAAATCCAGTAACTGAAAATAAAGATAATGAGATAAACGTTTTGGCTTCTTTTCAAGTTTACCCGCGTAGGTCAATTCCTGCAGCTACTCGAGCTTTGGGAATATCAAGTTCATCTGTGCATAGAATTAAGATGCACCCATATTCAGAAATAGTACTACAAGGACTTCGACATGGTGACCATTTAAAAAGAGTAGAATTCTGCGAACACATGTTTCTAATTATTCAACAAGATGAGAATTTTCTCTCTAAAATTATCTGGACCGACGAATCGAAATTTAGAAGGGGAGGAATTGTGAATAGGAGAAATAGTCATTTTTGGGCAAGTGAAAACCCTAATATATTTAGAGAAGGGCGCTTTCAAACAAATTTTAGTTTTAATGTGCTTTGCATTATTATAGACAACAAGGTCTCTTATGAAATTTACGAAGAAAATTTAAACGGTGAAAAGTATTTGAAACTATTAAGGGAATCTTTTTGTAATTTTCTGGCAAGGCTACCACTAGATACAAGGCAAAGCTGCTGGTATCAGCTAGACGGCGCGCCTGCCCACTCAACTGGTGAAGTTTACTGGCAGTTAACGCAATTATTTGAAGACAAATGGATTGGACCCAACGGTCTTTGGAGATGGCCTCCCCGCTCTCCTGATTTAACGCCTGCCGATTTGTATCTCTGGAGGCGTATAAAAAGTCAAGTCTATGACACAACAGTGCAAAGTAGAGAGGATCTTTTAAATCGTGTAATTAGGGCTTTTAGAGATTTGGATCCAAATAAAAGCAGAAGAATTACTACGAATGAGATGAACCGTAGAATTTCGCAGTGCCTTGACCAAGATGGTGGTCACATAGAACATTTATAGTGATCGTAGCATTTAAATTTGAATATTTGTCTTTGTTCAGTTTTAGCGAATTTTTTTTTAAAAAATTCGCTTATGGGGAGATCTGTGTTTATATATATATATATATATATATATATATATATATATATATATATATATATATATATATATATATATATATATATATATATATATATATATATATCCGACCGATAACTCAAAAAATAATGGACCGATCTTGATAAAATTTGCAGAGTACCTTCCTTTTGTAAGTGGCTTGGATAAGTTCGTTAGCCAGGAAAATCTGACCAGGTTTTCCCGGAAAATTTTGTGTTTTCTTTATAAAAAAATTCATATCTCCGGAAATAACAAAGTAAGGGCAACCAAATTTGGTACGCGTGTTTGCATTATAAAGAGTGAACTCTGTACCAAAATTTAAGTCCATAGCTTTAAAGACAAAAAAGTTATGGGCAGTTAAAGCAATACATGTAGGAGTTTTCCTCAAAACGTCAAACTCGCAATATTAAACGTCAAAATTGGCAATGTTTAGGCAAAGAATGTAAAACAAATACCATTTGTGAAAAGAAAATGTTGCAAGAAGAGTGTTCTGCAAACCCTTAAGTTTCAGATTCAACCGTCATTGCCCTTCATTTTACTAAAACGTTTACAGGAAATCCATTTCAAATAGACCCTTTCTCTGGTGCTTTGGCTGTCAGTTTAGTTAAGTTTGGTAGCTGTTTGGATATTTATTTGTAGGTTTAGTGAAATTTATGGTTTAACGGCCTATAATTTTTTTTAGCTAATTATCGTGGAACAAATTTGTTAATGCATTTTTGCATTTTTTTATCGAAATATGATGCGTTTATCTTAAAAAAAATCTGGACGCAGTAAGTGCGTTTTGGTTGCGAATTTTCGGTAAATTTGCAGTTAAGCTCCCGAACGCTTTTCAAAACACTGTTTTCAGAAACCTGCCTAGAGCCCCCCCTGGATCCACAAACCCCAAGATAAATTTGTTGTTCACACTCCCCAAGGAAGTTACGGGACCAGGAGTGAGTAGGGGTGCATAATTTTTTAGCTAATTTTTTTAGAACAAATTCGTTAATGTAATTTTGCATTTTTTATCGAAATATGATGCGTTTATAAGAAAAAAATCTGGACGCAGTAAGTGCGTTTTGGTAGCGAATTTTCGGTAAATTAGCAGTTTAGCTCCCGAACGCTTTTCAAAACACTGTTTTCAGAAACCTGCCTAGAGCCCCCCCTGGATCCACAAACCCCAAGAAAAATTTGTTGTTCACACTCCCCAAGGAAGTTACGGGACCAGGAGTGAGTAGGGGTGCATAATTTTTTTAGCTAATTTTTGTAGAACAAATTCGTGAATGCATTTTTCCATTTTTTGTCGAAATATGATGCGTTTGCAAGAAAAAATCTGGACGCAGTAAGTGCGTTTTGGTAGCGAATTTTCGATAAATTTGCAGTTAAGCCTCGAACGCTTTTCAAAAAACTGTTTTCAGAAACCTGCCTAGGCCCTTACCCCTCTGGATCCACAAACCCCAAAAAAAATTTCTTGTTCACACTCCCCAAGGAAGTTACGGGACCAGGAGTGAGTAGGGGTGTATAATTTTTTTAAACTAATTTTCGTAGAACAAATTCGTTAATGCATTTTTGCATTTTTTATCGAAATATGATGCGTTTGTAAGAAAAAAATCTGGACGCAGTAAGTGCGTTTTGGTAGCAAATTTTCGGTAAATTTGCAGTTTAGCTCCCGAACGTTTTTCAAAAAACTGTTCAGAAACCTGCAGGTGAGGTCCTAGTAATGTCTCTGAAAACAATTTGTTGAAAAGCGTTCGGGCGCTAATCTGCAAATTTACCAAAGTTTCATTAAATTCTTCAAATTTCAATAACTCAATTTGCTATTAACGTAAGCTTTGTTAGATAGAAAACCAACATTTAAGTTTATTTTCGGAAAATTTTTGTATATTTTCAAACCATAAGTAATTTTGATAAAATATAGTACATTGTTTCTACCACATAGGCTATACCGGTAATCAGATTGATGCCTGCTCGCATTTGCTATTAAAAACATTTTTATGGAAAATCACTTCCATAACACATTTGCTGCATCTAGACTTTTGAAAAATGTTTATATATTTTCAAACAATAAATTTGTTTCAATGAAATATGATACATTGTTTCTACTATATAGGCAACCAAGTTTGATGCCTGCTTTCATCAAAGAAATACGTTAGCTATTATAAATATTTTAAAGAAAATTCGCTACCATAACGCACTTGCTGCGTCCCGAGATTTTTTTGTTTATTGTTAATATTTGTTTTAAATTTTTTTTCTTCATAATTATATTAAATATTTTTATGAAATCATATCACTTTTGTTATCTGACTGACAATCACAGCTGCATTTGTTGTGTAGTCTAACATGTACTCTTTAGAAGCGGAGGTTGTTACCTAAAAATGCTAATAACAAGCAACATATTGAAGATAGGTATAGAAAAGCTTATATCAAACCGGTGTAGAATTAAATTTAGAACTCGAATTTTTAATAATATGCAGGGTGTTCTATTTGAAAAAAAATACTTTTGCCACGTTGAATATGTCTAAGTTAGTAACTAAACTTAAAACACTCTGTATGACACAGGTAAACTTAAGGCACATAATATGAAAGCTCCCTCCCACAAGTGACGAACTTCTAAATTTTAGCCCTTTATCTTTAAAAACATGTGAAATACAAACTATTTTAAATAAGGTTGTAAAATCACCGAAATACAGAGAAATCACATATCTTTGGAACAATTGAAGATAGGGATAGGAAAGCCTAATATAAATCTTCACAGAACACTTCTATCAGATATCTGACGTTTCATTGATTTTTAATTATGTATTTTAACAAACCCTTACTGAAATTACTTAACCAGTTCTTCTTTCAACGAGTTTTCAGCTAACTACCAAAAATTGTGATAACTTATCTCATCCAATAACTACAAAACTTAATGATGATTTTAATTAATAATTAACATATTGCATAATTTACTAGTTGTATCTCTCCAGATAAACCATCATTTACTGGCTGTCATTACAACAATTAAATGCATTATTATTATGGATAGAACTGCTAGTAGTATCCCATTACCACTAGGAGTGCGATGTACGGTCGTGGGAGATGCTGTTCCTGTCTGAGCACTATATTGAATACGCCAGGAGTTATCATAGTTATCAGGGTGCCATACAGACACTGTGAGAGGCTGTTGAGGTTCACGGGTATTCAGATGGTGTTCATTATTATATAGTAATGGTTGCAGCCGTGTTATGGCTTGATTATCCGTTTCTATAGATTTGAGGCGAAATCAAGTTAAGACCCCGGATCCTCGACATTACGTGTTAGGGTATAAATTAACTGCTGGTGCTGCTGGCGATGCATTCAGTCGAATGCATGTATTAGCACGGAAATTGTATTGGCAAGTGCTTCAACCGAAGCTGGCCATATGACGTCTTATATTTGATGTTTTTCGATGTACATATATGCTACTTTTATCAATATTTGCTTCAAGCATTTGAGAACAAATGTAATTTGAATTGACTATGGAAAAAAATTGTTATAAATTAAGCTTTTGATCATTAAGTACACTTGGAGAACACCCAAATCACCACAACACATATTTCAGAGACCTTACGATCGTTTCGTTGACAATGTCAACATCTTCAGAGGAAGAAAATTCTAACATAAAAAAACTAGATCCCGTGTATTTATATCGCGTCAAGGTAAACTAACTAGTCCGAGGTAAAGTTGTCGCCCACGAACGATCGTTTGTTTATTACGCAGTGAAACTACTAGGTCGGAGACCTGCTTTAATCTTCTGGTCGACAAATTTATGACCCTTATCTAATATAGGTTTAAAAGGACCCGAGTTATTTAAATAATCAGCACGTTTCCTTTCGATCCAGAAATTTACTATGTGGATATTGGATCATGCCGATAAAGACATCTGGTGAGATAAACAACATCAACTCAACTCATCTTTAAAAAAAAAAATAGAAAACTAAAAACACAGATGTCTGTCACACCATGTTAACTCTAACAAAGGATAAATAATTCAACTAAAATACTACATAAAACTATATTTATATTGATTTTAATTCTACGTGAAAGTATTTATATTGACTACATAGATACAACAAACCGAATAGGTCTTTAAGTCGAGACAAACATAGAGATTAGTATATGTATAAACCGGTCGAGTTATTGACAATAATTTATTATTCTACCAGACAAATTAGGAGTGTTTAAGCGGTCAAATGCAAAGAGAAAATAAAGGGCTTGAAACTACAGGTGCCGCACGATTTAATGAAGTTTTGTTCTTAATAGACCTTAATATAAAAATACTTTCTAATGAATCAAGCATGGTTTGATGTCTAACATTTTTGACAAGTTTCAAATTTTCTTTGTCAATGTGGTGATTATTATCCCATATATGTTGTGCCACACATGATTTGTCCACCGTACCATATCGTAACTGTGCGAGATGTTCACGAAATCTGGTGGCTATGTTTCTTCTAGTTTGGCCCACGTATTTAAGATCACAATCTTTGCAATTAATCTCATAAATGCCGGACATTTCAGTGACTTTGTCTTTCGTATTACCCAACCAATTTTTTAAATTACCTATCGTCGAAAACGTCAAATGTAAATCGGCTTTCTTAAAAATACTTTCCAAACCCTTTGTGATTCGTGGTTCATAAGGTAAACACATAAATTTTTTCTCTATTTTATCATTCTTAAATGTCGTACATTCAGATATCACCTTCTTTGTTCTGTGTTTGTTAACTAATTTGTCTATTAAACCATCCGAGTAACCGTTATATCTCGCCACATTTTTTATGCATTTTAATTCTGTATTAAATCTATTTTTACTCAACGGAAATTTGTATCAATCTATTTACTAAGAAATTTAAACTTAGATCGAAAGGAAACGTGCTGATTCTTTAAATAACTTGGGTCCATTTAAACCTATATTAGATAAGGGTCATAAATTTGTCGACCAGAAAATTAAAGCAGGTCTCCGACCTGTTTCACTGCGCAATAAACAAACGATCGTTCTTGGACGACAACTTTACTTCGGACTAGTTCGTTTACCTTGACGCGATATAAATACACGGGATCTAGTTTTTTTATGTTAGAATTTTCTTTCTCTGAAGATGTTGACATTGTCAACGAAACGATCGTAAGGTCTCTGAAATATGTGTTGTGGTGATTTGGGTGTTCTCCAAGTGCACTTATTAGTGCTCATCACAGGTTCCAGTTTTCACAAAGTAAGCTTTTGATCCTTCTCATAGAATAATTTCTCGTAGTCGTATATTTAAGTAAAATCAAGTGGGTGAAAATCTGGTTATCTTGAATACCAGCTTTGGTGACCACTACGTCCTATCCACCTGTTAGGAAAACTGTCATTTGAAAACAATAGCGAAAAAAAAAACAACTTTGAGATATTTTTTTGGGAAATTAAAAATAAAATATAATTTTTATAATTTTCTTTAATTAGAACTAAATTAACTTTCTTACATAACATTGATATTAGAAACCACACGAAGATATTTACCAATAAAAAAATGTTCAGAAGAATCGTGTGAAAAAAACAAATATCGTAATTTGAGATAAGCGGGTATTCCAATATGAAATACACCCTTAATTTGAAATACTGTTCAAAAATTTGTTTCCTTCACAAAATGATCAAGCGAAAGTGCTTATTTTGAGTTTCTCACGTTCTTCATATTTACCTACACAAAAATGTTCACAAGAAATGTGCGTAAAGTAAGTATACTAATCTAAGATAAGTGAGTATGTACGAAAGATGCTCTCTTCTCTTAATACCAGGAAAACCTCTGGCCTTGACGAGATCCCAGCAATTGTTCTAAAAAAAATGCGCACCAGAACTTGCTCCTGTCCTGACTCGCCTGTTTCAGATATCTTACAATAGAGGCATGTTCCCTAGTAACCGGAAAACTGCTCGAGTACAACCCGTTCCCAAGAAAGGAACCAAAGCGCTTCGTAGCAACTACAGGCATATTTCTCTCCTTTCAGTCGTCTCTTAAGTAATGGAAAAGTATATAAACACCGAATTACTAAAATTTCTTGAAAAACACAGTCTAATCCATGACAGGCAGTATGGATTGCCTCAGCGCAGGTCAACTGCCGACCTCCTTTCCTTTGTCACCCATTCTTGAAACAAGTCTATGGAACTACACGGTGAATCCCAGATTGCCGCTCTAGACACATCAAAGCATTCTACCAGGTCTGGCACGCAGCGCTGCTTAATAAACTTTCGGCTTATGGCCTACCACCAAAACTCTGTACCTGGACAGCAAATTTCCTCTCCAACTGGAGCATTTCTGTTTGTCGTGGATGGCCATTCCTCTAAAATGTATCCAATTAATGCAGGAGTCCCTCAAGGTTCAACTTTAGCCCCTACTTTGCTTATTGTCCACATCAATGCTCTCTAGCACATCCAACCCAGTTCACAGTTACGCGCCAATCACAATGAACAACAGAGTTATTCAAAGTGATGAGTCCTTTTCACTTGTTGGTATTTCTTTGGATCGAAATCTCAATTGGCACCAACATGTTACATCAATTGCAGAAGCGGCTGCTAAGAAATTAGGTTTCCTCTTCCGGGCTCGCAAATACTTTTCACCAGGTAATCTCTATACCTTATATACTTCACAAATAAGGTCAAACCTCGAATACTGCTATCCTGGACTCCATTCAGAAGAGATCTGTACGTCTCATTGGTGACCCTACCCCTACCCAAAGGCTGCCATCCCGTGCCCACCGACGTACCGTTGGTGACCTCTCTCTTTTATAGATATCTGCACGACCACTGCTTATAGGAGCTTTCTTCCATAGTTCCTCCACCTGTTGTCCCCAACAGATCTACCAGGAGAACAGAGCGAGTGCACCCTTTTATTGTTCAGGTTGTTAAAATATTTAAAAAACATGTGAACATTTCTTGTTTCTAGTAAGTGCAAAAGATTAGAAGGACTGGGGACTGTCTTAAGCTCAATTATTTTATCCAAAAACAGGAAATGGGTAAAATAGTTCCCAAAAACATGGTAGACTACAGAAAAAGTCTAAAGTTTTTGGGGAACTATTAGCAAAAGTGTCGTGCACAAAAGACCCATTGGGGTCACAGAGCTGAGGGGTCAAAGGACCATATGATCTAATTAACAATCTACAAATCCAGAATCCAGTTTCCAGGTTTTAAAAATAAATCATCTCTATCAAATCTACCTACAAAAAAATGAGGTATACATTTATTTGATGAACCCCGTAGGTATTGTAGGCACTTATAAAATACAAGGTAAATAACTATGTCTGGTATTATATAATAGGCAGCAATAACATCACTTCTAAACTAAATTCTATAAAATAATAGGCAGATAAATATGAAATAATTGTTTTATCAAATGCCTTAAAAGGTAAATGTAAGATGCTTACTGGCAATTAGGTCATTGCTGGCCCTTTTTGCTCATCTAAACTAACCTACCCTCCACCTTGAGCTCGATCTCAACGACGACAGTGATTTGAAAAATCATCCGCCGCCGGTGAGTCTGGAACCGTCGTCCCCCGAGTCCGTATTGGGAAGTCTGAATCGACTTTCCCGCACGGCCACGGAGGCGCTTTATCAAATGCCTTTCTCTTCAGTGAAAGTATGAAGATTTCATACATTTTATTATAAAAAACTACCTAGTGATAAAAGTGTAAATTAAGCCAAAAATCCCTGGTGAAATAATTAATCCAGACATAGCAAATGCGCTATGGTAGCGAATTTTTAAGTCTTTCAAATTTAAATAACTTAGTCTTCTATTATTAACCCAGAAAACTAACAATTTTAACGGACCCAGGGGCTCTGAAAATAGAATATCTCTAAAAGGTAAACTAACATTGTTGCCAGCAATTTATTTCATTGATTGCAAATAACTTAGAATGCACATTGAATTAAAATAAATTTTGTTTCCTAGAACATAACTCGGACAAAAATGAGATACAGCCTTAATTTGAGACACTGTTCAACAAATCCCTTTCCTTCACAGAAGCGTCAAATGAAAGTGCTGCTTTTGAGTTCCCCACATTCTTCATGTGCAAATCTGGAACACTGAACACATTTGGCCCATTTTTCGCCATGCTTGGCTTGTAAATATCTAGCCGAACACAACATTGCCGTCGCTACTTTCTGAATCTGAACTAGACCAACTTGCTTGTTTCTTCTTCAGTCTTTTACCTTTTAATTTAGACAGCTTGTCTGAAGATACGAGCTCGAGTTTTTTCTTCAGCTTTTTACCTTGTGGTGCGGGTGACTGTTCCTCACTCCAATGGAACTTTGTGCTAGTTAAGTTCTTTTTGGGAATTTATTTTCTGTTCATTTTTTCTAGCCTCTCTTGTTCTTTGTGTGGAGCCAAACTTATAATAATTGCATTCCCCGCTCTAGACTTTTTCTTACGGGCTTAATTTATTTTTGTAAATAGGAATGGACAAATATCTTTTGGAGAAAATAATACATTTTAAATATTTTTTATACGGGTAGTGGTAATTAAAAGTTGACTTTCACCTGCAGAAATGGGCAGTTTCACTTATTATCTGCCCCATTTTGTTGCCTTGGCCCTTTGGTTTTGAATGCAAAAATTTTTGGTGGATGCAATTATCACCGGAGATGCTAGCCTGGTTTTTTCAAAACCGTTGCAAGACGTGTCGCTTGTAGCAGCTTTACTACAGATGGTAATATGATGATGATATAAATATTGCATACGGAGAAGCAGTACTCAATTCATTTTCCCGGAGCCAATTCTCTAGTTTCTGGGCATATTATGTTTTCAGTGAAGACATAGAACTCAGTTAGAGGCTTCAGTTTGTGAGTTGAATGTAGTAGCAGACAAATAATTATGTCGCTGTTTTGTTGGGCTAAATCATAAGCTCAATATTCCTCGTGTGAGAATAGTGACCGCCCAATAGAAGCAGAATGGGGTCAGAAGCAGTGGGCTCTGTGAACTTGATAAAATGAGCGAACCATTTAGTGGAAATATCAGCAAATGACTGCGATTAAGTTTGTTACCCTCCTAAAAAAATTGTAACCCTCGTCACAGAATGACAAGGTAACCGTTCCAGAGATATTAAGGTAAAGGACCTATAAAAGACCGAGAGCATTTATTTGGTTCTTATTCCCGAGTGATATCTTACGATTGACCTCAAGTGGCTCCAAATCCGGACGATAGTGAGGTCACCATCGCCTACTAAACCCTAACCTAAATGACTTATCTTTCAGATTTATTATTTACAAGATAAAGAAGACTTTGTAAGACTAGAAGATATTGAGATAATTAAATACTTATTCGACTTTTAAGTTGTTCTGCCCGAAGTCCTAGATTTATGAGATCTTCAAGTCAGAACACTGTTACTGGGATGCTAAATTAAGGTAATCGATATAAAGAATTTCTGCTTATGCCGCCAACAGAATTACGAAGTTTTAGGGAGGGATTGTTGTTCAATTAAGCAGATATTAAAAAATGTAAATACTTACATTTATTGATATAAATTATTGAGGAAGTAAATCAATTTAGTACTCCTGGTAAATTAAAACAAATATTACATTTCACAGAAAAGAAAACAAATATTAAATGTCACATGAAAGAAATTAGCTATTGCATATAACAAGAATGAAAAATGGGTATGATGTTATAGTAAATAAAGCAAATTTTACATGTTTACAGGAAAGAAATCAAACGTTGCTCATTACAAATACGAAAATGAAGATTATTTGTTAAGATAATTGTTTATCTGTCAAAACTACTGATGCTCTCAAAATTTTAACAAATTTAGGTGACATTCCTAGATATTATCCTGATCAGGTTTGTGTTATTCTTAAAAAAAGATTGTCCAAGAGAGGCTCAGACAATGCTAACTTATATTTCTACTTACTGAATATAAATGAAAAATGCAAAATATTTGAAGGTCAGTGATATTTCTGACTTTACAGTACTGGCAAAATATTAAGAAAAGGGTACAAGATACAATTATTTTTAAACACAATCTCACTGATAAGAATCCAATTTAACTTCGTTGGATTAAAGTACATATTGCAAATTGGTTGAAAAATTCTAGCTGACGTATGAAAGTTTGAAAAATCACAAACAGATAAAACTTAAAACGACTCACCATGGATGTCGACTATCAGGGCAGAACACAGACTCTTAATTTCTCCCCAGAGAAAAGTCAGGAAGTGGCGGTAAGGCTTTTCTTAGGTGTCGATCAGAGAAACCGTTACGTAGCAATGTATTGTAACCGGGATTGGTACATCTGCAGCCTAAGCTTACAGCTGTTGAAATGGCATCGTCGGCAGGAAATTTAACTGAGACTTTAGCGGCCAAAATGTACCTGAAGGTATCAGGAATTTACTGACGTTGAAAGCTAATTTGCTTTAGAGATCGGAAACTTTATATATGTACTTGAGATTGCTTTAGATATTTCACTATGCCAAAAAGAACAAAGGTTCACTCTTTAACTCACATTTTCTCAAAAACGGGTTATTAATTTCTACATAAATCGAGACCAAAACACTAGCGGCACTCACCGATAACTATATTAAGCGATATTAGTGGTAAAAGATAAAATTTTAGACCCTTTTTGGGTGATAAAGAGTCCCGACAGTTTCAGCGATGTTAACTCTCCGTTTGCTTAAGACCGACTCCTCGAAGCAAGTATCTACGTCCCCACCTTATTGACTTTCCCACGCTTTTTCAATAACCGTTGAAACTTGATTCACATCAGGCCTATATGTCTGAGAGAGACAGATAGATTGAACTCCCCTCAATACAACAATGGACGCGGTTCGTTCTCCAACGATCTTTTCTCTGACATCACCGTGACATTATCTTTATCGAGAAGCTTCTGCAATAATACGATGTTTTTCCTCAATAAAAATATTCCGTCTTTTGATATTTGAATTTTAACGTTCATAAAAGGAACGCAGTACGGGCTTTACGATGGTTATAGATATTAGCGAATTTTCAATGAATCCCTTTGAAACTAAAATTTGAATTGCTTTTTAGAAACAAAGTTAGCTGCTACTATTTAAGCTTCTTGGGGGTTCTCTTTTGGTCTTCAACGTAGTAACTATGGTAAATAAAAATGCAATCGTTACAAGTTTTGTGTTTTTGTTTTGCTGTTATGTACTTTGTTGTTAAATTTAAATATAATTAAGTTGAGAAGCACTTTTGCAACTGAATTTTGCTTGATTTAGCTTATCTAATTTATCTTGTGTTGGATCTTTTGTGTTGCTTACATCTTAATGTGCCTCCGTTAAAATTAATGAAATGACAGTATAGGTGGTTCTCTATATGTTAATAATTCTGAGAACGTAACAGTTGCTGGGGTGCGGAGTTAATTGTAGTCATAATTTGCAGAAAACTACCTAAATGATGTGATCGTAAACCATAAACATTTATTATATACTTACCTGGTAATCACCATCATAAAAGATACTCATGCGTTAAGGTTTAAGACGAAAGTCTCGCGGTTAACATAAGACATCCTTTGCATGGAAGATCTGTATTACAACAGGTACAATTTGTTTCGTTGTTTTGACTATTAAATATTTTTAATGGAACGTCGCCTTCGTAACTGGTAAAATCACGCCGCTTAGTTAAGCTTTAGGGATACTTAGAATCTATTGGTTCACATTATAATTGTCATTATAATTTTTACAGGCTTTTACAAAAAAAGGGTCATTTACAGGTTAATTTATTGAAAAAGTCTGACCGCAGTGGGTTATGGTAGTGAATTTTCATTAAAATGTTTTTAATAGCAAATATGCCTTTTTAGTGAATTTTTATTAAGAAAATTCACTAATAGAGAGGTATGGATGGCAAGTCTTTTGGAAAATTTCTTAAATTGAGCGCGAATTAGGGCCGCTAGAACACAAATCCAAGGTCAGTTAAAAGATATATATATATATATATATATATATATATATATATATATATATATATATATATATATATATATATATATACATACACTAAGTCAGTGGTGAACGTGTCGCCACTTAGTTGCAGAACCAAGTAGTATGTTGTCACGCCAGCTCCAAATAACACAAAGTGTTAAAAAATAGAGATTGTATACAACTAACTAACAATTTAATAAATTGTCAGCCCTGGCCCATTTCTTCAATTTATTAAATTGTTAGTTGTATACAGTCTCTATTTTTTAACACTTTGTGTTATTCGGAGCTGGCGTGACAACATACTACTTGGTTCCGCAACTAGGTGGCGACACGTTCACCACTCACTTAGTGTTGAAAGGCTGGCTACTTTTGCCGTTTTACTTTATAGCTGACGAGCTCTAATGAGAGCAAAACCGGTATATAATTCTAATTGTTGTGAGAATACATCTAGCCTTAATTACAAACTTCTTAAAAAAACTTTTTTGTTATTTTGTTTGCTGAAACTGGTTCGATTGATTGACTAAAATTGGTCATCCAAGCGATTAATAAGCGAAATACCTGGCACGTTTATAATTTGACAAGTATATTCCTTTTGAAAATAAAAATTAAATTTTCGGTAAATTTGCAGTTTGGTACACGGGGGACTTTTAGAAAAAAATTCAAAGACATACTTAGAACATTTTCTGAATGCACCTACCACAAGAAAAATTTCTTGAAAACAGCCTCTAAGAAAGTTACAGGATCAGGAATGAATGGGGGTGCTGGGCGGAGAAGAAGATAAAAAGGAAATGTGAGCGGAATGTTTTAAAAATCCAGCTAAGTTAAACCTGTATAAGCTACCTTTTACCCATTTTGCAGCTTTACTTCTTCAAAATCCTGTTTACTTCGCCTAGAACCCTTATTCACCGCAGGTCCACCAACTTTCTTGCAGGTTGTTCCGAAGAAATTTTTCTTGCTTATCTTGTTCTTATTTATGCATTGAGGGTGGCTGTAGGCATGTATAAGGGGGAGGAATATCCCCGTAACGAAGCCGAGAACCAAGATTTGTAATTTAAGTTTAAATTGTTACCTCATTTCATTTGTTTAAAATATTTTCCAAAAATGAATTTGAGGTTGCCTTGTTTGTCAGTGTCACATAGAGAGCGACAATATTTTATCATTTAAAAAAGTATGGGTACAGCAACAGCAAATAAGCGATGAATAGGGTCTGGGTGCAGCAAGTGCGCTGTGGTAGATAATTTTCTTAAAAGGATTTCAAATCCAATAACTAAATTTCCCATTGAACTATAATCTTCAACCTTGAGCCATAGTAAAACCTATGTTAAATACCTTTTTGGTTGTTTTGTTTGCAAAAACTAGTTCGATTGGGTTGGCCAAACCAAAACCGTCCAAGCAATTAATAAGGACAAATACCTGCCATATTGATACTTTGGCAGGTATATTCCGTTTGTAAATAATTATTTTTTTTCCGGAAAACTTGTGTAACTTTAAGGAAATTTGTAACACAATTTCCTGGACTGGTAACATGATCCTGTTAAAGAAAATGCGATATGTTTAGTTTTGCTGCCATCTAGGGACATTAGTTTACAGTCATGCCTTGAAAATATCTTCACGCTAAATAGTAGCAGTGTATCATCAGCATAAGCTATTGGTGTACACTCAAGGTTTTTATCAGACCCTCGGTGGTTCATGGGCAGGAACGTGTGCCTCTGAACCGAAGGGTACTGGGTTCGATCCCAGGTTACTCCGTTCACTTTTTCAGTACAAACTGTACCATTAACATCAACCGAGGTTCTGACATTGTATTTGAGCAAGTTATCTGCACGTTCCGCCCTTCGGAGGGGGCGTAAAGGCGTCGGTCCCGTGTCCATGCGATGTTGGGCACGTTAAATATCCCTACCCTCCTTACAGAAAGGCAGGGGTTCGGCAAAATTTCCAGGATAGTGAGGTGAAACTGCACCCTGAAGTCGGTTAGTGTCCATAGTCGCGGAAATAGGCCGACGTTAAAGAAACAAAACACACCACCAGGTTTTTATCCTCTAACATGTAGTTTATGCAGATATAAAACAATAAAGGTCCCATGATATAATCATATGAAACACCATAGTCATGAACCTTACTTTCTTAGTTGTTTCTGCAATTTGTACTGCTTGTGCACGCTTTTTAAAATAGTTATAAAAGAGAGCCAGCGCTCTAAAAATACAACAAATAGATGGTATTGGCTCTACGCGTAACACCAGTTTTCGGGTTTCGAAGACCGTATTAAATAACTTCAGTAAATAAAGGAACACTGTCACGATTTTTTTTTATTTGTGTTTAAATTTTTAAGCACACCCGAAACCAAATAAAGTAGCAGCTTTAATTACTAACAAAATAAGTCTGGACGCAGCAAGTGCGTTATGATAGCAAGTTTTCTTTAAAATGTTTTTAATAGCAAATGTCTTTCTTTGATGAAAGCCGACATCAAACTTGGTTGCCTATATAGTAGAAACAATGTACCATATTTCATTGAAATAACTTTATTGTTTGAAAATATATAAACATTTTTCAGAAGTCTGGATGCAACAAGTGTGTTATGGAAGTGAATTTCCATAAAAATGTTTTTAATAGCAAATGCGAGCAGGCGTCAATCTGATTACCGGTATAGCCTATGTAGTAGAAACAATGTACTATATTTTATCAAAATTACTTATGGTTTGAAAATATACAAAAAAAATTCCGAAAATAAACTTCAGTGTTGGGTTCCTAACCAACAAAGCTTACGTTAAAAGCAAATTGAGTTATTGGTATTTGAAGGATTTAATGAAAATTCGCTACCAAAACGCACTTACTGCGTTCAGATTTTTTCTTACAAACGCATCATATTTCGATAAATAATGCAAAAATGCGTTAACGAATTTTTTCTACGAAAATTAGTTAAAAATTATAGACCGTTAAACCATAAACTTAACTAAACCTAGAGCGAAAGCAGCAACTTAACTAAACCGACAGCCAAAGCATCAGAGAAAGAGTCTATTTGAAATGAATTTTCTGCAAATATTTTAGTAAAATGAAGGGCAATGACGATTGAATCTGAAACTTAAGGGTTCGCAGTACACTCTTCTTGCAACATTTTCTTTTCACAATCCGTATTTGTTTCACGTCCTTTGCCTAAGCATTACCAATTTTGACGTTTAAAATTGCGAGTTTGGCGTTTTGAGGAAAACTCCAAAATTTGTTTACTTAACTGTCCATAACTTCTTTGCCTTTAAAGCTAGACATCTAAATTTTGGTACGGGGTTCACTCTTTATAATACAAATAATTGTGTTAAACTTGGTTGCCCTGACTTGGTTGTTTCCGAAGATATGAATTTTTTTAGAAAGAAAATACAAAATTTTCCGGGAAAACCTGGTCCGATTTTCCTGGCTAACAAATTTATCTAAGCCACTTGCAAAAGAAAGGTACTCACCAAATTCGATTAGGATCAGTCTATTATTTTTTGAGTTATCGGTCGGATATATATTTTAAGATTCTAATCTAAAGCTTGTTTAAGTTTTTGGCTAATTTTTTTTTAATTCGCTAATGAGGAGATCTGTGTTTATATATATATATATATATATATATATATATATATATATATATATATATATATATATATATATATATATATATATATATATACAGATCTCCTCATTAGAAAATTTAAAAAAAATCGCTAAAAACTGAATCTAGCTTTAGATTAGAATGTATGGGCTGAAATATGTTTTATATATTCGAATTGTGATTCCATTGTAATCGATTTTCCTTGTAAAATTTGCTAGAAAAATCAGATTAATCGCATGATAATTTTAAGACGGATATTGTACGGCTAAATTATGTAACAGAAATCAAATGTATGTTCCGGTAAAACAAATCTATAATGCGCAATATTAGCCACAGGACATCTGCAATCGAACAATATGCATGGCGTAAATTATAGCGGGAAAACACATAAGAGAATTATTCCTAATGAATTAAATCAAAAGGTTTGCGTGAGCGCAAATGTTTCAGTCATTTATCGTCACGAATCTATGACATAACATCATATAACGCCACGCTCTACATATTATATATCTGCATAGACCAATATGGCTTAAATCACAACCTCATGTGTTTATTCTGACACATATTTTTACACTAAATGTCATGCTTAATTTGTATTCCGGTTCTTTCTTTCTCACACAAAAAATTAGCCAATGCCATGCCAGCTTAATAGAGATGATAAACTGGGGTATTATTATTTTCATTTAAGATAACTGAAAGAAAACCATATATATATATATATATATATATATATATATATATATATATATATATATATATATATATATATATATATATATATATATATATATATATATATATATATATATATATATTGAAACTGACCCCGGATATGGGTTCTAGGGATCCTAGTTCGCGCTCATTTGAAAAATTTTTGCAAAGTCTCACCATCGATACCTTTCTATTAGTGAAATGTTTTAAATAAAAGTTCACTAAAAATAGGGGTTTCTATATGCGAACAATTACTTTTGGCGGTTTTTTTTTAAATTTAATTTTTAAACTTATTTTTTGACCATCCTGTATTAACAATTATCAAAATATCACACGGAGTCTATTAAGCATGTTTCTTTATATAAGCACACCAACTCTGGTTAACTAATACAAGCTATCGTATAGGAAAATTTCATAATTTATTTTGGCCTGTAAATGACATTTTGGCATTATATTTGAAATATGTCAAAATCGGTGAGACTTAGGTATAGGAGCTTTACATAAAACGTATCTGTAATTTGTCGCAGAATTTAAAAATGTGTAGGCCATTCTATTGAAAATTACAAAGTTAAGATTTACTACCGGTATAACCGGTAATGCGACCATTTTGAAAATATCTTAGCCGGGCTGCTCCTGTTGACAGTAGTACACCAACAAATTTTTAAAAATTTCTTACGGCTAATTTTTGAGAAATCGATCTATGCCTTTCCCAGTGAGACCACCTGTCCGGTGAATCATAATACAGGTGATTCATAAGTGGTGACCAAAAATGAAACCCCATGTTCTTTGAACCATTTTAGAGAGGGTATGTCCTATAAAAAAGTTTCCTATAATGCTTTATTAACAAGATACAGGGTGTTGAAGTTGAATTTCAAAAAATAAAATTTCCCAATTTTTTTACAAGTAGCACATATATTTTGCTGAAACTTCGCATGTGTAGGCTGCTATGTAAGGCGCGTATTCTACCATAACAATTGAATCGGCTAATCCAGCAGTGGCGCGCGTCCCCACATGTCATTGGTTATCGCTCAAGATAAAAACGGGTAAGCCAATGATATTTTTTTTTGAATCTTACTTTCATTCGTGAACAAAATGACTCTCTTGATAATTTTCTGTACGACACTTATTTTACGAGTTAGCAATGAATCAGGTAAGTGTTTTAGAGCACAGTTCATGATTTTTAACCAGTCGTTGTTTGGTAGAAAATCGCAATGATACACTTTTATGCCTCCATTGGCCTGAATACACGCACGGCATCTTTTTAATATGGAAAATTTAATGTCTTGATAATTTTTTGTACGACGATTATCTTTGTTGTCTTTTAGTAAGTAGTAGTCTGGTTTGCCAAAGTTGTCATTAAGTGTCACTTGACGTTTAGGTTAACAAGTTATTATTTTGAATAGGTGTAAGTGGCAAACTTTATAAAATTGCAAAATTTTCTACTCTTTTACTTCTTATAATGGAGTACACCTCAGAAGAGTATGCAGATATAATTTTTATCTGCGGATATGCTGATGGAAGTGCTCTAGCTGCTTGTCGGGAATATCAACGTAGGTTTCCCACTCGCCGTCAACCTACACCGAGGGTTTTTCTCGATCGTTTTCAAGACTTCGGCAGTGCGGTATTGGACAACGTCCTGACGCTAGAGCTAATGGTAGAAGACAACATCAACTTGAAGACGAAGAGAGAGTGGTGGATGCAGTGATGGATCAACCTTCTACAAGTACACAGAGGATTGCCACGCAGTTACAATATTCTCAAAGCTTTGTTTGGAGAACTCTACATCGAGAAGCTTTACATCCATATCATCGACAGAATGTTCATTGCCTTCTAAATGGAGATAATGTGCATCGGCGAGTCTTTTGTGAGTGGATGTTGGAAATGAACAATCAAAATATCTTATTCCCTAATCTAATCTTCTGGTCTGACGAATCAACATTTACAAGAAATGGTATTTATAATTCTCATAATGAGCATGTCTGGTCATTGGAAAATCCACATGCAACAAGGACTCGCACATTTCAACATAGATTTTCCATTAATTTATAATGTGGTATTTTTAACGGCTCACTGTTCATGGAAGTCCTGCCACAACGTTTAAATGGATCTTCGTACTTGGCGCTCCTAGAAAACCGCGTAGAAAACATTCTAGATAACATTCCACTAACAACAAGAGGTATAATGTGGTACCAGCATGACGGTGTACCAGCGCATCATAGTCGAAACGTTGCTACATGGCTACATGAACATTATAATGAAATATGGATTGGCAGAACTGGACCAATACATTGTCCTGCAAGATCACCGGACTTAAACCCAATTGACTTCTATCTTTGGGGTGATTTTAAGCGACTGGTCTACAGTGAACAAAAAAAATACACCAGAGCAGCTACAACAACTGATAAATAATGCTTTTCGTCATATAATGGAGGCATTTTTTAACATTTATTGTAATAAATAAATTACTATAAGCCTGATAAAAGTGTATCATTACGATTTTCTACCAAACAACGACTGCTTAAAAATCATGAACTGTGCTCTAAAACACTTAACTGATTCATTGCTTACTCGTAAAATAAGCGTCGTACAGAAAATTATCGAGAAAGTCATTTTGTTCACGAATGAAAGTAAGATTCAAAAAATGAAAAATAAAAAAAATATATCGTTGGCTTATCCGTTTTTTTTTAGGGATAACCAATGACATGTGGGGACGCGCGCCACTGCTGGATTAGCCGATTCAATTGTTATGGTAGAATACGCGCCTTACATAGCAGCCTACACATGCTAAGTTTCAGCAAAATATATGTGCTACTTTTTTAAAAATTAGGAATTTTTTTTTTTGAAATTCAATTTCAACACCCTGTATTTTTTAATAAAGCATTATGGGAAAATTTTTTATAGAACATACCCTCTCTAAAATTGTTCAAATAACATGGGGTTTCATTTTTGGTAACCACCTATTAATCACCCTGTATATGATTTTATAACTATTACGAAGAATGTGTTACTGTCTCTTTTTAAGTCGCGAATATTTCGAAAACGGCTGATGTTAGCCTCATTCAACTATTGTTTTTTATCAAGGTCTCCTAGTGATGATAACAAAAAAGTGTAAGTATTTTTAAGAGTTGGAGGGTACCATAGGTAGCGCCCTCTGCTCGCCAGAGCCAAATTGGGAACGTATTGTTTGGTACCACTCTGAAAACCTGAACGGTGCCAGAGAAGTAAAATCGTCATTTAATTTCTGACTTTAACATCCAATACTATTGCTTTAGGACCAGCCTGTAGAATACTTACTCTTCATTAATGCAATATAACTTTAGAATACGTGCAAGTGAAATTATAAGCTCAATAAAAGAATATAGCACTCGCAGTGAAATAAATATATATATAGACTCGATAGTTGATAAGAAGAATAGGCAACATAATACAGAAAGAAGTAAACACGTCGCATAACAGGCAAGGAAATTTCGGTGTGTAGTGGAGTATGATGGATATGGGTTTTTATGTGGACAGACTTTCATCTTTCCCTCAATGTGCGCTCTGTCACTGGCAAGGGGTGTGAAAACAAACATTGAGATATACGCAGTTCAAGCGTTCAACCCTAGGACCCTTCAGTTTTGATATAATGACCCCGCAAACCACGATAGAGTTTGAAGAGTTTCCCGCAAAGATTAACACTGAGTGTATATTATAGTAGAACATTTGTCTCCGGATATCCCTTTTAAAATGTTTATCCCTATTATTGCTTGATATGTTTTTGTTTGATGAATGGATATGTTTTTGTATCTCTGACTTGAAATTTTATTTCTACGAGAACAGAGTCGAAAGTATTATAACTTCAATGGATTTATTAACAACCCAAAACAACATTTAAAGTCAAGTTGACGTATAATCGCCCTAACACTAAGTCGGCGATCAAATCACCACAGGTCACTTTTAAGTAAAATTTAAGTTTATTTTACCAAGGTGGGGAATAAACTAAAAGTAATAGGGAAGTCGATAATAGGTCCAGCAAAGCATTTTGACCAAGGCGTTTTAGTTTTATTTAGGGCATTTTCATTCTAAATTGGGTCAATGGACGTGATTTATTGGTAAATATGTCCAACGTTTTACTTGAATCCGACATCTGGGCGCAAGTGCCGTGATATTCTTAACAACGAACTGCGTGTGTGATATTATTCTGTAGGACCTGTGGCTATGTATGTATTAACAAACAGTAGATATTAGGAACTAGGTATGTCCATCTTTGTTTAAAAATGTCAACATGTTGAATAATAATAATAAAAAATTTATTTATCAATCAATCGCTTTACAAAGTACAACAATATGACTTAATCAAATAATATAACCCATGATAATTGCTATTTATCATCGGTTATATTATTTTATTAAGTCATATTGTTGTACTGTGTCACTCCCACAGAGTGACACAGTACAACACGTCATCACCTGTACGTGGGATCTCAGCACTTTTTCCACCAACATCTTTACTGTCCTATTAACCCACTTTTAGCCGAATAAAAGCCGCACAAAAAATTTTCATACATCACACTTAAACCGAAAGCTTCATTTCCAGAAACCACACATGCACACCAAAATAAACTCTCTTTCCATCTACTCCTCAAACCTTTCTCCCTCTCTTCTCTATTTCCCTATCTCATTTCCTTTTTTCTCCCCTCATCCTTATTTCTCTCTCTCTCTCTCTTCACCTTTCACACATATACATCCACCAAGTTCACAATCTATATTCTCAGGATCGTAGAAAAACAATAAAAGTCGCACAAAAATGATCATATCTCCATTTGTATACTTTCCCTCTCTCTTCATCCACTGTTCTTCGCCACTACACTTTTAGACTAATTAACTCATGCAATTTTAGCCTTGGATATTCAACTAGCCATCTTTTTAACTTGGCCTTAAATTTGCTAAAAGTCAATGACCTGATATCATGAGACAAATGACCATATAACCTAGGAGCTATTAAGGTAGCACATCATCAAAGAAGATACTTTAAATATTTGGATCAATGATAAAGGTAATTCGCACTGTATAAAGGAAAAGACGACTGCATTTATGTTTTTTCTCTTAACATGAATATGATACTTTGATATAATTCAAGCGCCTCTGCAAAAAGTAAGTTTAGTTAAAATTAAAAACTATTCAAAATTCTTGAGATTCTGATTTCGAGGATTGGTGATGTAAACAAGACAAAACTATCCTACCCTCATTGTATACAAGCATTATTTTATGTTTTTTTTCGAATTAAAATTTAATTACACTAGATTCAACAAAAAACGGTTTTTAGTTTTTCAATACAATCAAGATGGATACGGCAAGCATAGTTACATATGGCTACCGTTGTAACATTATTGACCTGAAAGTTAATTTTGCTCTATTTCTTTACCTATAAGTCACAATTCCCAATGACAAGGCAACCAACTAAACTTTGAAGGCATTTTGTTCTATTATTGGAATTTCAACTACATGGTAAACGAATTTAGTTTAAATTTATTGGCAATCATACATTTTCATGTATCGAAATATATATGTACATATATATATATATATATATATATATATATATATATATATATATATATATATATATATATATATATATATATATTACTTATATACGTACACACCGGAGAGACATATATGAATGATTATATAGCGTTTTTGATCTTTGATTCCATAATATCTGATAACATCAATAGAGCGAAAATAAGTAAATAAACATAAACATATGACAGCTGACCATGTTGCCAATGCTTCACTTCATTGGCATAAAAAGGGATGTATTATATTGAAGGGGTACACGTGGTGATTTGAAATCAGCAGTTTTTCTTCCATATAGTAGTAGCGGATGAAGTTGACATACGTTTTTAGGATTTACACAGAGACTGCGAGTGAATAATAAAACTTTTATTAATTAAGTTCATCAACTGAAACACCTTCAATATTCACAAATTGATTTCACTGCTGTGCACTCTGAACTTTGAGGACATTTTTATTTGAAGTCAGATTTTATGGGTGTCTGATGTAAGCAATTTGACTTGGAAGACCACTTCTGCAGTAATTATAACTATATGGCCAATCAGAAAGCCATTTTAGGTTATCTTAGTGCCCAAAATATTTCCTGTGTTGTATTGCAGTTAGATTGGTAATATATGTCAAATTTCTTCAAATGAGCGCGAACTAGGCCCCCTAGAACCCATATCCAGGGTCAGTTTCAATTTTATATATATATATATATATATATATATATATATATATATATATATATATATATATATATATATATATATATATATATATATATATATATATATATATATATATATATATATATATATATATATAAAGGGTGAACAATTTACCAAAATTTAGGTCTGTAAGTTTAAAGACAAAAAGTTAGAGGCATTTAAAGAAAAAAAAAGTTGGGGTTTTCCTCAAAACGTAAAAATTCGCGATTTGAAACGTCAAAATCGGCAACATTTAGGCAAGGAACCTGAAAGAAATACGGATTATGTAAAGAGTGTTTTGCAAACCCTTAAGTTTCTACTTCAACCATCATTTCCCTTCATTTTAATAAAATATTTCCAGAAAATTCATTTCAAATAGACACTTTCTCTGATGCTTTGGAAGTAGTTTTAGTTAAATTTATGGTTTAACGGTCTATATTTTTTAGGTAATTTTCGTATAAAAAATTCGTTAATGTGGAAACCGCGGCTCTTGAATTTTAAAAAGATTTCTTCAAATGAGCGCAAACTAGGCCCCCTAGAATCCATATCCGGGTTTACTTTCTGTTTACATATATAAAGGGTGACGCATTTCTACGGTAAAGCTCAATATAATTGTTATTATGCAAGATTAGAGAACCACAGGATGGCTCATAAGTTGTTGGTGATACCTACTTTTTTTTTGAACATTTCTTATTGCATTTTTTCATTTTTCATCGAAATATGATGCATGTTTGTAAAAAACAATCGAGACGCAGTATGTGCGCTTTAGTAGCGAATTTTCATTAAACGCTTCAAAATTCAATAACGCAATTTGCTATTAACCTAATGTTCGTTAGCTAGGAAACAAGTTTTCTCGGAAACGTTTTAAGTTTATTTTCGGAAAATTGGTGTACATTTTCAATCAAGTGATGTTGAAAAAATATGGTACATTGTTCTTTCTATATAGGTTATACTGGTGACCAAATTGATTCCTGCTTGCATTAAAGAGACATATTTGCTATAAAAACATTTTAAAGAAAATTCACTCCCATAACGAACTTTCTGCGTCCAGACTTTTTTATGTTTAGATGATTATTATAATTCGATAAAATTTGAGCGCCTCTGTAAAAAGTAAATTAGTTAAAGCTCAAAATTATTCAAAATTCCTTAAATTCTGATTTTGAGGACTGGTGATGTAAAAAACACAAAACTATAGTATCTTAATTGTATATAAGCATTATTTTATGTTTTTTTTTCGAACTAAAATTTGATTACAATAAATTCAACAAAGAATGGTTTTTTATTTTCGAATATAATCAAGTAGCGTACCGCAAAGTTATTTTAATATGGTTGCCTTTATAACATTATTGACCTGAAAGTTACTTTTGCCCTATTTTTAGTGAATTTTATTTTTAAAAAATCACCAATGAGGAGATCCCGACTTTTGAATTTTGAAAAAAAATTCAAATGAGCGCTAATTAGATCCCCCCTCCCTCCAGAACACACATCTAGGTTCAGTTTCAATTTATATATATATATATATATATATATATATATATATATATATATATATATATATATATATATATATATATATATATATATATATATATATATATATATATTTATTTATTTATTTAAAAATTGTGGGATAGCCGTCAGTTACAAAACAATAACTCTTTATTAATTCATACAATTTGGTGAGTACCTTACTTTTGTAAGTGGCTTGGATAAGGTCGTTAGCCAGAAAAATCTGATCAGTTCAAATAGATTAAATAATTTTTTAATTACTCAGTCGTATTCCCCCGTTGCGTGTCATTTCTGAGCTGAGCTTTAATATATCGAATTTCAACCACCACAGAAGTTTACTAGTTTATATCTAATAACCGATCAACAACAGAGAATTCAGACAGCCTTGTCTCTGTCAGGCCCCTCCACGAAGTCCCTCGCCTACCTACAGCCACCGACCGACCCCAGTGCCTCTCCATGGCCTCCTCAGTCCATCTGTTTATTGTCTATTGTAGACTCCGGGCCACAGAATGGCCGCCGGGAACCAAGCCTTGCGAGATCATTCCCCATCCCCGCGACGATAAATGGGGAAAGGGAGTTGCTTATTTCGTGCTGTAGGTTTGTTCAAGAAATTAATTATCAAAATGAAAAATATTTGGTTTCCAGCAAAAATGTATAAAATTCATAGATTATTTACAGAGCTCTTGTTGCTTATGCTTAACAAAGGGCCTAAATATGTTATCAGAGTTTCTTTTATAGGGATACTGAGAAACAACGACGTCATATCAAGTGATATTAAAACCTCACCTTCAACCAATTTAATACTTTTAACTTTTGAACTAAATTCAAGCGAATTGGAAACTGCATAACCCTTTGGCTATCGGCGAGCCTATAAATGTGTTTGCTAACCATTTCGCTATATTGTATGTCGGAGAGTCTACAGCTGAAACAATAGGTCTCACCGATTTTTCGGGTTTATGGATTTTCAGAAGAGACAACTTTTTTCAAATTTTTGGATTTGAAACTTGTAACTTTCTTTTCAAATGTTTTGGATCAAGGTTGTGACATATCTTAAAAAATGCTAGCTCTTTTCACTGTATTCTAACTATGAGTCATCAGTCTGTATATTTATTGGAATTTTGATATTCATTTTAGGAGACATGTTAATTTTTATAATATTTTTGTTACGATTATACAACTGTTTTTTTTAACTTTTTTTAAACTTCAATTACATAAACTTTCATCTCTCTATCTACGTTTTGACTATTGGACGCGGTTTTGAACTATTAACGCATTTAAACACAAATTGTTAGCCGGTGTGGCTGCCCCGAATCTGAGAATAAATTTAAAGTGTTCATCGGATCTTTACGCATCACAGGTTAGCTTAATATTTATTCTTATCTACCTCTCTTAATTACACAGCCACCTACCTACATATATAAATCATGATTCACTCACACAATCACGAGCTGACACTTACATTTACACAAGTACATATTATCTATAGAGGAATCTTTACCATTTACACCTGCAATGTTCTGTACATATGTAACGGGTGGGCCCTCCAACTTTGGAATCGGAACTATAGGTTATTTTGAGGTTGGGAGGTTCGATGACATTTCCGATGTGACAGAAAGTCAGTTTTATGTTTGACATTAATGAAATGGGTCGTTTTTCACTTGCACAAAGTTGGGAAATATTAAAAACTTATTCCCAAAGTGGTGAGTCTTCTACTCAAACTGTAAGAAACGTACGCAAAAATTGACAAAAAGGATGTTTCAAAAACGCAGTTTGTGGATCAATTTGTGAAGCCAATTCGTGAAACTGGATCGTTGTTGAATAAAACCACCTGTGTGCGTACTCTTCCAGTGCGCTCAACCGAAAATATCGCTGCTGTTATTCAGAGCGTGCGTGAACAACCATCAACATCAACTCGTCATCGTTCTCAAGAATTGGGCATTTCACGCACTTCTTTGAGAAGAATGTTGCATAAAGATCTCGGTATGAATGCGTACAAAGTTCAATTAGTGCAAGAGCTGAAGCCACATGACCATCCGATGCGTTTTCGATTTGCTCAATGGGCCGAAGACCGCTTGATCGAAGATGAGCATTTTTACCAAAAAATAATCTTTTCAGATAAAGCTCATTTCCACCTCGGAGGATACGTCAATAAGCAAAATTGTCATATCTGCGGCTCAGAAAATCCACACGTCATCGTGGAGAAATAAATGCATCCACAACGATTGACTGTCTGGTGCGGCTTTTAGTCTGGCGGCATTATTGGGAAATTTTTCTTTGAAAATGAGCAAGGAAACGCCGTTACGGTGAATGGAGATCGCTACCGCGCGAGGCTGAGAGATTTTTTGTTTCCCAAAATTGAAGAGTATGACATAAACGACATTTGGTTTCAACAGGACGGCGCAGCGTGCTACACAGCCAACGTAACAATCGCTCCTTTGCGCACTGTTTTCGAAAATCGCACAATCATTCGAAATGCTGATGTCAATTGGCCATTTCGAAGCTGCGATGTGACCCCGTTGGACCTTTTTTGTGGGGAACCGTTAAGGACAAGTGTTATGCTAACTATCCAGAGACGATTGACCACTTGAGACATGAAATGGAAGCGGCCTTTGACGAAATAGATACCCAAACAATCGAAAATATACTGAAAAATTGGACTGATCAAATGGGGTACTGTAAGGCTAGCCGTGGCAGTCATTTGGATGATGTTGTCTTTAATTCCTAAATGGAAAGGTTCAATCTTTCTAATTAACTCAACTTTGAAAAAATATTCATTAGTTTTTTTTTATAGCCGATTCAAATTCCAAATCTTAAACGGCCCATCCTTTATGACTAGCTTATATTAACCCATTAGTGCCTAAAGTTTACCAGATATCAACTTGATCATTTGTGTCCACAACATAGTTTTAAATAGATCACATAAAAATAAAAATCCTTCAAAACTCATAAAAATGTATTGAGAAAAATATATGGAATGTCCCTTTAAGGGGACACCATGCGCACAGAATAATTTCGAGTGATATTTCCGGACTTTTAGGGAGAAAACCTACATTACACTTGATACAAATAAACTTTGTTTTTTTTGCCACATTCAGCACATCTTCTATCGGTGGCACAGTGGTCGACCAAGTGGCTTTATTTGTCATAACGCAATTCGGCTAACGGCATAGCGGAACTTTTTCCTCTAGATGATTGCACCCCGTATTTTTGTAACAAAATAAGAGTCAGGTTTCTTCTGAAACTTAGAAAATTTTTACAAACGGGATTCTGAGGCTGACATTATCGCATTAGTAACCAGGAGTTGACGACCACCGACACATCAAAGAGATAAGCAGAAATCGGCCACCACCATATGCGTTGCCGCATACGGGTCCTGTATGCTGCAAACATTTGATCAATCTTGTCGACCACTCCCATACCTTTGTTGTAATTGTTTATAACTTCTGGTTGAGGTACATTTATTTTCGACTTCTTTTCCCTAGAATATCGTGCTACACTCTTGCTTGATGCTATCTAAATTCGTACCAACGCTGACTATTTTATTGTCCTTGCATTGCACCACTGCCACCTTTTCAGAGTTGCAATTTTTATAATGGCTTCTTTCTTCTTGTTTCCAGTTGCCAGTTTTTCCACTACTTTTTAAAGGGCAACGATTATTCCGGGGGGTTCCGCTAGCGTAAAATCCTAAATCAGCTAAATCTGATAATAGTCCTACAGAAATAAAGTAATTGTCAAAAAAAAACTTATAACCAGCATGGCATGTTATTGAAGCTTGATTAATTAAAGAAAGAACAACGTGACCTCCTAATCCAAAATCATGTTGTTTATTAGATTTCCGGTATATATTTAAAAAGCCAGCATGTAACCATTAGAAGTACACAAAGCCCAATTTTTGAAACAAACCTAATCGGTTTTTCTTTGATATACTGCTTGGCATAATGTTTGCCATAGTATGATATCATGCTTTCGTCGATGCTCAAATGTGCCTACAGACGTCCATATTTTCGGAAATTGACATTCAGCTTACTGATAAGTGGTCTCAGCTAATACAGTCGGTCTTGAGGGTCGAGTTTACTGTTGTCATTGAGGTGGATGTTTCTCAAAATTGACTCCAATCTGCTCGAACGGATACTATTGGCGAGAATTTTTGGGAGATCATCTTCTTTGGCCCAGTACATTTGATTATTGGTGTATTCTTCGTAACCGGGCAGTAACAAACCACAAAAAAGTTTACAACTCATTTATTGTCAGATGCAAAGGCATACTCGCATTTTTTCACAATGCGTATCTATTGCTTTCTTCAATAATTCTGTGGACATTTTTCTGGTTGAAAAACAAGAAAAAAAAGTCAGCTGTAGACTGTTTCTCGGAGAGATACTGAGGTATGCTTTCTGATTCACAATGCTTTTTTTATAGAAAATTTGGGCTCTTCGTTATTCCAGTCGATTTTTTATCTAGTTAACCTTCCCTTTTTGAAATGTAGATTCGGCTTCTTACTTTTCGTCTCAGGAACAGTATTTGTTACCCTTGGTTTAATGAGCAAAAAAAGTGGTTGATCATCTTCACTACAATACGAGTCTGATTCCAAAGGAGAATAGTTTTGCTTCTGCCCATACAAACTTGCTTCACTTTCAGGTTTCAATGTAGCAGAACGCAAATGGTTTATGTTTCCATCATGCTCGTCGTCAAATCCGTCACTATCTTCGTCTGTTTCTTGACCATCTTGCAGCGTAGTGATAAAAATGTCAGCGGAATAGACGTTCTCTTCCTCTAAGGCGGCGATAAATTCATGAAGTGACAGCCTAAAAACAAAGACAGCTGATTGCATCTTTGACAATAACTTGTAACGCTTGCGTTTCGTTACTGCTCTAAATACTCAAAATAAACCCGTAAGAGACTTAACTTATAGCCGACAATCTGTAAGGCAATTCATGTTTTAATTTCAAAATTATTTTCATGAAAAGTCGCTAAATCTTCAATTACCGTAAACCCCTTTACTGCATTTCTAATTTGTACGTTAAAATTCATTATATGTTTGCCATGGGAAACTACCTCCTATTATTACTGAACAAATATTTCCAGGAACGAAATAAGCATGGGAAGTATACGTTAGGAATATTCTAGAACAAAATATTGTTTATCTATCGGTGATGTCACCTAAGAAAAACCGTTGGAAACGTTGCAGAGAATTGCCGGCAAAGCCACCGATTGGAGGTCTCGTTTTATCTCATTCGAAGAATGGAGGCTAGAAAGAGCTCGCGCACAGCCACCAACGGTCACGGTAAGAATTTTTGCGTGCAGCGAGTAGGAATTGCAGAACCCGACACATTAGCGAGGACTCTCTGCTGAGCGTTCATAGAGTGAACACCCGTTAGTTTCGGCGGCTATTAAATGATCTTAAAACGGGGTTGTAATGTTATTTCTGTTATTTGTCCTACCCAATAATTATTGTCAGTGATCGTTCGGAGTAATTCAAGTGATTTTTGAGTTTAATTAAGCATCGTATTCAGAATAAAAACTCGAACTAACTTGTGTTTTTTTTTTGTTCCGAACTGTTGATTTCTTGCCATAATTAGAAAGAATTCCTGGTTATTATCGAACCTTAAGTCAATTGGTAGTGAATTTTACTTAAGCAAACTCACATTTGATTGCGATTTGCAAAGTTTCCATCCAGAAAATTCAAAACATCGACATATGTGTCAAATGGTCTTGTAGTATTGGAGAAATGGCATTCGCCGGTCCAATAATCTCTGATGGGAAGTCCCAGTCGTTTTCCCCAGCTTTTCGCCCTTATTGGAGCCTGGAATCTGTGTCAGGTACTCATAATTGATCCCACTTGGAAAGCATCTTCACAGGGTCATCGGGTAACTTAATACCGGAAGACTGGTGAGTCTGAACAAATATTTTCTCTGAATCTGCAAAATTTTCATGACGAAATCTAACGTTTGAAGTTTTAATAACCTGAACTTTCAAAATCACGTAATCAAGTTTGAGCTTAAACAATGTCAGGGAGGTGCTGTCAGCATAACTATATATTTCCTGTTTAATTTCTAAGATTTTTTCAATTTTTGTAAATTTAAACACACAGTTATCATATTATTTTTTTAAATTGTAATTAGCAAACTTTGTCTGTAAAATATCTAATCTATACACTCTCTTTAATATTTTTTATATTTTCATAATTAATGTAAAAATTTCACGTACGATCATATATTCTTTTTTTTTTGAGCTTCACTCAAAGAACTGGCCAGTTAATTCACTAGAAAACCTAGCAATTGATTGACAGACGTCAAGTAACTTACCTAATCATTTGTGTTTATTTTTGAGCGATACCTTAAGTAATTAACAGTAACATTTTAGTAATATGCAACTATCTTTATCTTATTGTTTTGCATATGTATGTAAATTAATAACTTCTTGCTCTTGAAATTCTTGCTGCTTATATAGTTTCTGTTTGTGTTCAATTAATGTTTATTTGAAATTTACCAGCCATTTTTATTTCATTTTGTTTGCTATTCCAAATTTAATTTATGTGAATAAACTTGTATATTTTGTTATATTAATATATCTGTTTAATTGAAAAGAAATTCCTCCCTAATATCTCCTTTCTTTTGACCTTGGCACAAACAATTATTCTTACTAACTATTATCTAGATATCTAAATTTCTATGTAACCTGGCACTAGTCTGGAGAGCCCACACATATAGGACTATGGGTAGTGCGAAGCGAACAAAGGAAGAGAACGTGAGTATCAAACTACATCCAGATCTGTGAACCTCCTAAAAAGTGCTGCTAATCTTAATAAATTTGATAATCTGATAGATAGCTACTTTAGGGTAGGGTAGTATAGGCAATTGTGACCTCACCATTGAGCAGATCTATATCCACCTGAGGTCAATTCTTTGAAGGGGGTAACAAACTAACCGTCATGCATGAGGTTATTTTATGTGCCACATTGTGCAGTTACGTCATCTAGAATGAATGTCCCCTATAATGTACATTATGGGTTAAGAGAAATAAAAAATAGGGACTCAAATCTTCTGTGTCTTAGGAATCTATCTAAACGACTTTATGTAATTCACACAGATAGGTTTGCCCGAGATAAATAAGGAAAACACACGGTTAAACAGAAAAATAACTAAAAGTATGTGCAAAATTTCAAGTAGGTATTACAAAATAAAATAAGAAACACCATTACTTTTCTTTGATTCCATTAAATGTTTAGACCGAAGTTATAAATATGTGTATTTACAATCTAATATATATGTCAGTATGTCCCGTTGCAAGTAAGTGTGCCAAGTTAAAAGGACGCGAAACGCACAACGAGTCTTTTTTTTTTAATTTCAACAACACACTACGAGGGCTTACAGCCTAAATAATATCGTACCGTGGGTGCTGACAAGGAGGAAAGAGGCAGCTTGTTAATTCTGGACTTGAAGGTTTGGAGGTTCGGAGGAGAAGGAAAAACATGTGCCGGCAAGGAATTCCACAACTTGGAAGTCCTCGGGACAAAAGAGCGGGCATAACAAGATGTTCTATATCTAGTGACCTGGACAGTAAAAGGGTGCATTCGCTCTGTTCCCCTGGTAGATCTGTTGGGGGCAGCAGGTGGGGGAACTATGGAGGAAAGCTCCTCTGAGCAGTGCCCGTGCAGATATCTATAAAAGAGAGAGAGGTCACCAACGGCACGTCGGTGGGCAAGGGATGGCAGCCTTTGGGTAAGGGTAGGGTCACCGATGAGACGTATAGCTCTCTTTTGAATGGAGTCCAGGATAGCGAGTGTAGAAGCGGCAGCCGCATCCCAGATGTGGGAGCAGTATTCGAGGTTTGGCCTTATTTGTGAAGTATATAAGGTATAGAGATTAGCTGGTGAAAAGTATTTGCGAGCCCGGAAGAGGAAACCTAATTTCTTAACAGCCGCTTCTGCAATTGATGTGCCAATTAAGATTTCGATCCACAGAAATGCCAACAAGAGAAAAGGACTCATTACTTTGAATAACTTGGTTGTTCATTGTGATGGGTCTAGGGCTGGTGTATCTCTTGTGAGAAAGAAATCAAGACTTAGTTTTGGTGGGGTTGAATTGTACAAGATTTCTACTTCCCCAGTCTAATATTTTTTGGAGATCCACGGAGACAGAACCCTCCATGAGTCTGCGATCCTCATGTAATTGGGCTAAAGATACAGGCTTAGAATATTGTATATTTAAATGAAGGGTGCTGTCGTCCGCGTAGCTGTGAACTGGGTTGGATGTGCTCGAGAGGAGGTCATTGATGTGGAGAAGAAACAAAGTAGGGGCTAAAGCTGAACCTTGCGGAACTCCTGCATTAATGGGATACAGTTTAGAGGAATGGCCATCCACAACAACACATATGCTCCTGTTGGAGAGGAAATTTGCTGTCCACATACAGAGTTTTGGTGGTAGGCTATAGGCCGGAATTTTATTAAGCAGCGCTGCGTGCCAGACCTGGTCCAATGCTTTGGATATGTCTAGAGCAACAATCTGGGATTCACCGTGTTGTTCCATAGACTTGTTCCAAGAATGGGTGACAAAGGAAAGGAGGTCGGCAGTCGATCTGCGCTGACGAAATCCATACTGCCTGTCGTGGATTAGACTGTGTTTTTCAAGAAACTTTAGTAATTTGGTGTTTATATACTTTTCCATCACTTTAGAGACGACTGAAAGGAGAGAAATAGGCCTGTAGTTGCTGGAAAGCGCTTTGGATCCTGTCTTGGGGATGGGTTGTACTCGAGCAGTTTTCCAGTTACTAGGGAATATGCCTTTATTATAAGATATCTGAAACAAACGCGTCAGGACAGGAGCACGCTCTGGTGCGCATTTTTTGAGAACAATTGCTGGGATCTCGTCAAGGCCAGAGGCTTTCCTGGTATTAAGAGAAGAGAGCATATTTCGTACCTTTTTAGTTTTGAAAATGATATCCGTCATTTTATGCGCGACATTTGGGACTATTGGTGGTTGAACATTTGGAGGTGGGTTGAGAGTAGAATTGCCGGCGAACAACGAAGCAAAAATTTCAGCCTTACCCAGGGCGGTAGAAACAATTTCATCCCCTGAGACAAGAGGTGGGAACGTGCTTTTGCAGAAATTATTCCCAATAGATTTAGCAAGAGTTCAGAAGGGTTTGCCGCCGTTGAAGCTTAAGAGGACTTTGTTTTTGATGTGGTTATTAAACGAGCTTTTTGCCTCAGAAAGAATGCGGACATAGCGGTTTCTTGCGTCGTTAAATGCTTGATGATTTTCTTGACTGGGATTGTGTAGAAGCGTTTTGTGAGCTTTGACCTTTTCAAGTCTGGCCTTGTCACAGGATTTAGAGAACCAGGGCTTTTGAGTGGCTGAAAAGGTTTTCTGTGTACGTGGAATAAATAATTCCATGCGAGCTTGGATAACTGCGGTGACGTTTTGTGATATATCAGAGGGGTCAGGATGAGAGAAGCAGACAGACGCCCATGGAAATGAGGAAAAGTAATCCCGCATTTCGTCCCAGTTTGCGGAGTTGTAGTGCCAAACGATACGTGGGTGTGATGACTGTGTGACCTCGGGTTGCATTGCGCAGGAAGCAGTGACCATGCCGTGGTCTGAGCCACCAAGGGGGGCGGTGACTGATATCTTATAGCATTCAGGTTGTGTAGTAAGAAGGAGATCCAAGGGATTTGAGCTGTGTGTTGGGATACGAGGAAAGTAAGTAGGTTGCTGAACCATATTGGCTAAAGAATTGCTGACTGCAAAGGCCTCCGCTGCTCTACCTTGTGGATCGGTTTTTGAAGATCCTAGCCATTCCTTATTATGGACATTGAAGTCACCAAGAATAGTGACCTCGGAGGAAGGATATTCAGAAATCAGATAGTCGGTTTTTTCAGAAAGGTAGTCAAAGAGTTGGACAAAGTTGTTGTCAGAAGGTGACCGGTAAATGCAACAGATGAATTTAGTTGCAGCCCTGAGAGAAAGTTTTATCCATAGTATGTCTTTTCTTCCAGCCTCTAAATTGGTGAGTCTGGTGCAGGGTAGATTGCTACGGACGTATGCGCACATGCCTCCTTGCAATCTAAAGGAAGTAAGGAGCTCATACCCCGGGAAATTAAGGTGATTAGTGGCAGTTTTGGCACTGATTTGGGTTTTGGTGAGGAAGAGGAGTTGGGGCCTGGTAGCCTGGAGGAAATGGTGGACGGAGTTCAGGTTAGAATTTAGGCCACATATATTCGAAAAGGATATGTTAAATCTTGATGTTGGCGCCCCCTGTACACCCCTCTCCCGGAGATCCGAATGGAGGGGTATTTTGCCTCCGGAATATTTGGTACAAGGAGGAGCCATCATCATGTGTATAATATTCTCCATAAATATTTAAATCTGTACCCCCACATTTGTACAACCCATCAGCATATGTTCCACATCCCCTAACTCGCCACACCCGCATCGTCTTTTACATCTCTTTTAAATAAGTAGGAAGGTACCAATGCATGTGCACATCTTCATTTACAAATATTTGCAATTACTAGTCTTTCTAACGATTTGTTTTTAAACCAGGGTATCCTAGGTGGTAATAAAATCCTGTATTATTATTTTTGTACCTTTGTGTGGATTTTATGTAAGAAAATTAAATAGGTAAGGCAAAAGATCCGAACCTAGCCATGCATAAGTTAATTCTTCTCCTTCTTTTCCTGTGTAAATTGCTTCCTTAGCTAATGTACCCACCGTTTCATTCTGTACCATACCGCAGTGTCCCTTTATCCAGCATAAGGTAAAGTAATTGCCTTTTTCTTGCAAAATATACAAACTTTTATTAACACAGCTATCAGGTAGTTGTTTACTTTTATATTTATCGTTGTTACTGTTTTAACGTTATTGTGTATTATACTTAAACTTATTGAAATTGTTGGCTGCACAATTTAAATACCTTCCGAAGAAGGTATTGTTACAAAGCACTTCAATAGATGTAGGTGCAGTGTTGGCACATCTCCAGAACTTCTCCAACATCTGGGAATTTTTGCACAATCTGGCAACACCACCTCCCCCGGGGGGTGCCTGGGGTGACCCCGCTCAGGCGAAGTCTCAACCCTCTAGGACCAGAAATAACGAAGTTACCAACTTTTACCCGTCGGAACGGATAACTGAGGTCTGCACATTCCGAACAGCCTGTATATACACCCTGTATGCGCAGAGAACCCTTACACCCAGTATACGCAGAGAGATCTTATATTACGAGAAACACCTCTTGTGTAACATAGGAGTGATGACCACATTTGGATCATCCTGTATATACATACCCCTGTATACACACGGGACCGATCTGTATTCACAGAACCTTCTAGTAAAAGAAGGTCCTGGAATATTCTGGAATGGAACGCTCCAGAATGTGGTGGAAGGTACGGCGAGTATATAAACGCGAAAACAAGCCAGCCAGGACAGTTGAAATAGAGAATGTTGAAGTGACTTGAAGAAGCAGTAATCAGTGTGAAGTGTTAGACTGTAGTTCCAGTATACTAACTTGTGTGCAGATTAGTAATTGTAAGGCCAGTAAATTAAGTGTTTTGTGAGAGAGACATTCTAGAAATTTTATTGTATCCATATTTAGGGTGTAAATAAAGTTGTTTTGTTAAAATTTAAAGTCTCACTTATCCAGAACCCGGAGAAAACGCAACTATCGTATGTCCTTTCTATTAAAAAAACTCATCAGGTATCACGCTCACACAGACGACGTCATAGGTAGGACAAATATGTTATGGAACACACGATTACAACTAAAAATCGAGCTGTTTCAACATTTTTCTCCATTTTAGAGATTTACAAGATAATGAATTTATTTCTTTTAATATTTGCATCATAATTTATAAGCTTTTTTACTGTTACTTATGTTTTGTAGGCTCAAGGCTTAAAATACCTAACCAAATCGATTCAGATATTACACACATCTAATGAGCTTGCCTAAATATACGTAAATAAATAGCTGGCCAACTGAACATTGCTTTAACAACAACCCATAAAATTTTACTACAAATCCACATAACAGTCGTTTCTTGGTTTATGATTGTTTTATCGAGAACTATAATAAAATTTGTTAATAGCTGATTTTTAAAGATACCGGTTCTTTACGGGGTAGTAAAATTCTCTACTTAATTAAGATAATAAAAGAGGCATATTAACCAAACGAAAATAAAAGTGTTTATGCGGCTCTGTTATTTTACGTATAATACTGAGATAAAAAGTAGCAAGTTATTGTTTGTAAATACAGCTTATTTATATTAGTTGTGAAGAAAATGCTCTTGGCAAGACTCAAATTACAATATTTTGAATTTTTAGCGAATATTCGTAGAAAAAACTTTGTTATTAGAACATTGTGACTTTTAAATAAAAAAATAAAGCCTAAAAACCAGCAACTAGACCACAACAAGAACATGGTTCTCGCAACTGCACACAACCTTCTTACCATACCTCAAAGGTGTCACTGATAAAATCGGGCGAATTTCTTAAACCATAATATCAAAGGCATATGCACAACAGAGCAAAATCGGTCATAAGAGCAGCCAAGAATACCATTCCAAACGAATACCATCAAGTTCTTGTTCCGACTGTTTCGGAACTTATAAAGGACAAACGATAAGACCTATACACAATATAATCCCCAAGAAAGGATCCAAAGCGCTTCCTAGCAACTACAGGCCTATTTCTCTCCTTTCAGTCGTCTCTAAAGTGATGGAAGGGTATATAAAGAAACTAAAATTTCTTGAAAAACAAAGTCTAATCTACGACAGACAGTATGGATTCCGTCAGCGCAGATCAACTAACGACCTCCTTTCCTTTGACACCCATTCTTGGAGCAAGTCTATGGAACCATACGGTGAATCCCAGATTGTTGCTCTAGACATATCCAAAGCACACGACCAGGTATGGCACGCAGCGCTGCTTAATAAACTTCCGGCCTATGGCCTACCACTAAAACTCTGTACCTGGACAGCAAATTTCCTCTCCAACGGGAGCATTACTGTTGTCGTGGATGGTCATTCCTCTACACTGTATCGAATTAATGCAGGAGTCCCTCAAGGTTCAGCTTTAGCCCCTACTTTGTTTCTTCTACACATCAATGACCTTCTCTCTAGCACATCCAACCCAGTTCATAGTTACGCGGATGACAGGACTATCCCCTCAAATATACAATATTCTAGGCCTATCTCTTTAGCCCAATTAGATGAGGATCGCAGACACATGGAGGGTTCTCTCTATGTGGATCTCCAAAAAAATATATCACAAGACATATTTTGCGGGGATTTTTTTGGAGCACCTTAATATAAATGACCTTTTATTAGCTACGCAAACCTTTAACAACATTTTTGTCTTGTAATGGAGGCTCGTGAGACCCAAATCAAGCATTAAGTATTTCGCGGGAAATGCATTAGTGATATTTCAAGAATCCATTTTTTCTCTAACGAAGACCGAATTTCAAAAATAAAAAACCAATGTATAGGGAATCAAAATATTTTTTTCGCAAGCTATCACATGACCCCTACTTCCATTTAAAAAATTGAGGGATGACACTCCTGCCCTGGACGGTAAAGTTTGGGCTATACTTTTTACATCAAAATTTGTCCCAGTCACAAGCAAACTTGACCTATTTCAGGGTTTTTTTCGACAAAATATTTTCGCGGCAGTTATGGCTCCCAGCTAGTTTTCAATAGGCCACACTGTATATACAGGGTGGGGCAATCTTTAAGGGGTTGATTTCCCAGGTCATTTTATGAAAAAAAAGTTCCCATAAACATTGGTGCTAAAATACATTATTTCCAAGATACATTTTTTTGTAAAATAACGATTTTTTTTAAATAATTTAAGTATCTCCTCACCGATTGTTTTGAAATTTGGTAGCGTTGTTTGTATTATTAATGTGCTGATTTGGCCCTAATTAGATACAGATTATTAAGTCCATTGGTGTTAGGGGGGGCACCTCAACAAAATTTAGTGATATAAAAATGTACGCCACTGACTGCAGTATGATTTGTATATTATTTTGAGATAAATAAATTAAAACTACAAGTTTTTTGTCTCTTGAAATTTCTTCGTTTCTTGAATCGTTTACACGATAAAAAATAAAAACCTTCTTATGACATGTCCATTTATCATACAGAAAATCACAAACACGAACAATAATTTTTGTTGAGGTGTCCCCCTAATGCCAATGCACGTAACAATCTTTATCTAATTAGGGTCAAATCAACCGATTATTACTACAAACAACGCTGCCAAATTTCAAAACAATCGATGAGGACATATTTGAATAATTTTTAAAAAATCGTTATTTTACAAAAAAAATTAACACCCTGTATCTTGGAAACAATGCATTTTAGCACCTATGTTTATGGGAAATAATCCCCTTAAATATTGCCCCGTCTTTTTTAATCACCCTGTATATATATTGTAACGACTCAGCTTTTACGTGGAATCATTACTGGCTTAAAAAACTTAGAAAACCCCCAAGCATAATAAATAATACCAGAGACCATATCTATATTAAATATTTCAAGTTTTGGTTTCAAAATAATGTTGATAAAAATTCGCTAAAAAATTGTGTATCGTAAGAAGCGTATTGAACTCCCTCTAATATACGTCGAAATCTAAATATTGAAAAACGTTGCATTTTGTTGGGGAAAATAAACATCTCTATTGTCCTGAAATTCTAGGTAAAAGCTGGCGTAATTATAATGAAATCTAGAAAATCGGTTAGTAAATGAACGGACGAGTCCATTATTGTGGAGGTGTGTATAGAAGACGTCGGTGAGTTCGCCAGCGATTGGAGATCTCGTTTTATCTCATTCGAAGAATGAAGGTGAGAAAGAGCTCGCACATAGCCACTAACGCCCATGACTGAAAATTTCGTGCAGGAGTCAGGAGCAGCAGAACGCTTTCTACCTCCTGGAGTCTGGCACTGACGCCGGTGGCGTAAACACGTCGACTTTAGGTGTCTCTCGAATTGTCTTATAAACTGATTTTTAATAGTCTTTCTGTTACCTACACTGCATTCTAACAATACTCAGTGGTTATTTGAAATGTTTTAGTGATTTTGGAGTTTAAATAAACATGGTAGTTAGCATAAAAGCGGAACTTTAGTTTTGGTTTTTGTTTCAACCTGTTGATTTGATACTTTAAAGAGAATCCCGGGCTGTCGCCGAAGTTTAAGTCAATTGGCAGTGAATTTCGCTAGGGAAAATTCAACGTTTTAATTGTAAATCGCGAAGTTTCCACAAAGCGAATTCAGAATATCGACCTAGGTATCAAATGGTCTTGTACACGTGAAACAACAAATCCACCTGCACTGACCACCAATGGGAAGCATCACTGATTTGCCCAGCTTCGTCTCTCATATCGAGGTCACTGAATCTTGTGTCAGGCATTCTTAGTAGATCCAACTTGGAGGGCATCCCCAATAGAGTCACAGGTAATTCAAGCCAGGAAAGTTTGGTGAGTCCACATTGTTCTCTGAACTAGCCAATATTTCATGCAGTCATTTGATATCTGAACGTTTTATAATCTGAACTTTCAAACTCGCTTAATCAAGTTTTGAGTTTATAGATGTCAGGGAGGTGCTGTTTAAATAATTATATATTTCCTGTTTAATCTCTGAAATTATCTCAGTTTTTGTAAATTTAAACATTTAGTTTTTGAAATTGTAATTAGTAAATTTTGTCTGTAAAAATATCCAACTTATGCATTATCTTTAATATCACTTATTTTCAATAATTGCTATAGAGTTTTCACGTAAATATTTACATATATATATATATATATATATATATATATATATATATATATATATATATATATATATATATATATTGTGACAAGGCCTTGGCTTGCAGACCGTTTTTCGGTGACCAGGATTGACGGTTACATTCGGAGGATCTCGGGCGCCAGATTTTTAAAGGGTTTACTCCCTGTTGAGGATCTCTGCGACCTCTTCACTGAACTCTGACCGATATACCGATCAAAGTACATGGGTAAGGGTTCGGTAGCCTTTAGGTAATATAGGCTAAAGTTAGTGACCCCCGAGTGAGCGGGCTTTAATCGCTGAGTCGGCGTGATCCGACCACTTCTGTTTTAACGAAAGGTGTAGCAGATTTTGTATGTTAAGGTGTTGGATAATAATTAATCAAGGTCTTTAATTTACCCAACCCTATATTACAGATTTGAAACTATTTACAAAATATATATACAGAGCAATATTTACAAAATATGTACAAATAAACAACGCGGGTACGTGGCCCTTGCTAAAGCGGTAACGGTCGGTGCGTGACGAAGCGCAGGGATTCGGTAAGATATATATGATACGCACGGTATTTCACTCAAGCGAGGATACGGCAGGCGGGCAACACACAGCGATAGACAACATCAGACTACTAGCTATAACTTCTCCGTCGAAGCAGGGGACAGCGGAGACGAAAAAGTGCAGACGGGAGAGACGGGATGACAGTTCCCGGAGGCCTATGTGGACTGTGAATTCTCAGCATCTCCACTAGAGTCAAATCGGGACGAAAACATCTTGATTACTTTAGCGAGCTGTGAATCCTCAGCGTCCTCACTAAAATAACGCAAGAGCTTATACTGTATGGGGCGGAAAGCCGGGAGCCAGATGGAGTGTACAGGGCTAATGGGAAAGGAAAGTATCACTTGGAGTGACCTAGATAGGCTGTGAATCCTCAGCGTCCCTATCGGGATCAAACCAAGATGAATATATCTCGATTATTTATGTGAGCTGTGAACCCTCAGCATCCTCACAAAATAATGCAAGACAATCTAACATACGGGAATTGTCTAGGAAGGACGGCGGCAGGTCAGGAAAAGCAGAAATAATTCACTTGAGGAGATTTGGACTGAGAAGCGTGATGATTTAAAAGTATGAAAATTCGCTACAAAATATGAATTACTTAAAACAGATAATTCTCACCTATAACAATATTTTCGGATACGCAAATCGACCAACGAGGTGCGTTCGGACGGCAAACGGAAACGGAATCGGTGCGGACTCGTGGCGACTTAATAACTTAACAGCTGAATTAACAATACTATACTGCCTGTGCCCCGTGTTGCTTCTCCTTTTATATGAATTTCACAGCCAGCCCAAAAACTCTGCCATACTTGGAATTTTATCACCTTATCACAACCGGATAAGATAATATGTATGAAATACCTGTTTAATTAAATATAAATCGCCTTAAAATATTTCATGGCGAAAATATTTTAGCAAATATTTATATAGTTTGTATTTGATTCTTTTCTTATTTAATTAATTACTTACTTAGTAGTTATGCGTTTTCTATCACAGACAGATAGGAAATAATACTTCATCACAATATATATATATATATATATATATATATATATATATATATATATATATATATATATATATATATATATATATATATATATATATATATATATATATATATATATATATATATTAACTGAGCCTCACTGTAAGAACTGGCCAGGATCTAAATATAAAATTAACCAACTTAATTGACAAACGTCAAATAATTTACATAATAGTTTGTTTACTTTTGAGCTGCAGACACACAGTATCTGTTTTTTGGTATACCTCAATATATAAGTGCTTATATTTCTTTAGCAAGATACAACCACATTTATCTCATTATTCTGTCATATGCATGTTAATTGATAATTTCTTGTTATTAAAACTCTTGCTTTCTATTTGATTTCTATAAAAGAACCCTTGATCTGGATTTCCTAGATATCGAAAATAAACTTTTAGAAAAATCATCGTAACCAGGCACTAGTTTTGAGCGCTGATAAATATCAGACTTCAGGCAGTGCAACAACACAACCAGAGCGTAAGTACTAAACAATAATAAAATGTTCAAACCTTATGAAGCATTTCTAATCCTGCTAATTATAAATCTGTTAGATAGACTTTTTAGGGTAGGATTTATAGGAAATAGTGACCTTACTACTGACCAGATTTGGGTTCACTTGAGGTCCCGCGTATATTACTACTACTGCTTGCCTATTACAGAGTTGTAAATTCCGTTATTTAAGGGAGGTTTTAATATATATATATATATATATATATATATATATATATATATATATATATATATATATATATATATATATATATATATATATATATATATATATATATATATATATATATATATACATATATATATATATATATATATATATATATATATATATATATATATATATATATATATACATCATATCAATAACTCAGAAAAAAATTGGCCGGCTTTAATGAAATTTAGAAAATACCTTCCTTCTGTAATTTGCTTGGATAGGTTCTGTTAGCCAGGAAAACGGAACAACATTTTCGGGAATGTTTTCTTTCGTATGATATTTGTATTTCATAAAATAACGCAGCAACCAACCAGATTTAATAGACAAGTTTTCTCTAAAAAAACGTATCTTACGTACCAAAATTCAGACTTCCAAGTTAAAATTATTAAAAAAGGTTTGACTATTAAAGAAAAGGTGATTGTGAAAATGTAATAATTTTTCTTCTTTAAACGTGTCGTGATTTGACACCCCAAAATTGCCGTTTTAAGACTATGGCCAATCACCGACGCCAGGGAGCAGTTTCACCTCACTATCCTGGAAATTTTGCCGAACCCCTGTCTTTCTGTAAGGAGGGTAGGGATCTTTAACGTGTCCAACATCGCATGGACACGGGACCGACGGCTTTACGCCCCCTCTGAAGGGCGGAACGTGCAGACATTCAACTTGCTTAAATACAATGCCAGAACCTCGGTTGATGTTAATTTTACAGTTTGTACTGAAAAAGTGAAAGGAGTACCCTGGGATCGAACCCAGTACCCGTCGGTTCAAAGGCACATGTTCTTACCTCTGAACCACCGAGGTTCATACAAGTGTGGTAAAAAGTGTGTTTTACACAGCAGTAAATTTCGGTTTCAACTGCCGCTGGCAGATTTAGATTTTATAGAAAATCCTATTTTATATTTCCCACGTTTGAAAATGACTCCCAAGCAAGAGCCAAAACGTCGAAATAGGAACAATACACAATTTTGGATGATATATTCTTGTATCAGCAGCTTTCTCGCAGTCTTGTTTTAAATTTGCTGGTTTGTTTAAAATGCAGAGATTTTATAATTTTGTTGTTTTAGTTTCTTCGATTGACACCAAGAGCCATTATCAGTAGCCCACGAATTTTAAAACTTCTTAAAGTGTACAAAAGAATTTAAATTTAAAAACTCCTGTTTTTAAAGACTGAATCAGTATTCAAATTAATTGCCTATTGATCTTGAGCCTCGGTGATGACATTACGGAAATAACTGCACCAAATTGAGCTGAAGCAAATCACGTAAATAGTATTTTATCATCGTCAACGACAAACGATGGAATATCCAGACAGGCAAGTGTATATAAAGACTATTCCAACTTTATCATCATCAATTTAATAAAAAAAAGAGCTACATAACGCAGCATGTATGATACGTTAAGACATGAAGCACATGTCAAATTTTTATGAACCTCCGGTGTGTAATCAATCACTGGGTTTGCATCTCTCTGGCTAGTAACCGTGCAACCTGTAATACGGGCTCTGACCTCAAATAGAGCTCTTCAATTATCCCAAATTTACGATAACTATCTATAAGGCAATTTATCAAACAGCAAATAGGTCACAAGCTATTTTAAATATTTTGACACGCCTAGTTAAACACATGTCATGTTTTATTTATTAGACCCAAGATATCCATCGTATTAAATAATCAGTTGAAAATCTAAAAATTTTGTCTAGAAATGGAGAGTAAAATACTTTATGTTAAATTAAAATTGTCATTGCAAATACCTCTTTTATTTTGACGTATGGAAAGTTTTATATTTCTGTGAATGCACAAGGGTACAGTAATTGCCTCCCGGATTTGTAGTCAATTTTCGTAGAAAAAAAGCACTAATCAGGAGACTTATGAATTACACTTCTGAATTTTGGAAAAATGTCTTCAAATGAGCGCGATATATATATATATATATATATATATATATATATATATATATATATATATATATATATGTATATGTATATATATATATATATATATATATATATATATATATATATATATATATATATATATATATATATACAAATACATTGATAAAATCTACAGGGTCATACATAAACATTGTGTGTAGACTTTCAATATAAAAGTTTCTATTTACATTTTAAAATACAACAAATAAAAGTAAAATCATCCTAAATTGTAATCATTAAAATTAAACATATATATATATATATATATATATATATATATATATATATATATATATATATATATATATATATATATATATATATATGTATATATATATCTATATATATATATATATATATATATATATATATATATATATATATATATATATATATATATATATATATATATATATATATATAGGGTGTTCCAGGAGTTGTGTGCACAAATTCGCCCGCTGATAGAACATTTAAAAATAGGTGGGGTTTTGTTGATAAACATGTGTCCTCCGATGCTTCATTACGGAGATACAACCCCTCAAAGGGGTGGCTTGTAAATATTTTTTTGGTCATAACTTCCAAATGCCTCATGTGATTTTAATGAAATTTCTTGAGTTCAGTCAAGTAACCAAAATACACGTCCCAAATATAAAAAAAAATATCTTAATTTTAAAAGTTGTTTTCTAGAGGGTGGGGGTGTTTTTTCACCCTCAACTTTTTTGGGGGTGGATATTTGGAACACTGGACAAAAGCATTTAATTATATTTAGAAAACTGAATAAAAAAGGTATACTTAGTAAATTACAATAAAATGCACCGTTTGTGAGTTATTTGATTTTGAATATTTTGGCTACAAGCTCCCCTATTGTGACAATATGCCTGGCCGGTTAGTTTCTCGCTTGATTGACTCGTTTAAGGTATGAGGGTGAAAACTACCTCCACCCGTAGAAAACAACCCTTAAAAGCATCGGAGTACACATGTTTATCAACAAAACCTCACTTATTTTTCGATGTTCTATCAGTCGGTGATATATATATATATATATATATATATATATATATATATATATATATATATATATATATATATTTATATATATATATATATATATATATATATATATATATATATATATATATATATATATATATATATATATATATATATATACATATATATGTTCATACGTTGATCTTGAATTTGATCGAAGAATGAAATGTCCATTGAACTGTATTAGGCCTCTCTTTACCTATCTAGCATGCTTTTATAAATTTCACCGAATTAATTAAGTACTACACTTAAGTTTTACAAAGTTTTTCTATAAATACAGTTGGTGTAAATTTCACCATACTCCTTTACAAATTATCGGACAAACATCCTTAAATTTGACAGTCCCTATTTGAGAAGGTAAAAATGGCACGACATGGTGAAAATTTGGGCCTGGAATACTGAACGAATCTACAATACTGGTATTTCTTCAGTATTACAATTTCAAATACCGGTATCCAAATACTAGTGAAAATGATAAATAAAGAAGCTTATTAATTACCAATCATTATTTAAATGTGAAAACAAATATTGTATAACTTAAATAAGGTTTTCAGTGTGATTGCCATTCTGTTCTAAACACTTTGGAATTCTATAATGAACCGCGCCATTCGTAATTTTCTTCAAGTGATTGACAGCAAGCGATATATGCCTGCCACTACTCTGTTAAGTAAATCATCCTCCGTATCTACTGAACTTTATTTATTTTTTATGCAGCACCACAGGCAAAAAGCTATTAGAGTCAGATCAAGCGACCTTGGTGGCCATCTCCAAGGACCATTACGCCCAAATCAGTGATCCTCAAACATACGTGACAGTTCTTCATACACTAAAATATTTGAATGCGACTGAGCCCATTTATCTGATACCAGCAATATCTGAAAGGGCTGAGTAGCAACCTTTCGAAAAAAAGTTGCTACAATACCTCTCAGTATGTGCAGCTTTCCTTCACTGTTTATATATTTATGTTTAGACAATTGAGGGGAAATTTTAACTCGGGCGTCATGAGAAATCTGTATTATGCGCTGATCGAATCCCTTATACAGTATGGAATTGTAGGGTGGAGTGGAGCTCTAGATTCACAGATAAAGAGCCTGGAAGTTACACAAAAGAGATTTATTAAGATAATATATAGTAAACCATTGAATTATCCAACTGATCTGTTGTACAGAGAAAGTAAAATAATGGATGTACGTCAACTCTACGCAAAAAACATCTTGTTAAGGATATATAAGAATCCACAAATTATGACCGATATTGAACATAAGTACTGCACGAGATATAAGGAAAGGGTAACATTTAAAGTCGCAAAGGCTGACACAACTCTGGGGCAGAGATGTGCTAGCTTTATAGCTCCAAGGTTATATGGTCATTTGTTTCATGATATCAGGTCACTGGTTTTTAGTAGATTTAAGGTCAAGTTGAAAAGATGGCTAGTTGAATATCCAAGGCTGAAATTGCATGAGTTAATTAGTCTAAAAGTGTAGTGGCGGAGAATAGTGGATGGAGAGGGAAGGAAAGTATACAGGTGGGGATATGATCATTTAAGTGTGACTTTATTGTTTTTCTACGATCCTGAGAATATAGATGGTGAACTTGGTGGGTGTGTATGTGTGAAAGGTGAAGAGATAAAGAGAGAGAGAGAGAGAGAGAAAGAAGGATGAGGGGAGAAAGGAAAATGGATATGAGAGAGGGAAATAGAGAAGAGAGGGAGGAAGGTTTGAGGAATGGATGGAAAGAGAGTCTATTGTTGGTGTGCACGTGTGGTTTTTCTGGGAATAGAGTTTTCGATTAAAGTGTGATGCATTACAAAAAATTTTATGCGGCTTTTATTTTGGCTGAAAAGCGGGCTAATAGGACAGTAAAGATGTTGGTGGAAAAAGTGTTGAGATCCCTCGTACAGGTGATGGTACCTCTGTGGGAGTGATTTTCTATTTATCATGGGTTATATTATTTGATTAGGTCATATTGTTGTACTTTGTAAAGCGATTGATTGATAAATAAATTTATTATTATTATTATTATATTTAAAATGCGACTTTATCAGACATTACCATTATGAAGACATTGCATTGAAAATGCGAATTTCGTGTGATATGAGGTTTTTATCTGCCCAATATTCCTTCGGTTTGTAAGGCTAGATGCATTTTCACAACAATTAGAACTGTAGACCGCATCTAGCCTCACATATGTTGTTCCTATATTAGTATAGGATGTATAAATGGGCCAGGGCTAACAATTTACTAAAATTGTAAGTTGATTGTATACAGTCTCAATTTTTTTTACCCATTTTTGTTATTTGGAGCTAGCGTGACAACATACTATTTGGTTCCGAAACTAAGTGGGCACACGTTTACCACTCACTTAGCATTCCTTCAGTTATAAACTCCATGACGTGTGAATTTTGACTCATCTGTCCCTACGATTTTGGAAAGGAAATTCCAGTCTTCTTGGAGTTGGGCGACTACGAATTCGCAAAACTCCATACGCTTCTCATTATCACCTGCATTATGTTCTTGTACAGTTATGTACGAGTATGGGTGATATTTATGCCCACTCAGGATCCTGTGTATTAACGAATAGCTTATTCCTAAGTCAGCGTCGGCTGCTCGTATTGATGATTGCGGATAAGCCTCAAAACAAACTAGAACATTGACTTCGGTAGTTTCATCTTCGGTCACTGGATGTGGCAGCTTTTGAGCGGTATTATAAGTTTTAGCTCCAATCGTCATTGTCTTTCATTTTACTAGAAATTTGCGGAAAATTTATTTCAAATAGATCGTTTTGCTAATGCTTTGCGATTAGTTTCAGTTAATAGAAGTTATAGTTCAATAGTCTATAACTTTTAGGAAATTTTCCTCAAAAAATTCGATATCAAAGAAGGTCTTTTGAGAGCTCTATCACATTAGAACTGGGGTGCTCATGAGACAGTGCTGCTCTCCATTTTTAGGTCACTAATCAGATCAAAAATTGAATACTGCCAAATTATCTATGCAAAAGCAACAAAATCAGTTTTGAAACCTCTGGATGTGATTGTCAATCATGACTTAAGGACAATAACAGGAGCCTTCCTAACAAGATCCATGGACAGCGTGTATCTAGAATGTGGAGAAATACCCCTCTGGCTGCGAAGAGAAGCAGCGCTACTACAATACGCGGCAGAAAATTTTGGCAGATACAAAAACCCTGTTTACTATCTAGTATCTCAGCGCGATACCAACAGATCTCAGAATAACTCCGTTGAGCCATTATCGATTGTTCAACATATCAGATGATATCATCAAATACTCAATTTCAGCGAAACATTACCCCTGCGAAATGAACAAATACCACCATGGATTATTAGATTAACAGATACAGACACCAATCTCAGAACTTGTAACACAGACTCCTTGCCTACCGACAGTGTGAATAGACTATTTCAGGATACCATATCAAAATACCAATGTGACCTGATCATGTATACAGACGTATCAAAGAGCACACGGGGTGTTGGAAGCGGTGTTATATCTCTCCTCAAAAGAGAGGCGTATCAGCTATCATCAGAGTGTAGCAATTACACAGCAGAGTTATTTTCCATAAAGAGGGTAATCCACACATTCATCGACCCCTCATACGAAAGTGCTTTAGTGTGCACAGACTCTTTAACTTTTATTAATTTACTTGCATCGCTTTATGCAAGAAACCCTATAAAAATTCAAATACAAGAAAGCGTCCACGGTCTCTATCATGCTGGCAAATCAATCACACTGATCTGGACGCCTTCCCACAGTGGTATCGTGAGCAATGAAAATGCTGACGAATGCTCACGGAATGCGATACTAGAAGAGACAATAATACACATACAAACCCATTCGGACCTTATTGCCAATATTAAAGAAAGTTCTAAAGCCAAATGGCAAACCCACTGGTCATCCCTTGACAACAAACTTTGCAAGATCGAAACATCAGTGACCCCAAAGACGATCGCAAGTCTAACACGCAGGGAAGAAGTCGTTATCAGAAGAACTCGTATTGGCCATTGTAAGTTCACCCATGGATACCTACTTATCCACCAACAACAACGTCAATGTGAAATATGTGACAGTGTGATTATTGTTAACCATGTGCTTCAAGAATGTCCACTATATTTAAATCCAAAACTCGAATACCTAAATGGGAAAACACTATCCCAAATTCTTGACTTGAGTGGGCTAAATGTTACTAATTTACCCTGTTCTTTAAGACAATCCTCACTATTTGATAGGATTTGATTACAGATACTTTAATTAGCGAAACAAAATGTACCGACAGTGTCAATAACCTTAGATGTTAAGACACTTTAAACTTCAAAATAAAAATAAAATTAAAATTAAAAACTCTGGACGCAGCAAGTGCGTTATGGTAGTGAATTTTCATAAAAATGTTTCTAATAGCAAATATGTTTTTTTAAGAAAGCAGGCACCAAATTTGGTTACCAGTATAATTTATATATTAGAAACAATGTACCATATTTCATCAAAATAACTTTATTGTTTGAAAATGTACAAAAATTTCCGAAAGTAAACTTAAATTTTTCCCGAAAAAACTGGTTTTCTGGTCAACCTTATAGGTTAATAGCAAATTGATTCACAATTTGAAGCATTTAATGAAAATTCGATACCATAACGCACTTGCTGCGTCCCGAATTTCTTTTCTTACAAAGATGTATTATATTTCGATGGAAAATACAAAAATGAAATAACATAGGGCGTGTTCGATTAAAAAAATTCACAAAAAAAAGAAAATTTAAATCACCAACGACTTATGGGCCACCCTGTAATTGTGGAAATATTTTTTAAGATGTAGCTTAAGACACCCTACAATTAATGTATACAACTTTTTTTCGTAACTTGAATAATAACGGAAATATTGCGCTTTAATGATTTTTTAAGATAATTCGACAAAAATGATATACCATTAAACGATAAACTCTATAGCCAACACTACTGCTAAAGTATCAGAGAAAGGGTCTATTTGAAATTAATTTTCTGGGAATATTTTAGTAAAATGAAGGACAATGACGATTGAAACTAAGAGCTCAGGCTTCGTAAAATATTATTCTTGAGACATTTTTCTTCCATAGATCATATTAATTTCAGGTTCATTGCCTAAATATTAACAATTTTGACGTTTAAAATCGCGACTTTGACGTTTTGAGGAAAACCCAAATTTATTTTTCTTTAAATGCCTGTAACTTTTTTGTCCTTTAACCGACAGCGCTAAATTTTGGTAGGTAGCTTACACATAACGATATAAACCCGTGTACCAAATTTCGTTGCCCTTACTTTGTTAATTCCGGAGATATAAATTTTTTTCAATTTTTAAAAAAAAAACACAAAATTTTCCGGGAAAACCTCGGCGGATTTGCCTGGATAACGAACTTATCCAAGCAACTCGCGAAAGGAAGGTACTCACCAAATTTTATCAAAATCGGTCTATTATTTTTTTAGTTATAGGTGTGACACATAAATATATAAACATACATACATACATATATATATATATATATATATATATATATATATATATATATATATATATAGATATATATATATATATATATATATATATATATAAACATATAAAGTCTGAAACCGACCTCGGATTTGGGTTCCAGGGGTCCTAAATAGCGCTCATTTGAAGAAATTTTTTCAAAATTCAAAAGTCGAGATCTCCTCATTAGTGAATTTTTTTTAAGAAAATTAACTAAAAACATACAGGCGAATTGAGAACCTCGTCCTTGTTTGAAGTCGGTTAAAAAAAAGCAAATAAAAGGTATTTGGGCTTGTCCGGGATTTGAGCCTGGGAGCTCCCGCACTCTAAGCGGAAATCATACCTCTAAACCAACGAGTCAGTTGTTGGAGCTTTGTTTTAATGTCGTATTCCAGCGGGCGTTGTAATTATTTTAGTCATAATTAATGTTTAATCATTTATTTATATAAAAAAACTCGTTTTTTGGTCAACCTTATAGGTTAATAGCAAATTGAGCTATTCAAATATTAAGCATTTGATCAAAATTCGCTACCATAACGCACTTACTGCGTCCAGAATTTTTGTTCTTACAAACATGCATTATATTTCGATGGAAAATGCAAAAATGCAATAACATAATAACAGATATATTGAGCTGTATTGATTTTTTTTACGAAAATTCTACAAAAATTATATACTATTAACGATAAACTATATAGCTAAGGCTACTGCCAAGCTTCAGAGAGAGGGTCTATTTGAAATGAATTTTCTGGAAACATTTTATTAAAATGAAGGACAATGACGGTTGACACTAAGACTTCAGGGTTTGTAAAACATTCTTCTTGAGACATTTTATTTCCGTAGCCCGTATTAGATTCAAGTTCTTTTCCTAAATGTTGCCAATTTTGACGTTTAAATCGCAACTTTGACGTTTTGTGAAAAACCCCAATTTATTTTTGTTTAAATGCCTATAACTTTTTTGTTCTTTGACCTACAGAGCTATTTTGGTATATAACTTGCCTATAATGATATAAACCTGCGTATAAAATTTGGTTGCCCTTACTTTGTTAATTTTGGAGATATAAATTTTTTTCGAAAGAAAACACAAAATTTTCCGGGAAAACCTCGTCGGATTTTCCTGGATAACGAACTTATCCAAGCCACTTGCAAAAGGAAGGTACTCACCAATTTTGACGTTTAAAATCGCGATTTTGACGTTTTGAGGAGAACCCAAATTTATTTTTCTTTGAATGTCTGTAACTTTTTTGTCCTTTAACCTACGGAGCTAAATTTTGGTAGGTAACTTGCCTTTAGTTATATCAACCCGCGTATGAAATTTGGTTGCCCTTACTTTGTTAATTTTGGAGATATAAATTTTTTTCAATTTTTTTCAAAAGAAAACACAAAATTTTCCGGGAAAACCTCGGCGGATTTTCCTGGCTAACGAACTTATCCAAGCCACTTGCGAAAGGAAGGTACGTGCCAAATTTTATCAAAATCGGTCCATTATTTTTTAAGTTATAGGTGTGACACATAAATATATATATATATATATATATATATATATATATATATATATATATATATATATATATATATATATATATATATATATATATATATATATAAACATATAAAGTCTGAAACTGACCTCGGATTTGGGTTCCGGAGGTCCTAAATAGCGCTCATTTGAAGAAATTTTTTCAAAATTCGAAAGTCGGGATCTCCTCATTAGTGAATTTTTTTTAAGAAAATTCACTAAAAAGGACCGCTTATGAATTTTGAAACGATTTCTTCAACTCCGCGCGAACTAGGCCACCTAAAACCTATATCCGGAGTCAGTTTCTGTTTTTGTCTGTTTACATATATGACGGAAATTCACCAGTATCTTAGATATGCTGGTTAAAAAAAAGTTCACTTATATAAGATATGACAAAAATTATATACGTTATTTATAGGGTGTCTCGAGCTGTATCTTATAAAATTATTTGACAATCACACACTGGCCCATAAGTCTTTAACGATACACACTCTTTTAATATAACACCCCCTTGTAATTATTATATTTTTGCATTTTCTATCGAATTATAATGCATGTTTCTAGGAAACAAACTGATGTCGTTCATAGTTTTCGAGTTATTTAAATTGTTTTGCAACTCTTCGCGTTTTTGGAACATATCAAAAATTTGATACAGCGTTTTTACCAACAGATAGCACAGTCCCATAAAAATGATGCTTGTAGAGAGGTCTCCGTTTATATTATTCATCAAAAAAATAGGATGCAGGCGTTCTCAATGTTTGTTTTTTATTTTGGTAAAAAATCTTTTTGTTAATAATTATATCTTGGCAGATGTACATAGCTGGAAGAGATTCGTTGGCCAGGAAAATTATATCCGTTTTTTTCGGGAATATTTTATGTTTGTTTTCGAAAAATTGCTTATAATTTTTAAAACAATAAATTTATTTTTATAAAATAAATATGGGCGTAAGTGGTAGAGCAGGGGATGATTTTACATCCGTCTGAACTTCGCCAAATTCACACAGTTTATTATTATTTTTCTTTTAATTATGCACATGGAACTGTGTTTTTGTAAAGTACGTTGTATTGTTGTATTTTTTTTTCTTTTTAATTGTGCACTTGAGTATTGTATTATCTACTGTGTGAATAAAGGCTATTTTATTATTATTATTATTATTATTATTATCAATCAGTATGGTAGCTCTTTGAAAAGAGAAGTAGTTAAGGCCAAGAGACTGTCCCGTGAAAAACGGATTGAGAACTCTGAGAATAAAATGGAAACAATGTGGCAACTTATAAATCACAGTACAGGGCGAAAACCTCCCCAAAATAGAACATTACTACAATGTATACATCATGGCGAAGGAGAGACGCAATGCTTAAATCAAGTCAATAGACTTTACATTGGAACAGGTTCAAGTTGTCCCAGGACAAGCTCTGGACAAAATGTTGCAGTGAACCAAAGAAATCTATTTTTTTACCCCACAGATTCCTCAGAAGTCTATAATACCATTATGAGTTTAAAAAACACAAGGTCGGTAGGTCATGACGAAACACTGGTAACTCTCTTGAAAAGAGTTGCATATATAATAGCGGAACCTCTTGCGCATATTATAAACTTAAGTATGTCGACAGGAGTATTTCCTGACCAACTGAAGTTAGCTGAAGTAGTGGCCTTATATAAAAAAGGAGATAGCTCAGACCCTCTTAATTACAGACAGATAGCCTTGCTTTCAAACGTATCAAAAATATTTGAGAAGATCATAAACAAGAGACTCATGGCATTTTTTGAGACGAATAAACTGTTAACTGAGTCACAGAATGCATACCGGAAATGAAGGACAACCTCCCGAGCAGTGTATCAACTAATCTGTGAAATCTTTGAAGCTTTTAATGAGAGACATGAAGTTGTGGGAGCTTTCTTGGATCTTAGTAAGGCTTTTGATTCAGTTGATCACGACATGTTGCTTGAGAAGCTTGAAAAATATGGGGTGAGAGGTGTGACCTTATCATTGATAGCTTCCTACCTAAAAGGAAGAAGGCAGCGTGTCTCATGCCGTAGCAGCCTGAGTGGAAAGTTTGTCAGGTCAGATTATGAAACAGTAATAAGAGGAGTTCCACAAGGCTCCATACTAGGGCCCACACTTTTTATAATTTATACGAATACCTGCCACAGTCATTAGTAAGCAGGGTAGGATTATATGCTGATGATACATGTGTAATATTTCGGGACGTAAAGCAACACAGGCTACTTGGTATGATATATGGTGAGTTTTGTGAATTAGAGTCCTGGTTCTCAAAAAATAATCTGAAGTTAAACATGGATAAAACCAACATGATAAAATTTAGTTCGGTGGCCATGTTTACTGATACACTGGAAATAAGGCTCAACAATACTGCAGTAAGTACCAAGTACAACTTAAAATTGTTGGGTTTGCATTTGGATGCGAGATTAGATTGGAAAGAGCATGCTTCTCAAGTAGTAAAAAAAATTTCTAAACTAACTTACATTCTGGGATCTGTAGCTTACTTGGTATCCAGGGAAGCAGCTCTAACAGCTTACTATGGGCTAGTGGAGTCTTGCATCCGATATGGTATAATTATATGGGGTGGTTCTGTGGAGGTAGGCAGTGTCTTCCGAGCACAAAAAAAAATGTATCGGGAGAATTTTTGGTTTGAAACCAACTGAAAGCTGCAGAGGCTATTTTATGTCGAGAAATATTCTCATCTACTACTCGCTGTATATCATTGAATGTGTCAAGTTTATGAAGGAAAATGGTGATCTGTTTGTTCATTATGAACAGCAGCACACTTACCCCTTGCGTAACAGAGATGACCTGATACAACCCCACACACGCCTGACTAGGTTGCAGAGAAATGCAAGGTACAATATTATAAAAATATTTAATCAGCTGCCCGTTGAGGTAAGAGAGTTGCCCATGCCAAAGCTGAAAGCAAAGTTACACAAATATTTGTTGCAAAAAGCCATTTACGATATGGATGAGTATTTCAATGCTACCGATCTGCAGCATATTTTGGTTTAGGCTCCCTCAAAACAAGGCCTTCTTTTAATATAGTTTTGTGTTTGGCGAGGTTTTTGTCTTTTTAGTTATTATAATTTCTTTATTATACATGTAATTTTAATATGTTTAATGTTTGTATTTTATATTTTACACTTTTTGTATACTTAATTATTATGTTTTTATTTATACATAGTTATTATTTTTACATGCAATTTTAATGTGTTTAATGTTTTTGTGTTTTATATTTTACAATTTTATATACCTATTTATATTTTATTTATACATAGTTTTTTTTTCTATACATACAATTTTAATGTGTTTTTAGGTTTTGTATTTGATATTTTACACTTTTTGTATGATTGTTTATATTTTATTTATACATTGTGTTCAGTATTTTAGATTGATACATGCGCTTTTATATGCGGAGTGGTATTTATTTACTCGGTAACTCTGTTGGTCTGCACTAGTCTTAGCAAGCATTGTTTGAGACATATTTTCTCTGTGCACTCAGTTTAAATATTCTGTTCATAAATACAGTTTTGTTGTTTCCTTTTTCTATATGTAGGTGTATATATTTGTGAAAACTGGCTCTATGCCCAAGTGGGCATTTGTATCATATTTGAGTCAATTAATTATTATTATTATTATTATTATTATTATTATTATTATTTTTTTTATTTATTATTATTATATGATACATTGTTTCTGCAATATAGGTTATAAGGTTGACCAAATTTGGTAACTTTCATTTAAAAAATACGTCTCCGTTAAAAACATTTTTGTGAACATTCACTACCAAATCTTGCTGTACCCAGACTTTATATAACTCACTTTGTGTGTTGAGAAACTCTACTTCCAATTTTTATCCATCTAATAAAGTAAGGATTAGTTTTACAATTTTATAGCTGATCCCTCCATTTAACATAACGCTTTATTACTTGATCTAACAGTCTTTCACCTTGATAAAGTTTAATTGAAACGGCTCACTAATCGATCTTCCAACTTGAGGAGTCAGCAATATAAAGCCGAAATTTTTGTTAAGTGAAATTGAATACGGTAAAATATTTGTTTAATCTAACTTTCATCGAACAGTGCCTGTTTAACTTTGAAAGTAACAAGTTTCAACAACACGCAGATCGAACAAAACCGTGATGAGCAAGTAACTTGTATATACAAAGCACTTACTCAAAAATAAACAGTACAACAGGCTGATCAATTAATAATTTGTTGTCTTACATAACATGACAACGAAGAAGTCGAAGTTGACAAAAGTTCATTTGTTTTTTGTTCCAGTTATTTATTGCCTTAAACGACCTGAAATAATACAAGTAAATTATGAAAGTTAGGAACTAATTGTAGCTTTTAGAATATGTAAAATAGAGAAAGTTGAAAATAAACAGAGTTGTGTAAACAATTCCGAGTGCTCTCACAAATTTTGTGTCTAATTGAACCAAGACGCTCAAAGAATATATATATATATATATATATATATATATATATATATATATATATATATATATATATATATATATATATATATATATATATATTGCCACGCTTTTTTTTGCAACAAACAATTATGATGCAACGCCAGCTGGAAGATAAATAACCTTCAAGGCTCTATACATATAATTCCCTATAGGTCCGCGCGCTTGGAGTGGTGTCAACGTGCGACCGCTATGTGTGGCGTTGCATGCCAAGCAGCTCTAGTGGAGATGGGGTGGGTCTAAGAATAAAATAAAATAAAATAATAATAATGGCCTAGTGGCCGACCACCAATCTCAAATAATTCCGGAGGGGCGCCACTGACCAAAGCACCCTGGCCAGAAGGTTCCAGGTGGTACGGAGGCACACACGCAGACACAACCTTTACCTAAAAGTAGCACGCTTGCGGTCCAAAAGAAGAAGAAAAAAAAACATCAAGCAATAATCAAATGAGCAAAAGCAAATACTGGTTAAAAACAACAATTGGTACTTTTATTCACAACAACCAGAATCTGTACATCAATCGCAGACCAGATGGTCGCTAATAAATATATCACAACATGTGAAAACGCTGTGGGCGTCAATGGGATATAGCACTTTAGTTACTTATTAATAATAATAATTACATCAATAAAAAAAAGAGAAGGAAAAAAAAAACCAAGGCGCTATCAAAAATACTTTTTAAGGTCTCAACCAATACTAACTTTATATCATTATAATCATATTAACATAAATATATATTATATTCCATTCAATAAGGCCATTCGAGATCTCGTAAGCTTTACACAATTCCTCACAATAAGTTAAATGCAATTATAGTACAAAAAAACTGATATCTAAATATAAATATTAAAAATATGCCCACTGAGACACAATTGTGATGCTAAAGTCTTCTGATATGAATAGTCATACACACGCGCACAAAGATAACTGGCTGTTCTAAAATAAAAGATTAGAGATAATATGGTTGCAAAACAACCTGAGCCGAATGCTCCTATAGCGACTGCTATTATTATGAAATCACAAAATTACTTATTCCAAAATGTTGTATTTTATGCAAATAGCGACAAAGAAATTAACTAAGTTATCACATTTGACAAGATTACCAGCTATAAAAAAAAATGAGAGCAGCGATATACAAGACTTATAGTTTAATTGCTGCAATATTACACGATAAGTATAGCTTTTACCCCGTAAAAATAAACACGATATGATAATAATATAAATATAATATGATAACCAAAATATCAGATATGATAAAAGTCCAAAAGGTCACACTGGGATGCCCTAGAAACTGCAGCGATATAATCACTGATAAAAAAGAATTTGAAACGATCTAACCTGGTATAGTCCTCGTTATCTTCCTAGGTAAACAGTCAGTTGAAATGGAATTATGCAGCACCTCTTGAATGGTCTGACGTCATGCGGACTTCCAGCGGGATTACTGAGATATCTATATCTAGGAGCGTGCAGCCAGTCACCATCAATACATTACTACTCCTAGAGTAACCATTAAATATACAGTAGATTATTTGAGCCGAGAGAAAAATAGCACCAGATGGAGGACGGCTTCAATGTCAAAAAAAAAGGAAAGGTCTTGCTTCCTCGATTAACCCAGCAAAAGTAACTTGCGCCGTTTCTAATCCGATACTAAGATCGATGGAATGTGTTCCCAATAACAAATCACCAAATGAACACCATTCCAGATACCATTTCCCCAATATCCCACTACGTGGATGAATTTATTAAAATTCCAGAACAGGACAACAGTATTCACGACGACCAGCCACTTTCCGAGTTAATTTATTTCTCCTCACTTATTTTCAATTTTTCCCACTATCAAATAATAATAAAAAAAAAGGAAACCTTTTCTTTCTCCCAATTTTTATATTGATTCGATTCCTCAGAGACGGCCCATTAATAGATAATTTGCATAGCAACAGGTAGAATTTCGCTCAAGTTTTATTTAAATAAATTGTCGATGAAAAATAAAGTTCGACATGGGCGCGCCGATTAAGAGGCTGCATTTACCGACGTGAATCACACGCTCTTTTAATTGCAAAATAAGACCTGTAGACAGGGTACGCCATTGTTCATCAGAGGCAGATAGCTGAAATCAAGCCACAAATTTTCAGAGAAGGGCTGAATCGGCATAGGTAGAAAACCCGCTATACCCACTAGGAGTGTTTAAGGTTGCATATAAGTGAGTTCTACGGAACACATCTGCTCAGAATTAATAGGTTTAAACCAGAGGTGAAAATTTGTGACGGTGTTTGAAAATAAACCGTCACAATATATATTGCTATGGTTTGGCTTTTTAATTAATGATTTGTTAATTACTAATTAGATGCTGATATTACATTAATTACTTCTAACCATAAATCTAATTTCTAATATATCTTTATATTAATAATTTATACCGTTGGACGCCAGGCAACTCACTGTTTGCCAATATCATTATCTAATATTCTTTTAATAAGCCAAAGCCTGAAAATATTACCCCGTCAATTAGAAGATAATTTATTTTACTCACTTACCGTCTTAATTACTTCTAATTTCCATTTGCTCAGCCCTCTCAGGATTTTAAGGATTCAACTTGTTTTTATTTTTATTTTTGGTAATTCTTTTGTATAATTGGTCTTTGCTAATTACTTGGTCTTTTTCTATTTTAATTATGCATTAACACTTCTATTATGAAGGCCAAATAGGAGATTTAAATGAAAATCTAATTATACAAAATTAGGCATCTTTAATGGTGATTACCCATTGAAATTAAAATTCACAAATATTAAATAACAAATTAAGGGACAAATTAGTTGCATAATATACCATAATAGGTTATTAATAACAGAAACATATTATTTAGTATCAAATCACTTACATTGTTTTATACAAAGTTAGGCATCTTTAATGGTGATTACCCATTGAAATTAAAATTCACAAATATTAAATAACAAATTAAGGGACAAATTAGTTGCATAATATACCATAATAGGTTATTATAAACAGAAACATATTATTCAGTATCAAATCACTTACATTGTTAGAACCAGAGATTTGGCTTGTTAATTATCGGTCACCTTACACATTCCTGTACACCATGTCCACAAAGATGGTATTTGGATTCTTTGATTGCATTGTTAGAACCAGAGATTTGGCTTGTTAATTTTCGGTCACCTTACACATTCCTGTACACCATGTCCACAAAGATGGTATTTGGATTCTTTGATTGCATTGTCAGAACCAGAGATTTGGCTTGTTAATTATCGGTCACCTTACACATTCCTGTACACCATGTCCACAAAGATGGTATTTGGATTCTTTGATTGCCTACAACACTTAATTGCAGCATGGAACTGTTTTTTTTCTTCTAATAAGCTACTCTTTTTTGAAATTCTGTTGTTTTGGTTGATTAGCTTTAACTGTTTTATTTATTTTCAGTCATTATCTTCTTGCTTAACTACCCCTGGCAACTATATTATTACCAGGCACCTCTCCTGTGGATCAGGCACCTTCTACCTGTTCACTCCTCAACGTTCTCCAGCTCACTTCTCTATTGGTAATTTTCGGTACCGACCTCGAGCCACTACATTTACTTGTTTACTCTCCGACGCTCTCCAACTGAATTGTAATTTTACTGTCTCTCGGCTGTTTTGCCTTCGACCTGCCAACCGGTTCTTCTTGACTATCAATCTCACCACAAGTCTCTTATCACTAGATAGAAAACCATACAAAAATTGTTTGTTTCACTTTATCTTGCTTTTTATTTTACGATATCTACTGCCTTATCAATATATTTTACTTTAACTTAATACTAATTCTTATAAAATAACAACATAAAACCTCTTTAGATTTCCATTTAAATTATATTCCTTTAGTCCTATTGCACTACTAAAATAACTTGACCCTTATTTCTTAATATTATTATTCTAATTTCTATCCTATGTCTATACATAGCAATATATATATATATATATATATATATATATATATATATATATATATATATATATATATATATATATATATATATATATATATATATATATATATATGTTCGGAAAGATTTCCCTGGTCTTTAATGTGAGACATAATTGGTTTACGTGTTGAACCGCGAACTCGACGTTTCGGCTCCTGTTTTGGAGCTATTTTTAAGAGGTAAAGAAAATATGTCACATACCATTTCCAACATTTTCAAACGAACAAGCTTTGTTCTTCTTAGTAGTTTCATTCACGAGACCAGACGACACCTTAACACCACCAACACACTCCTTTACGACACGTACATAAAAATACACACATTCAAGATACACCCTACATTTTGGTACACTCTAGACAGACTCTCACAAAGTAAAGCAGAACATTTTAGGCAGCAAAAGACGGACATACAGAAAAGAAAATTGCAGCATCTTCTAGACAAGAAAAATATCAAACAACACTCACTTAATTCAATTCCTACTACAGTAGTTTACAAGCTTTCAAATTCCAACATAAGTGACGTCGTCATCAAAGTTCTACCCAAAGGTTTTAATTTTGCACTAACCCCTAAATTAACCTTAATGGAAAAGATAATTTCTCAATCAGAAGATGCTTTAACACACCTACCTACCGACCAAGCTGAAATTACGAGACAGGATATTGCCAGGATATTACGTTCTGCCAAACCTCCACGTTCCAACCATGCTTCTCACGAACGAGAGTCAATCAGAGACCTAAACCGAAACACTGAAATGATAATCCTACCAGCAGACACAGGCAACGCTCATACTCAACAAAACAGATTATATACAAAAGATGGAGAATATACTAAACAGCACAGACTACAAACAAATCTGTAACGACCCTACAACTTATCTTGAAAAGAAAACCAAAACTATCATCAACAACTCCAGACTCAGTCCTGACCTCAAAAAAGAATTAATCCCCGTGAAAATCATCTCGCATACCTAGAAGATACGGCCTCCCGAAAATCCATAAGCCTGATATTCCCCTTCGCCCTATCGTAAGTGCCCACCGTTCACCCACATAAAAACTTGCAAAACTTGTAACCAAAACTCTCCAACCATTAGTAGAAAAGGCTACATCCTATGTCAAAAACTCCACCCACTTCATTGACCTTCTTCAAAACAACACCATTTCTCAAAACGACAACCTAGTTATCTTTTATATAGTTACTGCATTTACTAATATAGCTCTATCTGAAACCCCTGACGTTCTTAAAAATAAACACAATATTTCACACGATACCTTAGCTCTTCTAGAACACTGCACACGTAACACTTATTTCCTTTTTAAAACAAATTTTACAAAAAAGTTCGAGGTGCTCCAATGGGTTCACCACTCCATTTCCATGGAAAACTTTGAGACACAAGTCCTCAATTCATCCCAACTTAATCTAACCTGCTGGTTAAGATACGTTGACATATCTTCGCTGTCTGGCCGCACGGTAAAGAATCTCTAGACGAATTCCTTTCTTACCTAAATAACATCAACCCCTAAGTCCAATTCACCATGAAAATAGAAAATCATTTTTCGGCACCTTTCTTAGATGTACGCATCAGCAAAAACCCAGTCAGAAGATTTTATTACACTGTGTACCGAAAACCAACCGAGACTAATCGTTATCTTAACGCCCAATCTCACCATCACCCATCGCAACTCAATTCCGTGGTTCGAAGATTAGTTACACGATCCCTCAGACTAACGGACAACAACAGTAAACAGATAGAATTAAACTTTTTAAGACAAACACTGCTAGAAAACGGATACGACAATATTCACATACTACGAAACAGTACACACAACAACGCACAGCGGTTTTACTATACATTAAAGGTGTCACCTACAAAATCAGCCAAATTTTTAGAACCCATAATATCAAAACCATATTCACAACAGAGCAAAAACTGTCAAATCTGATAAAAACTCCGAAGGATACGATTCCGAACGAATTCCACGGAGTTTACGAAATTCCTTGTTTCGGTTGTTCCCGAACTTATGTAGGACAAATAAATAGACGCGTCCACAATAGAATATATGAACACACCCTCCCAGTTATAACCGACCACACGTTCACGCTGACCATGCATCATATTCATACAAGACACAAAATAGGCCTCGACAATGCCAAAACAATAGTCCCGGTTTACAACTCCAAAACCAGAATTACCCGCGAAACAATCGATATAGAAAAACTTGAACACTACCGAAGAATAAGATAGGAGACTCCGATTCGGGCGAATCTGAAATCCCCGAATGCACCAATGTTTCACTGCAATATGCCATAAAATCCGCTGAGAAGCTTAGAATATTTTTAGACAGGGCCTCAACCTCCGAGAATGAGCTAAGTTTATTAACTTCTATACAAAACTTTTTGGAAAAGAAGAAAAAGAAAAATCTGGACGCAGAAAATGCGTTATGGTAGTGAATTTTTCTAAAAATATTTTTATCAAATATGTGTTTTTTTTAAAGAAAGCAAGTATCAAATTTAGGAGTGTAACCTATATAGTAAAAACAATGTGCCATGTTTCATCAAAATATCTTTGTTATTTAAAAATGTACAAATATTTCCGATAGTAAACTCAAAATGTTCCCGAAACCAACTGGTTTCTCGCCAAGCAGCCTTATAGGTTAATTGCAAATGGAGCTATTCAAGTTTAAAGCATTTAATGAAAATTCGCTACCATAATGCACTTACTGCATCCCGAATTTCTTTTTTTACAAACATGCGTTATATTTCTATGGAAAATACGAAAATCCAATAACATAAGGGGTGTGCGAAAAGAAAAAAAAAAGAAAATTTGTATCACCAACGACTTATGAGCCACCTGAGATGGTAGAAATAATTTTTTATGAGTAACTCAAGACACCCGATAATTAATGTATATATTTTTTTTCGTATCTTGTATCATAATGGATATATTGTGCCTCATTGATTTTTTACGAATGTTCGTCAAAATTATATACCATTAAACGATAAACTTTATAGCTAAAACTGCTGCCAAAGAATCAGAGAAAGAGTCTATTTGAAATGATTTTTCTGGAAATATATTAGTAAAATGAAGGACAGTGAAGCTAAGACTTCAGGGTTTGTAAAACATTCGTCTTGCGACATTTTCTTTACATAAGCCGTATTAGTTAAAGGTTCTTTGCTTAAATGTTACTAATTTTGACGTTTTAAATCGCGAGTTTGACGTTTTGAAGAAGATTCCAATTTTTTTCTTTAAATGCCAATAACTTTTTTTTCTTTTAACTTACAGAGCCAAATTTTGGTATGTTGTTTACTTTTAATGAAATAAACCCGCGTACCAAATTTGGTTTCCCTTACTTTGTTATTATTTCCGGAGATATAAACATTTTTCGAAAGAAAGCACAAACTTTTTCGGGAAAAACCGGGCCGATTTCCCTGGCGAACGAACTTCCAAGCCACTTGCAAAAGGCAGGTACTTACTAAATTTGATCAAAATCGGCCCATTATCTTTTGATATGTATATATATATATATATATATATATATATATATATATATATATATATATATATATGTAAAATTTTGTTAATTTTAAGAATTATAACCAATTGTTCAGGCGAACAGATGATATTTCATAACGGCCCTAATAGCCTTAAAAACGTAATTAGTAAAAACACCAAAATAATTATTACAAGTAGGTCAGTTAAATTCTGTAATGCAGTTATGTAAACAGTTCAATAAATTGGAGGTCGACATTATATGGAGCAACGTTGAAATTGTCACATTCAGCATATAAACCATAACAAACGAATTTGTAAGACAGACAAGAATGTTTAGTCATCAAGGTTAAGAATTAAAATATGTCATTGTTGGTAAATATAAAGCAGATTCATTGTAGTAAATATATAGTTAACTTACACACCGTTCTACAATGTAGGCGGAAATGTATATCGTTCATTTTAAATAAGCTGCTGAAATGTAGTCGGGTAAATAACGCGATTATTTAATTAAATAAGCAATGCAATATTTAACAGTCAAAGTAAGTTTCACTTATTTTAATTATTATGATTATTAATAAGTTTTGTACCTAAATTTTTTCCCTATAATTAACCTCCTTCCGTAAACATGGTCCATGAAGTAAAAGAAAACATGGTCCTTCGAAGACAAGAGTAGTTGAAGAGCAAGGCCCTTCGACGAAAAAGAACCAGTGCCAGTGAAAATACAGTGCTCACTTAAACCTTATCAAATATCCTTTAAGCCAAGTCTCCTAATATCCTTTATTTTTAGTGAATATAATCAGAGCAGTACCAGAAGAAGGTCAGTTCCAATAAAGTAAATAAAATAAACAGGACAGAAGAGTCCGGGGCAGTACCAGAAGAAGGTCAGTTCCAATAAAGTAAATAAACAGGACAGAAGAGTCCAGGGCAGTACCAGAAGAAGGTCAGTTCCAATAAAGTAAATAAACAGGACAGAAGAGTCCGGGGCAGTACCAGAAGAAGGTCAGTTCCAATAAAGTAAATAAACAGGACAGAAGAGTCCGGGGCAGTACCGAAAGAAGGTCAGTTCCAGCAAAGCAGATACAGGGTCAAAGACAAAAAATACAGGGTTAAAGACAAGATATAGGTCACAGGCAACTAGGAATCAGATTAAAAGAAGAACTAAGCGACAAGGTAACAAAGTCAATTATTAAATCAAAATTAAGGAAGCAATGGAGGAATTAAAAATGCGTTCGAAAGAACTAAAATTACGGGTAAACCAATTTATCCAAAAATTAGAAGAAGTAGAAAAAATGAATGATAACGATATACCTATCAAATTTGAAATCAGAAAAAGAAACGTAGAAAGGCAATGGGATAAAATTGAAGATGTCATAATGAATATAAAAATAATGACAGAATCAGAAAATCTAGATGAAGCTCATTCGACGCTAATCCAATGGTACGATAACGCCGTGGTTAAGCTGGAAAGAGCAATTAACAAAGAAGCATACCGCTATTCATCATTGTTTCCAGAATTCGAATTACCAAAAATAAGAATACCAGTATTCACATGCAAGTATAAGGAACGGACAGCATTCCCAGAGAAAGTCCAAAAAGCAATAAATTCAACAATTGAAGAATTCTACTCAAAAATAGCGTCAAGGAATAATCATGAAAGTTTCATTGAAGAAATACAAGAAGTTGAAGAAGCAAGAAATATTTAATTTAAATTTATGTAAAGAAATGCCAGAGGTAGAAGAAGCCACAAACGAGCAAGAAATATTCAACTTAAATTTAATTAAAGAAATACCAGAGATAGAAGAAGCCAAAGACGAGCAGGGAAGAGTAAATTTAAAAAGTTATCCAGAAAACTTCAGCTCTGAAGCCAAATCAGCAGCGAAGAAAACTAATGTAAATAGAGAGAGCAAATTATTAAAAGGGAAGAAAGAAGCACAAGAAGGAAAACAAGCAGTATTACGAATAGAAAAAGTCCAAATAGAAACGGAGATAGGAAAGAAAGAATTTTATAAAGTAGGAGCAGTAAGAAGTACAACCACCCAGAGATTTACACACACTTGGGTGGAGTATGGAGGTCAGAAGCAGGGACAAGCAAAAATGGGCAGAGGCCACAAAATATACTGGGGCCATCCAGCAATAGTGGAAGGCTCACGGAAGCAAAGCCACAAGGTAGATGGGTATAAGGTGCATGTTCACAAGTTGAAGCACAGGGTTAGATGGAAGTTCAAGAGCAAGAAAGTACACGCAGGGCACATGGTAGCAACCAAACAATGGCCGCTGCGTGGTCAAATTCAGTCATGGGTCAGTGGGAAAGCACTCCAAAACGACTCAAGGTCGGCGTGGCTGGATTTTGTGGAGTGGGAAGAGCTCTGCAAGAAAAGCAGAGACAGTTCACACAACATGAAGGAGAAACACCAGAAGGAAAACGAGATGACATACCAACCCATCACCAGGAAGAAGGAAGAAATTGTTAGATCATGTAAATTATATTACGCTCCTAGAATGGTATATATAATTTTATTATTTTAATAATTGTTATTTCTGTTATGATACATAGAGTGTATCCAAATATTATTTTATTTATTATATTGCCATCCTAGAGCGGGATATATATATATATATATATATATATATATATATATATATATATATATATATATATATATATATATATGTATAAGTATATTATTTTTCATTGTAAGTTCTATCATGATACATAGAGTGTATCAAAAAATATTAATCATTAAGATTTATACTACCATCTTAGAGTAGTAGACATAATTGTAGTGTAATTTTAATTATTGCGATTATCTCACGTAAGGTTATATTCAAAAAAGATGTATTTATTTATTATTACGATTACCCTCATAGAGTGGTATGCATAGTATATCAATTTAATTATGGTGATATCGTAAGATTGAATCCAAAATTATTAGTTTTACGATTAAGTTCGGAAACATACCTAAGATTTTCTACACTTATTAAAGTATTAGTAGTTCATCAAACATTTAGGTCAGAGCCATAGAGCGAGCTGTCATTCTTTTGACTTGGCAGTATGTTCAGGCGAACAGATGATATTTCATAACGGCCCTAATAGCCTTAAAAATGTAATTACTAAAAACACCAAAATAATTATTACAACTAGGTCAGTTAAATTCTGTAATGTAGTTATGTAAACAGTTCAATAAATTGGAGGTCGACATTATATGGAGCAACGTTGAAATTGTCACATTCAGCATATAAACCATAACAAACGAATTTGTAAGACAGACAGGAATGTTTAGTCATCAAGGTTAAGAATTAAAATATGTCATTGTTGGTAAATATAAAGCAGATTCATTGTAGTAAATATATAGCTAACTTAAACACCGTTCTACATTGTAGGCGGAAATGTATATCGTTCATTTTAAATAAGCTGCTGAAATGTAGTCGGGTAAATAACGCCGCGATTATTTAATTATATAAACACTGTTATTAATTAATAGTCAAAGATGATAATACTTGAGTAAGTTCTATTATCCCATTTTTTATATATCATATTGTTAATATTATTATGTTTATTAAGTTTTGTGCTTTAATATCGTCATCAATATACCGTTATCTATGTCATAACATATGTGCTTCGTTCCTACATCTTTTATTCTGATAATTCACCCTCCGCTTCCATAAACACCAATATTAAAATAATTTATGTTTATAAGAACATTTGAATAAATTTACCTTTATTTATTTTGTTTGCTTTTTATTTGTCCACGGCTTTATGTTGACTCTTTTCTGCAGGGATGTAGTGGGATGCAATTGTAAATTCTTACCTTTACCCTTTTTACCTAAATTGTCTGTAGAACTTTTTCTTAAATTATGTACCTCGTTAGGAATGAAATCACATATATAACAATTTAAAAAAAAATTAACTTCTATTAATGCCTGTATTATAATTGTTCAATTTGACAACAACATTAATAATTTAATCGAGCATGACAATTTAATTTTGGTTTTACATTAATTTTCTCACTGGATCCTCTAACATTCAGCTATTGGCCATTTAAATTTATAACATTACTTTTAATATTAGTTTGCAGTTCGAACTGACTATTTAATGTTTGAATTTGCCGCTATATTTTCTTCTGCAAACTGCTAGCTTTTTCCTAGATTCAATTTATCGTTGCTATGGCAACAGTTCTGATGCAAAATTGATGGTGTCTTAATTTAATATATTCTCAGTAACGCCATCTATGGAGATTTATACGATTCTCCTGGTTCTACCGTTCTAAAATCTATTATTATAGAATTTTAGACGTAAATGACATTTCATTGGTTTATTACTGTTCTTATTGAAGTCGATTTCGATCAGTAGTTACGATAATTATGTTTAAATTGCAACTTTGTTGATAAAAACCTTGGCGGCCAGCAGCGTCAGTTCAGCTACGTATTTCAATCACTTATTCACTGTCGGGGTTATTCTTCGTTACAAAAACATGTGTAAAAAGAACGATGGTTATACTCTTGTTTTTATTCACTTATGATGGATTTCACTTCCAGTTTTTCAATATTCTTAAATTATACACTAGTGATAATTGTGAAGCTTGGTGTTCACTTCCGTCTTAAGAAACAGTTTCCCTTGGTAATTGAAGATGCCGGATATGACAAATTACTTCTCAACCAATCACTTTTGTGTGCTTCTCAAACTCGCAAATTGTTTTGTATATAGTCCAATGGTTGCTGTTCATTCACAAATTAGTCAAAACAATCACTTTCTTGAAAGACCATGATTTAATAAACCACTGCTATTGAAATAAGTGAGTACAATCACTATATTCATATGCGCCAAGTTCAAAGTTTTTACTGTGTGTTTACACTAAACTAACCTAACATTTTGAACGTGCTTAGAGTTCAATACGACCCAAAGATATTTTACCTCCCTGGCCATTTTGATGTTTCTACTGTTTAGAGTCAGAGTTCTGTGACTCTCCCACTTCCTCCTCCTCGTAAACGGTATGACGGTTGCTTTCTCGGGGCTCATCCTGAGCCCTTGGCCGACCGTCTACCTTTCCACCACTTTCAGTGCTGTCTGCATGTGCTCCCACACTGACTGTGTAACCTTTCCTCGTACTATGATGACTATGGCGTCTACATAGCCCTGTACCTCGTAGTCCCCTCCCGAGAGCCTCTCTAGCAGGCCGTCCACGACTAGGCTCCAGGGCACGGGAGACAGACACCCCGCCGCGACCCCCACCAGCAGGGTCCCTCCCGCGAGTGAGGTGAACACCGCCCTGTCCCTGAGCATGGAACCGATCCACATGTAACAGGTCTCTATTCCACGCTCCCTGGCAGCTGCCAGTACCGATCCGAATGAGGTGTTGCTGAAGGCCCCCTGCGTCACCTCCTGTTCTCCAGCGTATTCTCCAGTTTCAGCACCAGTTGGTGCAGTGCTGTTTCTGTTGAGACTCCTGCTCTCTATGTTAATTGTCCGCAGTGTAGGGGATATGCTTCCAGTACACCGCCCCTAATATGCAGGTAGAGCAGTTTTTCCATTGTTTTTAGCAAGCAAAAGTTGGTTTAGAGAACATTTTAAAAAATTATGTCAGTGTAACTATACTAAAATATTTAGCTTAGCTGTTCTTCAAGTTGTTCTTTTGACTTAATATAAGCATATGCTTTTAGTCATGTACATTGTGTAACTAACGTAAAAATTTTTTTTTTAATTTCAACAACACACCACGAGGGCTTACAGCCTAAATACTATCTTACCGTGGGTGTTGACAAGGAGGAAAGAGGCAGCTTGTTAATTCTGGACTTGAAGGTTTGGAGGTTCAGAGGAGAAGGATAAACATGTGCCGGCAAGGAATTCCACAACTTGGAAGTCCTCGGGACAAAAGAGCGGGCATAACAAGATGTTCTAAGTCTGGTGACCTGGACAGTAAAAGGGTGCATTCGCTCTGTTCCCCTGGTAGATCTGTTGGGGGCAGCAGGTGGGGGAACTATGGAGGAAAGCTTCTCTGAGCAGTGCCCGTGCAGATATCTATAAAAGAGAGAGAGGTCACCAACAGCACGTCGGTGGGCAAGGGATGGCAGCCTTTGGGTGAGGGTAGGGTCACCGATGAGACGTATAGCTCTCTTTTGAATGGAGTCCAGAATAGCTAGTGTAGAAGCGGCAGCGGCACCCCAGATGTGGAAGCAGTATTCGAGGTTTGGCCTTATTTGTGAAGTATATAAGGTATAGAGATTAGCTGGTGAAAAGTATTTGCGAGCCCGGAAGAGGAAACCTAATTTCTTAGCAGCCGCTTCTGCAATTGATGTGACATGTTGGTGCCAATTATGATTTCGATCCACAGAAATGCCAACAAGAGAAAAGGACTCATTACTTTGAATAACTTGGTTGTTCATTGTGATGGGTCTAGGGCTGGTGTATCTCTTGTGAGAAAGAAAGCAAGACTTAGTAAAAAAAGACAAATAAAATAAGTAAATAAATACTTCTAAATATTGCAATATTTTTTAAGATTTTTCAAATGCAATTTTGCAAAAGTATTGATTTCCAAGCTATAATTTTCTGAATAAACCTACCATTACACACAAATTATATCCTAGATCAGCCTTATATGATGCAATACACCAGTTCGCTCATAAGTATTTCCTTTATTTCCCTATTAACCTAAATTTTCTCTAGTTAAATTTTATTAACAATAAAATCACTAAAATAGCGACAATAAGCTCTTCTCTGTTGTCTCAAGTATCGTGGGGATAATGGACCAGCCGTTAGATACGTGTTGCGGTGGGTCCTGCGAGGTGTTACAAAGAGCTCTAGAGGATCCAGCTTCAATTAACCATATAGGTATAATGTATTGTGCAGGAGGAATCATGATACAGGGGATCATCACCTACATGTTAATGAAATTCCATAACATGTTAAAGTGCATGCTGGAGGGTGTGCGAAAACGCGTTAATAAGGTGCTTCTCACCGGTTTTCGGAATTTCCTTTCATAACTACAACGATAAAATATGTCTAGGTGTTAATAAATAGCTTATGCGGCTAGCACGCGACTTAGGTCTATAAAATGAGAGTTTGCATTGTTCGCTGTATCTCACAACCTCTCCACACATATAGAAAAGTCGGCACGCAGTAAGTGTTTAATGATGGCGAATTTACATTTAAAACATCATATTTTATTAACAAAATTTTCAATTATCATATAAACTTATTTTGATTTTGTTGTATAGTAAAGATTCTATCTGGGAAATATGTTTATCAAATTTTCTCAAAATAACTTTATTATTTTCAGCAATACAATAACAACAATAATTAATTCAGCTACGAATGCAGCCACCGATACTTTTCCAAATAAGGAACAAATTAAACAGTTCTGGAAAAGGCAACTAGCCATACCAGCCTCCTGCAATATTGGTGGCAGCTGGGTTGACGAAGAACATCGAACTTGACAGACTTATGAAGAGATAATTAAGGTACTTAATGAGAAGCTTCATCCAGACAGCAAAATTTATTGATGAGGTGCCCTACGCGTTTCGGCTATACAATAGCCATCATCAGGGGCAAATCTGAAAATTGTAATAAAAGGTCTGTCAGAAAACATTGTCTTCTGGTAGGCAATTGTGCAGGTTTAAGCACAATGATCTCAAGTTAAACTCTACATACATCATCAAGACTAAAATCTACAGTCACATAGCAAAACATGTCTAAAATAGGTTAAAAAAGCAATGTTACATGCCGAACATAAAGTAAAAAACTACAAGTCAACCAAAAGGTTACCTAATTCACACTAAAGTCAAAAACATGCAGTCAAAACGGGCTAAGGGCCATCATTATCAAAATAGAGCATAAGTTAAACGAGTTAAAAAAGCTAGTTATTTAGTGCAAAAGCTAAAAAGTCAAAATTGAATCCACAAAGCGAAAAAGGCAGTGGAGTGAACTGACAGAGCAAAAACATAGCAGGAGGCCACACCGTCAAGCAGAAACCCCATGAGAACTCTTAAGGAGATTGAAAAATTCTATAAAGAAGTGATACGAGAAAACAAAATGGCTTCAATACTTACTTTCTAATTCTTGTAAAAATTAGATTCAAACTATACACAGGTTGCCAAGGCTGGAGTCTTCATCTATTGCATCAGCGGTCCAACAACAACAACACACCCAAATGTGCCGGAAAATCGACTCATGGTGTCATTAAAACAATACAAACGACAACTCAAACACAAGACGAGAGTGAACGTCGGCCATTAATGAAAACTGCAATAAAGCAGATGGCGCTGGTTTGACGGCGAAACGGTGAACCAAACGCAAGGACAGAACAGCGGAAATGTCAGAGACAAAACGCGGAGAGGAGGGGAAGCCACAGAACAGCCAACTTTGTATACGTTATGCTTTAGCCATAGAGGAACCATAGACTACTGGTAATATTAGTTGACTAAATGATTATACAATGAAGGAAAATTCGAAATGTCTGTATTGGACAGGTTCAAAACTTCGTTGCTGGAACATTTGACATGCTTGAAAATTTCCATCTCTTCTAAGATGAATTGTTCTACTCCAAAACTTGAGGGATGTAGAATCCTGGCATCATTGTTCTTATTGAAGCAGTGGCCACTCTCTCTTAAATGACTACCAAAGACTGACGTGTCATTGTTCACCTGATTTCTGCTCCTGAGGTGCTCTGACACCCTGGTGCTTAATGATCTTTCTGTTCTCCCGCTGTAAACGGCATTGCAATCGGGGGCACCACATGTTAAACGATAAACACCCGACTTCTCAAGGTCTGGGATATTGTCCTTGTTGTGGATGAACATATTACTAACTGTGTTCATAGATTTGAATGAAAACTTCACATTGTCTCTCTTGAGGGCTTTAACTATAGTGTTTGAATCTAGGCCACAAAACGTGAAGGGGAAATATGAGACTCCCTCTGGCTGGGTGAGCGGTAAACTAGTGCTGAGTTCTACCAAGAGCTGAAGAGATGCATTATGAGCCGTTTACCACAGATAATGTCCCAGAGGTTATTAAAGAGCTTCATAATCAGAAGGCACTCGGGCCTGATGGCGTACCAATCTTTTGACTGAAGAAATTTGGGTGTGCACATAATCTATTGGCGATGTTAGTAAATGATCTTGTACTTAACCCAAAGAAGATGCCATTGTTTTTCACACAATGAGATACGTATTTTCTGTCAAAGGACCATCATTGTTCTGCAGACCCCAGAAGGTATCGATCAATAACTTGTCTTCCGACCCTACATAATTTGATCAGAGCCTGCCTTAATAAACGCATATATGCGCAGTACGAATGAAACAACATAAATGCGAGCCAGCAAAAAGGGTGTTCCAAAGGATCTATGGGATGCAAAGAAAAGCTAATAATTGATTAGTTTGTGTGCAATCTAGCTTACAATGGACAAACAAATCTCTTTGCTGCCTACGTGGATTAAAAAAGGCATTTGATTAAGTTCTACACGAAGGGCCTAAAAAGTGTGCTAGAGATCTATAAGATCGATACTTATATCCTGAGGTTTCTTGAACACACAATTTTTACCTCGAGGATAACAATTCAGCTACAGGTACAAAAGGGTATTATATCGTAACCTCTGCACGATATCAATTAGAAGAGGTATATTTCAAGGTGACTCGCTAAGTCGATTTTGTTTCTGCATCGCACTGAATACACTACCAAACCGCCTGAACTCTACCAGCTATGGCTTTGGTATACAAGGCAATGGCAATGAGGCTAAATCATCTGCTGTATATGGATTATCTTAAGCTGATGGGTTCCACAAAGAACTGCTTGGAACAACACCTTAGATTCGTGGAAGGGTTTTCCAGAGCTATTGACATGCAGTTTGGGCTTGACAAATGTCGCACCTTATGTATAGTTAGAGGAAAGATACAACCAAATGTATATGAAATGCATAATGGACAGCAAATTGCCTCGATGGATGTAGAAGAGTGTTATAAATACCTGGGAATGCAGCAAGCAAGAAAAACAAACCAGTTATTAATGAAGAACGATCTGACAAATGATTTTACGAAACGAGTAAAGCAGGCGGTGCGAGAACACCTCAACAGCAGGAACCTAACTAAGGGTCTTAATACATAGTATTTTCTGCACTTAGCTGTTTATTTGAGATTGTACATTTGAGCAAAACGGACATCGAAAATCTACAAAGGAAGGTGCGATTACTCCTAACATAAGCCAAAAAGCATCACTCCCGTAGTGCTATCGAGCGAGTGACCCTACCTAGACACCAGGGTAGAAGAGGAGTGCTGGATATTGGTAACCAGTTAGACCAGCAGATAATAAACCTACGTACATATTTCCACCAGCTAGAGGTTACTTCTAAACTACACCGTGCCATATGCGAGGCAGATGATTCAACACTGCTACAATTAAAAGAAAGTGAAATAAAAAGCCACCATCGGACTGATCAGTAAGAAACCTCTTCATGGGCGACATCTGAATGATACTCATGTCGACAAATTGGCGTCGAGATACTGGTTGGTGTCCGGACAGGTGTTTCCAGAGTCAGATAGGTTTTTGCTGGCCATACCAGATCAGGTCATCCGAACAAGAAACTACCTAAAGTATATACTGGGAGATAATTAGGTCCAAGATGACAAATATAGATTTGGGCGTGTCATCAGAGACTATCCAGCACGTCACCTGAGGATTTCAAGCGTTTGTTGCAACTGAGTATAAAGAGTGGTATGATGCAGTTGCAAAAATACTTAATCAAGAACTGGCTCTGAACCTGGGGCTTTTAAATCTAAGTAAGGTGCTCTAGTATATATACACACTAGATACACTCCTGAGCTTGTTCTAGAGAACTCGGGATATATATATATATATATATATATATATATATATATATATATATATATATATATATATATATATATATATATATATATACCTTTATGTAAGTGTAAATACCAGACTACTCCGCTATAAATCTTTCCATCAGTTTTGAAATTCAACTGTAACTGCCTCTTTAGAATGAACAGTTATATCCACATGAAACAAAATCGCATTCACTGTATATACTGTACATTATTACTTAATCCAACTTTATACACATCATATAAAGTAGTCTCTGATTTTCATTTGTACTACTACTGAATTCTCTTTAAAAAAAATAACTAATGAGGAGACCGCGACTTTTGCATTTTGAAAAAAATTCTTCAAATGAGCGCAAACTACGATCCCTAGAACCCATATCCTGGGCCAGTTTTAATGTTAAACGTTTATATATATATATATATATATATATATATATATATATATATATATATATATATATATATATATATATATATATATATATATATATATATATATATATATATGGTTCAGGGTTAAGAACGTGTGCCTCTGAACCGAAGGGTATTGGGTTCGTACCCAGGGTACTCCTTTCACTTTTTCAGTACATACTGTAACATTCACATCAACCGAGGTTCTGGCATTGTATTTGAGCAAGTTGAATGTCTGCACGTTCTGCCCTTCGGAGGGGGCTAAAGCCCTCGGTTCCATGTACATGCGATGTTGGGCACGTTAAAGATCCCTACCCTCCTTATCGAAAGGCAGGGGTTCGGCAAAATTTCCAGGATAGTGAGGTGAAACTGCTCCCTGGCGTCGGTGATTGGCCATAGTCGCGGAAATAGGCCGACTTTAAAGAAACAAAAAACACATACACACACACACACACACACGCACATATATATATATATATATATATATATATATATATATATATATATATATATATATATATATATATATATATATATATATATATATATATAGTCACTAAGTGACTAATCCGGGAGGGATTATCTAGCTTGATTAAGAAACATAATTGCAGTCGCGTAATAAACTGCATTTACCGTGTGCAACGGCTGAAATACTCGCGTACGTTTTCAGTAGTATAATACGCGGAGATCCAGCCGCCGAACGAAATACGTAGTAGGAGGAGGGGGGGGGGTCAAGGACAGTCACTGCGATCGAGACGGTACTCCGGCTGCGACCGGCGGAGGATATTAGCCGGAGAGAACGGAGACAGCGGGGAGTTCTAGAGTCACCGCGATCAAGCTAGTACGTCCGTCGCAAAGAAGTGAAATTGTAAAGTACGTGAGGTTTAAGAGAAGACCGGTAAGCAGAGCGAGACCGCCGATTCACGAGGCCACCGCCGCAGCGGTTATTTAGTGAACATCGTCACCCCAGGTAGGTGAAAGCCTAATACTATTTACCGAACCTGTGGTAGAAACGTTGAACGCTCCGCAATGACACTGGGAACCTTAGAGGGGACCGTTTCTTTCCTGTCTCCGTTGGCGGGCTGCTCGGGGAGTTAGGGGCGGCATTTCAAAGTTGCGGTTTCCCCGGGATCGCTGAGGTATTCGGCCGCACGAAGGTGTTGGAAGTCGTCCCTGTCGTAGTGATTGCATTATCTGGGACAGTCAAAAACAACACTTCAGGCGGTCGCCCCAGTGTTCCTTTGGGAGGATCGTAGCCAGGATATTCCTAGGCTGTGATAGATTCGTATTGCAGCGACTGCGCTGGTCCGGATCGAAACAACCAGGCGGCGCCTGGTGTTCCGAGCCATCCGCGGCCCCGTTAGGAGGGGGTGTGAATCCGGGAACAGGGGTGGGCATATTCCGCACCAAACTATATTTTAGTACGCAGCTAGCTTAACTTGATGTAGTGTCCAAAACACCCTGTATGCTGCATGTCCGCTTGGAAACACCCGCTATTATGCACTACCTTGCTACCACCCCGCACCGCTCAAGTCTTGACGCTTTAAGCCCCCCCGTGCACCCCGCGCGTAGCTTTGATAGTCAAATAACCACCTCTGCCTCTGGCACCTCATAATTACTTAATTCCCTGGTAGCAGAACTCCGTTGTTTTCTTTTGTAAATGGTTAGTTAATAGATTTTATTTCAATTTACTCGATATTTCATTTAATCTCTCCAGATTATCCAACCAAGTAACCTTTAACAATAGATCTCTAATAAAGACCATAACCAGAAGTCCCGGGTGACTTCGTCTAAACTTAGGAGGACCCTGTCTCCAATACAATCTACCCTGGGCTCGTGTGTCTGTCGACAGTGACTTGGGAAAGGGGTGAATATCCTGAGGGAGCACGCCTACTCCCTGAAAGAAACTCTATAGGCGTTGGCGCTCGAACAGGATCTCGTCGTAAAGCCGTGTCCCGGGAATCAGCCCGAAAATTCCGCATATAAGGGAAAACTAATATTAACCCCTGGCCACCTCAAGTGGCCGTCACAATATGTAATTTTTTCTTATGTCAGAATTTAATTTGCCACTCCCCTGGAAGTGTGGTTAATACCGTTTGGATCCAACCTAACAAGCACAAGTTTAAAACTTCTTTGATAAATGATGTATTGTAAAATTAATATTAACAAACTAATAATAAATTTTATATATATATATATATATATATATATATATATATATATATATATATATATATATATATATATATATATATATATATAACCTTTCAGGGGTGCAACTTAGTATAGGGGTAAGTTGCGTTAAATGTCAATACTTTGGTTCACCCTACATGCTTCTGTCTGCGTCGGTCCTTGTGCGAATTACCCTATATATATATATATATATATATATATATATATATATATATATGTACTTTGTTTACGTATTCTACGATCACTAGTTTTCCCTAAGTTAAGGTCACAAGGACACTTTGTGATAGCATAATTTTAATCATGACTGTAATTACAACTTGATCATGCGAGGGGGGACCTTGTAACGTTATTCATGATTCGAAATAAAAACTTAAGAGCTACCCTTGTTATATATTGACAAATTTATTAAATAAATATACGCCATACACATCGAAAATAGTTATTGATTTATAGCGGGCTTTGGCTAGCTTAGAGCAAAGCTATTTCGGTTTGTTAGTCCATAAATATTTAATATTAGGAACCATTATTTCTCGTTCGAAAGTGGCTATGTTATCAGAAGTTTCTAACGGACAAACTGCATTATTTATTCATGGCACTGGAATAGAATGAAAATTTAAATTTGTTTAGTAAATTTATTGCATTTGCTCTAATAATAAATGAAAGCGATATATCTTCCCTGTTCTTTCCGACATTTACGTTGCAAATGACGTTTATTCTGTAGTGAAAGATGGAACAGACGCAGATTATTGTGTATGAAAAGTTGGTGACTCATTATCTTTTGTGTTTTTATAGATCCCTCAATTTCAGTTCCGTTTGCGAAAACGTTGTATATTTACAACTGTAAAATATGTTTAATAAAAAATTAAGGAAGCTTAGCAATGCTGTCAGCATATCCTTGTTCCCGCATTTCTTATAGCATTGCTGCCCGTCGTTGTCCTAAATCCTGGATTATTTTGAAATCAATGTAATTTTTAATGGAATGCGATTTCTTTGTAGTTTAAACATAGCACCCGTTCTTTATTGTTGACATATCTTCATTGTATTATAACTATATTTGAATCGTTTATTTCAGAAACCACCTAAGTGCGCTTTTTTCAACTTTCGGAAAACTAAAAAAACTGTTTTGCAGCTTAAGTATAGGTCTAGTTTCCTTCAAATATTTTTTATCAAATCAAGAACATGCTATTGGAATAATCTATTTTGTTAAATTTTTTTTCCTTCAAGTTTTTGAGTTATAAATTTTTGAAAATTTTTCACTTAGGTGGTTTTTGCAATAAATTAGTGTAATCCAAAGTGATTTTTAAAAAATTAATATTGAAATTAAGTCAAAAGATTAATTTTTACCTGTTTTTGTATCAAAGGTAAGAGTAACAGACACACTTAAGTATAAACAAGAGTGTTTTTATTAGGCATTAAACGGAAAATACTCGTACAAGTAGACTACACGCTACAGTATGTCTATATTATACAAAAGATCTGGTCTATTTAGCTTCTGGCATGTCTTCTGGCAACTCGTGGTCAGTTGTTGGCCATTGGATGATGGTGTCGTAGAAGGCTTCATATCCAACAGTGTACTCCATCAACTTTTTAACTTTTTAATATCATCAATCTTTTTTTGGTTGATTGGGACCTAAAAACAAAAATCTCACTGTGCAAAACCCGATAAATTTTAAAATTTGTTAGGTATGTCCTACAAAAATGTTTAGCTTAAAGTAAAAATATAAACGTTTGAAATGACCTTGGTAAAATAAAAGTAAACATACCTTCCCCAAAGGATAAGCTTTCTCTGTTGGTAGTTCCGGAGGGTTGGCAGTTTTTAGCAATGTGAAGGTAGATGTTGTTATTCCTCCAATGTATTCGCTTGCGATCAATTTTCCCGGAGTATCCTTGTTGTAGAGAAACTGCTTGTACTTGGACACTTTGAATGGCTGATTATTTTCTTTGGGTACGTTCCTGCCTGAAGTTTCGTCCGAATTTGTCATTTTCTTATATGATTTAGGCCACCACTTTTTGAAACTGAGAACATCGTCTGATGTGAGGTGATATACAGTAAATCGGCCAAACTTACTAGCTTTTAGCATGAACTCTGCATATTCATCAGGAGTATAAATCCTGTCCGTCTTTCTCAAGAGACGCTTTATGCTTCCAAAATCTCTGTCACATGGGGAAAATGAGTGGCCACGTACAGGGAAGTTGTGAGTTATTGTTTCAAACCGTCCTGAGTCACAGAGGTTTAGTAAAAAACGCACGACTGCATGATACTTATTTTGGCCTGATGGGCCATCACAAAACAGTATGAGATGCTTCACATTAACTGGAATGTCATTGAAATAGTTCAGTAGCATTGAACATACTTCGTCTGGGCCTTTGTTTGCTTCGCCCTCATGATAGACATATAGTTTGTAAGCATTAGTTTTCAAATCTTGTAACGAAAACACATTTACCCAGAGCTGCCTCATATAAAAAACCTCCTGTACAGGTATGTGTGGCAAGGGTAAGTTTTGCATATAGTCGTAGGCTAGTGCGACAGTGTCGTCATCTTTGTTTTTGCTTGCCTCATCCATAGCTTTGTAAAACTTCTTTGCTCGCCTTGAGTGTACCATTTTTTCAGCAGCTACATTTCTTTTAGCATTGTCACTTAAACCCTTGTCTTTCAGTTTGGCCGGCAGTCTTTCGCAAGTTGAACACACAACAACTTGTGGCCTTCCGAAACAGTAGGTAACGTTCTCTTTGTAGTATTTGTTGCAGAAACTATACTTTACTTTATTTTTTAGATCAGGGTTGTCTAAAATAAACATTGTATGCATTTTTGCGACATCTAGCCTAGCGTCAAGATATTTTTTAGGTTTTCCCCCATAATGGGTTTCCTTGACATCAAATTTCTCAATGTGCTGCTATATTCTCACACAAACGTTACCTGGAAGTGCGTTTCCACTTCTAGATTTTCCCCTCATATCTAAAGGGCTTTTGTGAAGGACACAACATTTATTTATTCTTTTGACTCTTTTGTCAGAAATTTGAAACACTTTCAAGAAAACACCTCTACAAACTTGAGTAAGAACACCATTTACTTTCAAGGTATACTTGTATGAATGGGATTTTTGGTTTGCCAAGTCACCAGTAGGCACGTCAGGGTTTTCTTGAGCTTGCTCATTATTTTCATTAGGGCTGCGGTTTTTGCGTCTACGTTTCACAGGCATAACCTCCATTAAAGCTTGGAGGTACGTGTCTTGGGTGTTTATACTTTCCAAAGAGTAAAATGTTTCCCATTGTTCTCGTATTACTTCATCCGTAAGTTTCAAATAACATTTCAAATGGCACTTACAGTTTACATCATTCAGCGGGGCTGTGCTGGGAACTTCTTTTCCTTTGTACGAGACGTACTGCAATCCTTTGAGCCTAGCATTCCGAATAATGTTCCGTTGGTATTTTTCTTCCTGCACAACTCCACGCCTACGCTTGGGATTAGGTTCATCATCCGAACTATCAGACATGGCTTAAGAACTATAATAATGTATGATAAACCACAAAATAACACCTTATTTTTCACCTAAAACGCACGAAAAATAATATTATCCACTCAGTGTTTGGATTCGATACAAACTACAAACAAAACAGCGAGCCACGGAACACGTGACAGGTGTCGTCAAGGCCGCCAACCGTCGCGAGTGAAATCTACCGCAGAAAGAACCTATGCGACGGCGCTTGGGTTTTGTCTGAAATAAACGGATTCTTTTCAAGGCTGCCAAATAGCATCGGTGATATGGAACAAAGGTTATTTCTGCGCTAAACGATGTATTCACCTCCGAAGTGAACAGTACCAACAAAACAACATTTTTAGAATTTTTGTCGCTTAAGTGGTTTCTGAAATAAACGATTGATTTTGTCAGTATCAAAGTAACTGGAATGAGACTTTACGTGTGGCTAGAAATGATGTAAATAAACCTATGTTGTAAATTTTATGTAATTTGGTACACAATATTTAGAGTCTTTTCCAAATTAACAGTAAATTCCCAAAGACATGCGTTGAAACGACTTAGTGGTTAAAGTTCAATGCCTGACAGACAGAGTAGTTAACTGCCACGCATAGTTTGATTTATACAACAGGTATAAATCACACCTCAACGGTAACCAAACAAAATAAATAACAGGCATAAAACATACTACATACATACTAATTTGCCAAGTGATTGTTACTTAACTGGGGAATTAAATCAATTTTTAAAATACACTATATATGTAGCTTAATGAACGGCCCCAAACGCAGTTTTAGCATAGCAGATATACATTATGCTGTGGTTTTAGACTAAAAGTGTAGCATAATATAGTAAAAATGTAATCAAAATTAAGTCCAGTCTCTATAAAAATGACTCTAAAATAGTTTCTTTTATCTTTAAACTTAAACATAAGACGTCATATAAGACCCAAACAGTCGTTGACTGGGTTTCAATGCCAATCCTACTATTTCTGTAATTAATTGTTACGTATACTTTTAATCTAATATCCCGGGTAATGAGCCAGTGTTAAGTATCATGTAAACAAAACGTTAGTCAACGTATCCTTAGCTAGTTTTAGGGTGCTTGTCTTCTATGCTGAAGGTTACGCAATCGATTCCAGCTCGATGAAAGTATGTTTTTAGTGAATTTTCTTAAAAAAAAATTCACTAATGAGGAGATCCCGACTTTTGAATTTTGAAAAAATTTCTTCAAATGAGCGCTAATTAGGCCCCCCAGAAAACATATCCGGGGTCAGTTTCAATTTTTATATGTTTATATATATATATATATATATATATATATATATATATATATATATATATATATATATATTTATTTATTTATTTATATATATATATATATATATATATATATATATATATATATATATATATATATATATATATGTATCACACCGATAACTCAAAAAATAATGGGCCGATTTTGATCAAATTTGGTGAAAAAATTCCTTTTGCAAATGGCTTGGATGAGTTCGTTAGTCAAGAAAATCTGCCCAGGTTTTCCCGGAAAATTTTGTGTTTTCTTTCGAAAAAAAATTATATCTCCGGAATTAACAAAGTAAGGGCAACCAAATTTGGTACGCAGGTTTACATCCTTATAGGTAAGTTATCTACCAAAATTTAGCTATGTAGGTCAAAAGACAAAAAAGTTATAGGCATTTAAAAATAAATAAATTGGGGTTTTCCTCAAAACGTCAAAGTGGCGATTTAAAATGTCAAAATTGGCAACATTTAGGCAAATAACTTAAATATAATACGGGCTATAGAAATAAAATGTCTCAAGAAGGATGTTTTACAAACCCTAAAGTCTTAGTTTCAACCGTCATTGTCCTTCATTTTACTAAAATATTTGCAGAAAATTCATTTCAAATAGACCCTTTCTCTGATGCTTGGCAGTAGCCTTAGCTATAGAGTTTATCATTTAATGGTATATAATTTTTGTCGAATTATGTTATTGCATTTTTACATTTTCCATCGAAATATAATGCATGTTTGTAAGAAAATAAATTCTGGACGCAGCAAGTGCGTTATGGTAGCGAATTTTGATCAAATGTTTCATATTTGAACAGCTCGATTTTCTATTAACCTATAAGGGTGACCAAGAAACGTGTTTTTTCGGGAACATTTTAAGTTTACTTTTGGAAATTTTTATACATTTTCACACAATAAAGTTATTTTAATGGAACATGGCAGGTTGTTTTTACTATATAGGTTATACTGGTAACCAAATTTGATGCCTGCTTTCTTAGAAAAACACATTTATTTGTTATTAAAAAGGTTTTTATGAAAATTCACTACCATAACGCACTTGCTGCGTCCAGAATTTTTTTGTTGTTTTATTTTGACATTTGGAAAAACAACAGTGCACAGAATTTATACGTTTGAAACAAGATCTCATTTTTTATTAAAACGCCTGAAAAACTTTCTCACCTCTAAGTCTGAAACTATAATTTTCAGCAGACGTTTTGTTATTGTTGATATTGTAGAAACCGGTTTGATTAGATTGAATTAAAGCAAAATTTTTTGTTCCTTAATAGGAAAAAATAACTGCTACGCTTATAATTTGGCAGATAACATTTCTAAATATGATTTAAGTTTGAAATTTGTAATACAAGTTTCTTTTAAAAAGACTTACACTGTCTATAGATATAGCAAAATTTTATATTTTAGCTTCATAGAAAATTGAGTTTTGGGCATTTTTCTCAAAAGGAGTTACACAAGGTTTTTTTGATAATAGGGAGATATCGATGGTAACACTTTCGAAAGAATTCTTCAAATGTGCGCGTACTAGGACCTCTAAAATCTATCTTCAAGGTCTGTCTAAGTTTAAAGTATTAATTTTAATAATATGCCGTATAATTATAGTGTGCAATGATTATGAAAAGTCACTACTATAACGCACTTGCTGCGTCCCGAAATTGTTTTCTCAATATGCCCCCCTTTACGTTTAACACGCCCTCTAGGGAGGCGCGCCCCACATTTTGAGAATCGCTGCCATAACCAATCATCTGTAGAATTGTTATTTTACGTATTACTGTTAAATAAGCCATTTTTCTGAATTGCAGTTAACAACTGACAACTACTGTCATGCGGTCATCACACAGCAAGTTGCTAGGGCAGTTCAAACAAAACTAACATTGCCAACTATGAAGAATGTTGATAACTTTTTATGTTATATTTTAAATTAATACCTTCCAAAAAGGACACTGAAATTGTTTTTGCTTGTTTTTAGTGAATTTTCTTAAAAAAAATTCACTAATGAGGAGATCCCGACTTTTGAATTTTGAAAAAATTTCTTCAAATGAGCGCTAATTAGGCCCCCCAGAACACATTTCCGGGGTCAGTTAAAATCTTTATATGTTTATATATATATATATATATATATATATATATATATATATATATATATATATATATATATATATATATATATATATGTATCACACCGATAACTCAAAAAATAATGGGCCGATTTTGATCAAATTTGGTGAATACCTTCCTTTTGTAAATGGCTTGGATAAGTTCGTTAGCCAGGAAAATCGGTCCAGGTTTTCCCGGAAAATTTTGTGTTTTCTTTCAAAAAAATCTCCGGAATTAACAGAGTAAGGGCAACCACATTTGGTACGCAGGTTTACATCCTTATAGGTCAGCTACATACCAAAATTTAGCTCTGTATGTCAAAAGATAAAAAAGTTATAGGCATTTGAAGAAACATAAATTGAGGTTTTTCACAAAACATCAAAGTTGCGATTTAAACGTCAAAATTGGCAACATTTAGGCAAATAACTTGAATCTAATACGGGCTATGGAAATAAAGTGTCTCAAGAAGATTGTTTTACAAACCCTGAAGTCTTAGTTTCAACCGTCATTGTCCTTCATTTTAATAAAATGTTTCCAGAAAATTCATTTCAAATAGACCCTTTCTCTGACGCTTGGCAGTAGCCTTAGCTATAGAGTTTATCGTTTAATAGTATATAATTGTTGTAGAATTTTCGTAAAAAAATCAATAAAGTTCAATATATCTGTTATTATGCAACATATGAAAAAAAATTGTATATATTAATTATAGGGTGTCTTGAGCTACATCTTAAAAAATTATTTCTACAATCACAGGCTGGCCCATAAGTCGTTGGTGATACAAATTTTCTTTTTTTTTAATCAAACACGCCTTATGTTATTGCATTTTTGCATTTTCCATCGAAATATAATGCATGTTTGTAAGAAAAAAAATTCTGGACGTAGTAAGTGCGTTATGGTAGCTAATTTTGATCAAATGCTTAATATTTGAATAGCTCAATTTGCTATTAACCTATAAGGTTGACCAAGAAACGAATTTTTTCGGGAACACTTTAAGTTTACTTTCGGAAATTTTTGTACATTTTCAAACATTAAAGTTATTTTGATGAAACATGGCACATTGTTTTTACTATATAGATTATACTGGTAACCAAATTTGATGCCTGCTTTCTTAAAAAAACACACATTATTGCTATTAAAAAATAGTTTTATGAAAATTCACTACCATAACGCACTTGCTGCGTCCAGAGTTTTTTTTTCATTATCAAGAATCAAACGCTATTAGTTATTAATTGTATAGTGTGTTGTGGCGAGGTTCGTCAATCACATGAGTTACATTTTACAGTTACACTGTTAATGTTTGCAATAAGTTTCAAAACCATAGAATTTTTGAATAGAGAATGGAGGGATATTTCAAGTGAGGTATAACAAGCTCCTACTTCATATTCAAAAACTTGGGGGTTGGAACTATCACTCAAAGGTGGTTGAATGTAGGGGTGAAGTTTACACGTTGCAGGAAGTCATCTTTTGATCTAAAATCAACGTGTTTTGGGGATTTTTTTATAAATATGTAGAATAATTGAGATTCTGAACTTAATCCATTTGGCTGTTCTACGCTGTAGAATACCTACTAGGTACTCATGTTGAACAATGTCAAGGTTTTTTTTTATCTTGGCGTTTCAGCTTCTGTTTTCGAGTTATCCTTATTGGTATGGGAAAAGAGGTTAACATGTTCACCACGTTCTGTTTTTGAAGAAAATATTAATCGGCCGTATCAAACTTACCATGTTAATTGTGGTGCGCTACCAGTGGTACACGACGGCTATATGGTAAAACGACATGGGTCACGGGTGGCGCATGACGGTTGTAATGCTCAGAGTATTGCTTGTAGCCGTCGAGTCCCATTTGTTCCTTGGACTTATTTCAATTTGCACGTGGTGTCTGAAAACTTTGATTGTTAGTGGATTGTTATTCGGGATAAACATTTGTTAGACACGTTGCAAATTATCTATTATAAGATTTGTAATTGTTCTAATGGCTGAGATATTTACAAGAACCCAGCGTATTCAAAATGCAGTTAAAAGTGCAAATTTGCAAAAATCTGTACAACAAAAACAGTTCACAAAAATTTCAGTGCATGGGACTGCTTCCACTTCCAAAAGCTACCAACAGAATCGGGCTGCTGTTCAAGGTATGTGTTTATATTTATGATTGTTATTTGTTTTGGCATGGAACCTCCTTGTTCATTCTGGAAATAGAAAAATAGGATACTATTGTATTTTTATTTTCAAGGTAAGAATCGTGCATTCACTGCACACAATCCGTTCGGTTCGTCTGATGAAGAAATTGATCCATTTGAATGCTTTAGTGAATATTCGTCATATAAACCATCTAACTGTGATGCAAGCAATACCGAAGATATTTCAGATCAATACAATACTGAGAGAGATCAACGCGAATGTGAATTTTTTTTAATTATTTTTTTATTTCAAAAACACACCACAAGGGCTCGCAGCCTAAATACGATCGTACCGTGGGTGTCGACAAGGGGGAAAGAGGAAACTTGTTAATTCTGGACTTGAAGGTTTGGAGGTTCGGAGGGAAGGAAAAACATGTGCCGGCAAGGAGTTCTACAACTTGGAAGTCCTCGGGACAAAAGAGCTGTCATAACAAGATGTTCTATGTCTGGTGAGCTGGGCAGTAAAAAGTGCATTCGCTCTGTTCCCCTGGTAGATCTCTTGGGGGCAGCAGGTGGAGGAACTATGGAATAAATCTCCTCTGAGCAGTGCCCATGCAGATATCTATACAGGAGAGAGAGAGAGAGAGAGGCTCCAACGGCACGTCGGTGGGCAAGGGATGGCAGCCTTTGGGCGAGGACAGAGTCACCGATGAGATGTATATATCTCTTCTAAATGAAGTCCAGGATAGCAAGTGTAGAAGCGGCAGCAGCACCCCAGATGTGGGAGCAGTATTCGAGGTTTGGTCTTATTTGTGAAGTATATAAGGCATAGAGATTAGCTGGTGAAAACGAGCATGCGAAATCTAGTTGCCCTTACTTTTTTATTTCCAGAGATATATATTTTTTTCAAAAGGAAACACAAAATTTTCCGGGAAAACCTGGACCGATTTTCCTGACTAACAAACTTATCCAAGCCACTTACAAAAGAAAGGTATGTACCAAATTTGATCAAAATCGGCTCATTATTTATATATATATTGAAAACGAAACAGACCGATTTGCGTTCAGTGAAATTTTTTCTAAAGAAACGCTGAAACACGTCAATTTTAATATCGAGGGGGACATGTTTTGACATAAAACTCAATTTCGTCACATCAACCCCTTAAGGGTGGTGATATTAACCCTTATATTTTAAATAGGAAACATGGATCGAGTGTTACATGATTTGAAAGCTCTTTCTTTTCTGAATTCAGCACACTAATTTTTTTGGAAATTGTATCAACTCGTTTAAAAGTTATTCACAGTTGTAGCTGCAAGAACGTATTTCATTCATTGTGACAAGAAATGCACTAATTAGTTAATTTTTCGTTAAAAAAAACTAAAAAACAAAACCAAACGTTAAAAAATGTTTATTCAGTTAAGTAGGTATTCAAATTATTGACCACCAGCTTCCATACAAAAGTACAAATTTTGTTCAAAACGAGCTCTGACATTCTGGAGCATTTGTGGAGTTATTAGACGGCATTCTTCAACAATGCGTTGTCGTAATTCTTCCAGAGACTCTGGTTCTGTTGCGTAAATTGTACTCTTTAAATGGCCCCATGGAAACAAGTCTAAAGGAGTTAAATCCGGTGATCTAGGGGGCCACTCAATAGAACCTCTACGCCCAATCCATTGCTTCAGAAACTCTCTGTTCAAAAACTCCCTAACACGTTGTGAACAATGCGAAGGAGATCCACCTTGTTGAAACACTAATTGATTTTCTTGGTAGCGATCATCATTTTCAACAATGTCACTTAGTAAGGGTAAACGATATCTTCTAGTAACTCCAAATACGTTTCGCCACCCAAATTGCCAACAAGAAAAATTGGTCCGATTAAACAGTCTCCAAAAATGCCAGTCCAGAGATTCAATTTCTGTGGAGTTTGAGTGTGGGACTTCGTGAAAATTTCTTGGATTATTATCTGCGCAATAACGACAATTATGGCGATTGACTGTAGAGTTTAATAAAAACGTCCACTCGTCTGAAAAACAGATATTGAACAGAAAGTTCCCGTTATCAGCTATTCGTGCAGTCATAACTTCACAAAACTCCAGCCGCCGATCAAAATCATCTTCATTCAGTTGTTGTACAAGATGAATTTTATACGAATGAAATTAATGATGCTTCAAGATTCTCTGAATAGTTCTTCCTTTGATGTTTGAAACAGTGGCTAATTTTCTCGTGTTCAGAGTTGGGTCTGCAGCAATTTGTCCTAAAACTTCAATCTCAGTAGTCTCATTTCTAACCGGAAATTCACGTCCAGGATGCCGTTTTTTGTTGCCTACTAAACCACTTTGTCGAAACTTTGCAACTAACTCCAAAATGTATTTTCTGTTAACATGTCTGTTCGGATGTCGTTCATTAAACAAATTTGCGGTACGGTTGGCACAGTCGTCGTTTTTGGAAAAAAGAGTAATTATTTCAACTCTTTCTTCTACAGAATACACCATTGTGAAATTAATTTTCGGTAGTACTATCAAGTATTAAACCGACCGATAAACTGAAATAAACCGTATTTCTTTCATTCCGATAATAAATGTTCTGATAGTCAATTTTTTGTTTACAAACCAACAAAACATTGACTATCAGCACATTTCTTATCGCAATGAGTAAAATGCGTTTTTGCATCTTCAACTGTAAATAATTTTTAAACGAGTTGATAAAACTTCCAAACAAATTTGTGTGCTGAATTCAAAAAAGAAGGAGCTTTCAAATGATGTAACATTAGATCCATGTGCCTTATTTAAAATATAAGGGTTGCTACCACCACTCTTAAGGGGTTGATGTGACAAAGTTGAGTTTTATGTCAAAACATGTCCCCCTCAATATTAAAATTGACGCGTTTCAGCGTTTCTTAAAAAAAAATTTCACTGGACGCAAATAGGTCTGTTTTGTTTTTAATGCGCCACCCTATATATAAATATGTATATATATATATATATATATATATATATATATATATATATATATATATATATATATATATATATATATATATATATATATATATATATATGTATATATATATATATATATATATATATATATATATATATATATATATATATATATATATATATATATATATATATATATATATATATAAACATGTAAAAATTGAAACTGACCCTGGATATGGATTTTAGGGGGCCTAATTCGCGTTCATTTGAAGAAATTTTTTCAAAATTCAAAAGTCAAGATCTCTTCACTAGTGAATTAAAAAAAAATCACTAAAAGATAGTTCTAACGTTATTGGTCCTTTTGGAATTGTAACTTAACCCTGTGAGAGGCAGAACAATGTAACATATAACTTTTCATCCTCTGTTGGCGCTAACTTTGTTAGTGAAACGATCGTCTGGCCTTTAAAAAGATGTGTGGTGGTGTTTTGGGTTCTCCAAGTGTACCTATTGAGGTTATGTAATGTTAGACTTGCGACACCAAACAAGAAGTTACTAGTTTTAATTACGACAAGCCGGAGTGAAATTTCAGCAGAACACTAACAGGAAATCCATTATAAGACAAGCGTAGTCTTGTTAATTTGTTAATTCACTGATGCAAACTCGGTAATATTTCATTGGTGGCAATTATGCAGCCGCTGCTAGAACACAACGTCTCCTGTGTGATTGTATGTGTGTCGGTGTTTGTGTATGCACTCCTCTTATTTGTCACATTCAACTCTAATTCCATGCAGAACTGGGGTGCCACGTAACATTTGAGTCCTGCATAAGCGGACGCCCTGGGTTTTCTAAATTATTGGTTATACTGTTAGTCAAATGACTATGACCACAGCTAAATTCCCGTGACAAATACTGCACAACACTGTACAATTAACGTTGATTACGGAGGTGAGGCTTAAAGTGCCCCTTTATAAAGCTTAGTTTGTATTTTCTGCATGAACGCCTATTGTGATGAGGTAGACAGACAAAATTCTAGCCGAATAAACTGGCTCATTTAATATAAGAGTAGACTGCAAAAACACCATAATCTAGTATTAGCATGGTGCAAACACATATTAGCGAAAACAAAACAATAAAGGAAATGTACAGAAATTGAAAAATGCGTTAATATCTATTGTTCTGGCTTTTACAAATTTCCAAAAATTCATAATAAGAAACAACAACTATTGTACTACTATTTTATAATTAATAATTAACAAACTAAGAAACGAAAAGAAATATTAACAAAATTTCAGTACGTATCATCATAATAAATGTTGAAAATGCCCCCCTTCGGAGAGACCGCATGACTCTAGTCTGTTTCTCATTGAACTTCGTATTCTATGAAAAATACCGGGTGTGTTTTTTATAATATCACATGATGCGATAATACGATTTCTGAGGTCATCCATGTTTTCAACAGGACTTGAATAAACTAAGGTTTTCAGAAAACCCCACAGGCAAAAATCCAACGGATTCAATTCAGGAGGTCGGGCAGGCCAATTATGTGGGCCTCCTCTACCTATACAACGATTTGGGTAAATTTCGTTCTAGTAGTTACGAGCGTTGATACTAAAATGAGCCGGAGCCCCGTCGTGCATGTACCACATTTGTTGTCTAATTTGTAAAGGAATATTTTCAAGAAGTAGGGGCAACTCATCTTCGAGTAGATGACAGTACACTTCTCCATTTAGTCTTAACCGAGGAAAATATGGTCCAATTAAGTCATCACCAATGACAGCAAGCCATACGTTTAATGAAAACTGGTGTTGAAAATGAGATTCCGTAATTTCGTGTGGGTTTTCTTCAGACCATATGTGGTTATTATGAACATTTCTAATAGATTCTCGTGAAAAGTTGGTCTCAACAGTAAACAAAATATGAGATTAGAACTGTGAAATTTGCGTGATCATTTGAAGCATCCATTGACAAAAAATTAAACGAGGTAAAAAATCACGAAGTAAGAGCGCTTGAACTCGTTGAATATGGTAGGGATACAGTAGTTGTTCTTTTAAAATTCTAAATACCGTGAAATAGCTGACATTTAAGACTTGAGCGATTCTTCTTGTACTTGTAACGGGAGATTTTTCAATTAAATTGAGGACAGCCTCTTCAAGTGCTACAGTTTTTACTTCTCCAGAACGCCCGCAATCGGCGGCACTTCTTGAAAATTTTTCTTCTTCTCGCAGACGTTGATGAATGCGTGCGAATATGCTGTGATGGGGTACAGTTATATTTGGATATAACTCAGTATAGAGGCGCTGTGCTCTTAATCCATTGCCATTAGCACGGCCATATTCCAAATGCATATCTGCCATTTCTGAATTGGTATAATTTACCACCTTATTCACTTATTTGTTCTAAGTGTTTAAAAAATTATATTGACAACAACCAGAACAATTAATGTTAGTGTAATTATGACGTTATTTGTACTTGATTTTTCAGCAAATAACAACCACTCTGTAAATTCATGTGACACCGATCTGAATAATATATATATATTTATATATATATATATATATATATATATATATATATATATATATATATATATATATATATATATATATATATATATATATATATATATATATGTTTTTATGAAACTAACAATTTTATGAGAAAACGTCAAGACATAAAAAAGTTCCTCAATGAATTTTTCTTTCTAAATTATTTTTTTTAAATAGAAAACGGTACACACAATAAAAAGTACTAATAAAAAATAACGTAAGTGTAGGTTTTTTCACCCTCTTGTGATAACATTATAGGGTTACCAGATCCATTTAAAACTGTCATTTTGTTAGCCTTATGCATCTGCAAAATTTTGTCTCTTTAAATTATTCCATAACGGAGAAATTTAATGAAAACTTTTTTTTGCCAAAATTTAAAAGGGCTGTAACTTGGAGGAGAAGGGGTGTGAAGAAAAACTTTATAAAAAAGACACCCCTTATTTTTCGCCGAAGAATCACCCTGTAAAATTTTTCGCATCAATTTAGAAACACCCTATATATATATATATATATATATATATATATATATATATATATATATATATATATATATATATATATATATATATATATATATATATATATATATATATATATACAGGGTGGTGCATTAAATACGAAACAGACCGATTTGCGTCAAGAGAAATTTTTTTTTAAGAAACGCTGGAGCACGTCAATTTTAATATTGAGGGGGACATGTTTTGACATAAAACTCAACTTTGTCACATCAACCGCTTAAGGGTGGTGATAACAACCATTATATGTTAAGTAGGGAACATGGGTCGAGTGTGACATCATTTGAAATATATTTCTTTTCTGAATTCAGCACACTAATTTTTTTGGAAGTTTTATCAATTCGTTTGAAAATTATACACAGTTGAAAATGCAAAAACGCATTTCACTCATTCCGATAAGAAATGTGCTGATAGTCAATGTTTTGTTGGTTTGTAAACAAAAAATTGACTATCAGAACATTTCTTATCGGAATGAGAGAAATGCGGTCTATTATTTCAGTGTATCGGTCAGTTTGATACTTGATATTACTACCGAAAATTAATTTCACAATGGTGTATTCTGTAGAAGATAGAGTTAAAGTAATTACTCTTTTTTTCAAAAACGATGACTGTGCCAAGCGTACCGCAAATTTGTTTAATGAACGACATCCGAACAGACATGTTAACAGAAAATGCATTTTGGACTTAGTTGCAAAGTTTCGACAAAGTGGTTCAGTAGCCGACAAAAAACGGGATCCTGAAGTGAATTTCCGGTTAGAAATGAGACTACTGAGATTGAAGTTTTAGGACAAATTACTGCAGACCCAACTTTGAGCACGAGAAAATTGGGCACTGTTTCAAACATCAAAAGAAGAACTATTCAACGAATATTGAAGCATCATAAATTCCACCCGTCTAAATTTCATTTTGTACAACTGAATGAAGATGACTTTGATCGGCGGCTGGAGTTTTGTGAAGTTATGACTGCACTAATAGCTGATAACGGGAACTTTCTGTTCAATATCTGTTTTTCAGACGAGTGTACGTTTTTTATTAAACTCTACAGTCAATCGTCATTATTGTCGTCATTGGGCAGATAATAATCCAAGAAATTTTCAGGAAGTCCATACTCAAACTCCACAGCAATTGAATGTCTGGACTGGCATTTCTGGAGACCGTTTAATCGGACCAATTTTTCTTGATGGCAATTCGAGTGGCGAAACGTATTTGGAGTTACTAGAAGATATCGTTTACCCTTGACTAATTGACATTGTTGAAAAAGAGGATACCTATCAAGAAAATCAATTAGTGTTTCAACAAGATGGAGCTACTCCGCATTTTTCACAACGTGTTAGGGAATTTTTGAACAGAGAGTTTCCAGAGCAATGGATTGGGCGTAGAGGTGCTATTGAGTGGCCCCCTAGATCACCGTATTTAACTCATTTAGACTTATTTCTATGGGGCCATTTAAAGAGTAGAATTTTCGCAACAGAACCGGAGTCTCTGGAAGAATTACGACGACGCATTGTTGAAGAATGCCGTCTAATAACTCCACAAATGCTCCAGAGCTCGTTTTGAGCAAAATTTGTACTTTTGTATGGAAGCTGGTGGTCAACAATTTGAACACTTACTTAAATGAATCAACATTTTTGAACGTTTGGTTTTGGTTTTTAGTTTTTTAACGAAAAATTGACTAATAAGTGCATTTCTTATCACAATGAATGAAATACGTTTTTGTAACTCCAACTGTGAATAATTTTTAAACGAGTTAATAAAACATCCAAAAAAATTTGTGTGCTGAATTCAGAAAAGAAAGAGCTTTCAAATGATGTAACATTCGACCCATGTTCCCTATTTAAAATATAAGGGTTGTTTCACCACCCTTAAGGGGTTGATGTGACAAAGTTGAGTTTTATGTCAAAACATGTCCCCCTCAATATTAAAATTGACGTATTTTAGCGTTTCTTAAAAAATAAATTTCTCTGGACGCAAATCGGTCTGTTTCGTTTTTAATGCGCCACCCTGTATATATATATATATATATATATATATATATATATATATATATATATATATATATATATATATATATATATATATATATATATATATATATATGCCGCATGTGCGGCGAACAATATAATAAGGGGTTGCGATGCAACCGAAATTTAGCACTAATGAGACCCTTTTCAGTGAGAGAAATGTATGCTGTTAATTTTAGTCTAATTTATCGTTAATTCTAAATATTGTAATCGTGTCTCTGAAAAGACGTTAGGTTTATTTTTATACTCTTAGGAACAGCGCGTGAACTCAATTAAATTTTACGCTTGTTTACAATGCCTCCTATTTACCTGTATACGCAGTTCTATTTTCAAACCTTGAAAAGCAAAAACGTAATGTATGTAGGAAATTCAAAATAAACTCGTGTATTAAGTTGTCGAGCATTCGAACCGCCGTCATAAAGTGCATAGTCGCTCCCCCCTTTTAAGAGTGCAATATTCAAAGTAAAAGGCTAAAATAGAACCCGTTGCACACCAAATGCATTTATGTAATTATAAGTGTTTCTTTGATAAACGCACATCGAACAGCATTTCCTAAAGGGTATAATATTTATATGTGTGACAAAGTGGAAATGAGGGACATGAGCGTCGACCCGATTGGTAGGTAGTGGATTGAAAAATAAAAAACTCGGGACGCAGCAAGTGCGTTATGGTAGTGAATTTTCTTAAATATATTTTTATTGCAAATATGTCGGTTTTCTTTTTATTTAAGAAAGCAGGCATCTATTTTGGTTACCAGTATAACCTTATAGTAAAAACAATGTGCCATGTTTCATAAAAATAACTTTATTGTGTGAAAATGTACAAAAATTTCCAAAAATAAACTTAAAGTGTTCCCGCAAAAACTCGTTTCTTGGTCAACCTTATAGGTTAATAGCAAATTTGGCTATTCAAATATGAAGCATTTGATCAAAATTCGCTACCATAACGCACTTGCTGCATCCAGAATTTCATTTCTTACAAACATGCATTATATTTCGATGGAAAATGCAAAAATGCAATAACATAAGGCGTGTTTGATTAAAAAAATAAGAAAATTTGTATCACCAACGACTTATGGGCCACCCTATGATTGGAGAAATATTTTTTTAAGATGTAGCTCAAGACAGCCTATAATTAATATATAAAAAAAATTCATATCTTGTATAATAACGGATATATTGAGCTTTATTGATTTTTTTAAGAAAATTCGACACAAATTATATACCATTAAACGATAAACTCTATAGCTAAGGCTACTGCCAATCATCAGAGAAAGGGTCTATTTTTAATGAATTTTCTGGAAATATTTTAGTAAAATGAAGGACAATGACGGCTGAAACTAAGACTTCAGGGTTTGTAAAACATTCTTCTTGAGACATTTTCTTTCCACAGCCCGTACTAGATTCAAGCTAAATTTTGGTAGGTAGCTTACGTATAGTGATATAAACCAGCGCACCAAATTCGGTTGCCCTTACTTTGTTAATTTTGGAGATATAAATTTTTTACAATTTTTTTCGAAAGAAAACTCAAAATTTTCCGGGAAAACCTGGGCCGATTTTCTTGCCTAACGAACTTATCCAAGCCATTTGTAAAAGGAAGGTACTCACCAAATTTAATCAAAATCGGCCCATAATTTTTGGAGTTATCGGTGTGATATATATATATATATATATATATATATATATATATATATATATATATATATATATACATATATATATATATATATATATATATATATATATATATATATATATATATATATATATATATATATATATATATATATATAAACATATAAAAATTGAAACTGACCCCGGATATATGTTCTGGGGGGCCTAATTAGCGCTCATTTGAAGAAATTTTTTCAAAATTCAAAAGTCGAGATCTCCTCATTAGTGAATTTTTTAAAGTAAATTCACTAAAACTGAATGTGATTATCGCTTACATAATGACTGGAGCGAAACTGATTACAATAATAATAACAATTTCGGACCGCAGCAGCTTTATGGTAGCCAATTTTCATTAAATGCTTCAAATTTGAAAAACTCAATTCTCTATAAACCTAGAGAGTTAAGTTTTGGTGCGTGGTAAGGTCTTTACCAGAGAAATAGATTTACTAAATTTTGTCAAAATGGCTTTGTTATCTTTTGAGATACGATTTTTTGTTTGTTTGAAAAATTAATTTTTTGACAACTCGAGTGCAAAACATGAAAAAATCTACTTTTTTAGAGTGCCCTTTGTAAACGCTGCTCAGTGCCTTGCAAATATTAGAATGCGAATGGATTAAGGGTCACCTAGCGTATCAGTTCACACAATATCATCCTCATATCTTATACAGAGTGTTCGTAATAAATACTGAAACATACCCTTTTGCAATGTATTACCAAATACTATATAATGACAATACAGGACACTCCTATGCTTGAGCATTGGTGATATTTGTGACAAGTACACTAGCGCCACCTCGCGTGTCATGCTGTCAACTAAGCGGGTAATTTGAATTGTATATTTACCTGAATATTCTTAATTTAGTTTATTAGTTTATTATACATAAATATAAAACTTGAACATGACAAAACTGAAAATTTTCTGATTATATAGTTATAAATAGAATTTTTATCGACAATCAACTTGAAACCTAAACGAATTCGGCATGAATAATTGTGCAAATTTCTCTTACACATACTCTCATTTCATCATAATTTAAAGTACTACCTTGAAACATTCGTTAAGCTACTATTTCAAGGGTACGTATAGGAATATACTGAGAGCTGTTTTCTGACAATATTAAGTTACGATCTGTACTTGCCTACAAATAAATTTTCTAGGTATAAATGGCAGCACAGTACTTCAATTTGCTATATCTCTACATGAAAAATGTCTTATTAATCTAATATTTTGAAATATATAACTGATATGCTTAGTACATAATTGGTATTTGTCAAATAAATGAGTCTGAAGTATTTTATGTCAAGAAACTGTGCAAATAAAAGGTGAGACTAACTGTTACTTCCGTGAATAAATCTACTCTAGGGCTGCATCTGCTATTTCTACCTGTCTCTTTAAAAACTTGTCTTAGGAAGATAATTATAAGCATTGCCACGTAAAATAATTTTAAAAGTAAAAAAATGTACAATTTATGCCATACTGAAATAAAAAAAGTCTGGACGCACAAAGTGCGTTATGATAGTGAATTTTCATAAAAATGTGTTAAAAAGCAACTATGTGTTTTTTAAAGAAAGCAGACGTCAATTTTGGTTACCAGTATAACATATATGGTAGAAACAATGTACCATATTTCAACAAAATAACTTTACTGTTTGAAAATGCGCAAAAATTTTTCGAAAATAAACTAAAAATGTTCCCTAAAAAATACTTTCCTGGCCAACGAACCTTATAGGTAAATAGCAAATTGAGTTATTCAAATTTGAGGCATTCAATTAAAATTCCCTACCATAACGCACTTGCTGAGTCCCGAATTTATGTTCTTACAAACATGCATTATAATTTCGTGGTCTAAATTCCATACATTTAAGGCCAGCTCAGAACTGTTACTGACCGAGGGAATCCGTCTGTCTAATTAAAACAAATCATTGTTTAATCTATTTCAACTAAGCGGATTTTATATCTATATATATATATATATATATATATATATATATATATATATATATATATATATAAACATAAGAACACTGAAATTGTTTGCTTTGAATGCAAATAACTTTTTTTCCTTTTAACTTAAAAATCTCAACGTACGTATTTCAGCTTTAAAGATGTGAATCCGCGTACCAAATTTTAATACTATACCTTTGTTATTTCCAGAGATATAAGAAATATCCGACAGGAAGCACAAAATTTTCCGGGAAAAACTGGACTGATTTTCTTGGCTACCAAACCTGTCCAAGCCATTTGCAAAGGTACTCGCCAAATTTAATATATATATATATATATATATATATATATATATATATATATATATATATATATATATATATATATATGTTTTACACCGATAAAATTTGGCGAGTACCTTTACAAATGGCTTGGATTGAAACTGACCCCGGATATGTGTTCTCGGGGGCCTAATTAGTGCTCATTTGAAGGAATTTTTTCAATATTAAAAAGTCGAGATCTTCTCATTAGTAAATTTTTTTAAAAGAAAATTCACTAAAAGACACAGAACAAGATAGATAACACAGTTTTCTTATATCATTTATTATTAATGCAAAAGTTTTTTTGCCTTCATATTTCTTTAAGCGAATTTTCATTTAAAAAAATCGCTAATATAGAGGTCACGATGAAAACCTTTTGAAAAAAATTGTTCAGAAGAGTGCAAATTTGGGTCCGTAGAACCCAAAACCAAGGTCCGTTGAAATTTTCATATGTATATATATATATATATATATATATATATATATATATATATATATATATATATATATATATATATATTGGATTTTTTGCTCTTGTGATAGCCTGTGAAAAGAGCTTTCAAATGATGTAGAACATGCTTGAGAAATCTTGTAATTGCACTGACAATTTTGAGTAACACCGTTTTGAGGATAGTAGGCAATACCAGAAAACAAATGACAAAAAAAAGTGTTCAAAAAGCAGTAGGCCATGGAGTCTAACAATAGACTTCTACTTTGAATATAATTTTCCGTAATGATTCACGATAAAAAAATAAGAACGATGAGCACACCAATGAATCGGCCCATTATTACAAATGATATTTTACATTACAACATTATCCTATAAAATTGTTATAATTTAATTAAATAGGTAAACCTAGTAAATAACTAAATTTACTAACAGAACTCAATAAAAAGCAGACTAATGATTTACGAAGACGCATTTGAAAATTGTTTGATTTTTAAACGTAAGTCAATTGAAAAACCACAGAAGAAAGGTTGCTATGGATATAACACTATCGCGACAATTAAGAATACTGTTATCCTTAATTATCTGAACAATTTGAGGTGTATTTAACACGTTGCTTAAAATTTTGTGCTAAATAGTTTGTTTCCTGTTTATTTTAAATATTATTCAACAATCTGTTCAGTAATGAAGAATATTTTGACATGTTGGAATGTTATATTCGTTCTAACCGAAATACTGAGGCAGCTGCAAATTCATATCAAAACAAATACTCAGAAAGTCGACAACCAAACACCAAAATATTTCGCAGGATAGTGACCAATCTATTGAACGACGGTAGCTTTCACGCAAAGAAACTACCAATGCCTAGAAATGAAGAAAGAAATAATGCTGTCTTACAGATTACAAACGAAACCCCTCCGCAATCTGTTCGGTTTTATGGTGAACAAATTGACGTTCCAAAAAGTACGGTACACCGTGTATTAAGACAAAGTCATTACCATCCATATAAAAGGCTTAGTTGTTGACGATTACCCTAAGCGAAGTCGCAGATGGTATCAAGGACAATGTCAGCAAGATGAAAATTTTCATTTGAAAATAATATGGACTCATGAATCCAGATTTACAAATTGTGGTGTGCATAATCGCTATAAAACTAAGTGGTTTCATAGCATCCATCTTAACTGTGTCTTTTATGGATTATAATGAATTCGCCGTAAAGAATTCAAAAATATTCGCCTAGCAGATGAACGGTTTTCAACTAGATGAGGGATATACGGTGGTCTCTTTAGATGTTGTCTCCTTTTCACAACCAATCTAAAAAAAACGTTCCCTTCTTGAAATGTGTCATAATCTTGAAAATGACACTATGAACTCTAAATCAGATATTCAAAATTTAAGTAACATATATAGTTATGTAATACTATTTGATAGGTCTGATGGCACCTCTGAGTTGGCCGGTTCCATAACTTTGAATAAGAAACTAACTTATAAATTTCATCAATAGAGTAACAATTGTCTATGATCAATGATGGTTTCTTAGTTTGCAGTGTCACTTATATCTATGGTCGGTATTCTAACGTGAAAAAATGGGGTTAGATGTCTAAATTCTTATAGGTAAATTTTTCAAAGCTTTTTTAATATTTTAACCTTACTGACTATTTTTTATGCTTTTTCATGACTGGCTTAAAAAGATTTTAACGTACAAATGGTCGCGTAAAGTTACATGTAGATTTTGAAATTTTTGTTACATTCCTGTTTTTTTTTTGCATGTCCTTGTGGCAGAATTTCTCTGTTTTGATGTTTTTGGCCTTGCTTTTCAATTAGTTACAGTGCTGTAAGTGTTCATTATTGCATAATCTAGATGTTGTGTTAACTTTAATTCATTTTTAGATGCTTGAAATCTCAAGCGAAATATATCGAGTATTTAGTACAGAGTGACTTTCCTTAAAATATGTCCCTCTATTTTGGTCGTAACTGCCCTTAAAATTATACAAATATTAGCACGCTAATGTGTAACGACTGTTACACATTAGCGTGCTAATATATATATATATATATATATATATATATATATATATATATATATATATATATATATATATATATATATATACAGGGTGACACATTGAAAACGAAACAGACCGATTTGCGTCTAGAGAAATTTTGTTTTAAGAAACGTCAATTTTAATATTGAGGGGCACATGTTTTGTTATAAAAGTCAACTTTGTCACATAAACCCCTTAAGGGTGGTGATAACAACCCTTATATTTTAAATAGGGAACATGGGTCGAGTGCCAGATAATTTAAAAGCACTATATTTTCTGAATTCAGCACACCAATTTTTTTGGATGATTTATCAACTCGTTTAAAAATTATTTACATTTGGAGTTGCAAGAACGTATGTCATTCATTGTGATAAGAAATGCACTAATTAGTCAATTTTTCGTTAAAAAAACTAAAAAACAAAATCAAACGTTCAAAAATGTTTATTCAGTTAGGTAAGTTTTCAAATTGTTGACCACCAGCTTCCATACAAAAGTACAAATTTTGTTCAAAACGAGCTCTGACATTCAGGAGCACTTGTGGAGTTATTAGACGGCATTCTTCAACAATGCGTCGTCGTAATTCTTCAAGAGACTCCGGTTCTGTCGCGAAAACTAGACTCTTTAAATGGCCCCATAGAAAGAAGTCTAAATGAGTTAAATCCGATTATCTAGGGGGGGGGGGGGACTCAATAGCACCTCTACGTCCAATCTATTGCTCTGGAAACTGCTCAAAAATTCCCTAACACGTTGTGAAAAATGCGGAGGAGCTCCATCTTGTTGAAACACTAATTGATTTTCTTGATAGCGATCATCATTTTCAACAATGTCAATTAGTAGAGGGTAAATGATATCTTCTAGTAACTCCAAATACGTTTCGCCACTCAAATTGCCATCAAGAAAAATTGATCCGATTAAACGTTCTCCAAAAATGCCAGTCCAGACATTCAATATCTGTGGAATTTGAATGTGGACTTCTTGAAAATTTCTTGGATTAGTATATGCCCAATAACGACAATTATGACTGTAGAGTTTAACAAAAACGTACACTCGTCTGAAAAACAGATATTGAACAAAAAGTTCCCATTATCAGCTATTCGTGCAGACATAACTTCACAAAACTCCAGCCACCCATCAAAAACATCTTCATTCAGTTGTTGTACAAGATGAATTTTATACGGGTGAAATTTATGATGCTTCAATATTCGCTGAATAGTTCTTCTTTTGATGTTTGGAACAGTGGCCAATTTTCACGTGCTCAAAGTTGGATCTGCAGCAATTTGTCCTAAAACTTTAATCTCTGTAGTCTCATTTCTAACCGGAAATTCACCTTCAGGATCCCGTTTTTTGTTGGCTACCCAACCACTTTGTCGAAACTTTGCAACTAACTCCAAAATGTATTTTCTGTTAACATGTCTGTTCGGATGTCGTTCATTAAACAAATTTGCGGTACGGTTGGCACAGTCATCGTTTTTGAAAAAAAGAGTAAATATTTCAACTCTTCCTTCTACAGAATACACCATTGTGAAATTAATTTTCGGTAGCACTATCAAGTATCAAACCGACCGATAAACTGAAATAATAAACCGCATTTCTCTCATTCCGATAAGAAATGTTCTGATAGTCCATTTTTTTGTTTACAAACCAACAAAACATTGACCATCAGCACATTTCTTATCGGAATGAGTGAAATGTGTTTTTGCATCTTCAACTGTAAATATTTTTTTAACCAGTTGATAAAACTTCCAAAAAAATTAGTGTGCTGAATTCAGAAAAGAAAGAGCTTTCAAATGATCTAACACTTGACCCATGTTTCCTATTTAAAATATAAGGGTTGTTATCACCACCCTTAGGAGGTTGATGTGACACAGTTTTATGGCAAAACATGTCCCCCTCAATATTAAAATTGACGTGTTTCAGCGTTACTTTAAAAAAAATTCTCTGGACGCAAATCGGTCTGTTTCGTTTTCAATGCGCCACCATATATATATATATATATATATATATATATATATATATATATATATATATATATATATATATATATATATATATATATATATATATATATATATATATATATATATATATATATATATATATATACAGATCTCCTCATTAGTGAATTTTTTGTTTTACGAAAAATTCGCTAAAATATAAAAAATATTTACTAAGTAATCTAACTAATTTACACATCACCTCCATAGCACAAAACATAAGCAAAGGAAATTGTTTTTTATAAAATTAAGTACATTATAAAATAACACTACTTATGTATGTCTTTGCATGTGTCGAAAAATATACCTTCATAATTGTTTTTATAAGATTATAAGCTGAGCCCATATCAGAGATTGCTGATCTTAAAAGGACATTGGTACGAGGCTGCGGCAAATGAAAGAATGAGTAGTTTCTGTTGCTCCTTTTAGACAGATTAATTGCCCAACAATGAAGAACGATCAATATTGTGGTGGAATAAATTTTATCAGAAATCAAATTTGGTTAATAAATATGCCCTTAGTAATTGATATCATTTTAAAAAGCTAAACTACACGCTCATACTATACAAATCATTTTACAAAAACTGCATAATAAGTTAAATTTGGTATTTAACAGTCTGGTTTTGCATATTTCTTTCCATACTCGCTACTTCCCCTACAGGACGCCTATGACAAGGGGTGGTAAGTATCCAACCTTTGAGACGATAACGAACCACTAGACTGTAACACGGCAGGTGGCCCTGCTTTGAGATGCAGATTTGCAACTTTAAGCCTTAGACGGTCGCTTTTAAGAACCCAGAGCGGAACCATATTCTGTCTTTAATAAACCTTATGTTAGAAACCGTTAATTATTTCGCCGGAATCTTTCAGAAAAACGGAAAGTCATTCACGTCACGTGTTCCTGTATGCTATGCACACACACACACACACTACCACACATGTCTGTGTTTCGAGATTAGGGATATGCATCGCACGTTTCCTTCTTTCGGTGGATTTTAAACTCAAATATATACTCACCTACCTTCCGCTGGCTGTCTTACGTTTCTTTCTATCGCTTTCTCTCTTTCCTTCTTTCACTCTATATATCTTATATAGTTTTACTTCTGTAACATCAAAAGAAACTTCGTTCACTTGCATTTCACTACAAGGCACAGGAACATACTGTAAATTGTTAAGGGTAAGTTTAGATTATTTTACATTTCCAAGTGCAAAAATAGCAAAATTGACCTCCTGTTGTTTCATATCGACTTTGTTGATATTAAAATTAGACAAGGTTAGTAAAAACTATGGTAAGGCACTTGCATTACCTGGGATATTCGTTATTTAAAAAAAAATTTAACAAAAGTCTTTCGTAAACAACTTCGTTGCTATGCCGAACAATTTTAATGGCAAGAGACGATTTTTTTTACATTTTCGGAAACGTCTTTTTTTTTTGATACGGCACTATAAAATTTTAATCGGGTTCCATAAGAAAAAAGTCTGGACGCAGCAAATGCGTTCTGGTAGTGAATTTTCATTAAAATGTTTTTAATGGCAAATACGTGTTTTTTTTTTAAAGAAAGCAGGCATCAAATTTCGTTACCAGTATAACCTATATAGTAGAAACAATGTGCCATGTTTCATCAAAATGACTTTATTGTTTGAAAACGTACAAAAATATCCAAAAGTAAACTTAAAGTTTTCCCGAAAAAACTTGTTTCTTGGTCAACCTTATAGGTTAATAGCAAATTGAGCTTTTTAAACATAAAGCATTTAATGAAAATTCGCTACCATAACGCACTTTCTGCGTCCCGAATTTCTTTTCTTACAAACATGCATTATATTTCGATGGAAAATGCAAAAATGCAATAACATAAGGCGTGCTCGACTAAAAAAAAATTGTATCACCAACGACTTATGGGCCATCCTGTGATAGTAGCAATAATTTTTTAAGATATAGCTCAAGAGACCCTATAATTAATGTATACATTTTTTTTTGTTATCTTGTATAATAACGGCTATATTGAACTTTATTGATTTTTGACGAAAATTCGATAAAAATTATATACCATTAAACGATAAAATCTATAGCTAAGGCTACTGCCAAGCATCAGAGAAAGTGTCTATTTGAAATGAATTTTCTGGAAACATTTTAGTAAAATGAAGGACAATGACGGTTGAAACTAAGACCTCAGGGTTTATAAAACATTCTTCTTGAAACATTTTCTTTCCATAATCCGTATTAGATACAAGTTCTCTGCCCAAATGTTGCCAATTTTGACGTTTTAAATCGCGACTTTGACGTTTTGAGGAAAACCCAAATTTATTTTTCTTTAAATGCCTATAACTTTTTTGTCTTTTAACCTACAGAGCTAAATTTTGGTACGTAATTTACCTATAACAATATACCAATATACCAAATGTACCAAATTTGTGTTCCCCTACTTTGTTATTTCCGGGGATATAATTTTTTTTCAAAAGGAAACACAATTTTCTGGGAAAACCTACGACAATTTTCCTGGATAACGAACCAGTCCAAGCAACTTTTAAAAGCAAGGCATTCACCAAATTTAGTCAAAATCGGTCCATTATTTTTTGAGTTATCGGTGTGAATGCCTATAACTTTTTTAACTTAGATATGCAAATTGTGGTACGTAGTCTACTTGTTATAATATAATGCTACAAATCAAATTTGGTTGCCATTGCTTTGCTATTTTCCAGGAAAAACTCGGCCTATTTTTCTGGCTTACGAACTTGTCCAAGCCACTTACAAATGGAACGTACCTACTAAATTTTATCGAAATCGGAAAAATATTTTGTGAGTTATCGTTGTGATACATACATACATATGTATATACATATATATATATATATATATATATATATATATATATATATATATATATATATATATATATATAAATCGTAACTGACAAAACAAAAATAAAATAAAAAATTTCGGGACGCAGAAAGGATGTTTTAGAAGCGAATGTTCATAAGAATCGTACACTATTATTATACTGCATTTTATATGTGGCTGCTCAGGGCAGAACATGAGATCTAAAACAATTCTGAAAAACATGTGAGTTCATACCTTATAATTTGGGTGGTGTCAGACATACAAATAAAAATGTCGGGACGCAGCAAGTGCGTTATAGTAGCGATTTTCATAAGAATTGTACACTATTATTATACGGCATATTAGTAAAATTAATACCTTAAACTTACACAGACCTCGAACATCGATTTTAGAGGTCCTAGTACGCGCACATTTAGAGAATTCTTTCGCAACTATTACCATCAATATCTCTCTATTACCAAAAAAATCTTGCACTCCTCTTGAGAAAATCGTCCAAAGATCAATTTTCTATGAAGCCAAAATTTTTTTTTGCTATATGTGTAAATAGTGTAAGTCTCTTTGAAAGAAACTTGTATTATCAATGTCACTAAACTTAGAAAATATTTCTAGAAAGAAACTTCATTCATATTTAGAAAAGTAAACAATTTGCCAAATTATAAACGTAGCAGTTTTTTTTCCTTATTAATCGCCAGAATGGTTTCGTTTTAGTCAACCTAATCAAACCGGTTTTTTCAATATTAACAATAACAAAATGTCTGCTGAAAATTATAATTTCAGACTCAAAGGTGACAGAGTTATTGGGGCGTTTCAAACACAAATGAGATCTTGTTCAAAACTTATGAAATCTGTACACTATTGTTTCTCCAAATGTCAAAAGAAAATAAAAAAACATACATCAATCGAGCTAGAATCGATCGCGCAGCCTTCTACGTAGAAGACAAGCACGCTACCACTGAGCTATCTAATGATACGTTAACTAACGTTTTGTTTACATGATACTTGACACCGGCTTCATGCCCGGGATATTATATTAAAAGTATACGTTATACAGTTAATTACAAAATTAGTAGAGTTGCCACTAAAACACATTCAACGACTGTTAAGGTCTTATATGACGTCTTATCTTGAAGTTTAAAGATAAAAGAAACTATTTTAGAATAATTTTTATGAAGATTTGACTTGATTTTGTTTACATTTTTACTATATTATGCTACATTTTCGGTCTGAAACCACAACATAATAGATCCATGCTGTGCTAAAACTATATTTGGGGCCGTTCATTAAGCTACAAATATAGTGTATTTTAACAATGGATTGAATCCCCCAGTTAAATAACAATTACTTGGCAAATTTGTTCGGGTTGTATGTTTTATGCCTGTTATTTATTTAGTTTGGTTACCGTTAATGTATGGTTTATACCTGTTGTATGAAGCAATCTACGCGTGGCACTGAACTACTCTTTCTGTCAGGCATTGGTCTTTAACCAATAAGTCCTTATAACGCATGTCGTTAAGATTTTATTTTTAAATTCGGAAAAACTCTAAATATGGTATTCAAAATTACTTAAATCTCACAACATAGGTATATTTATACCATTTCTAGCCACATGTAAAATCCTATTCCAGTTACTCTGATACTTACAAAAATATAGCGTTTTCAAAAATATTTTTGTATATTTTTGGGGGGCAAATTGTCCGTTGTAACTGATATACGAACTCGTCCGCGGCCTTAATACAATGAAGATATGTGCCAAGCTGCATTAAAACAGGTGAATATTTGTATAGTTATCGCTCGGATGTATATATATATATATATATATATATATATATATATATATATATATATATATATATATATATATATATATATATATATAACTTTTAACGGACCTTGGTTTTGGGTTCTAGGGACCCAAATTCGCGCTCATCTGAAGACATTTTTTCTCAAGCTTTTCATCGTGACCCCTCTTTAGCGAATCTTTCTTAATAAAAATTCGCTAAAAGTAATAATAATTACTAACCAGTTAAATGTTTGAAATATTGTCCATTATCATCAATACACAACTGAACTCGCATTTTAAAGGAATTCATTATATTCATTAAGCTGGAATGCACAATCCGTCTCGTTTCGCCAATAATCCTAGCTTTCAGGTTTTTAAGATTTTATGACCAGTCCATTTCTACCCCAATATAGGGACAAAGTATGTAAGGGTAGATGCATTCTCACAACAATTAGAACCGTAGACCGGTTTCGCTCTAATTAGAGCTCGTTAGTACGGCATACTAATTGCAGCGAAATGGGCCAGGGCTGGCCATTTACAAAATTGTTAGTTGGTTGTATATAGCCTCTATTTTTTAATATTCTGTGCTATTTGGAACTGCCGTGACAACATACTACTTGGTTCCGCAACGAGATGGAGGCACGTGCTTCGTGTCTTACATCTCACAGTGTTGGAAGGCTGGCTATCAAAGCCATATTACTTTATAGGTGTATTTTCGCTGCAATTAGTATGCCGTACCTACGAGCTCTAATTGGGGCGAAACCGGTCTAAGCTTCTAATTGTTGCGAGAATGCATCTAGTCTTACATACTTTGTCCCTATACTGGGGTAGAAATGGGCCAGGGCTGACAATTTACTAAATTGCTAGTTGGTTATAAACAGTCTCTATTTTTTAACATATAACTTAAATTAATACCCTGTGTATTTATTAAATAATTAATGAATAACATTTAACTTGGCTACTCAGTCGAGGCACAAATTGTAATATAAATTAAACGCAGGGCGTGGGCTTTAGCACTTGTACTTAGTGAGTTTTAAAATGCACAAATAAAAATCCGGAGTAAAATAAAAATTTGGTTTATTAAAAATTGTTGAAGCTATATAATGCTGATTGTTTTCAATTGAGCATATTGAAGTAAAAATAAAATAAAAAAAGACTACTTGAACTTATTCACATTTAAAAACAAAATACAAAAATGATTAACTACTTTACATTGACGTATAAAACTGTTGAAATGAATTGTGGAGCATAAGATTACATTTTAAAGAAGATATTTTACGGAAAAATGATGTACTTAGCTTGTCAGTTTGGTCGACATGATTCAGACTTTTGCCCTTGAAGTGACGTCTAGATCCGTCTCAGCCAGGATGTTGGGGGGCCTTGCTGTGTGTATGTGCATCTTCCTTGAGGAACGGCTTCGGTGACTTGGCACACTAATTGATGTTCGTTATTATTGAAGCTCCTCCAGGACGCTGGGTCTCAAAATGCTGAGCGATGAGTAATGGACCCCATGATGATGGGTGTTCGAAGAACGGGTCTCAGAATAGTGGTCCAATAGCGGGTTTCTGAATAGCGGGTCCAGACTAACGGGTCCCTGACCAGTGGCGTGGCCATAAAATTTCAGTCGGATTAGTGTCGGCTCAAGACTTTATGATTTACATGAGGCGGCTGGTAGCAGGTTGGGTTTAAGTACAAAATTTATCCGTGTGTTAATAACTAAAATAGAATAAAATAACATTTTAATTGACCCCTTTGAAAGTACAGTCAATACTGCACAATAGCAAGCAATCATTTAATTTTTGAACGCTACCACAAGCCACCATTAAACAGTATATAATTTATAATGAAGAGAACAATTATTGAAAGTAAATTCAGTGCAGCACATACTAGTAAGCAATCACATATCAATCACAATGAAGTTCACAAGGAATTAGAAAATAAGCGAGTATTATAAGTATAACTTACCCAATTAGGCATGTTGCCATTAAATTAACTATGCGATAACATGTTATGAGGTTGACCTAATAAGAGAAGAGGACGTGTCGCGTATTCAGATCGTCTTATAAAGAGAGTTTTTATCTTGACATATCGTCGAGTTGTCACGCTTGCAGGCGCATTCTCATTGAGTTAGGATTGACCACAGACTATTTATGCGGTATCATCGACTTTGACGTCACTAGTGGGAGTCAGACTTTCACGTCACTACTGGGACTGATTCAGTAGCTTTGTAGTTCGTAGAAAGGTGGTGACACGTGAGTCATATTACACACATGTTAAATACGAAGGACATGTTACAAACATTCTGTGTTATTTGGAGCTGGCGTGACAACATACTACTTGGTTCCGCAACGATGTGGCGGTACGTGATACTTGAAACTGACCATTATTAAGGAAAATTCAAAAAGAGGTCGATTTTTATTTTCAAAAGCAACTTTTTGATATAGAAATCTCACAGGCATCGTTACAACTTTTCAGGTGGTAACTATCCTTTAGAAATTTCGAAATTGGATGGTGGGTAATGTAAAACACCTTTTTAAAGCTAATCCACTTCTCTATTCAGCAACACCAATTTTTTGTAGGAATCAAATAAAGTGAGTATTAACATCTTGATCATCAGTAACATCTTACACAAGTGCAGTCTATAGGGAATTATGTTGTCCAGTATTATCTCATCGAAAGTTCGAAATGGCCGCCTTCTTTTGCCTGATAATATCCAAACGGCAGCGCCGGTTTTAGGGGGGGTCGACCCGGGCGGTCGCCTAGGGCGCCGGAGCACGGGGGCGCCGAGAATTTTTTAATGCTCTTTTGGATACCGTGTTTATATCTATAAAAGGAATATCAGAACAGATGCAAGATTTTTCTACGACGTGGAGCTTCTTGTTTAACATAAAAAGAATCAAAATAAAGAACTATTATTAAAACATTGTGCTAAATTACAGGAACAGCTAACTGTCAACTTTAAATCAGATATCGATGGCAATTTGTTGTGCGATGAAATTTTAGGCCTGTAACATTATATCTTGAAGATAATCAAGCAACATCCATGGAAAATCAAGTTGCAGAAAACCTAGATTTTGCTTGTCTTATTAGAGAATTTGCTGACAAAAAAGCTAGAAAAGTAAAGTTTTAACACGTTTCGAGTTCAACCAACTGCCAGACAAGCTTAGAGTTATCTTAAATTTAAAACAAATGTGCTACCCAATTAACTTCTTTTATTATTTTAATATATGATTATACATAAGTATTATATCATTATCATATAATAAAGGGCGCCAAATGATTGACTCGCCCGGGGCGCCTAGATGGTTAAGGCCGGCGCTGCCAAACGGTCAACAAATTCTTGTTGGACTCTATTTATTGAAGTATCATATCGTAAGTATCATCTCAGCATCTTAAGACTGGACTATGTAATTCTTCAAGGCTTCAATTGTGTTAGGTGTTACTGATAATGAAAATGTTATTACTCACTTTTATTTCTATCAAAAAATTTGGTGTTGCTAAATAGATAATTGGATTAGCTTTAAAAAGATGTATCACACTACCTACTGTCCAATTTCATAATTTCTAAAGGGTAGTTACCACTAAGAAAATTCACTAATACGGAGGTATCGATGGTAAGATTTTTGAAAATTTTCTCAAAATGAGCGCAAATTAGGGCCAATACTTCACCAATCGAAACCGAAATTTTGACATTTCTCTTCATTTTGTTAATAGCTTGGATGAGTTCGTTAGACAATTTTGACACTCACATATTTTCAGAAAAAAAATTAAAAAACTCTTTGAAAACGCATTATATTTTAAATTACTAGAAATATTAAACTAAAACTTGACAAGCACGTAGTCATCTCTACCAAATTTAATCTTAATCGGTTCCGCAAATTCTGAGTTATAACCAAATAAAAAATAAATAATTTACGACATAATCTGAAATTACCTCTGAATGGGTGCCTAGGTCGGACAGATATATCAGGGTTGCGCTGCTATTGCAAACAAATGCTCCAAATTTAACTTCAAATGAACAGGCTACACAAATATGTTACAATAAACAATCAGCGGGGTTGCCATTTGCAAAAACTGTCATCTGAATATGAAGATATCAGAAAAATATATAGTACTAAGAAATACTTTTAATGAAAGTGATTCAATTTGTTTAAAGGCAATCAAGAACTATGTTTTATTATGTATCAGTATTAAGCTTCCCATTCCTCAACATATTTAAAACCCATCACCCCCTCCTAGTTAAATCTGACAACGCCAGTCAGTTATTTGTCATTGTCGTTTGTTATTTTGCACACTGTCATAGGGAAGGGGGGAGTCGAATTCGAGGTTATATTCTTCTTGTTTGTTTACAGCCGTCATAAGCAAATATACCTGAGAAACTTAGAATAAGGTACTTGTTTACTTTTAGATTTTAGTTAGTTTTCATCATTATTTACTCTTCATGTCGTATGTGGAAACTTTGAGGTAAATGAAACTACATAATATCATGCAGTAGTTTAAACTATACCTATAAAGATATGTTCAGTGTAAATTATTAAAATTTTCTTTTCAAAATTTTGTATTGTTTATATTTTATTTTCAAAGAGTATGGATACAGCAATAGTAAATAAATGTTGAACAGGGTTTAGGTGCAAAAAGTGTGCTATGGTAGCGAATTTTTGTAAAAATCCTCCAAATAGTGATAATTCAATTTCTCATTAAACTAGAATCTTCAGTTTTGATAAATACTGAAATCTATTAACAAGCAACGTGGGTACTAACCTTAAAAAATAAGACAATGAGCGTTACAGCCAACGACAAATTTGTTTTAGAAAACCATTTTTGTTATTATGTTTGCAGAAACTGTTTCGATTGAGTGGACTAAAACGGATCATCCAAGCGACTAATAAGGAAAAATACCTGCCACGTTTATTATTTGGCAGGTACATTCGTTTTGTAAATTAAATAAAATGTGATAAAAAAAAGAAAAAATGTGGTCAATTTGCAGATTAGCACACGGGGGATTTTTGGAAAAAAATCGGAAACATGCTTAGATCACCTTCTGGATGCACAAACCACAAGAACTATTTATAGCAAACAGCCCCCAAGAAAGTTACGGGACCAGGAGTGGATAGTGGGTTGGGCGTGGAAGAAGATATAACGTAAATGTGAGCGAAAAGTGTGAAAAAACAGCTTAGGTGAACCTCTATAAGCTGCCTTTATCCCACTTTGCAGCTATACCTTCTTAAAATTCTGTTTATTCCGCCCAGGACCCCCATATTTACCGCAGATCACGTAACTTTCTTGCGGGTTGTTCCCAAGAAACTTTTCTTGTTTACATTGTTCTTGTTTACGCATTGAGGGTGGTTGTATGCATGCAGAAGGGGAAGGGGAACCTCTGCGACAAAGCAGCGAACCAAGGTTTTCAATTTATGTTTAAATTGTTACCCCATTTCATTTGTTTAAAATATTTTTCAAAAAATAAAATTTAGATTGCCTTGTTTGTCAGTCTTACATAGAAAGTTACAATAGTTCATCATTTTCAAAAAGTTTGGATACAGCCACAGTAAATAAGTATTGAAAAAGGTCTGGATGCAGCAAACATTATGGTTGAGAATTTTTGTAAAAAATATTTGAAATCCGATAACACTTTCCAGCCTCAGAGACATCCTAGTGGGACTGAAAGTGACAGTGAAAGTCCAACACCTAGTGAAACTGAAAGTGACAGTGAAGTTCCCGTTCCCGTTCAAACTACACGCCATGGACGTAGAGTTCGATTTCCACGAAGATACTTGAACTAATAGCGTTGCCACTGAGAAGGGAGTATGTGGCGGTGGTTCCGACCGCAGCGTTTCCGTCAACACTACTCTATGTTTCTGCATATATACTCTTGACAGCCAAACGTTGCATTACGTTATGCGACAGCCAGCTGTCAAGAACTACCGCATATAAGATACACCAGGCGATCTCTCTCGCTCTCCTCGCTACCAACCGCTACAGTGAACTGCTATGTACTCGTGTACTGTTGTAATTGTTATTATATCATAAAGTGTATTATAGTTAAATGTATCATATAGTTTATTCAGTTAGTGAAGTAATAAAGTTATATTAAATGTTTACGTATGGATTTAATATCAACAAGTGTAATTAACATCCATACCTATTAAGCTAGAAACTTCAATCTTGAACCATAGTAACACATATGTAAACGCATCCTGGGTACTAAATTAAAGAAAAATAACATAATGAGCTTCGCCGATGACTGAAAGTTGGTTTTAAAAAACATTTTTTGTTGTTTTGTTTGCAAAAACTAGTTCGATTGGGTTGACTAAAACAAAACCATGCAAGGAATTAAAAGAAAAAAAATCTGCCATATTTATGATTTGGCAGGTACATTCCCTTTGTATATAATAATTTTTTTTATAGAAAACTTTTGAGACTTTAATGAAATTTGTAACACAATTTTTTAAAAGAGACTTGCATATATCTCTCCATAGAAAATAGAAACTTATTGAAATAATCGCTAACTGGGACCTCTAAACCGATCTCCAAGGTCCATTTAAATTTAAAGAATTAGTTTTAATAATATACCTTACTAATAGTGTACAACTCTTATGAAAATTCACTATTGTAATGCACTTTGTGTGTCCCGAATATTTTTTAATTCCCCTTAATAAAAGTCACTTTAAATTTTATTAAATTTTGCGTTACTTTATGGAATATTAGGTAGCTATTATATTTTAACTTAAATCCTTTTAAGGTACCAATCAAACAGTGTTAATTATAGACATAAGATTGCTTTCGTGCTCTTTATATAAATTGTCCCATCAAGACATATCATGAAAAGATATGATCTCACGACTTGACATCCCTTCTATATTCGTATCGACCACTTCATCTGATTGTGTTGTGGGGTAAATATCGCATCATATCTCAGCCCGACATGTTGCTATTAATATCACTAAGTCCGGGTAAACTTGTCACTTATATATATATCACCCTTACCGCACCACCTTAAAATTTATAGTTTTCTCTAGCACTTGAAACAAGTCAACCACATTTATCAAAGCACAACCTGTGGAATTTATGAAGTAAGTAGCAAATACAGTTTTCTGATCGTTCTCTTTTGAATTCCTAAGGGAATCGTGCTTATATCCGAGAGACAGGGATAGGGACAAACGAATGTTTCCATTTACAGAATTGGCCAGCAAGGGAGGAAGGTTAAGACAGTTTGCAAAATTATAATATGATATAAGGGGGAACTGACAATACCATCTGCTTCCTTCTTGCAATTTTAAATAACTGTTTGAATACGTGATATAGCGGAGAAACAAATAAGCTTGCAGCTTACTTGAGACGTCCATTAAAATTGTATTAGACACAGTAGAACTTCGGTAATTACAACGACCCTTTGGCCTTGGTAAAAAGCATCTTATAAATCTAAGAAAGTGGAAGGAGGAATGTCGAGTTGAGGTCAATTAAGAAAACAGGGTAATGTCATTAAGAAATTCTGTACAATAATGCAAAATTCGTATTCTGAGATTTCTTAGACTGCTTTCAGTGAATGAACCGATCTCCAAGGTCCATTTAAATTTAAAGAATTAGTTTTAATAATATACCTTACTAATAGTGTACAACTCTTATGAAAATTCACTATTGTAATGCACTTTGTGTGTCCCGAATATTTTTTAATTCCCCTTAATAAAAGTCACTTTAAATTTTATTAAATTTTGCGTTACTTTATGGAATATTAGGTAGCTATTATATTTTAACTTAAATCCTTTTAAGGTACCAATCAAACAGTGTTAATTATAGACATAAGATTGCTTTCGTGCTCTTTATATAAATTGTCCCATCAAGACATATCATGAAAAGATATGATCTCACGACTTGACATCCCTTCTATATTCGTATCGACCACTTCATCTGATTGTGTTGTGGGGTAAATATCGCATCATATCTCAGCCCGACATGTTGCTATTAATATCACTAAGTCCGGGTAAACTTGTCACTTATATATATATCACCCTTACCGCACCACCTTAAAATTTATAGTTTTCTCTAGCACTTGAAACAAGTCAACCACATTTATCAAAGCACAACCTGTGGAATTTATGAAGTAAGTAGCAAATACAGTTTTCTGATCGTTCTCTTTTGAATTCCTAAGGGAATCGTGCTTATATCCGAGAGACAGGGATAGGGACAAACGAATGTTTCCATTTACAGAATTGGCCAGCAAGGGAGGAAGGTTAAGACAGTTTGCAAAATTATAATATGATATAAGGGGGAACTGACAATACCATCTGCTTCCTTCTTGCAATTTTAAATAACTGTTTGAATACGTGATATAGCGGAGAAACAAATAAGCTTGCAGCTTACTTGAGACGTCCATTAAAATTGTATTAGACACAGTAGAACTTCGGTAATTACAACGACCCTTTGGCCTTGGTAAAAAGCATCTTATAAATCTAAGAAAGTGGAAGGAGGAATGTCGAGTTGAGGTCAATTAAGAAAACAGGGTAATGTCATTAAGAAATTCTGTACAATAATGCAAAATTCGTATTCTGAGATTTCTTAGACTGCTTTCAGTGAATGAATCAGTCTCAAGTAGGTATTGATTTGAAGAGGCGTCTATATATTGTAACAAAAAATCTATATTTGTAAGAAATATAATATAACACAAATTAACTCAGGGCTTGGGTTTAGGCACTTGCAGTTGGTAGGTTTCAAGATGCACAAATGAAAGTCAGGTGTTATGAGTAAAATCAGTTTATTAAAAGATTATTGAAGTTATACAATGCAGCAAAATTAATGAAGCAAATTTGATAAAAGAAAAGATATGAATTGATTACTTTAACATGGCATATAGCACTGTAAAAATCATTTGTGGAGCATACACTACTTTAAAAAGAAAACCACACATAAATAATGTACTTAACTCCAGCTTTAGATTATTGCCTCCGGAGTGGTGATCACAAGGCTGCTCGAGGGCTGCATCCTAACAGGGTGTTGTTTAAGATCTCATTGAAGGGGCTCCTCCCAAGCGGTTTCATTTAGGCTTTTGTTGAGGGCTGCTTCCAAGTGGTTTCATTTATCGTTTTGTTAAGGGCTGCTCTCAAGCGGTTTCATTTATGGTTTTGTTAAGGGCTGCTCCCAAGCGGTTTCATTTATGGTTTTGTTAAGGGCTTCTCCCAAGCGGTTGCATTTAGGGATGGTGATCACAGGGCTGCTCCCAAGCGGTTTCATTTAGGGGTGGTGATGAGAGGGCTGCTCCCAAGAGGTTTTATTTCATTTAGAGATGTGTTGTTGAGGGCTGCTCCCAAGCGGTGTTGTTGGAGGCCGCTTCCTAACGGGGTATTGTTTAAGATCTCATTGAAGGCGCTCCTCCCAAGCGGTTTCATTTAGGCTTTTGTTGAGGGCTGCTTCCAAGCAGTTTCATTTATCGTTTTGTTAAGGGCTTCTCTCAAGTGGTTTCATTTATCGTTTTGTTGAGGGCTGCTCCCAAGCGGTTTCATTTCTGGTTTTGTTAAGGGCTGCTCCCAAACGGTTTCATTTAGGGGTGGTGATCATATGGCTGCTCCCAAGCGGTTTCATTTAGTGGTGGTGATCACAGGGCTTCTCCCAAGCGGTTTTATTTCATTTAGAGATGTGTTGTTGAGGGCTGCTCCCAAGCGGTGTTGTTGGAGGCCGCTTCCTAACGGGGTATTGTTTAAGATCTCATTGAAGGGGCTCCTCCCAAGCGGTTTCATTTGGGGTTTTGTTGAGGGCTGCTACCAAGCGGGGTGCTATAAAATTCCATGTGTATGAGTATTGGTTCAGGGCTTAATGATTTACATGAGGCGGATGGTAGCAGGTTGCGTTTACTTACAAAATTTATTTGCGTTAATAATTGGAAATAAACTAATGTATATGAAACAAAATCTTAAATTACTTCTTTTAAAATGCAATTAAAACAGCATAATAACAATTAATTAGTGAATTAACGCTACCACAAGCCACCGTTGAACAGTATAAAGTTTATAACGAAGAAAGCAATAATCGAAAGTGGATTCAGTAGACATACACTAATAAGCAATCTATTATTATTATCAAGCAAAGAAATGTACGAGCAATTGGAAATAAGCCGGTATCTAAATATAACACTTACCCATTTAGGCATGCTGTTTTCCGACTAAAATTTAGCTGTAAGATATAATTTCTTGGTTAATTTAAAACAGAAGAGAGCGTGGCACACGTTGCAAGCGTTTATAAAGATTATCTTATCTTAGATACGTCACTGTGCTACCGCGGCTGCAGGCATATTCCATTGAGTTGTGATGCGGTAGAGTAACTGACCGCCGAGTTTGACGTCACTAGAGGGACTCAGACTCTGACGTCACTAAAGGGACTGATTCAGAAGCTTATTTTAGAAAAATAACAGGCGTTAACGCGTGTGACATGTCACGTTTATGTTAAATACATGCGACATGTTACAATATCTTCTAATGTTTAAGAGTTAATAATTTTTTGTAAATAATATATCAGTCATCGACGACAAGTAGAAACATTTTCTGAAAGTAAACTTAAAACGTTCCCGAAAAAATTGAACCGATTTTCCTGGCCAACGAACATCAACACACCCGCCAAGATATAATTATTCACAAAAGGCTTTTGGCAACAATTCAAAAAGAAATTTTAGATACATATTTGCAAACAATTTTTTTCACGAATATTTGACATTTCTTTTACAAAAATTAGCTTAAGTAATGTTATACGAAAATTATATTTTTGACCAAAATTTGTTGCCGAAATTTTTAACTAAAATTCGAAAACCTTATTTTGTTTACAATAACTTATTAAATATTAATTATTAATTACCAACACAATTATATACAAATAAGTATTTCTAGGTAAGAGGGGGCACATGTGGACATTTTTTGGTTTTGTATAATTTTCCCTGACAATTTATAAGTAAATGAAAAAGCTCTTTCCCTAATTAAAAGATAATACCATATCACAGATCAATACACACTGATATTTAAAAAATTCTGAACGCAGCAAGTGCGTTATGGTAGTGAATTTTCATAAAAATATTTTTAGTAGCAAATATGTGTTTTTTTTTTCAGAAAGCAGGCATCAAATTTGATTACCAGTATAACATATATAGTAGAAACAATGTTCCATGCTTCATCAAAATAACTTTATTGTTTGAAAACGTACAAAAATTTCCGAAAGTAAACTTAAAGTGTAACCGAAAAAATCCGTTTCTTGGTCAACCTTATGGGTTAACAGCAAATTGAGCTTTTCAAATATGAAGCCTTTAATCAAAATTCGCTACCATAACGCACTTGCTGCGTCCAGAATTTCTTTACTTACACACACGCATTATATTTCGATGGAAAATGCAAAAACATAAGGCGTTTTCGACTAAAAAAAAATATTTGTATCACCAACGACTTATGGACAATCCTGAGATTGCAGAAATATTTTTTAAGACGTAGCTCAACACACCCTATAATTAATGTATACAATTTTTTTTTCATATCTTGTAGAATAACGGATATATTGAGCTTTATTGTTTTTTACGAAAAGTCGACAAAAATTATATACCTTTAAACGTTAAACTCTATAGCTAAGACTACTGCCAAGGATCAGAGAAAGGGTCTATTTGAAATGAATTTTCTGGAAACATTTTAGTAAAATGAAGGACAATGACGGTTGAAACTAAGACTTCTGGGTTTGTAAAACATTCTTCTTGGCACATTTTCTTTCCATAGCCCGTATTAGATTCAAGTTCTTTGCCTAAATAATGCGAATTTTGATGTTTTAAACTGTAACTTTGACGTTTTGAGGAAAACCCCAATTTATGTTTCTTTAAATGTCCATAACTTTTTTATATTTTCACCTCCATCGCTAAATTTTGGTAGGTAATTTACCTATAGCAATATAAAACAACGTACCAAATTTGGTTGCCCTTACTTTGTTATTTCCGGAGATATGAATTTTTTTCTAAAGAAAATACAAAATTTTCCGGGAAAACCTGGGCAGATTTTCCTGGCTAACGAACTTATCCAAACCATTTGCAAAAGGAATTTATTCACCAAATTTAATCAAAATCGGCCCATTATTTTTATCGGTGTGACATATATATATATATATATATATATATATATATATATATATATATATATATATATATATATATATATATATATATATATATATATATATATATATATATGTCACACCGATAAAAATAATATATATATATATATATATATATATATATATATATATATATATATATATATATATATATATATATATATATATATATGTATCTATATAAACATATAAAAATCGAAAATGACCCCGGATATGTGTTCTAGAGGGCCTAATTAGCGCTCATTTGAAGAAATTTTTAAAAAATTTAAAAGTCGGGATCTCCTCATTAGTGAATTTTTTTTACGAAAATTCACTAAAAAGTAACATATATATATATATATATATATATATATATATATATATATATATATATATATATATATATATATATATATATATATATATATATATTAATAAATTTGATAGTATCTCAATTGTCCACAAGTGTCCCACGTTGAGGCACTTGTGGACATATTAAGTAGTTGTAAAATGAAATACTCTTATAATGCAATTAAAACGTAGAACTGTTTATTTGTACTTAAGAACTTAAAATTAAAACTAAATAAATATCTTATATCTATGTACAAGTCATAAAAAAATACAAACAAATCTAGTCATTATTTAACCTACATTGTATCCAGTGAAGCTTACATTAAATTTGTAAATCGAGGCTGCACGAACAGTGTGATCTGTGTTTATTGGCATAGGAAGTTTAAAAGCAATATCCTCCTTTGGGATATACGATTTGTCTTTCACCTGTGGAAATATAAATGTGCGACGCTCGGTTATCTTTAAAAAGTTCAAAAACTCGGTATCTGTTACTTCCACTATTTGTCCTACGAAATATTTTACGGTTTCCTTCGTAGCAAATCTAACAAGGACGAAATTATTTACTTTAATATCGTTGGTATCCTTGAATTCTTCTTCAGCAAACTCTATTGAACTATCATCAGAGTCTTGACATATATTTTCGATGTCACGTTTTGACGTTTCCTCCTCAAATACTTGTCTGACATGTTTGACTTTTGCTTTTTTAATGTTTTTTGCTTGAGCCTTTTTTTCTTCTTGCGTCTGTTTTCTTTTTTCCCTCTCTCTATGTTTATTTTCTATCCGTGCCTTCTCCGGTGTTGCTGTAAGTATGGCAGAGTATTTCTTCTTTCTTCATTTAGAAGATTCTTTCTGTCTGCCTTTGGATAGGGTCTTATTTGCTCTGGAGTTAATTTTATGTCTGAAATTATTACAATTGTTGTTTCATCTGTAGATTGCATATTTGTGTTGGCGTGATCTACAGAAGTCGTAGCAAGCTGTCGGGTGTTACTATTTGATGATGTTGACGGAGCATTTGGATCCTCGATATCAGTTACATGAGAAGCTATAAAATCTTCATCTGAGAACACATTTGAGTTCATAGAATAACATTCAGTTTTAAGAAAACCTGGAATAATATTCTGCCTACTAGTAGCTTCATTAAACGGCGAAGCACTTAAACTAGCGATATAGTATATTGTTATTGCCCAGGATGATTAGACATCCAAGTGTTAAAAGCTGCACGACATCGAGCTTTAAAGGGTCCAAATACACATACGTCCAGCGGTTGGAGACGATGTGTTGTATGCGGGGGGAACGTCAGAAGAATTATGCCATTGTCTCTACAATATATTACCAAATCTAGAGAGACATGGATGTCATGATTATCCAATAGAATTAAAACTGGATTTTCCTTGGAAACGTGCATGTACTTCTTTATATGCTTGACAACTTCAATAAATCCAGCGTTTGTCATCCAACCACTAGGTGATGAAAGTCCTATACGTCCTTCTGGTGCTCCCGTTAGAAACACCTCCTTAAAGCGGACTCTAGGAAATACATAAGCAGGTGGGATAACGTTACCATCAGTAATTTTAATGCCGCAGAATGTAACTTGCTCTCCCCTTTCAGCAGCAACTGCCTGTCCAACCCGTTAGCAGCCTTTGTTTGTTATAATCTTTGGCATTTGTAAGACAGTGTTTATACCACTTTCGTCTACGTTTACTATTCTGTCACTAGTAAAATTATATTTTTTAAAAACTTTAGATAGATTAAAAAAAGGTATCGACGTTACTTCTGTTAATACTGATATTTCCGGCCAGGCTAGTATTCTCCGGTTTTCTTATGGATAATTTGATGTCGGCGCATGAATCCTTTCATCCATTCAATTCCTGCGATTTTTTGTTCCTTCCACGACTCGGGCATGGTTTTTCCAAGTTTCGTTGCATATTCATATGCGAATTTGCGAAGTTCAAAGTATGTTAATCCATATTGCAGTCTAGAAGAACGTACAACGTATTTCTCTGAATCGTCTTCTTCTTTATTTAAAAGAATCTGATGTGTTGAGTACTTTGAGCAATATTTATTTTCAGAAACATGAATGTCAACTATATTTTGATCCCAAATTTTCCTTAACCTCTTGTGCAGCCTAGATTTTTTTAGACCATATGTTTGCGCTACTTCCATAATAGAAACGTTGTGATTACTTATACCACGAAGAGCCTGAGCAATTGTTTCTTCCGAAATTTTCGCCCTGTCGGTCTTTCTTATGTAGTGTCTTACCATTATGCGCTGTAATTAAATATAACTCATCAATTCATCAAGTTGGGGCACAAGTGGACACTGTCCACTTGTGCCCAGATACGATGTCCACATGTGCCCCGTATGCACTTAAAGAATAAAATCGATTATAATTTTTTTTTTAGGTTATGAAAATACAATTTATTACGTAGCCTACCTGTTGTAAATATAACGAACAAAGCCAACGCAACAGATGAATAACTTCAGAAGGTATTTGCTTTCTTGACACACAATTTTTCAGAATAAAAAAATATTGCTTTTAAGTCGTTAATGAACTGATAAACATAAATTCACTTAACAATAAGAATCATACTATAACTTCTTCCACAAGTAGAGCGACCTAGTGCCACCTACCCATTAGAGGACGAACTCTTTGGAATAAATTTAACGCGGGTAATTTGAATTGTCCACTTGTGCCCCTGTCCACAACTGCCTCCCTATATAGAATATACGAACACACCCTCGCAGTTAGAAAATCCGACCCCTCATCGGCGCTGGCCATGCATCATATTCATACAGGGCACAAAATAGACTTCGATAATGCCAAAACAATAGCACCGGTTTACAATTTCATAACGAGAATTATCCGCGAAGCAATCGAGATTGAAAAACGTCCCGATTGTTTAAATAAGAGAGATGATGGTCTTCGCCTTCCGACTACTTGGAAACCTATTATATCTTGTTTACAAACACACAAAAAGGAAATAAATTCCACAGACAATTTTATTGCATCATTATCTGACTCAACAAATGCCGGTAACCCTCTTAATCCTCCTCTAGATACCGTGACCAAAGCCCCCCACTTAATTGACGGTGACCCCACTACTTTCACTGATGACGCAACAGGTAGACGGAACGACATATATAAGACAATACTTGCAACGAACTGCCAGATCTCTCTGAGGCCTAGGGTTGAACACACTGAGACCTCACAGACGATCTCCGGCGAGATTTGGGGAGTAGGCAGATTGAGGCCTTAGAGTGTCCTTACATATTTCCTTTACCTACCTTTGTCCACCACTCTAAGGAGTAGGCAGATTGAGGCCTTAGAGTATCCTTACATATTTCCTTTACCCACCTTTGTCCATCACTCTAAGGAGTACGCAGATTGAGGCCTTAGAGTGTCCTTACATATTTCCTTTACCTCTTGAAAATGGCTCCAAAACAGGAGCCGAAACGTCGAGTTTCCATAAATTCTGGACGCGGTTTAACCCGAAAACCAAGCATGTCTCATATATATATATATATATATATATATATATATATATATATATATATATATATATATATGCGTGTGTGTGTATGTATGTATGTATCTGAACGATAACTCAATAAATACTAAACTGATTTTAATCAAACATGGCAAAAATATTGTGTGGGCGAAAACCGAGGTCGAGTTCGTTAATAAGCTTTTATCTTCAAGTTTTCCAGTAGAAAATCAGGGAAAACTTCTTGAAAACGCCATATTTTTCTAATTATCAGGGTAACTGGCATGAGACTTTACATGTGACTATAGATAGTGCAAATAAACCTATGTTGTGAATTTTAAGTAATTTGGTACACAATATTTGGAGTTTTTTCCAAATAAAAAATAAAATCCCAAAGACATGCGTTGAGACGACTTAATGGTTAATGGTTAAAGTCCAATGCCTGACAGACAGAGTAGTTAACTGCCACGCGTAGATTGATTAATACAACAGGTATAAACCATTTTTTTTTTGTTCCCTCAGGGCTCGTCCGCGGCCTTGCCGCCCCGATAGCACCGCAACCCTTGGTTGATTGTGCATAGGGTATAAACCATACATCACCGGTAACCAAACTAAATATATACCAGGCATAAAACATATTACCAGAGCCAACAATCATGAAATCTCGTCCGTAATTATGGAAAATGACAGACGACATGAAATTAAAAAATTGCCAAGTAATTGTTATTTAACTGGGGTATTTAATCAATTATTAAAATACACTATATTTAGAGCTTTATTAACAGCCCCAAATACAGTTTAAGCGCAGCATAGACATATTATTTTTTCACATAATATAGCAGAAATGTAAAGAAAATCAAGCCAAGTCTCTATCAAAATGATTCAAAAATAGTTTATTTTATCTTTGAACTTAAACATAAGGCATCACATGAGACCGAAACAGTCGTGGGATGTGTTTCAATGGTAATTCTAATTGTTACGTATCTTTTAAGTATAATATCCTAGGCATGAAGCCCATCTAAAGTATCACGCAAATAAAACGTTAGTTTATGTATGCCTAGATGGCGCAGGGGGCATCGCGCTTGTCTTCTAAGCAGAAGGTTAGGCGATCGAATCAATCTCGATGAATGTATGTTTTTTTTGTGTTTTATTTTGACATTCGGAGAAACAATAGTGCAGAGATTTCATGCGTTCTGAACAAGATCTCATTTTTGTATAAAACGCCTGAATAAGTTTGTCACCTTTGAGTCTGAAATTGTAATTTTGTTATTGTTGATATTAAATAACCGTTTTGATTAGGTTGACTAAAAGGAAATCATACTAGCGATTAATAAGGAAAAATAACTGCTACGTTTATAATTTGGCAGATACTTTACTTTTTTAAATATGAATTAGGTTTTCTTCTGGAAATCTTTTGTATAACTTTAATGAAATTTATAATACCAGTTTCTATCTATCTACAGATATAGCAAAATTTAATTCTTTAGCTCATAGAAAACTGAGTTTTGGACATTTTTCTTAAATGGAGTTAGAACACAAGATTTTTTTGATAATAGAGAGATATCGATGGTAACACTTTCGAAATTGCCCATACAGTTAGTTTAGCGACAGCTGCTGATGAAGACAACTTTGTTGACGAAATAAGTATCTAGCGTATAACTCTCTGTTATTATTTTTGTGTTTTTTGGGCAATTCTGCTCTTTGTGACCACGAAGAGGTGAAAGCTGGAGTTTGTGCACCTCTTAAGGGCAAACCGAGAGAGTATTTTTTAGGGCTTTCGAATTGTTGTTCAAACGATGTAATAATTGCATTGATGTCAGCGGGACTCTATTAAAAAACATAATGTAATTCGGAACCTCAGTGGTTCAGAGGTAAGAACGTGTGCCTCTGAACCGAAGGGTACTGGGTTCGATCACAGGGTACTCCTTTCAGTTTTATAGTACAAACTGTAACATTAACATCAACCGAGGTTCTGGCATTGTATTTGAGCAAGTTGAATGTCTGCACGTTCCGCCCTTCGGAGGGGGCGTAAAGCCGTCGGTCCCGTGTCCATGCGATGTTGGGCAGGTTAAAGATCCCTACTCTCCTTACAAAAAAGCAGGGGTTCGGCAAAATTTCCAGGATAGTGAGGTGAAACTGCTCTCTGGTGTTGGTGATTGGCCATAGTCGCGGAAATAGGCCGACGTTAAAGAAACAAAACACAGACACAATGTAATTCTGAGTCTACGTCGTTTCTTTCATAGTCAGGCGCTTAGGTCGTATGTTATTTTAAGTTAAGATACACTAAAATATTTATTTTTTAGTTTTTCATTTGCACTTTTCAAGTAGTAATATGGACAATTTTTTTTTTAACATTTGGTTTGCTTATAACTTCTATAAGTTTCTTTTAGTGAATTTTCCTAGAAAAAATTCACTAATTGGGAGAGCCCGATTTTTGAACTTTGAAAAAAATTTTGCAAATGAGCGCGAACTAGAACCCCTGGAACATCCTGGGTCAGTTTTAATTTATATATATATATATATATATATATATATATATATATATATATATATATATATATATATATATATATATATATATATATACAACAACAAAAACACACACAAAATGTAATTCTGAGTCTACGTCGTTTCTTTCATAGTCAGACGCTTAGGTCGTATGTTAAAATATTAATATGGACAATTTTTTTCTCAACATTTGGTTTGCTTATAACTTCTATAAGTTTCTGTTAGTGAATTTTCGTAGAAAAAATTCACTAATTGAGAGATCCCGATTTTTGAATTTTGAAAAAAATTTTGCAAATGAGCGCGAACTAGAACCCCTGGAACGCATATCCTGGGTCAGTTTCAATTTTTATATGTATATATATATATATATATATATATATATATATATATATATATATATATATATATATATATATATATATATATATATATATATATATATCACACCGATAACTCAAAAAATAATGAGCCGATTTTAATAAAATTTGGCACGTACCTTCCTTTTGGAAAACTATTGAACAGGTTCGTTAGTCAGGAAAATCTGACGAGGTTTTCTGGGAAAATTTTGAGTTTTCATTGGAAAAAAAGCTTTATCTCAGAAAATAAAAAAGATATGATAAAAAAATTTGGTCGATAGGTTTATGATATAAAAAGTAAACTCTACACGAAAATTTAGATTTCTATGTTACAAGAAAAAAAGTTATAATAAAATATTTTGTGTCAGATCATTTCTATGAAAATTCACTACCATAACGCACTTGCTGCGTCCAGGCTTTTTATATTGAGCTACAAGGCGGATAGAACAGGATTACGAACACACTGGCTTGTTGAGTTGTCGATGCAACGTGTAATACCGTACTTACTCCTTGCTCTAGCTGAACTCGGATCAATTGAAAAATAATCCTGGAAAAATGGTGTGCTCTATCTCAGGCAACAGTTGCTGAGGTGTGAAACGTGATACATGAAATTCACTTACAAGGAAGAATCAACGCTCCAAGTGTAGACTTTAACATTCGATATAGTTTTATTTATTCATGCTAGGTGGTAGCACATTGAAACCGTTCGACATTGCAGTAAATTGAACGAAATTTTATTTCACAGCCATCGGTCGTTTTGCATAGGATCCATTGAAAATAAAATTGTAAAGCTGAATTCCTCAAAGATATGCGTTTTTCCTCGGCGTAAAATTCGTTTTGTTTTCCTAAAGGCAGCGCTATTCTAGTTTTCTGTTTAGAGCAGGGCTTTGGTTGCACAATTTGATACCTTAGTACATAACCGTATTTTTTGTAACATTTAATTTACGTTGCTTTATGGTCATGGTTATGTGTAAGCTAACCTCGAATATTTCGTTTCATTAACCAAAAGTTTTTGAAGATGAAACGTTTTTTTGAACAGTCATAATATTGGTCCCGTCCTTCGTTACGATGATGTCTTAGTGAATTTTCATTACGAAAATTCACTCAGAGAGGTAGCGACGGTGAGACTTTCTAAAATTTTTATTGAAATGAACGCAAATTAGGGGCCATAGAACACAATTCCAAGGTCCGTTTGAATTTTTATGTATTCCTCTGCCCAGATTAAGTACTAGGTTTTCTGAATAAAGCTCATGTTTTCGTTTACATGATTTGATAATTTTTTCATAAATATAATGTGAAAAATAAAACAAAGTAGTGTAGGAGGCTTCTAATGTGATGATTTTTATAAAATTCTAATACAATTTTGTACTAATATAACCAGGGAAGCCAATATTTGAGCACTCAAAAATTTGCGTGCCTGTTGCGTCGTCGTTAGTTGAAGAACCCTGTATATAACCCTCTTCCGGGCTCGCAAATACTTTTCACCAGCTAAACTCTATACCTTATATACTTCACAAATCTCGAATACTGCTCCAACATTTGGGGTACCGCTGCCGCTTCTACGCTCGCTATCCCGGACTCCATTCAGAAGAGAGCTATACGTCTCATCGGTGACCCTACCCTCACCCAAAGACTGCCATCCCTTGCCCACCGACGTACCGTTGGTGACCTCTCTCTCTCTCTCTCTCTTTTATAGATATCTGCATAGACTTTGCTCAGAGGAGCTTTCTTCCATAGTTCCTCCACCTGCTGCCCCCAACAGATCTACCAGGGGAACAGAGCGAATGCACCCTTTTACTGTCCAGGTTACCAGACATAGAACATCTTGTTATGCCTGCTCTTTTGTCCCGAGGACTCCCAAGTTGTGGAATTCCTTGCCGGTACATGTTTTTCCTTCTCCTCCGAACCTCCAAACCTTCAAGTCCAGAATTAACAAGTTGCCTCTTTCCTCCTTGTCATTCACGGTACAATAGTATTTAGGCTGTAAGCCCTCGTGGTGTGTTGTTGAGATATTATATATATATATATATATATATATATATATATATATATATATATATATATATATATATATATATATATATATATATATATATATATATATATATATATATATATATATATATATATATATATATATATATATATATATATATTTATGTGGAGAAGCTTTTTAAGTAGCTTCAGGAATGGGTGTTAATTGATACGTTTTTTACTTGGGTGCTAATGTGTTTTTGTATTTAATTATGTATATTTATGAAATTTTTTTTTTATTTGTTTGGTTTGTGTTTATTTTGTAATTTTTGAGTATCAATTTGTGTGATTTTAATTTTAAGTATTTATATTTGCTGTCATCGTAGCTAGACGTGTCAGTTTCGTCTGGAACAAAACATATAATTTTAATGTCAATATTTGGATCAAATGGAAAATTTTAGTTTTGGAAAGAGTAACGGTGTAATAGAGAGTGGTGGAAATGGATTGGTTTGAGTTGAAGGCAGAAAAAAGGAACATATTAAAGTAAATTATTGTCTAATGATCAAAATCTGAAGTCTGCCAAATCAGAAAAGTGTCATTGTCAAAAACTTTGGGAGTATCAACGTTTGGATAAAAACTGACTAAATTGCGCTGTTTACAAGCACAAGTAAAACACTTTTTTGTAAGGCGCTTTGTAGTATTATTGTCACAATAAACTATAACTATAACTATATTTTTGTTTATACAAAGTATATATTGTATATTATATTGATGTAATTAAATATAAATTTTTGGGCACCTTTAATATATTTTATATGTATATATATATATATATATATATATATATATATATATATATATATATATATATATATATATATATATATATATATATATATATACGTATTTATGTTTTCTTCAATTCAAATTAGAAATTCTGCTGAAAATTGTCAATGATTATTATTATAATTAGGTTCTACTCTAAGAAATGTAGGTACTGTTCCTGAAATGTATGTTTAATATGGATATTTTAAATAAATATTTACCTTTATCGTGTTTATTTGATTTATTTCTTATTTTCCACGGCTATTTCAACCAATATTGACGATAAATGTGTTATTAAGCCTAATTATATCGATAAATACCTTCTAACTAAAGTGGCGTCCTTTAGTATCAATAAGGTTTTTGCTTCAATTTAATCTCTTGAGTTATATGCTGGTTTCAAAACATTTACACCAGTAACTGTTGATATTCACTACTGTTTAGAAAACTTTTCTGGGTTGATTTACAGAATTTTGTCAATATTTATCACATTTTTTTTAAAACAATGGTTGTAAACTGCCGCTTGTTTTTAGTTTCATGTTAGCATCTTCCTTTGAAGATGCCGGATATGTCTGCTAAATCTGTCGACCAATTATATTCATATTTATCACAAATAACAATTTGTTTCCTGAATGTGCCAATGATATGGGTCAATTACAAATTTAGTCAAAAACAGTTATTTCCTTCACACACGTAAATTATTATTTGCACTTATGCAGGTAAGTCAAAACAACATTCTTCCTAAGCGCCAAAATTGAATTTGTATTATTTGTTCCACTTCCTAAAACTAACATATTTAAACATTTTAAATTTACTTAAAATTATTGCCAATCTTAGACATATAATATTTAAGATTTCCTTACCTAGCTTAACCTATATCCTATTGTTTACTTTAATTTAACATTAATCTTTACTGTAAATGACCGTCTTTTGACATATAATACCTTGCTTGTCCAGGTATAATACAAATTTTAGTGAATTTTCTTTAAAAAAATTCACTAATGAGGAGATCCCGAGTTTTGAATTTTGAAAAAATTTCTTCAAATGAGCGCTAATTAGGCCCCACAGAAAACATATCCGGGGTCAGTTTCAATTTTTTATATATATATATATATATATATATATATATATATATATATATATATATATATATATATATATATATATATATATATATATATATATATATATATATATATATATATATATATATATATATATATATATATATATATATATATATATATCACACCGATAACTCAAAAAATAAAGGGCCGATTTTGATTAACTTTGGCGAAAAAATTCCTTTTGCAAATGGCTTGGATGAATTCGTTAGCCAGGAAAATCTGCCCCGGTTTTCCCGGAAAATTTTGTGTTTTCTTTCGAAAAAAAATTATATCTCCGGAATTAACAAAGTAAGGGCAACCAAATTTTGTACGCAGGTTTATATCCTTAGAGGTAAGTTACTTACCAAAATTTAGCTATGTAGGTCAAAAGACAAAAAGTTATAAGCATTTAAAGAAAAATGAATTGGGGTTTTCCTCAAAACGTCAAAGTGGCGATTTAAAATGTCAAAATTGGCAACATTTAGGCAAATAACTTGAATCTAATACGGACTATGGAAAGAAAATGTCTCAAGAAGGATGTTTTACAAACCCTATAAAGTCTTAGTTTCAACCGTCATTTTCCTTCATTTTACTAAAATATTTGCAGAAAATTCATTTCAAATAGACCTATTCTCTGATGCTTGGCAGTAGCCTTAGCTATAGAGTTTATCGTTTAATGGTATCTAATTTTTGTCGAATTTTCGTAAAAAATCAATAAAGTTCAATATATCCGTTATTATATAAGATATGAAAAAAATTTGTATATATTAATTATAGGGTGTCTTGAGCTACATCTTAAAATAATATTTCTACAATCACAGGGTGGCCCATAAGTCGCTGGTGATACAAATTTCCTTTTTTTTTAATCAAACACGCCTTATGTTATTGCATTTTTGCATTTTCCATCGAAATATAATGCATGTTTGTAAGAAAAGAAATTCTGGACGCAGCAAGTGCCTTATGGTAGCGAATTTTGATCAAATGTTTCATATTTGAACAGCTCAATTTGCTATTAACCTATAAGGTTGACCAAGAAACGTGTTTTTTCGGGAACACTTTAAGTTTACTTTTGGAAATTTTTGTACATTTTCACACAATAAAGTTATTTTGATGAAACATGGCACATTGTTTTTACTATATAGATTATACTGGTAACCAAATTTGATTATTATTTCTTAAAAAAACACACATATTTGTTATTAAAAACATTTTAATGAAAATTCACTACCATAACGCACTTGCTGCGTCCAGAGTTTATAATTTCTTATAAACTGAACATTTGTTTCATTTCTCTTTGGCCTATCAAAATACACAATCTCTTTCTGTTTTAGGTGCTCTATCTAGATTTCATTGTGGACTTATGAATCAATTTATAGCCGTCCTAGAAACTGGAATTTATTTAAGGTACTTATATTTATATGTATTTTATCTATCTTGAGCATAACCTAACTTATACACTCTGCTAATTCTCTCTAGTCCCTCTTGGTACAATTTGCCTTTTTCTCTAGTAACAATTTTACCTTAAATACTTGCTTTAGGTTTATATTGAGCATAACAATATATATATATATATATATATATATATATATATATATATATATATATATATATATATATATATATATATATATATATATATATATATATATAGTGTGGCCCATTTAATATGGAAACACCCCCGTAACTTTTGTATTTATATTTCGATTTTGATGAACAAATGGTCAAAAGATAAAAAAACTCGGGACGCAGCAAGTGCGTTATGATAGTGAATTTTTATTAAATGCTTCAAATTTAAATAACTCAATTTTCTATAAACTTAGAGAGTTTGATTTGAACACGTAGTAAGGTCTTTCCTAAGGCAAGATATCCACAAAATTTAATTAAAATAACTTTGTAATTTTCGGAGAAAAAAATTTTTTTCGAAAGAAAATTTAAAATTTGAATAACTCAATTTTCTCTAAACTTAGAAAGTTGAATTTTGGTACGTAGTAATATCTCTCCTGGGGCAATATATAGTAAATTTCATAAAAACAGCTTTGTTACTTTCGGAGAAAAAATTTTTTTTCGAAAGAAAACTCAAAATTTTTCTGGGAAACCTGGTCCGATTTTTCTGAATAACAAACTCATCCAAGCCATTAATAAAAGAAAGGCACTGGCCAAGTTTAATCCAAATCGGTTAATTATTTTTTGAGTTATGAGACGGATACATACATACATACATACATATATATATATATATATATATATATATATATATATATATATATATATATATATATATATATATATATATATATATATATATATATATATATATATATATATATATATATATATATAACATATAAAAATTAAACCTATTTACAAATGAACTTTAATAAGATATTATGCTGTGACAATACCTCTCTCAAGCAGTGGCGACTTCTCCTAGTGAGCTAGGTGTGCGCCACCGTAAAATATAATCAAAATGTGCACAGTTATATATGTTTTATTTCTTTTACCCTTAGTCTTAATACACTACATATTTTATGACAATCGATTTAATTTACTTATTTGATTTCATAAATAGTCGGTTAATAGTGACTTGGAATGAAGTAGATACCATGTTTGTAACATATTCAGAGAATATAAGTAGATCAATAGCAACTGGAAATGAATTCGGTCAGTCCTCGCCACACGTGTTTACAATAGTCAGGAAAATACCATTGATTTTAACACTGCAGTGCGCTATAAAAATTTGATTAACTCAGTTTTCCATAATCTTAGAAAGTTTAGTTTTGGTAGGCAGTAAGGTATTTCCTAGTACAAGATATCCACAAAATTTCATTAAAGTAACTTTGTAATTTTTGGAGAAAAAATTGTTTCAAAAGAAAATTTAAAATTTGAATAACTCAATTCTCTATAAACTGAGAAATTTGAATTTTGGTACTTAGTAAGTCCTCTCCCAAGGCAACATATATAGTAAATTTCATTAAAACAGCTTTGTTATTTTCGGAGAAAAATTTTTTTTTAAAGAAAACTCAATTTTCCCGGAAAAATCCGTCCGATTTTCCTGCCTAACGAACTCATCTAAGCCATTAATAAAAGAAAGGCACTTGCCGAGTTTCATTGAAATGGGTTAATTATTTTTTATCAGACGGATACCTATATATATATATATATATATATATATATATATATATATATATATATATATATATATATATATATATATATATATATATATATATATATATATATATATATATATATATATATATATATATATATATATATATATATATATATAAACATATAAAAATTGTAACTAACCCCGGATATGGGTTCTAGGGGTCCTAAATCGCGCTCATTTGAAAAATTTTTTGCAAAGTCTCACCATCGATACCTCTCTATTAGTGAATTTTTTTAAATAAAAATTCACTAAAAATGAAAAAATCTATAAAAGCTGCAAAAATTGTTCTGTATGTCACTTGACCAAGGACTATTACGAATGTAATTTTCGATCCCAAAAATTGGCCAAAAGGATCAGGGTCGTCTTTAGGATGAAAACATCTACGGCACTCGGTATCCCTCAAAATAGATATATACCAAATTTCATCACAAAAGAATAATTATTAACAATTTCAGAGAAGTTTGTTTGTGTTATGGTTCTAATATGGAAACACCCCTGTAGATTTATTTATAACGCGATTTTGTTCAACGAGATATCAAAAGATAGAAAATGAAGAAATCTACAGATCCTATGAAAATTGTTTCCTATGCTATTTGATAACGGCCTACTAAAATTATTTATATATGTAAAAAATTATTATTAAAAAGGTTAGGGTTCGTTTTAGGAAAAAAAAAAAGTACGCCACTGGATTCGCCATTCTTCAAAACTGTTACCCACCAAATTTTACAGAAAATAAATCTAAACAACTATTTCACAGAAGCTTAACTTATGGCATTCAATTTATTTTTATTGAATTTGTCATCATTTTTACCATATCTTTTCTTCTTTTTGATATTCATAACATAAGTTATGCTTTTGTTAAATAGTTGATAATATTTATTTTTTAATGAAATTTGGTATGTACCAGTTTTGAAAAAATGGCTATTCTAGTGGTGATCGAATTACATAGGAAACAATTTTCACAGCATCTATAGACTTCTTCATTTCCCATATTTTGAGATATCGTTAAAAACATCGCGTTATAAATACAAAACCTACAGGGTGTTTCCATATTAGAAGGGGCACACAAATAAACTTCTCTGAAATAGTAATTAATTCTTCTTTTTTGATGAAATTTGGTATCACAAAAAGACAATATTGTAGAAATGGTTGCTGGTATTGAAACGGGAATTAAAAAATTGCCAGAACCGTCAAAAAATTTTATAAGAGAAGCGTGTAAAAGTAAAATTTCAAAAAACCTGAGGGAAAATATATCCACAAAAAAAAACTAAATTGTAATCAAATGAAAATAGTTGAACGATTGCGCGAGAAAGAGTGTTTCTATGTTAAAGCAGATAAAGGCAATAAGGTAGTGATTTTGGATAAAAACGAGTATAAGGATAGAGTTTATAACGCCATAGCGACAGGACCGTATAAAAAACGAAATAAAAACCCGCTACTAAAAATGATTTCGGACGTTAAAAATAGTCTAAAAAGTTGTCACAACCTCAAAAGATTTAGGAAGACAGTTACAAGTTTCTAATCCGAAAGTCCCCAAGAAATACGGTCTCCCAAAAATTCATAAATCGGGAAAATCATTTAGACCCATTGTTTCGGCTATAGATTCCCCGACATATAATTTTGCAAAGTGGCTGACAAATGAGTTTGCCCGTCAAACAGAAAAGTTTTTCTGTAACAAATTCACTTGAATTTATTAATAAGATTAAAGGGGCTAAATTGACTGAAGGCGAGGTTTTAATTTCATACGATGTAACCTCATTGTTTCCTAGCGTTCCCACGGAGCAAACTTTAAAGTACTTAGAGCAGTTGTTAAAAATGAATAACATAAATGAAAATGTCTGCAAAGAATATTTAACTTTAACTAGCCTTTGTATCAAACTAAATATTTTTCAGTTCAACAATTTTTTAAACACACCCAAGGCACGGCAATGGGCAATCCGCTAACGCCATTTATTGCAGACCTTTTCATGAGCAGATTTGAAACAGATCTTGAAAGTGAAAAAGTGATTTTCCTAGAGTATGGTTTCGTTACCTGAATAATATGTTCGCAGTGTTAAACACAAACATTTGCAGAATAGAAGATTTTATTGCCAGATTAAACAATAAATTTGATTCTATAAAATTTACCCACGAATTAGAAATTAATAATAAATTACCCTTTCTAGATGTATTAGTTGTCAAGAATAAGGGCACTTTAGAATTCGATGTCTATAGAAAGGAAACCAACACTATAAGCTACATTCCGAACGACTCACATCATACGTACGCACAAAAAATGGCTAGTCTAAATTTTTTAGTAAATCGGTTAATAAATTTTCCTGTAAACAAAAGTAGATATACCAAAGAATTAAATTATATCAAGAACGTGGCCGAATATAATGGATACACTATTTGCCTGGTGGAAAAATTAATCAACAAACAGAAAACAAATAAAATGTTGACGGAATCAACAACGTTTAAAGGAGATAAATCCGAAATAAACTTTGTTTGCTTACCATTTGAACCTCGAATTACGAAGGGTCTAGATAGCATTTTTAAAAAAGTCAACTTGCAGCTAACATTTTCGACAAAAAATACCTTAAAAAAACTTGCTAGGTAACCCAAAAGACAAGGATAGCACGGAGAAAATGTCGGGAATTTATGAAATAAGTTGTAAATATTGTAATCTTAAGTACGTCTTAAGATCGATTGGAGTTAGATTCAAAGAACACTTAGCCCAATTACGTTACGGTACTATAGATAGATCTACTGTCGCCCGACATATTTGGAATAATAATCATCACGTTAATGAAGATAATCTGAAATTAATAAAAAATGTTAGAAAACCAGGACAGCTAAATTCCTTCGAAAGTATATATATTGCGAAATATAGTTACAACAAAAATTGTATGAACGTGGCACCACCGCCAATTACGAGCCACCTGATCGAGTGCTTGGCTAAATAAAAATTCCCACGTTTTTAACACGCCCTAGAGATAACATAATACAGATATTTCCGACAAAGCAAACTATATTAATTTAGGTGTCGTTGAATCTTTCCAAAATTACTAAAGATGGATACATTTTAGATAAGTTAGTAGGGACAGTGCAGACCTCGACCCGCGATAAAAATACAATACACTGCCGAATGTGCCTGCGTTTAATTTTCCCATCTCAGTTCGGTCCCTTTACCTAAGATCCGGTATATAAGGTGATGTTAGTTTTTAAAATAGTTAGAATGTTTCATCCTCTGATGACGCTAACTTGGTTAGTGAAACGATCGTCAGGTCTTTTTTTAAATGTGTTGTGGTGATTTGGGTTCTCCAAGTGTACTTGATAAAGAGATTCTACGAAATGAAAGAAACTGCTGGCGATAGAGAGCAATGGTCGAAACGACAGGGCAGCATCATCCTAAGAGTGTGATTGTAATGTGGAGTTAGCCCTAATGTATATTTCGCCGTTAGCTTGTTATCTTGTTTTAGAATTTTTGCACCGGCGCTGTAGAAAACGCACTACAATGCACTAAAGAGAAAAATCACCATTCCCTCTTCCAGGCAATTGCCTCAGACTATTCAGACAATAACTTTAAACAGAGTTCAAGAACTGCGAAAATCCACACCGTTTCAATAGATCTTGGAAGATTTATCTGCACTATACAATTCTATTTTATTTTCTGGTCTATTGCCATATCAATAATGTTGGCACACTTTTACGTGTGCAGAAGCTAATAAATAGTGGTCATGGAGAGCTATTAGGGATGAAACTCCTATGCGCCAAGGAAATATATTGTTTTCTCATCCTGTCTACTGTATCTGGTAGTTCATGGAAATACAGGCGAGGATACTATTGCCCATATACACATACGCCACACACATCCACATACATATTCACACATACACACACATATATACACAAATACATATTCTCATGCGATGCACTGAAGTGAGGTAAGTGCATGTACGACGATTAATAATGGAGAACCGTCAGTAGAGCAATGCACAGATGTGACCAATATAAGATTACATGCTTCAGCTCAAATGTTGATACTCTACCATGGAGATATAACGTGTCAGATCAATAACGTCGATATAATAGGGTCAGATTCTATAGAAATATTATTTTTATTGCATTTTGTCTAGTTTCTTAAACTGCTGTATATTTCCGCGACAATCGCCAATCACCGTCGCCAGAAAGTAGTTTCACCTTGCAAGAACTTAGATACACATGACTTCCAGCATGGAATTAATAGTAGCCAATCAGACGATGCTTTTTCTCCCTCCGTTGATCGCGGGCTTTTTAGTGATGTTTTGTAGAAAAAACTCAGTAGTGGGGAGACTTAGACTCTTGAATTTTGAAATTTCTTCATTTCAGCGCGAACTAGAGCCGCTAGAACTCATATCCGGGGTCAGTTGTAATTTTTATAGGTTTATTTATATATATATATATATATATATATATATATATATATATATATATATATATATATATATATAGTGTGATTCATTTGTTTGCGAGTGACCCTGTAAAATCTTTATTTATTGTTAGATTTTAGCCGGATTTTCTTTAAAGTGTAGATCTTGATCTTGTATTTTTGAAACAATAAGCGCCATATTACTACAAAATCCAAGGCCTACTTTGTCAGTTTTCAGGAGTAAAATTTTAAGAATCCTTATGAGGCATTTTTTTATAAAAAAAATCTGTTCACGCCATTGGATTCACCATCCCCCAAAACAGTCCTGTACAAAATTTGATCGAGAAATTTCGAGTGGGACCGATTTTGTAATCAAATTAAAATACATCATTTTCATAAATTCATTCTTTATCCATGAATAAACATTGATATAAGATCAAACTGAGAGCAACATGGTTTAAATTTTCTTATGCGGCTCCAAAACACTTCCTAGCAACCACAGACCTACTTTTCTCCTTTCAGTCGTCTCTAAAGTAATGGAAAAGTATATAAACAGAGAATTACTAAAATTTCTTGAAAAACACAGTCTAATCCACGACAGGCAGTATGGATTCCGTCAGCGCAGATCAACTGCCTACCTCATTTCCTTTGTCACCCATTCTTGGAACAAGTCTATGAAACTACAAGGTGAATCCCACATTGTCGCTCTAAACATATCCGAAGCCAAGTCTGGCACGAAACGCTGCTTAATAAACTTCCGGCCTATGGCATACGACCAAAACTCTGTACCTGGACAGCAAATTTCCTCTCCAACCGAAGCATTTTTGTTGTCGTGGTTAACCATTCCCCTAAACTGTATCCAATTAATGCAGGAGTTCCTCAAGGTTCAGCTTTATCCCCTACTTTGTTTCTTCCCCACATCAATGACCTCCAGTTCACAGATACGCGGACGACAGCACCCTTCACTCAAATATACAATATTCTAAGCCTGTCTCTTTAGCCCAATTAGATGAGGATCGCAGACTCATGGAGGGTTCTGTCTCCGTGGATCTCCAAAAAATATTGTGGAACTGTGTAAACTATTTATAGAACCCTTTCATGAAAATTCTTGTATATTATTCTAGTGAGATCAATAAATTCTGTTGAATTTGAGTTTAAGTTTGTTTCTATTAACCGAAAGGTACTGGGTTCGATTACCAAGATCCCCCCTTAACTTTTTTTAGTACACACTTTAAAAATTAACACCAACCAAGGTTCTGGTATTGTATTTAGGCAAGTAGAATGTCTGCACGTACCCCTCCCCTTTCGGAGGGGGCGTAAATCCGTCATATCCTTACAGAAAGACGGGGGTTCGGCAAAATTTCCAGGATATTGAAGTGAAACTGCTCCCTATCGTCGGTGATTGGCCATAGTCGTGGAAATAGATAGACGATAAAGTACAAACAAAAATAACTTATAAAAAACAAAACGTTGGGAAAATGATTTTAGAAACAAAGAGAAAAGATTTTCTTCTTAAATTATGAACCCCCTTCATTATAGACATCCAATTATGTAACACCCTGTTTTACCTGATCTTTTAAATACACACTGTTACAGTATAATTTGCTCTTAGATGGTTATCATGTAAAATTTGTCTAATGGTACTGACACTTGTAAAGGAGTTAAATCCGTGGCTACTCAGTGGTGAGGGAGTGGGTCCAGAGTTTTTTATTTTTAAAGGCGCCAGGCAATTTCAAGACCCCTGACTCCTTAAAGAACTTAAGTATGCTTATGCAAATTACCAAACATAATTAGAAGTCATCCAAATTTGAGCCAATAAGTTGCAAAGTAGTAATACACTCAGCATTAATAACATATAAATTTAATTAGTTATTAGATAGTTAGAAAAGGCATGAAGTGAAGTGATAATATGATAAATTCTCACAGTTTGTTGCTAGCTTACGTTTAAAAATCAATATCGTGAAATTACGAATGCGTGCAGTCACATTATAATGCTCAAATTGTTTTAAGAGGTAGCAATTATTAATTTTAAACTCAATGGGTTTAATCGAACACCTGTAAAATTCTTATAAGTCACACTCAATGATTATTAAAAGTTCTTTTTGTTAAAAGAAATATTGCTGGTTGTAGAGAATGTAGTAGAGACTGACGTCTTGAACAACAAAATATCAGCAAATGAAAAAGTTATACTTATTCGGTTTCCTGTGAAGAAGGCGGAGAGCCAACGGAAGCCAACCATTAACTAAGCTTCGGGTCCAGGGATTTAAAGTCACAATTATCAAAAATATTCCTATTTGCTGTGACCTACTTCTTATCTACTATGACCTATTTCCATTTGATTATCAATACCTATTTTCGTTGTCTTTTCTGGTTCTGTTTGTCAGTTCCCATTTCTAATTTACAGTTTCCAATTTATACCTTCTAACCTCCAACTTCCAACTTGCCTATAAATTCCAATAAAATATGGGATAATCAAAAGAAGGAATGAGTATGAATAATAAGCCTCACCGAAAGATGTTAATTCGGAAGCTTATTTTGTTTTCTTCTTTGATTATCCTGAATATTTTCAGACTATATTACTGCCACCAACCAATATTCAGACTATATCAACTAATCAAACTCAAATTAAAGGACATTAATATATTTTAAACCGCGTGAATACTAACTCCAAATAAAATTTGATAGAGTAAAACTCTTAAACGACTGAGCGTGGTTTCGAGAAGAAAAGCCAAAATATAAAAGAAGGCCAACGTGGGTTTCTTAACTATCAGGACAAAAAAGAGCCTTCTTCCCAGTTATTTTCTTTTTTTTTAATCCGAATTTTATGCGCGGTTTTTTTGCATCCCCGAGAATTCTACGCCCCACCAACTGACAATCATAGTGCACAAGAAATAAGAGCCGATAAATAAATGCAGATTTAAACATGTAGTGCACCCGTATAACAAGCTGCTAATATCAGGTATAAAAAATAATTACCCATACTAAACCATTCTTAGAAATTAAAATTAAAAGAACATAGTACTACTTTTCTAGGCGGAGGGAATCTCAATCTCGGACTGGCAGCACTGACAAGTCGTGATTTGACATGACAACTGTCCATTTGACCAAAATTTTGAAACGAAATTGAATGTATCCTGTCATTTGAATGTAAACAAATCACAACACTTCAGTTTCAGTAAAATTGCAAACATTCTAATTAAATACAAAACTAAGCATAATGCAGCATTTATCATAGTTTCCATCATAACAAGGTGGGTTTTAAATGTTCTGTTTCCTTATCTTAACCTTACACTTCATAATAATGTAGTACAGAATTGATGTTCAGAGAACAATAGGGTTTGCAGAAGGGCAGTAGTAATCGTAGAAACATACTTATTAAAAACAGTAAAATAATATGTAAAGTTGGTTTAGGAAAATTCTCTACACTAAGTAATGTAAATATTGCATATGTAGGTCATAATTGTATCGATAACATTGGCATTGAAACCATTACATTGTTATGTAAACAGTAAACAAGGTAAAATTGCAGCGTTCAAGGAACGCAGGACTGCTGTAGTCTGCAATTTAGGTAGGACGTAAACTGGTTAAAAAAACTATAAGTAGTATTTGTTGATAAACATTAAGAGACAGTTAATTTAGATTGCTTAAGATGTAAAGACGCGACACTTGTGATTTAGTTATGTAAACATTATGACACTGTTCAATTAAGATTCACGATGTAAACAGTCCGAGTTTAAATTCCTTCAGTTAGTTAGTAGTAGCAATGTTAAGTTTTGTGAGTTTATTAATGTTATAATTACACCGTTACTTATGTCTAGATTCGCCTAGTTCGACGAGTTTATTTTTAAAATAATCCTCCGCTCCTTAAACAATTGAATTAACCAAAACAAAACATATCAGGAAAATTGACGACAAATTGCCTAAAAGGATAATGAATTCAACTTTAAATAAAATAAACAACTACAGGGTGATATCTGAAACAAGACTCGACAACATCATCATAAATGTTGCTTACTTGAAGAGGTTATACCAACAGACTGTTGTAGCTGATAGAACTAGAAGTGTAACAAAAATACTTATAATTAACAGGAATGTATCCTTTCTAAATAGACTTTATTTAAAACAAATTTTTCGTCACAACACTCGAACCCAGTAATTAACAGTGTTATTTGCTACAGACTATGATAGATTTTATAATCATAATTAAATCAACTAGTTTGACATAATAACCGCCTTTCGCAATAAAACTGTTTTTGCCATAAGTGTGTAATTTCCTGTTTTTTTAAATATAAAATATTTCCTAAAAAAAACAAGAGCGTCGTAGTAGATTGCCAAATAGCATTTAACTATATTTTAATCAAAAACCATATACAACCTCTAATTTTGTAGAATAACTTAAAGCTCATTTAGAAAGTTCATGTTACTGACATATTTCAGTCGGTTTCAGTAATTTATAAATCTGAAGGTTAATCAAAAATGTAAATAACACGACCGTATTAAAATATATCCGTAAATAATACGTGACAGATAAATGTCTATGTCTCACCGTTCTTTGAAGTAGAAAAGCTTTTAAAATGACAGAATTCATATGTGGCTTAATGCGTATAAAATTGAAAATAAATGGCTTCCAGTCAGGTAACGAGATTCTCTTTTCAAATGAGGTAGTCTCTTGATACATTTTAAACTAACTGTGAATGTGATTGGTTTATGTGATGTTACATGTTTGCTTTGCTTATTTGTTGTAAAAAGCCCTCACTCAGCAAATGCGTTAGTGTTGCGATTATTATAATATATTAACTTGCTTTGAAAAGCAAAACAAAACAAAAAACCAAATATACTTAATTGGCTAATAGAGAATTTGCATGTTCTTTTCTTATCACATCTTCGCACATTTTGGCGCGATGATCTGTTACGTCACCGGACAGTACAATAGTCAACAATGAACTTGCTTATCTATGTTTACATCCTGTATTGCAAGTTATTGATTGAATATTGGCTTCTGCACGTTGTTTTATTTGATAATATGAAAAATAAACCCCAGACACACACATCGAGCACGCTACTGATGAAGGAGTTTTCTAAATAATGAAAACTCTAAAAAAGAGAAAAGCTCCGGGATACGATGGAATCTTTAACGTATCCCTGAAAAATCTCCCCCGCAAAGTATAGTTACATTTATGAAAACTATGCTGCGATTTTAACGTTTTCCATCCATGTGGAAACTTGCCGACATTATCATAAAAACCCAGCAAAGATCCGCTATTCCCTCAGAACTATAGGCCCATTAGCATACTCCCAGTCATTGTCAAAATCGCCAAAAACTAAGCTCAGAAAAGGCTATCCTCATTCATCTGGGAACCATGTCCTTCCTGACGGGCAATTCGGTTGCAGACACCAGCACTCCACCACAGATCAAATCCTTCAAGTGGTGTAATTCCTTGCCGGCACATGTTTTTCCTTCTTCTCCGAACCTCCAAACCTTCAAGTCCAGAATTAACAAGTTGCCTCTTTCCTCCTTGTCGACACCCACGGCACGATAGTATTTAGGCTGTGAGCCCTCGTTGTGTGTTGTTGAAATATATATATATAAAAAATATCTGCTAGTAGTTCTTTACCTGTTGCATAAGCATTTGTTCTTGGTTAACCAATTCGTAGTTGTCTTTGAAATAATTTAGGTAAAAATCACGTTTGTTTACTTGCACGTCAATTTTCTGTGGGGTAATATTTTTGCAAAAATATTTCATACATTTTCTGTACGTTCAAGTTATTAAATATCTTACTCGTTCTCCAGAAAGGACATAGTGAGACCTGTTATAATGGGAACTCTCAAAATAACTCAATTTTTTTAACTACGCCTTTGATACATTTTATTTCGGTGACTTTCACCACTATCAAATAGCGTCATTGCTAACGGATTTAGATAACTAATGCGTATTATTCTAATAACTCCAATACGATCCAGGCTATCGAATATAAACCCACATACTAAAAATTCATAAGCAAACTTTTAAGAATAAAAAAGTCTTGACCCAGCAAGTGCGTTATGGAAGTGAATTTTAATAAAAATGTTTTTAATAGCAAATATGTTACCAGTACAAATTTGATTACCAGTATAACCTGTAATATAGTAGAAATAATTTACCATATTTCATAAAAATACGTTAATTGTTCGAAAATGTACAAGTTTCCTAAAATAAACGTAAATGTTCCCGAAAAAACTGATTTCCTAGGCGGCGAACTTTAAGTTAAATGCAAATTGAGTTATTGAAATTTAAAGCATTCAATGCAAATCCGCTACCAAAATGCACTTGCTGCGTCCAGAATTTATTTTCTCACAAACATCTATAGCAAGTCCCCGATTAACGTCGTAGTTAGTGAAACGACGTAAAACAAATCATTGGGAATGATTATAATATACATACATAATATGTACATATTTGTGACTGCAAAATGATTAGAAAAACAGTATTCATTTACGTATGTATTTTGTACATGCCTACATATTATATTATATACTCTGTTTTTACCTACTGTTTTAGGCCTTTTTTAGAATAACAACGTTATACCGAATCAGTTTCAACATTAAACGATACATCTGCCTACAACAAACTGCGACGCTATAATGAAACAGCGTTAAATGAGACGACGTTATGCGAGGACTTACTGGATTATATTTCCCAAATTAACAAAGTAAGGGCAATTTGGTGCACGGGTTTATATCATCATAGGTCAACTACCTACCAAAATTTAGCTCTGTAAATTAAAGGACAAAAAAGTTACAGGCATTTAAAGAAAAATAATTCTGACTTTTCCTCAAAACGCCAAAGTCGCGATTTAAAACGTCAAAATTGGTAATATTTAGGCCATCAACCTGAAACTAATATGAGCTATGGAAAGAAAATGTCTCAAGAAGAATGTTTTACAAAGCCTGAACTCTTAGTTTCAATCGTCATTGTCATTTTACTAAAATATTTCCAGAAAATTCATTTATAATAAACCCTTTCTCTGATGCTTTGGCAGTAGTGTTGGCTATAGAGTTTATCGTTTAACGGTATATCATTTTTGTCGAATTTTCGTAAAAAATCATTAAAGCTCAATATATCCGTTATTATGGAAGTTACGAAAAAAATTGTATACATTAATTATAGGGTGTCTTGAGCTACATCTTAAAAAATATTTCCACAATTACAAGTTGGCTCATAAGTCGTTGGTGATTCAAATTTTCTTTTTTTTTTAATCGAACACGCCCTATGTTATTGCATTTTTGCATTTTCCATCGAAATATTATACATTTTTGTAGGAAAAGAAATTCGGGACGCAGCAAGTGCGTTATGGTAGCGAATTTTCATTAAATGCTTCAAATTTGAATAGCCTAATTTGCTATTAATCTCTAAAGTTGACCAGGAAACCAGTTTTTTGGGGAACAATTTAAGTTTACTTTCGGAAATTTTTGTACATTTTCAAACAATAAAGTTATTTTCATGAAACATGGCACATTGTTTCTACTATATAGATTATACTGGTAACCAAATTTGATGCCTCTTAAAAAAACATATTTGCTATTGAAAACATTTTAATGAAAATTCACTACCATAACACACTTGCTGCGTCCAGACTTTTTTTCTTAAAAATACAGCACTTTGTATTTCTTGCTCTGGCATTTTCCCCTCTTAGTGAATTTTCGTAGAAAAAATTCACTAATGGGGAGAACCCAATTTTTGAATTTTCAAAAAAATTTTGCAAATGAGCACGAACTAGGACCCCTAGAACTCATTTCCGGGGTCTGTTTCAATTTTTATATGTTATATATATATATATATATATATATATATATATATATATATATATATATATATATATATATATATATATATATATATATATATATATATATATATATATATATATATGTGTGTCACACCGATAACTCAAAAAATAATGGGCCGATTTTGATAAAATTTGGTACGTACGTTATTTTTGTAAGTGGCTTAAATAAATTTCTTAGTCAGGAAAATCAAACGAGGTTTTCCGGAAAAATTATGAGTTTTCATTAAAAAAAAAATTTTTCTCAAGAAATAAATAATCTATGATAACCAAATTTAGTAGTTAGGTTTACGATATAAAAATTAAACTACACATCAAAATTTAGATTTCTATGTTACAAAAAAAAGTTATAATAAAATATTTGGTACCAAATCACTTCTATGAAAATTCACTACCATAACTCACTTGCTGCGTCCAGACCTTTTATATCATTTTATTGAAGATATAGCAGGACTTGACTGTTTGCTTTAAAAATCTATATTCTTATTTTAAAATACATTTCGCTCATTGTGTTTTCAGCGTGGATTCTATAGGATATAACAGCACCCTGGATTATTTTTTGTCGTTGGCTTGCAACAAAACAAAATAATAAGAATAAAACAAAAAATTATATAAATCAATTGGGATTTTATAAGTAATGACCAACGATGCGCAGCCTCACACATAGAAATTTTATGGCTTGTTTCTGGTCGGATAAGAATAGTACCATAAGGCACTAGTTTAAATACTCGAAGGACCATGTACAGAAAAGGGACGAGGGTTATAAGGTGATTGGAGACTTGGTTGTAGGGGGACTTGGATATATGACCAGTTGCAAGAACAAGACTACTGGGTGTTTTTTAAAGAAAAGGTAATTTTATTAAGAATATATACAGGGTGTTTCAAAAATGATGGTCTATGTTACAGATGCACATTCATCACAAAAAAATAAGACTATTTTTTCATATGAACATGGGTCCGCACATGCTTAGTTTTTTAAATACAGCGTGTTAAATTTATTTGTTTTTGTCAGTTTTTCACGAATAAGTCCGAGTCAAATTAAAATTTTGGCGTAAAAATTGGCATGTGGGTGTTTTAGAGGGCAAGAAATTTAAATATATTATTTTAATAGCACTGCTGGTAGAGGGCGCCACCTGTAAGACTATGCTTGCATTCAATTGGCTATAGTTTTTTGACACCCAGTAATATCGACCTACGGTATAGCTAGATTGCAGCCCTTATCAATTGTAAGCAAAAAATGTATACTTGATTTAAATCTCTCAGACGCACCATTTTCGAGATATTGTAATTTTGGTATGTCGATGTGGCTCAAAAATTAATTTTTCTCAAGTAATTAATTGTATTGTCTGCAAATTTTAACAACAAATAAAAAAGTTTATAACATGTTATGATACCTGACTACAATAAATGTTCAAAATGGCCACCCTCCACTTCAATACACTTTCGTATTCTGCGGAGCATACAACATCGTACTCTGTGAAATATTTCTGGTGTATTTCTAATTTGTTCGCATCCAAGTACAATTATTTGCTGCAGATCATCAACATTTTCAACATTTGCTTCATAAACAATATTTTTGAGATGCCCCGATAAATAAAAGTCAATAGGATATAAATCAGGGGATCGAGCCGGCCATGGCTGAGGTCCACCGCGTCCGATCCATCTGCGTGGAATAGTATTGCTTAGGTAATTTCTGACATTTAGGGGGAAATGTAGGGGGGCTCCGTCATGCATAAACCACAGGTTATGTCTTATGTCAAGAGGTATTAAGTCTGTAAGGTAAAAAAATTGGTCCTATCAAATTACACTATACAATTCCAGCCCATACACTTAAGAAAAATTGCTGTTGATGATGCCTTTTAAAAACTGCGTGGAGATTTTTGTCAGCCCAAATATGGCTGTAATGAAAATTAACGATCCCGTCGCGCCTAAATCCAGACTCTTTAGTGAACAATTTACAATTCAGCAAGTTTTCTACAGTATTATGTTGAAGAAACCATTGGCAAAATTGTAGGCGAGGTATAAAATCTCTTTCAGGCGATAGTGCCTGCACACGTTGGATGTGATATGGGCGCAATTGTTGCTCGTGAAGAATTCGCTATATTGTTGCATTGGATGCTCCCAGATGACTGGTCATTTCCCTAGTACTTATTTTTGGATTTTGTTTAATTTCATCCAGAACAGCCTCTTCAAAATTAGGATTTTGTGCACTTCGTGTTCTGCCTCGATCGGCGGTAACTTTATTAAGGGTACCTGGTAAAAAATATATACTATATTCGAAAGAGGCAGATTGATGTATTAGATAATGTAAGTATGCACCTGTTTCTCGCAGACGGATAGCAATCCGTTGAAACATCCTTCTGTCTGGAATTCTCCGATTTGGGAAGGCTTCTTCATACAGTCGTTTCGCCTCATAACAGTTACCAAAAGCCCGTGAATACATATCATGTATGTCTGTTAGTTCATTGTTGGTAAAGTCTTCCATATTTAATTAGAAAAATTAAGGACAATACAATTAATTACTTAAAAATAGTGAGTAGTCTTAAACGTAAAAGTCAAATGTAGTATATGTCACGACGAAAAACGCAAAAGTCAAGTTCCGTAACGATGGAAACCACTTTGTTAAATAGTTTGTTCAAGGTTTGTCATCATGGCTTTTTATTTTATCTAGATTTTAATATTTAACTAGAAAATAAGAAAATGAAGTTTATACATGCTGATATCAATTAAAAGGTGAAAAATGTATTCCTATGATTTGCGCAGAATTAATTTTTGAGCGACATCGACATACAAAAATTGAAATATTTCGAAAATGGTGTGCCTGAGAGATATAAATCAGGTATACATTTTTTGCTTGCAATTGATAAGGGATGCAATGTAGCTAGACGGTAGGTCGATATTACTGGGTGTCAAAAAGTTATAGCCAATTAAATGCAAGCTAGTCTTACAGATGGCGCCCTCTTCTAGCAGTGTTATTAACAATAACATATTTAAATTTCTTGCCCTCTAAAACCCCCACATGTCAATTTTTACGCCAAAATTTTAATTTGACTCGGACTTATTCGTGAAAAACTGACAGAAACAAATAGTTTTAACACGTTGTATTTAAAAAACTGACCATTTACGGACCCATGTTTATATGAAAAAATAGTCTTATTTTTTGTGCTGAATGTGCACCTGTAACATAGACCGTCATTTTTGAAACACCCTGTATACAAGCGATGTTAAAAGTGCTAAATACTTAGTTCTAAAACAATTGGTATGTTTAGATCTTATTAATAATGTTTTTTATTAAATTTATGCCACAAGAGTTTTATATTCACTGATTTATTGACGTTGGTAAACACACTAGGGACTCCTATGTTAACTTGAATTAAAGATCAGTTGCAAATTGATCTTGTTACAGCAAAACATCGTGGCATTGTACTTCATACTCACAGGTGTTTGAGTAGGTCATATGCAACAGCTGGACTCAGGAAACTCTTCGCACTCTGAAACAAATAATAAATGCTCGACAGCAAACCGAGATTAAGAAATAAATAATGTATTAATGATTTATTGTTCATGTCTCAACATCTTGGCATCTTCCAGGAACTTGTTTGGTGGAAGCTGAGGCTTCAGTCTCTTGATGACCAATTAAATTTTTCGCATTCTGAAACAAATAATAAATTCTCGATTGCAAACCGAGATTAGGAAATTAATAATATATTAATGAATTATTGTTCACGTCTGAATACGGTATATGGTTTTGCTATCCCTAAAGGTTAAACGGCCACCCAAATTTGATTTAAAAAATACATATTTGACATTAAAAGCCGTTCTATGAAATTCGCTACCACAAGGCATTTTATGCGTCCAGACTTTTTAAGTGTACCACTATCGACTAAATAATGCAAATACAAACGGCTCAAATAACGAGTTAATGCTAGTACTTAACACCAGATGTCACTGATAAATATGTACGCGTTACAAACCAAACAGTACACCACAAAGCAATTTACAGCGACAATATCGATGATTATGACAAAAATGTTTTCTCTATAACTCCAGAAAATTACATCATATAGTGTCTTTTAAAAGCATTAATTCACATACATGTAGCGTTTATTAGGCGTAACATCAAGATACAATGTGGCATCAATTTTCCAGACATTGCAGTTACAAATGAAAACGATGGGGCATAATTTACCACTATCTAATGGATTACTATGGCCATTCTTCGTTTAAATATGATAGCAGAATGCACGTGTACAGATATATCGATTTGGAAATTTGTCAGGTTCATTATCGGTGAACATAGAGACCATTACAATGACAAAGTTTGATTAATTGCTGCCCCCGCTATTTACTAATGAATAATTCGTTTTGTGCAATGTTTCTGACTATTTGTTATCACGATGCAACGATAACAATCTTGATTATCGTCATTTGTAATTATCAGTTACTTGACGATTTATCTAATTCAACATCGAGGTCCTTTATCAGCTTACTCTAGTCATCATTTGATATCTAATACCTGTATGTATTGTATTATTGCTATCAATTACCGTAATAACATGCATTAATGCTCTGTAATGTGAACCGCAATGAAATGGACTGGTACATTGGTAGTAGCAACATTACTGAAAATAATTACACAAGGTATTTTAATAAAATAGTAGTATATTTTGAATTGCATCGTTATGACATGTCGATCAGTTTATATTTTCATATGCAGTGTGGAAAAGCCAATTGAAATTAATTCAGTTTCTCAATTATTGTGCTTATTTATAGAAAAAAAGTGTGGACGCAGCAAGTGCGTTATGGCAGCGAATTTTCATAAAAATATTTTAATAGCAAATTAACATGTTCATTAATTATTGTTGACCTTACTTGGTGAAACTTGTCCATACTACATACAGACTTGGAGACTACTTCTCTGGCTTCACTGTTGGTTTTCGTTGGTGAGAATGCTGTCAAGCAGCGAAACTATAGTCACAGAAATGTTGAAGAACATCCTAGAACATCCAGAATACGTAAGGGCCACTTGCTCCAGTTACGTTACGCGCTGGCTACGTCGTTCACCAACGAAAACCAACAGTGAAGCGAGAGAAGTATTCTCCAAGCCTGTATGTGGTATGGACAAGTTTCACCAAGTAAGGGCAACAACAATCAATGAATTAAGTCAGCGTGATTATTTCTAAATGCAGAAATATGTTCTTAGTCGCCAAGTCTGCATGTAAATTAATATGTCTTTTTGTAATGAAATCTGGCGTCTAATTTGGTTACCGGTATAACCTATATAGTAGAAACAATAATGTACCATATTTCATCAAAATATCTTTATTGTTTAAAAAAGTACAAAAACTGGTCCGATTTTTCGGGCCAACGAAACTCTTCAAGCTATTTGCCCACCTGCCAACATATAATTTTGCATTAAAATTTTCAACCAAAAAAAAACCAAAGAAACTAGATGTCTTATTTTTAAGCTTAAAGATAAAAGAAGAAACTGCTTTTAATTTTTTTTATAGAGACTTGACTTAATTTTGTTTACATTTCCAGTATATTAGGCTACACTTCCAGATGAAAACTGCCGTTCACCAAGCTACAAATATAGTGTGTTTTAAAATTTGAATCCCTTAGTTGAAAAACAGTCTCTTGGCAAATTTTTAATTTCAAGTCGTCTGTCATTTGGGATATTTTTGGCCGCGATTTCGTGATTGCTGTTTCGGGTAGTATGCATGTTAATCATATTGTGTGGTTACCGTTGATGTGTGGTTTATGCCTGTTGTATGAATCAACCTACGCGTGGCAGCTGTCACGCATCATTATCGTAACACACTTGCTGCGTCAGTATTTCTTTTATAATACATATTGATATCTTATTATCACAACACACTTACTGCGTCCGTATTTGTAAATTGTGTTTTTAGATAATTTAAAAAAAAATCGCTAATTGGGAAATCTGTGTTTATATATATATATATATATATATATATATATATATATATATATATATATATATATATATATATATATATATATATATATATATATATATATCCGACCGATAACTCAAAAAATAATGGACCGATCTTGATCAAATTTGGTGAGTACCTTCCTTTTGCAAGTGGCTTGGATAACTTCGTTATCCAGGAATATCAAACCAGGTTTTCCCGGAAAAATTTTGTATTTTCCTTCTAAAAAAAATCATATCTTCGTAAATAACAAAGTAAGGGCAACCAAATTTGGTACGCGTGTTTTCATTGTAAAGAGTGAATCCTGTACCAATCAATATGATTAGAGGTTCAAATGGTAAGCGAAAGTTTTTTTCGCCCTTCTCTCTTCTAAAAGTCGTTGACTCCGTTGAATATAGCCGTGTATCGGCTATATTCGGCCACGTTTGAGACGGTTCTAAACTTGTATTGCACACTTGTAAAACCTTAGAGATGCACCAATTACACATTCACTTCTGTTGTAGCTTGAAGTTTAATACAAATAAACAACCGTCTTCATCTAAGTTCACAAGAAAAAAAAATTAACCTAAGTCCAAAATAGTAAACAAATAAGTTGGAGGTTTTGTTTACATTTTTAATAAAAGCAATAGTCCTTAGGTATGTACTCTCTCCTTCTCTCTTTTGACTATCCATGTTTGTCTACCTTCCTCTTCAATGTAGAGTGTCACCTTTTTCATTCTCTCTCTTTCTGCCAGATATAATTCTGAAATTTAATAAAATTCACTTAAAATATAATATCAACATATCTCGTATCACTTATTATCAAAAGGTTTTTTGTTCTTTGGAAAATGATTAATATTCACATGAAATGATATTTTTATTAATAATCATGTAACTGAACAGTAAAGTTGACTGCAGCTAGAAACTGGATTTTGTTACTTTACAATTAATAACTTTATTCAGTGGAAGTTGTTTATTTTTTGTAGAACAAGAAACCTCATCTGTTTGGGTAAGCTGTTATAGTTAATTAAATTTTCCTTACATTTATTCGGCCTAACAAAAACAAGAAAACTTAAAATACGTAGTACCTGCTAAGGAAGCCATTTATTCATTGTAGGGTTTCTTGTCGGGGGGCTGAATTCTGGTGGTCTTCTACCTTTACTGGGTCAGTCACTCACACCTGCGAACCCAAAGACGTGGAAGGACACGGACGTACACCCAGATAAGTCCACGAAGTTTTGTTTGTCTGTTATGTATAACTGTTGCTGGATTTCACCTACAATCAGCTGACTATAACGCCATACATGCCTTTAAGTTAATATTTGAACTTTGTAATTGTGTGTGTAAACTCGAATAGTCGACTGTACGGGGGGATCTCTGCATCTTTGTTAGAATAAGTGAAATTAACAATTATATCGGACACAGTATCACAATTTTTACCATCGCTGTCAGCCTAAAAAGACAACAGTTACTTAATGTAAACCATTCCACACTTAGAGTGTTGTAATTTCAGCGATTAAAATTTCACTTCCCGTGGATGTTGCTGTATTTATTTAGCTGTCGAATAATTTGTAAATCACTAACCCTAAAACTGTTCTTTTATATCTGTTTCTGTTGCACGTTGCACCTGTCACTAGAAATAGGCAAATAGTCGTGACCGACCTGCGCAGCCGGGTACCAACTGCCGACGCTGAAGTTCCCAATTCCCGGGTGTAGCGTGAAACCATTCTCTATTCTTTCTCTTTTACTCTTCCCTGTGGTTTGTTTAATTTCCGTTTCCCTCCTTCTTTATTTTTCCCCTTTTTTCTAAATTGTGACGGGCCAGAAGCTGGGCAAGCTTTCATTATTTTATTAAGAAAACCCGTGACACGTTCTTAATATAATTTAATTCTTTTGTATACCTACTATTACTTAACGCCTTCGAGAGTAAATATATATATATATATATATATATATATATATATATATATATATATATATATATATATATATATATATATATATATATGTCTATGTATATATTGCTAAATATAGTAATAATAAAAAACGTATGAATCTCGCTCCGCCGCCTATGAGCAGTCACCTGATAGATTGCTCTATAAAATAAATACCGACAGAAGCACGTTCGAGAGATAATAAAAGAATACGATATTTCCGCCAAACGAAATATTTTGATTTTGCTGTCGCTGAGCCTCCCCAAATCGTTAGTGACCGACTACATGCAGCATTGCATAAGTATATAGAGTTGCGGATATAAGATATTTAGAATTATTCATCATCTAATGACACTAACTTGGTTAGTGAAACAGGTTTTTTTAAATGTGTTGTGATTATTTGGGTTCTTAAACTGTGCTTATCACTGCTTATCACAAATTCCTATATTTACTTAGCTATTCGTGGCTATCATACTGTAAAATAAATTAAAACACCACACGTGTCAATACCTTAATTAAGGTATGGAGTAGATACACCTATTCGTAATGAATATTAGCTTTTTGCTAAAACAATGGGAGTAATTAACTTTTCTCTCATTTTGACTTCGTCAGTTCTAAGAAGCCGTGATATTGTTTACTTAATCAAATTAGTACTCCGTGAGTGTTTGATCGTAATTAGTCTGTTCCATTAGATAACCGCCACATCCACTGGGACGATGATAAAAAACTTTAATTGCAATGAGTAATCAGATTCCATTTAATAAAGTCAGCGATGGTGCATACAGCGGACTTGGCACGTTCTACAAGGCTTAACTGGATTTATTCTTCTTCATAAAATATGTCCACGGCAGGTGTTCGCCGGTGGAAACTAAAAATTATAGGCAATTTTAAACCTGTAATGTGTTCTCTTTATTTTACTGGATATAGTTCAGAATTTAACTAGGTATTGATTTTAGTTTTGTGCTCATACGTGAAGATTCATATAATATTTTAATCCCACCCTTCCTTATTTTTTTTTTTTTGACTTTATGCTCTAGAAAAAAGTCTGAGCGGGGCAAGTGCGTTATGGTAGTGAATTTTTATAAACATGTTTTTAATATCAAAAGTATCTTTTTAGTGAGTTTTCTTAGAAAAAATTCACTAATGGCCTGACCTGACCTGACCTGACTTTTTAGGGTTGAAAAAAATTTTCAAATGAGCGCGAACTAGAACCCCTACATCTCATATCTGGGGTATATATATATATATATATATATATATATATATATATATATATATATATATATACATATATATATATATATATATATATATATATATATATATATATATATATATATATATATATATATATATAAAATAAAAATCATGAATCTAGTGACTTATCTGTCAGTAGGTGCCGTTCTCATTTCATAAGCAGGTCTTGATATTTGCAAAGAACATTGACCCGTGGCACTAAATTAAACACAACGAACCTAACAAATTTTGCCTTCCGCATGGAGACAAACTATAAAATGCAATATATATATATATATATATATATATATATATATATATATATATATATATATATATATATATATATATATATATATATATATATTTCCCCCCTTAAAGAGAACCTTTAAGTACAAGAACAGTGGTATATTGTGATTGACCTCAGGTGGATATAGATCTGCTCAATGGTGAGGTCACAATTGCCTATAACACCCTACTCTAAAGTAGCTATCTATCAGATTGTCAAATTTATTAAGATTAGCAGAACTTTTTAGGAGGTTGACAGATCTGGATGTAGTTTGATACTCACGTTCTCTTCCTTTGTTTGCCTCGCACTGCCCAGAGTCCTATATTTGTAGGCTCTCCAGACTAATGCCAGGTTACATAGAAATTTAGATATCTAGATAATAGTTAGTAAGAATTGATTGTTTGTGTCGACGTCAAAAGGAAAGTACATACTAGGGAGGAATTTCTCTTAAATTAACAGATATGTTAATATAACAAAATATTGAATTTATTCATATAAATTAAATTTGGAATAGGGAATACAATGAAATAAAATGATTGATAAATATCAAATAAACATTGATTGCACACAAATAGAAATCAAATAAACAGCATGAATTTCAAGAACTAGAAATTATTAATGTACATACATATGCAAAACAATAAGATAAAGATAGTTGTATATTACTAAAATGGTACTGTTAATTACTCAGGGTATCTCTCAAAAACAAACAGAAATGATTAGGTAAGTTACTTGACATTTGTCAATTAATTGCTAGGTTTTCTAGTAAATTAACTGGCCAGTGCTTTGAGTGAGGCTCCAAAAAGAAAAAAAGAAAGAAAGAAAATCTATTTGATATATTCCTACGTGAAATTTCTACATTAATTATGAAAAATAAGAGATATTAAAGAGAATGTATAGGTTAGATATTTTACAGACAAAATTTGCTAATTACAATTAAAAAAATAAATAAAAACTGTGTGTTTAAATTTACAAAAATTGACAAAATCTTAAAGATTAAACAGAAAATATATAGTTATGCTGACAGCACCTCCCTGACATTGTTTAAGCTCAAACTTGACTACGTGATTTTGAAAGTTCACGTTATTTAAACTTCAGATGTTAGATTTCAGCATGAAAATTCTGCTGATTCAGAGAAAAGATTTTTTAGACTCACCAGTCTTCCGGTATTAAGTTACCTGATGACCCTGTGAAGATGTTTTCAAAGTGGAATCAATTATGAGTGCCTGACACAGATTCCTGACTCCAATAAGAGCGGAAAAACTGGGGGAAAACGACTGGCGCTTCTTATCAGAGATTGTTGGACCGGTGGATGTTATTGCTCCAATACTACAAGACCATTTGACACCTATGTCTATGTTCTGAATTTGCTTGATGGAAACTTTGCGAATCGCAGTTAAAACGTGAATTTGCTTAAGTAAATTCACTACCAATTGACTTAAGGTTCGATAATAACCAGCAATTATTTCTGATCATGGCCAGAAATGAACGGTTCGGAACAAAGAGCCACGAGTTAGCTCGCGTTTTTATGCTGAATACGATGTTTAATTAAACTCGAAAATCACTTGAATTACTCCGAACAATCACTGACAATAATTACTAGGTAGTACAGATAACAGAAAGAGCATTACAACCCCGTTTTAAGATAATTTAATAGCCACCGAAAACTGACGGGTGTTCACTCTATGAACGCCCAGCAGAGTCCCCTTTAATGTGTCGTGTTCTGAAATTTCTAGTCGCTGCACGCAAAAATTCTTACCGTGACCGTTGCTGGCTGTGCGCGAGCTCTTTCTAGCCTCCATTCTTCGAATGAGATACAACGAGACCTCCAATCGGTGGTGAAGTCACGACGTCGCACCTCCCGTGTTCACAGTTGAAGGTTTTGCCGCCAACTCTCTGCAACGTTTCCAACGGTCTTTCTTGGGTGACATCACCGATCGGAAACTTACAAATAAACAACACCTTCTGAAAATAAACTTAAGATGTTTTCGAAAATACTGGCCCGATCTTTCTGACCAACAAACCTATTTAAGGTATTTAGTCACCTGCCACGACATAATTATTCACAAATATCTTTTCGACGGAACCTCCAACAAAAAAAACCTGGATATGTGTTCTGGGGGGGGGGGGTAGTTCGAGCTAATTGGAAAGTATGTTTTCAAAATTCAAAAGTCACGATCTCCTCATTAGTAAATTTCTTCTAAGAAAACCCACTAAAAAGATAAAATTGGTGTCAACGGCTTATGGGTCATCCTGTGATTGTCAAAATAAATTTATAAGATGCGGCCCACGACACCCTTTTTTATTTATGTTTTTTATTATTTCAGCAACACACCATGAGCGCTTACAGCCTCCCAAACCGGGAAGGGAGAGCTACACGCTGGCCAAGGCGTACAGGTTAATTAGCCTTTCATCCTTCCTGCTTAAGGCATTGGAAAATATAGTTGATAGGTTTATGCTGGGGGGATCCTCTGGGATCACCCCTTCCATAAAGGTCACCACCGCGTACCAGCGGGGGAAATCCACTGGGACGGCGCTCCACGTTGTGACTCGGAAGGTGGAAAGGGCCCTACACTACGAGGAGAGCACATTACCTGTGTTCTTCGATGTGGAGGGGGCATTTGATGAGTCAAGGACAGATACGGTCTGTGCCGTCCTACATAATAGGGAAACGCCGAGGTCCATAATAAGCTGGGCGGCGAGCATACTAAAGGACAGGATTGTCTTGCTGACCTTGTGGGGCCGGGAGCTGGACGTTGGGGTGGCGAGCGGCTGTCCTCAGGGCAGCTGCCTTTCGCCTCATTTATGGTGTCTGGTCATGGACGGCCTCTTGGTGCGGCTCTCCGAGAATTGCTTCTACGCCCAGGCGTACGCTGATGATGGGCTGGTCCTAGTTACAGGTAAATCCTCGGCGTCGTCTGTGAGTGCATGTAAGCTGCCTGTAGCATAATTGAAAGGTGGTGTGGTGAGCTGGGATTCTCCGTAAACCCGGCGAAGACGGAGATGATCCTATTTACCAAAAATAGGAATGTAGAGGGGTTCAGGGCGCCCGTGATGTTTGGAAAAACTTTAGCTTTAGTGCGGGAGGTCAAATATCTGGGGGTGGTCGTGGACTCCAAACTAACATGGGGTCGCAAATAGAACGAGTAGTGAGGAAGGGAGTAGCGACCCTCTGGCAGCTGCGTCGAGTGATAGGGAGGACCTGGCGACTTAATCCTCGGATCCTTCGTTGGATTTACACTGCGATCGTCAATCCGAGAATCCTCTATGGGCCGTTGGTCTGATGGTGTGGTGTGAACCAAACTAACAGCAGGAATCTGGCCAAACTCCAAAGGCTGGCAATCTTGTGTATCACGGGAGCTATAAGGTCGACACCCTCAGCCGCGCTAGAGGTCTTGTTGATGCTGCCACCGCTTTCCATCTGCATCAGAATGAAGGCTATGGTGTCGCATCTTAAAATGCGAGACTCTGAAAACTGGTGCGGAGTGGGAGCAATAATAGGGCATGCAAGAGTCGGAGGAAATTCCGATTTCCGCCAACAAGGTACGGGATGCCGAGGACGATATAAGGTTGACTAGACCATATACCCTAAGGATCCACAGTAAGAATCAGTGGAGGGAAAATGAGGTTGCATTCCAGCCCGCAAGCCTGGTCTGTTTTACCGACGGATCGCGGCTGGAAGATCAACAATCCTTCGGGCAGGAATATACATCGAGAGCCTGGCGGTGCGCGAGAGTTATGCTCTCGGCGCATATACCACGGCATTCGAAACAGAGGTGTACGCTATCCTATCTGTGGCCAATAGACAGGATGTGAGGAGGACTCCCGAGAAATGTGTGTACATTTGCTCGGATAGCCAGGCCAGAATCAGGTCAACATTGGTTCAGGAGTACGCTAACGCCCTCAGAGGGTTAGCCAGGACAAAGGAGGTACAACTAGTGTGGTTCCGGGACACTGTGGCGTGGCGGGAAGTGAGGTCGCGAATAATCTCGCAAGGCTTGGTTCCTGGCGGCCGTTCTGTGGCCCGGAGCCTGCGAGAGTCATAAGTAGGAGGACGGTCTCTGTCGCCTTAGACAGGTGGACTGAGGAAGCAATGTAGAGGCACTGGGGGTCGGTTGGTGGCTGTAGACAGGCTAGAGACTTCTTGGAGGGGCCGGACAGAGATAGAGCTGTCTGGCTAGTCGGTAAGAGTCGACCTACGTTTCGCCGCATCCTCGGGGAGCTGAGAGGCCATTGCGCCCTTAGAAGACACCTCACATTTATAGGCGTAGAGAGGGATCCCATTTGCCAGGAATGCGGCGAGGATGAAGAAACGTCCTACCACTACCTGTGTGAATACGAGGCTTTTGGCAGTCTTCGAGCAGAATTGTTCGTTTCGAGGACTCTACAGAGGAACCAGGTAAGTACCGTCCAATTGAAGACCGTCACAGCTTTCATTTCGAGGTCGAGGCGGTTTGGCGACGGAACCAAGGAAGAGTAGAGCATGGTTGCTGGATTGCTGGGGTTGGCAAAAAGGGCACATTGTGGCATACTTGCTTAGCGTTGGCCGCCCCACCACTGCTACTACTACTGATAATGAAATACCATTTCAATTATATTTAAATTATAAAAATATTGCGCTATTCATTGCTTTTCTTGGTACTAAAACTAATATGGTGATACAGGAATTCTTAAAAAAAATTCTGAATATTGCAACACAACAGATTAATCTGTGTTTAAATGAAATAAAACAGTTTCGTAGTGTTATGTACGGAAATCAAAATATATTATTTTAAAGCTAATAACGAAAACAGGGATAGCCACAGAGTACTTAAATATTACGTATTTTGACCTAAAATGAACCTCTTAACTTCCCTTATAAACTTCTGGAAGCAAACCTCAATTTTTATTTCTCTATATAAGTTTATGATGTAATTTGATCATTAACTTTTAAAACCACGTTTATGGTTGGCCAACTTTGCAACTTGGTCTTCGTACAACATTATTATTAATCAACATAATTTCAAAGCCCCGGAGATAAAAGTGCTTCGCTCTCTAATTTAGTTCAGTGGTAAGGGTGTGTTTACAAAAACAAACCTTAAGTATTTTATATATTATTTTATGTTTAGCTATGAGACAAGGGTCGCTATGTGATAAATATGTATTGAGTAAGCATACATATTTTTCATCAAGCTACGGTTTCTTTTTTAACAAAATTTAGAAGTTATCATCACAGGTTGTGGGCGATTTCACCTTGTCGTCGTTACAAAAAATCTCTCGATCTGTCTCTTTCTCTTCCCCTCTCTCTTAATTTCGTTCTAGCCTTCATACTTCATGAACTGGGTCAAGCTTTCCAAAAGTTTTTCTCTTGGCCTACCTCATATGCTTTCTTTTAGTGAATTTTCTTAAAAAAATCACCAATGAGAGATCCGGAACCCATTCTCAGGGTCAGTTTCAAATTATATATATATATATATATATATATATATATATATATATATATATATATATATATATATATATATATATATATATATATATATATATATATATATAGATATATATATATATATATATAGGCCGATTTTGATTAAGTTTGGTGAGTAACTTTCTTTTGCAAGTGGCTTGGATAAGTTCGTTATCCAGGGAAATCAGCCCAGGTTTTCCTGAATTTTGTGTTTTCTTTTGGAAAATTTTTATATGTCCGGAAATCTCAAAGTAAGGGCAACGAAATTTAGTACCCGTATTTGTGTTATAATCATGTACCAAAATTTAGGACTGTAAGTTGAAAGACAAAAAATTAGAGGCCACAAAGAAAAAACTCTGGACGCAGCAAGTGTATTATGGTAGCGAATTTTCATAAAAATATTTTTATTGCAAATATGTGTATTTTCTTTTTATTTAAGAAAGCAGGCATCAATTTTGGTTACCAGTATAACCTGTATAGTAAAAACAATGTGCCATGTTTCATAAAAATAACTTTATTGTGTGAAAATGTACAAAAATTTCCAAAAGTAAACTTAAAGTGTTCCCTGAAAAACTCGTTTCATGGTCAACCTTATAGGTTAATAGCAAATTAGGCTATTCAAATATGAAGCATTTGATCAAAATTCGCTACCATAACGCACTTGCTGCGTCCAGAATTTCTTTTTTTACAAACATGCATTATATTTCGATGGAAAATGCAAAAATGCAATAACATAAGGCGTGTTTGATAAAAAAAAGAAAATTTGTGTCACCAACGACTTATGGGCCACCCTGTGATTATTTTGAGCTTTATTGATTTTTTACGAAAATTCGACAAAAATTATATACCATTAAACGATAAACTCTATAGCTAAGACTACTGCTAAGCATCAGAGAAAGGGTCTATTTTAAATGAATTTTCTGGAAACATTTTAGTAAAATGAAGGACAATGACGGTTGAAACTAAGACTTCAGGGTTTGTAAAACATCCTTCTTGAGACATTTGATTTCCATAGCCTGTATTAGATTCATCTTATTTGCCTAAATGTTGCCGATTTTGACGTTTTAAATCGCAACTTTGACGTCTTGAGGAAAACCCCAATCTATTTTTTTTAAATGCCTATAACTTTTTTATATTTTAATCTACGTAGCTAAGTTTTGGTACGTGACTTACCTATAAGGATGTTAACCCGCATAATAAATTTAGTTGCCCTTACTTTGTTAATTTCGGAGATATAATTTTTTTTCAAAAGAAAACACAAAATTTTCCGGGAAAACCTGGGCAGATTTTCCTGGATAACGAACTGGTCCAAGCCATTTGCAAAAGGAATTTATTCACTAAATTTGATCAAAATCGGCCCATTATTTTTTAAGTTATCGGTGTGATATATATATATATATATATATATATATATATATATATATATATATATATATATATATATATATATATATATATATATATATATATTTATAGATATATATATATATATATATATATATATATATATATATATATATATATATATATATATATATATATGTATATGTATATATGTATGTATGTATATATGTATATATATAAACATATAAAAATTGAAACTGACCCCGGATATGTGTTCTGGGGGGCCTAATTAGCGCTCATTTGAAGAAATTTTCTTAAAATTCAAAAGTCGAGATCTCCTCATTAGTGAATTTTTTTAAAGAAAATTACCTAAAAATTGGGGTCTTCCTCAAAACTATTTGAAACTATTTGAAACGTCAAAATTGGCAAGCTTTAGGCAAATAATCTGAAACGAGTATGGATGATGTAGATAAAATGTGGCAAGAAATGTTTTTTTACAGAACATTAAGTTTCAGCTTCAGCAGACCAAGCTTCAACCAGACCTACAGAGAACGCCATGGTTCTAAAACACCGATTTTAAAAAAGAATGGATCCGCATTATCTGTAGACTCAGATTTAACCATTTGCTAGTTCCAGCCTATCTAAACAAAATCAACCTAAGAACGAGTCCTTTGTGTGAGTGTGGTGAACTGGGCGATTCAGAACATATGTTGCTGAAATGCCCCTTGTATCTTGTCAAGATAGGTGCCTATGTAAGTCATATCTATAAAATGAAAATAGTGCGACTACCATTCAATTTAATGAATTTACTACAGGGAAGAAAGTTAAACATATACAAATTGTTAATAGACCTGATAAAAGAAATTAGAATAAAAATATAAAATTGTCTGCATCGTATTAGAAATAAGAAATATATACATTACACATTATTGTAATGTATATGCGTTTATAACTTTAAAATATTAAATTTAACTCCTTCTGTCTACCCCACTGTGATTATACCTGTGAATCCGTGGTCCGTCTTGTGTGTCTAGAAGTGGCCATAACAGACCCCTTGGTCCAAGTGCCCCCGTTTATAATCCCCAGTAAATAGATTTAAAAAAAAGTGTAAATAGCTCAAAAAAGAATATCCGTCATATTTAAAGTAAACAAAAACACAGAAGTATTGTATGAAAATATTTAAAAACTATCACAAAATGTAAACTAATATATCTGTTATATATATATATATATATATATATATATATATATATATATATATATATATATATATATATATATATGTGTGTGTGTGTGTGTATCTGTGTGTGTGTGTGTGTATCTGTGTGTGTGTGTAGGTATATGTATATATCAAAATACATGGGATACAAACCAGGAAGCCGGAAAAAATGTGCGAATTGCGAATGGTCTGACGACCACAGCCATAAAAGAAGACAACACACACACACACACAAGTTTCAGCTTCAACCGTAAATGTCCTTTATTTTTCCAAAATATTTCCAGAGAATTAATCTCAAATATACTCTTTCCCTGATGCTTTGGCAGTAGTTCTATTTAAGTTTATGGTTTAACGGTCCATATTTTTTAGCTAATTTTCGTAGAAAAATTCGTTAATGAGGAAATCGCTACTTTGCAAATCTAAAAAGATTTTTTCAAATGAGTGCAAACTAGGCAGCCTAGAATCCATATCTTTATAGTTTCAGTTTCCATCTGTTTACATATATACAGGGTGATGCATTCCTACGGTAAAGCTCAATATAATTGTAATTATATAAGATCCGAGAAAAAATTGTATACGTTAATCATAGCATACTATTTGTTTTCAGAGTAATACCAAACAAGGCTTAGGATTTTGAAATTTTGTATTCCTACTCAGTTCTTCTTTCTGATCATCTTTTCTTATAACATATTTTCGCATATCCTAGACACAACGCACCTTAATAGTGTAAAAAATATATATTTTTTTGATTCCCAAAATTAATGAATTGGCTTGAAACATACGTTACGAATTTTGGTGCGAAAATGTATTCAACGAAGTTTTGATGGACCATTTTGGGTCTTTAAGTCGAGACGGGCGTAGAGATTAGTATATGTATAGACCTGCCGAGTTATTGACAGTAATTTATTATTCTACCAGACAAATTAGGAGTGTTTAAGTGGTCAAATGCAAAGTGAAAATAAAGGGCTTGAAAGGTGCCGCACGATTCAATGAAGTTTTGTTCTCTACACAATAAATAAACAATGGGTCATCGACGACAATTTTACTTCGGACTAGTTCGATTACCTAGACGCGATATAAATACACAGTAGCTAGTAGTTTATTTTTAGAATATTTCTTCCTCTGAAGATGTTGACATGGTCAACGAAACGATCGTAAGGTCTCTGAAATATGTGTTGTGGTGATTTGGGTTCTCCAAGTGTACTTATTAGTGCTCATCACAGTTTCCAGTTTTCACATAATTAATTATGGCTCCCAGGTCAACGGATCTGAATCTATATAGAAAGCTAAGTACTAAGATTAGATTTTTAGGTGCTGATATTGCTTTTTTTAAATCAAACAGAAGTCAGTTTCTCCTAATTTCATTAATTTCAATGTTAAAATTTCTATTAACACAAAAGTTGGCCAAAAAGTTTTAAAGTATGCTAAGCAAAAATGGTTAGATTTAGAAAGGCAATATCTTTACACAAAACGTAGTAATTTAGAAATACAAGCTTATAGTTTGTTTAAAAAGTTAACAGTTAATTTAGATAACGTAGAGTATGATGATTGGTGCAATTTTCAGAGGAACATGTTTGTAGTCGTAAACGCTACGTTAATTGAGAAAATCAATATTCAGATTAAAAAACTAAAAAAACTTGTAAACGATCACATTAAAATTGAAAAATCAGTCCCTCGGAAAATTGACCTTGTAGCAAATCTTTCTTCGCAGTGGTTTAACAAAAATGAGATGGACCTCTTAAACAGAGGGTGAAAATTCGGATTACAGTCACAAAAAGAAGTACTTGTAGATGTCATTGCTAGTATAGAAACGGAAATTAGAAAATTACCCGATTCTTCAAAAAACTTTACTCGTGAAGCATGTAAAAAGAAAATCTCTAAAAATCTGAAAGAAAATAATCCTACAAAAAAACAAAAATTATAGTCAAATGAAAATAGTTAAACGATTGCGAGAAAAGAATTGTTTTTATATTAAGGCGGATAAAGGCAATAAAGTTGTTATAATGGACAAAAGTGATTATAAAGAGCCAGTGAGTAATGCAATAGAGTCAGGGCTGTATCGAAAACTAGATAAAAATCCGTTACCAAAAATGACAGTTTAAAAAAATGTTCAAATCCCATAACAAAGGATTTAAGAAGACGTTTACAAGTTTCTAATCCTAAAATCCCCAAAAAATATTGTCTCCCGAAAATTCATAAACCGGGAAAATTAATTAGGCCAATTATTTCGACTATAGATTCTCCAACATATAATTTGTCAAAGTGGTTGTCAAACGAGTTTAAAAGCCTACCTATTAAACAAAAAAGTTGTTCTGTGCTAAATTCTCTTGATCTTATTGATAAAATTAAAGATGTTAAATTATTGGAACGTGAGATTTCGATGTCATTCGACGTGGCGTCATTATTTCCTAGTGTACCCACAAAACAAACGTTGGAGTATTTGGAGCAATTATTAAAATTGAACAATATAAGTGAAGACATCTGCAAAGAATATTTAGCTCTAACTAGGCTTTGTATAAAACAAAATATTTTCCAATTTAACAATGAGTTTTTTGAACAAACTGAAGGCACAGCAATGGACAATCAATTATCTCCTTTTATTGCAGACTTGTTTATGAGTAGATTTGAGACGGATTTAAAAACTAAAAATGGGTATTTCCCTAGAGTTTGGTTTCGTTATGTCAACGATATTTTTGCAGTGTTTGACACAAATATATGTAAGGTTGAAGAATTTACTGAAAAATTAAATAGTCAATTTGACTCAATAAAATTTACCACGAAATAGAAATCAACAATAAACTTTCGTTCCTAAATGTACTAGTTATTAAAAATAAAAATAATGGATCGCTTGAATCCGATGCCTACACGAAGCCAACGGCTACTATTAGTTATATTTCTAACGACTCACATTATACGTTTGCACAAAAAAAACGGCTACTTTAAAGTTCCGTTAAGTAAAAATAGATTTAATACAGAATTAAAATACATAAAAAATGTGGCGAGATATAACGGTTATTCGGATGGTTTAGTGGACAAATTGGTTAACAAACACAGAACAAAGAAAGTGATATTTGAATGTACGACATTTAAGAAAGATAAAATAGAGAAAAAATTTGTGTGTTTATCTTATGAACCACGAGTCACAAAGTGCTTGGAAAGTATTTTTAAGAAAGTCGATTTACATTTCACTTTTTCGACGAAAAGTAATTAATAAATTTGTTGGGTATTACGAAAGATAAAGACAAAGTCACTGAAATGACCGGTATTTTTGAGATTGGTTGCAAAGATTGCAATCTTAAATACGTGGGTCAAACTAGAAGAAACATTGCCACCAGATTTCGTGAACATCTCGTACATGTACGATATGGTACGGTGGACAAATCGTGTGTCGCACAACATATATGGGATAATAATCACCACATTGACAAAGAAAATTTGAAAGTCGTCAAAAATGTTAGACATGAACTATGCTTGATTCATTAGAAAGTATTTTTATATCAAGGTCGATTAAGAACAAAACTTAATTGAATCGTGCGGCACCTTTAGTTTCAACCCTTTATTTTCACTTTGCATTTGACCACTTAAACACTCCTAATTTGTCTGGTAGAATAATAAATTACTGTCAATAACTCTGCTGGTTTATACATATACTAATCTCTACGCTTGTCTCGACTTAAAGACCCTTTCGTTTCGGTGTATCTATGAAGTCAATATAAATACTGTTTACGAAGAATTGAAATCAATATAGATATATTTTCTATGTAGTATTTTAGTTGAATCATTTATCCTTTGTTAGAGTTAGCAATGTGAACCAAACACCCGGGTTTAGTTTTCTATATAAAAAAGATGAGCGGAGTTTATTTTGTTTATCTCGGCAGATGTGGTTGTCGCCTTGCTCCAATATCCACATAGTAAATTTCTAGATCGAAAGGGAACGTGCAGATTCCTTAAATAACTCGGTACCGTTCCTTTTAAGCCTATTATCGTTATATTAGATAAGGGCTCATAAATTTGTGGACCAGAAGATTAAAGCAGGTTTTCGACCTCGTAGTTTCACTACACAATAAACAAACGATGGGTCTTCGACGACAATTTTACTTCGGACTAGTTCGTTTACCTAGACGCGATATAAATACACGGTAGCTAGTAGTTTATTTTTAGAATCTTTCTTCCTTTGAAGATGTTGACATGGTCAACGAAACGATCGTAAGGTTTCTGAAATATGTGTTGTGGTGATTTGGGTTCTCCAAGTGTACTTATTGGTGCTCATCACAAGTTCCAGTTTTCACATAGGTAAGTTATTACTAAAGGAAGAAAATTTTTAGATTATCAAGTAAGTTACATATAGAGGTGTTTGTACATAATTGAAGAGACTTTTATTATTTTTATTAAAGTATTAATATCGTTACCAGTCAGTGATAATTTTAGTGTTCCCGCCTTCTTCTAGTTTACCCTCATATCCTTAGATACTGGCCAAACTTTTTTTTAAATCAAAATCTAGCATTTTCCTAGATATGGTGTTTTTAAAAATTGTCACTTTTGTCGCTATTTAACCTTTGAACGAGAAACTTTGACAGCTTATTTATCATAGTTGTTACCATAGCAACTGAATTAAATTTAGCTCACTTAAAAGTTGCCTGGCTAAGAAGATATCATTAAGTATATCCTCGTATTATAGCAAAAAGTGTTCGTTGAAACTCTCAACCCTAACTTAATAGCTGCATGTAACCGATTATGGAGCTCTCAATGGTAGTTCATAGAGAGCAAGATGAAACGGAATCATTGCAGAGTACATAATGTCGCCAAGGACGTGACATACATTTCAATAATATGTGCACTCTGTCTAGAATAACTTTATTACAGTGGATATGTGATACATATGTATACATATAAAACATATATACATATACGGTCGAGTTATTTCCTTTGGGGTGACTGCTGGAGCTCTTGATAAAGCAATACAAGACGTTTTTACACCTAGTGCTGAGGTCTCGGTTTCCATTGTAAATGAGTCTGACGCTTTTGTATGTGACCGCGTTGACGTCATTGCGATGATAAAATATACTTTATGCAATTACTACTCCAGGATAGTATTATTTTTCATTGGGGATCATACTAAACTGACAGTGATAAATTTTCAAATAAAGTAATTGTGGTATTTTAATGAATGTGTAACCATAGTTAATTATATATTGACTTTAAAAACACCTGTAAGAGATGCCTGAACGTTGGGCGCAAGTGTAACCAAAATTTATTTAACTGTAAAAAATGCCCCACTGTTTGGGTGGAAGTATAACCAAAAATATAATATAATATGTATATAATAATAATATGATATGACACAAATTATCTCAGGGTTTGGGTTTAGGCACTTGCAGTTGGTAGGTTTTAAGAGGTACAAATAAAATCAGGCATGATGAATAAAATCAGTTTATTTAAAACGTTATTGGCTCTATATAATGCAGTGGATTGAATTTAGTAAATTAGATGAAAGAAAAATATGACTCGATTACTTGTAACACTGTAAAAATGAATTGTGGAGCACACTCTACAAAAGAAAAAGAAAGCCACAGATAAATAGTGTACTTAACTTTCAGCTTCAGGTTGAGGGGGCTCCTCTCTGGCGATGATGCTGAAGGGGACTCCTTAATAATGTTGTATTCAAGGGGTTCCTTCTTGTTGTAGTTGAAGTGATCTCTTTACTAACGGTGGTGTTGAAGGAGACTCCTTAATGATGTTGAAGTGAATTCGTTTACTATGTGGTGTTGTAGGGGCCTTTACCTACGTTGCATCTTCGGGGCTCCTTCACGGTGTTGTTGAAGTGCCCTTCACTTACGATAGTGTTGAAGCGGCCTTTACGTACGTTGCATCTTCGGGGCTCCTTCACGGTGTTGTTGAAGTGCTCTTCACTTACGATGGTGTTAAAGGGGCCTTTACCTACAGGGTGCTATAAAATCCCAAGCGCATGAGTAACGGTTCAGGGCTTAATGATTTACATAGGGCGGCTGGTAGCAGGTTAAGTTTACTTACAAAATTTATGTGTGTCAATGATTGGAAATAAACTAACGTATGCGAAACAAAATCTCAAATGACCTTTTTATCACGCATTTAAAACAGTATAATAGCAATTAGTTACCGAACTCACGCTACCACAAGCCACCGTTTAACAGTACGAAATTTATAATAAAGAAAACAATCATCAAAAGTAATTTCAACATACATATATTAACAAGCAATCTACCATCATTATCAAGCAAAAAAAATGTATGAGTAATTGGATAAATGTAAGACTCACCCATTTAGTTAGACATGCTGTTCTCTGACTAAAATTTAGCTGTGCTTTTTCACCTCTTTGTCAATTCAGAAGAGAGCGTGGCGGGCGTTGTAAGTGTATATAAAGACTAGCTTATCGCAGTTATGTCATAAAATTAGCTCGTACGGAGGCGTGTTTCTATGAGTCGGGTGCGGTAGAGCAACCGACCGCTGAGTTTGACGTCACTGAAGGGACTTGGACGCTGACGTCACAAAAGGGGTTAATTTCGAAGATCAAAAGTCAACGACGCTGACACGTGTGACATGTCCCGCTTAAATACACGCGACATGTTACACATGTATGTAGAAATTTTTTATTTAAATGAAAGCGAACTAGGTCGCTCTATATAAGTACACTTGGAGAACCCAAATCACCACAACATATTTATTTTAACCTGATCATCTTTTCAATAACCAAGTTAGCGTCATCAGAAGATGACTATAACTATGTTTATATTGTGTACAGATGCTTGACCCTATACGCTTGACGGTGGTTCAAACAAACAAACTTTCACTGCTTGTTTACCGGAAAGTCGCTCTGTCCGAATTCCGTTCTCGGCACCTTTTATAAAGTAGTCGATCAATACACTATACACAGGGGGCTGACTTCATACAACTATTATTATTACTAAAGCGTTTAGCTGTCCTAGTTGTCTAACATTTTTGATTAATTTTAGGTTATTTTTACCTACGTGGTAATTATTATCACAAATATGTCGGCCTACTCATGATCTAACTTTAGTACCGTATCTTGGTTGTTCTAAATGTTCTCTAAATATAATTTCAGCAGATCTTTTAGTTGTTTATTAATTGAAGAGTGGATATTAGAAAGGGCCTAAGTGCCAAAATAAAAGTTTTGAGATAATAGAGAAAAAGTAAATAAAAGTCACAGAACTTTTTTAAGGAAAGTTTTATTAAGTATTATGCATTTAAACTGACACGAAAAACCTAATTCTCAACAAAAATTTGCAAACTAAACTTCTTACTACAAAAAAAAAGTTTAAACAAGTAAAATTAGGAAAAGGCACAAGTGCACTAACTGATTTTGAGTATAGAAACATTCATAAAATACAGTTTACTCCTTTTTTTTTGTTCTCCTAAGCCATTGTCTTTATTCTGAAGTAGCTGTTTATAGAAAGGTTGGTGTTCTGGATTTTAAAGATAAGGAATCATGCTTCGAAGAGATACCTTTTTATTTTCCGACACTTTGCTTTCTGATGGCAACTTCATTATGTTAGCCTGTCTAAGTCCAGCAAAAGTTTTCCCTTTGTTTAAGACATTAACTTGCATCCCTTCTTAAAGATCAGAATATGAAGTTTTTATCTTAATAAGTGCAGAGTTCGTAGCTTCGATCGCTATTTGTGTGGCTTTACTGAAATTTAACTTGGTAGTGTTAATATACTCATCCGCCGCTCGTTTTAGGCCCTAAAAGCCGCATGGAGTCATGTCAACAACATTAAAAGGTGGAGCGTATCTTGCTGATTTTACTATTGCGTAGAGGTCTGAGGGTACAAATGCTTTAGATACTTTCTTATGTTTTTCTACTAAAACGAAGCTCTATCGCAGGGCATGAAACTATAAGAAATTTCAGTTCAATAGTGTGGAAAACACTATTGGCCACCAAAAAGATCAATGTAAAGAATAAAATCCTATTTTTGTTTTGGCCCCCGCAATTATCACACCATATTACCAAATGCTCCTTAAAAGTCAATCCACGGTTAACAATGCATAAAAAACATGATGCGATTTCGTTGGCTCCACGAGAAGCTACTCCCTCATGCTACATACACATGTAGGCCTCATTTGTATCCCCAATATGAACTCCTAAGTTGTAACAGGATAGCTGCGAAAGGTAGAACATGTCGCTGTAAGTCAATGATGGGACAAATATGACCTGCTGTAGATCCATGGATAAACAACACTTTGTGCTCTCGGGATCTTGAGACTCAATAGTATCTTGCTTTAATATCTCTTTTGCCCTTTCGGCCTCTCGATGGTGGATATCCATCTAAATTTTGGCAGATTGACTTGACCTTATGTTGGCTTTAATTTGACACTTTAGTTTGTCACAAGTGCTACACGTATCGATTCGTGGTCTGTGGAAACTTAGGTTGTAAAAATCCTTGATGAAAACAGATCTATGAAATTTGAGACGGTTCTAAACCTCTCTTTATATTTCTGACAGCTTGTTAACTTCAGGGGTGAAAAACATAGTTAATATATGGACATAATACTCACTTGTTAACATTCTGTAACTAATAGTTTGTATGTTTTAGTATATAAACAGTTTGTTCGTAATGCACGCTTGTAAAACCTTGGAAAGGCGCCAATTACACTTTCACTTTTGTTGTAGTTTAAGGTTTAATACCAATAAACAACCCTCCTCACTTGTAAGAATTAACCTAAGTCCAAAACAGTAAACAAGTTTATATTTGAGGTTTTGTTTACATTTTTAATAATAGCAATTGCCCTTAGGTATGTACTGTCTCCATCTCTATGTTGGCTATCAATGTTTTTCTATTTGACTCTTCAAAGTATAGTGTCATCTTTTTCATTATCTCTTTCTACCAGATATAATTTCTGAAATTTACAAAATTCATTTTTAAAGGAAATATTAACATCTCTCTTATTACTTCTTATCAAATTTCAACAAGTTTTGGTTCTATGGTTCAAGATTAATATTCACATGAAATTACATTTTTACTAATATTCCTGTAACTGAACAATAAAGTTGACTGCAGCTAGAAGCTGGGTTTAGTTACAACTTTACAATTAATTACTTTGATTATTAAGGTTCAGTGGAAATTATTTATATTTTGTAAAACAAGAAACCTCAACTATTTGGGTAAGCTTTTATAGTTTGTTAAATTTTCCCCACATTTATTCTGCCTAATAAAAACAAAAACAATTGAAATAAGTAGTACCTGCTGAGAAAGCTATTTATTCATTGTAGGGTTTCTTATCGGGGGCTGAAATCTGGTGGTGTTTTCTGTTTTACTGGGTCAGCACTCTCACCTGAGGGCCCAAAGAAATTGAAGGACAAGGACTAAGTTCCAGATAAGTCCACAAAGTTTTGTTTGTTTGTTTATTTTGTGTAACTGTTGTTAAATTTTAAGTAGTACACCTACAATCAGATGATTATTAAGCTATACATATGTTTAAGTTGATGTTTTAACCTTGTGTTTGTGTGTAAACTCGAACATTCGACTGTAAGGGGATCTCTGCATCTTTGTAAAATTAATAATTACATCTTGGACACAGTAACACATTTTTTTACCATCGCTGAGTGTCAGCCTAAAATACAACAATTAATTAATGTAAGCATTCCTCACTTATGGTGTTGTGATTCCAGCTATTAAATTTCACTTACCGTTGATGTCGTTGTATTTATTTAACTATCAGATAATTGACTAAAATACTTTGTGTCGAATAATTTATTGATTTATAAACTTCTAACCCCCCAAAACCGTTCTTTTAACATCTATTGCACCTGTCACTAGAAATAGGCAAATAGTCGTGGCCTACCCGCTGAGCCTGGTACCAACTGCCGACGCTGAAGTTGCCAATTTCCGGGTGTAGCGTAACGATTCTCTATTCTCTCTCTTTTACTCTTCCCTGTGGTTTGTTTAATTTCCTTTTCCTTCTTTCTTTATTTTTCCGAAACCTCCATTTTCCTAAATTGTGACGAGCCAGAAGCCGGGCAAGCTTTTCGTTATTTTTTTTATTAAGAAAACCCGTGACAAATTTGTAGGTGACTGGCGTATCCGGGTGTAATTGCGTAAAAGCTTTAAAGAGTATGTGAATATTTAAGTCAGGACTAAGATATTCTTTTTCGAATTTGGCCCTTGAATAATGACCAGCTTCCCTTGAAATCATGTTTATATGATTTTTTAACAGAAGGCGATCAGCTTCAGAAAATTTTGGAGCAGCATGTCTGGTACGTTTATCATTGTAACAGGTCTCACCCATTTTCTTCTTTTCAATAAGGACCCGTGCTTTCTTATCGTTAACATCGAATGTATTCTGACATGTTTTCTTACATACCCGAACAAATTTTCCTTGGCCATCAGGAAGGGAGTAATATATTGTTGCTTGACATCTGCTATTTTGCTCATCCTCATACGAACCATGTCGCCTTCTCTGAACCTCACAAACACTTACAAGCCCCATTAGAAAAGTGCTTTGTGTTTTAATATCTTGTGCATGGTACTTTTCAAAAAGAGAACGTCTTGTTTCGTGTGTAATACCTTTGCAGCTGAACTTGCATTTGCATGTAATCCACAAAAAAAAAACACACAAGGTTATAACCGGAAAAGAAAACTAGCTATTTTCGCGGAGAGGATCCCGAACCGGTTCTGAACGCGAAGGCCTACCCTACAAATACATTCACAAACCAATGTCAACACACACACCACTTTCTTAGTGTGATTCCGGCCTTAGCGTTCAGAACCGGTACGGAATTGTATCAGCGAAAATAGCTATGGGTTTGTATTTCATATCTGCTGTTCTGGATAGCTTCTTTCAGGTACTATCTTCGTCTTATAAGTTTTGTATGACTTTCCACAGAACCTCGGTGGTTCAGGGGTAAGAACGTGTGCCTCTGACCCGAAGGGTACTGGGTTCGATCCCAGGGTACTCCTTTCACTTTTTCAGTACATACTGTAAAATTAACATCAACCGAGGTTTTGGCATTGCATTTGAGCAAGTTGAATGTCTGCACGTTCCGCCCTTCGGAGGGGGCGTAAAGCCTTCTGTCTTGTGTCAATGCGATGTTGGGCACGTTAAAGATCCCTACCCTCCTTACAGAAAGGCAGGGGTTCGGCAAAATTTCCAGGATAGTGTGGTGAAACTGCTCCCTGGCGTCGGTGATTGGCCATAGTCGAGGAAATAGGGCGACGTTAAAGAAACAAAACACGCACATGACTTTCCACTTGTTTTTAAACGACTATGCTCACTTCTGAATGAACCACTGCCTTTTCTCCTCCGTTTTCTTTGATTTTCTTCCATTATAATGTATTCTAAATCAAGAAACTATCACACACAACATACACGTGCAAATTTCTAGACATAACTAAGGTTATGAATAATTATATTGTACTTAGGACCTTTCTAAGGAAAATGCTCCCGCACATACAACTACCGACATATACAAGGGGCTCTTATAAAGGCAAAATTTTAATTTTGGCGCTTAGAACATTTCATAGGACATAAAGCATGGCACATAGAACTTTTCTATGTAAACAACTGAATTTCGGAAAAAATGTCACTTGGGCCCTTTCTAATTTCCACTCTTCAATTATTATTAATTTATTAGTTATATATTAACTAATAATATAAATTAACCGTAAAAAAGAAATTCCCTACAACACACTAAAATGCTTGTTAATAATCGCAAGCATTCGCTAAAACACAACAGAGAAGTACTCCTCAAAATAATCGAATGAGGAACCAACTAAAATTATTATTATTATGTTTATTACCTTAAATTATACAATATGCCTATACAAAAAGTCTAAGACTTGTGCTGTATAATAACATAATTTATAAAGTTTGATCCAGAATTTCTTGACAGATAGTGCATACCAAATTTAACAAACTTCAAATTTTGACTTTCCAATTAAAATGACCTCTTGCTGCATGTCTCTCTTCGGATCTTTCACAACACGCCTTTATTTATAATAAGTTATGATCTGTTTATGATACTGTCTTGACTACAATTTCTTTTTAACAGCCCATATTTTTTGCCAAAATTGTAAATTGAAAAGGTGACAGAGAATGATAATAGTGACATATCAATCACAAGGTGTGTGATAATAAAATAATCTCAGTTATTTTAAAAGACTATAAACTATTATCCAGAAGTTTGCTGCAGAACTTTATTTCAAAGTAATTAAGGCCTTTTTTTTAGTTTTTTCGACAGGTAAAAAGTTATTGGGAAACCAGGGGGAAAAATACTACGTCTGTATTTAGTACGGATCGATTTACCAACAAATGTAGGCTCTACTACAATCAATGAATTAGAAATCAATAAGAATATTCCAAACGCTAAATGTTTTGCTAATCTAATACACATAAAGCAGCGTTTCTCAAACTTTTGGTAGTTGCGACCCAATTTTCAATCACAATTTTAGTCGCGCTACCACCAACACCCCCCCCCCCCCGCGCACTCCTCGCGCCTTGTTTAGAGCATCCTAGAGCGTCTGCATGGCTTGTACAAGAGCTGCATCTTATTCAGTTATAGCCAGTCTCAGTCGAGTCGATCCTTCTACCCTAAATATATATGTTGTGATTTGGGGTGTTAACTGCAATTCAAAATATTCAAGTACCAGTAAATTTATACGTTGTATACAGAATCATGGAAACATTTTGGGGCGTAATCGAGCATTTGACGATAGTGAAGCATCAACAAATGCAGAAACGAGAGTGGTTCTTAAAAAAAATCAAGAAAATATTCGTAAGAATATTTTTAGTTTGAGTTTCCCAGCACTGACATAAATGTAGAAAAAGGTCCCTGTGTGTCATTTGCTCAAAAATTTTGGCACCGGACAGTCTGAAACATAATAAACTTAAACATGAATTGCCGGCAAGGAATTCCACAACTTGGAAGTCTCCGGGACAAAAGAGCGGGCATAATGTTCTATGTCTGTTGACCTGAACAGTAAAAGGGTGCATTCGCTCTGTTCCCCTGGTAGATCTCATGGGGGCAGCAGGTGGAGGAACTATGGAAGAAAGCTCCTCTGAGCAATGCCCGTGCATATATCTATAAAAGAGAGACAGGTTACCAACGGCACGTAGGTGGGCAAGGGATGGCAGCCTTTGGGTGAGGGTAGGATCACCGATGAGACGTATAGCTCTCTTCTGAATGGAGTCTAGGTTAGCGAGTGTAGAAGCGGCAGCGGCACCACAGATGTGGGGGCAGTATTCGAGGTTTTGCCTTATTTGTGAAGTATATAAGGTATAGAGATTAGCTGGTGAAAAGTATATGCGACCCCGGAAGAGGACACCTATTTTCTTAGCAGCCCCTTCTGCAATTGATATGACATGTTGGTGTCAATTAGGATTTCGATCCACAGAAACGCCAACAAGTGAAAAGGACTCATTACTTTGAATAACTTGGTTGTTCATTGTAATGGGTCTAGGGCGGTGTTTCTCTTATGAGATAGAACGCAAGACTGAGACTTGGTGGAGTTGAATTGTACAAGATTTTTACTTTTCCAGTCTAATATTTTTTGGAGATCCACAGAGACAGAACCATCCGTGAGTTTGCGATCCTCATCTGATTGGGCTAAAGATACAGGCTTGGAATATTGTATATTTGAGTGGTGGGTGCTGTCGTCCCCGTAACTGTGAACAGGGTTGGATGTGATAGAGAGGAGGTCATTGATGTGAAGAAAAAAACAAAGTAGGGGCTAAAGCTGAACCTTGAGGGACTCATGCATTCATTGGATGCAGTTTAGAGGAATGGCCATAGACGACAACAGGAATGCCCCGGTTGAAGAGGAAATTTGCTGTGTAGGTACAGAGTTTTGGTGGTAGGCCATAGGCCAGAAGTTTATTAAGTAGCGCTGCGTGCCACACCTGGTCGAATGCTTTGGATATGTCTAGAGCGACAATCCGGGATTCATTGTGTAGTTCCATAGACGTGTTCCAAGAATGGAGTATGAAAGCTTATTTTACTGTTTTATATATTTTTTGACCCCTTAACCCGAAATGGCTTTTTGTCTATAAATTACATCAATTGTGTTTATCATACAAAAATATTTCGTCTTGTGTCCTCATTTGGCCTCCAGAGTAACTGAAATTTTTTGCATTAAATGCCAATAACTTTTTTCCTTTTAACTTAAAAATCTCAACGTATATAGTTCAGCTTTGATGATGTATATCTGTGTACCAAATTGTAATACTATACCTTTGTTATTTCCAGAGATATAACAAATACCTGACAGGAGGCACAACATTTTTCGGGAAAAACTGGACCGATTTTCTTGGCTACCAAACCTGTCCAAGCCATTTGGAAAAGGACTCGCCAAATTTTATCAAAATCTGTTCATTATTTTTTAAGTTATCGGTGTAAAACACACACACACACACACACACACACACACACACACACACACACACACACACACACACACACACACACACACACACACACACACACACACATATATATATATATATATATATATATATATATATATATATATATATATATATATATATATATATATATATAAATTGAAACTGACCCCGGATATGTGTTCTAGAGGGACCAGTTCGCGCTCATTTTACGAAATTTTTTCAAAATTCGAAAGTCGCGATCTCATTACTTATTTTTTAAAAAGAAAATTCATTAAAAAGAGCTTAGAGTGTCATTTTCTGGAATTAAATCCTCTTTGGAAAAGCTTTGCTCTGAAAGACAGGCCCAAGGGAGTAACTAATAATTTTTTATCTTGTTTCTAATTTAATATTGATAAGTTAGTTATTAAATACATTGTGCAGAACTCATGCAATCTTATATAATTCTATTGCTTTTCTTTCAGTAAATTAAGTAAAAATTCTATGTAAGTGTTGCTTTTCTTTCAGAAAATTAAATACATTTTTTTAATAACATATTTTTTCCTCATAGTTTCAAAATGGCGGACATTTTGAACTTTAAAAGTGATACTTTATTACGTTATTTCTCTTTGCTTTTCTAAAGGCGCCAACTTTGTTATTTGTTTTATAATAATATGTGTTAATTTTTTTTATTGTTGTGTTTAACGTTTATTTATCTGTTTTTAATGTTAATCGATGTTCGATGTGTTGTTGCTTCTATTGTTTGTATTTATAATTAAGATTCTGTCCAGTCTTCGTTAAATAGCTGGCGCGCAATGTTTTAAAATTCATGTTATTCCTTTTTACTTTATAAATTGCGACGTTGCCATATGTACCTATGTATTAATAAATCTAAAAACTTTTTTTTTAATTTCTAACCATTCTTTTTTAATGTGTGATACATTATTAAAAAGCAAAAATTATGGTCTTTTTAGACTGTCCAATTCCAATATGGCGTCCATAAGGAAAAAGTTGACAATCGCCTAGCGATTATTTAACAATAAACATGAAATCTGACTAGATACTTGAATTCGACGTTGAAAGTTGCTTGAGATGTTTCTACAGAATTCAAAAATGTTGATAAACAAAAAAGTTGCAGCACTTTGAAGAAATGCGCCATTTCCCTTATTATCAAAAAATCACAAAAACCAAAAAGTTAGGGGAGTCGGATAAGCAGCCTCGGATTCAACATACAATTTTCCCTATTGAACTGTTTCTCTATATCTTATAGTTTATGAGACCCCTATACATGCATCACCAATTTGGGGCACAATGTATATACAGGGTGGCGCATTTATGTAACAAAGTTCCATATCTTGTTTGCCATGAAAGGTAGAAAAAATATTTTTCATGAAGTTACATAATTTTATGTTGTCCTTATTATAAAATTATTTACCGCTATACAGATAGTTCTTGTGCAAGATGGATGTGGTAGGGGTGAAATTTGCTTATTTTTAGCATTCTTCGAATAGAACTTCTACTGATATTCATTCGTCTGCACATGGCCCTATAGCTTGTATTAGGATTTTCAATTACACTTAATGCAACGGCAAATTTGTTTCCTTCATTAATTATAGTTTTTTTCTTTTTCTGTATTTAACAACATTACCAGTTTGATCAAAACGCTGCATAAGTTCGTCAAAAGTCATTCTACTCGGTTGTCTTCTTTTTGAAAATCTTTAGTGATAAAGACGAGTTGCAAGTAAACAATTTTTATCAGTCGCGCCCAACACATAAATCATATCGATAAATTCTTCTTTAGAAAAATTCATAACTTAAATAGCAGTTATTAAAACTATATCTTCTTTACACTTGAACAAAATACCCCACTATTTGATCCACGTAATTATACAACACGATTATTTTTGACAGAACTATATAAATTAACTTTGTCAAAACTTCATATTTTCGTCCAAAGCCTTCTTATGAAGTTTTAAAGAACAATGTTCGGCTCTTTTTTAAAAAAGTTAAATTATTTTAGAAAATAATGATTTTCGGTATATAGTTTTCAAATGAGATTTGTAGCAAATTAGTCGCTGACCCTATTTTTGCAATAAAATACAGGGTGTTGTATTTGAAAGCTTTAAGCAAATCACGTTTGAAAATTCACTATTTGGATTCCCTATAGAAATCACTCGTACAATAATTTTCAAACCAACTTGAATCAGAGCCTTTAGTTATTCTTCGACAATCTGATTATATAATTTCTTTGAAATCGTAGTAACGCATGAGAACTTATAAGGTATTTTGTAATAGCTTGCAGACGTCAAGATTTTCAGTATTTCTTGCATAACTTGACAACGCCGCTACGAAAAGTAAAAAACTACATACCGTTTTATAGACAACTTTATGCTGCATTCAAATATTGAATATTATACCTATTATTCCATTAAAAAAATTAAATTGGCATATGTCAGGCTTTTATGAATAACCCTGTAGAGCGGAAAATAATTTGTAATAAGGACAGCTTAAAATTATACAACTTCGTGAAAAATATGTTTTCTGCCTTTCATAGGAAACAAGATATGGATACGTTACATAAATGCGCCACCCTATATATATATATATATATATATATATATATATATATATATATATATATATATATATATATATATATATATATGATATTAAGGCTATATCTTAAAGAAAGTCACTCTGTACTAAAACTCAATATATTTCGCCAGGAGTCCCTGGCATCTTCAGGAGCACTAAAAATGAACAGAATCAGCACAAACATCTAGATTATGCATTAAAAAACACTTACAGCTTTGTAACTAATTATAAAAGCAAGGCCTAAACATTGAAAACAGGGTAGTTCTGCCACAAGACATGCTAAAAAACAACAATGCACAAAACATCCTTAAAATACATGTGAAACTCAGGCGAACATTTCTACTTTCAAAACATTCAAAGCTAGTCATGAAAAAGTATAAAAAGTTGTCATTAATGTTAAAAAAACTAAAAAAGCTTTGAAAAATTCGCGTGTAACAAAATGGACACCTAACCCCATTTTTTCACGTTAGAGATGTTAACCAAAATATATAAATGACAGTTGAAGACCTCAATGATCATAGACTATTATGTTTCTCTATTGGTGACATATGTGAACAAATATTCTTATTTTAAGTTATGGAACCGGCCAACACAGAGGCGCCATCAGACCTATCAAAAAGTATTACATAGCTGTAAATGCGTTTTTTTAAATTTTTCTCCCTGTCTAATATTTTGACATTTTCAAAATCCATATTATGGCCTAAAGTAGACACATGATGTGCCAATGCACACCTGTCAGGTCTCAGTCTGGAGTCACTCTTATGTTGGCTGATCCTCCTACCACCAGACTGTGAAGCCTGACCTATATAAGAAAGAGAACAATTTTTACAATCTAGTTTATAGACCACATCACGTAGTTTATGAACCGAAATTTTGTCCTTATTGCTGGTGAAAAAAATCTTGTTAGTCAGAACATTGTATTTTGCCACTTTGACGTCTGAAAACTTTGAAGAGGTTCAATAGTCTATGTGTTAGGCCACTGATGTAAGGTAAAACTGCATACTTGGTATCCAAAACTGGGTCGGAAACGTCCGTAGCATCCTGTACTGGTGGGGAGAGCCTGGCAGCCGATCGATGAGGTGCAATTTCGGAGGGAGCGCTGAAAAGTAGCTTCATCATGTAGCTTCTTTCATAGCCATTCCTAACCATCATATCTGCAAAACGACGTAGAGCCCCATGTTTAAATGAGGGGTGAGTAATGTCCAGAATTCGTTTTTTCATGCCCTTTATGACATTTAATTTCATTTTCTTATCATGATATGACATTATTTATGTATCTTCCGGAACTGGAAGGTTTGCTGTACCAGTCCAACATGATGGTATTGTCGTTGCTTCTATAGACTCTGGTGTCCAAGAAAGGAACACTTCTGTCTGTTTCTCTTTCGATTGTGAATTTAATGTGGTCATCAAAACTGTCGAAAATCCCCAACACTTCTTCTTCAGTGTTTGTCGGGATGGCAAGAATCAAGTCATCCATGTATTGGTAGATGAAAGGTGGCATGTACCTTTCCCCTATAAGTGGCTTAGACAAGTTCGTTAGCCAGGAAAATCAGAGTTTCCTTTCAAAAACAATTTTTATCTCAAAAAATTAAAATGGTATGGTAACCAAATTTACTAGGTAGGTTTACGATATAAAAGTTAAACTATACACTAAATTTTAGATTTCTATGTTACAAGAAAAAAGTAATAAAAAATATTTGGTGCCAGATCATTTCTATGAAAATTCACTACCATAAACCACTTGCTGCGTCCATACTTTTTTCTCATAGCTTCTCAATATACTCGCGCCCTCTATTTAGTTTTTTCACGCCCCACTAGGGGGGCGCGCCCCACGGATTGAGAAACGCTGACATAGAGCGACTAATTTGTTAGAAAAACTAATAAAACCCCTTGCCTCATTTTAGAATAAACGTTAAATGAGAGTCTCCAAAGTATCACGGTATTTTGTAAAATAGTCGCCTCGATTTACTGCAAAACGTAAACCATATGTAGGTGGTTTGTGGCAACAACATACTTTACATAATAATCTAATCTGAAGTGACCTATCGGCTTTGTCTATCCCATCAAATTTATCTAAACAATGGAGCAGAGTCAGGCGGACAATGCAAGCATTTAGATTTAACGAGACGTGTGACGATCTCCGTAGTTAAAATAGGTTGCACATATATTGATTAGAGACGCTTCAATCTTCCTGCTACATTGACCCCATGCTTCTGTGTCCGATGAAATACAGCTTGCCTATGAGATTGGGTCAGTTCACGTTCATGTTGCGCCTGCATTCTCGTTTAAATATGGTAATGGATAATTAATGGAATCAAATAACTTATACAGAACAGAGAGTGGATTTTCCGAATATGACACAATCTCTTTTCCACCAGACTGTGTCAGACTTTAACGGTATTATTATTTGTGGAGGTTCTTTTCAGAAAAACATCTAATCCGGGATTTAAAGTTTTGGTTAGAAGTTTTGTTCATTCTTACAATCTATATCTACAAATGTCGTTATGTATGTATCTATTGATAAAAATATTCTGTTTTGGTTATTTTCTTGCATTATTTATACAGAGTGCCAATTTATGTTGGCTGACTACAAATATCTCCATTATTTTAGGGAATTTTCCTAGAAAGATTTCAATAATGAAGAGATCTAGACTTAATTTTGAAAACAATCATCAAATAAGCACGAACTAGGCTCCCTAGAATCCAGAACCGGGATTACTTTCAATTCTTATATGTTTAGATGTATATTTACAATATTGGAAAGTCTTATGACTTAATTTTTTTTTTAAATTACACAGAACGTTAGTTTCTATCGTAATTTTTTTTCTATAAATGAAATGATTTCGTTTTAGTCAACTTAAGCAAACCGGCTTAAATGTTCACAAAATTTATACAAAATTCTTTTTGCGAAAATTAGCTGGGTTAAAATATTTTACGCAACTTGCTAAACAAATTACTTTTAAAGAAAATTCTAAAACAAATTTTTCATGTGAATTTTCACACACCTTTTTTAGTGAATTTTCTTAAAAAAATTCACTAATGAGGAGATCCCGACTTTTGAATTTTGAAAAATTTTCTTCAAATGAGCGCTAATTAGGCCCCCCAAAACACATATCCGGGGTCAGTTACAATTTTGATATGTTTATATATATATATATATATATATATATATATATATATATATATATATATATATATATATATATAAATATATATATATATATATATATATATATATATATATATATATATATATATATATATATATATATATATATATATATATATATATATATATATATATATATATATATATATATATATGTATCACACCGATAACTCAAAAAATAATAAACCGATTTTGATCAAATTTGGTGAATACCTTCCTTTTGCAAATGGCTTGGATAAGTTCGTTAGTCAAGAAAATCGGCCGAGGTTTTCCTGGAAAATTTTGGGTTTTCCTTCAAAAAAAATTATATCTCCGGAATTAACAAAGTAAGGGCAACCAAATTTGGTACGCTGGTTTATGTCATTATAGGTGAGGTGCATACCAATTTAGCTCTGTAGGTCAAAAGATAAAAAAGATATGGGCATTTAAAGAAAAATAAATTGGGGTTTTCCTCAAAACGTCAAAGTGACAATTTAAAACGTCAAAATTCGCAACATTTAGGCAAAGAACTTGAATCTAATACGGGCTTTGGAAAGAAAATGTCTTAAGAAGAATGTTTTACAAACCCTGAAGTCCTAGTTTCAACCGTCAACGTCCTTCATTTTGCTAAAATATTTCCAGAAAATTCATTTCAAATAGATCCTTTCTCTGATGCTTGGCAGTAGCCTTAGCTATAGAATTTATCGTTTAATGGTATATAATTTTTGTAGAATTTTCGTAAAAAATCAATAAAGCTCAATATATCCGTTATTATACAAGATATGAAAAAATATTGTATACATTAATTATACGGTGTCTTGAGCTACACCTTAAAAATTATTGCTACCATCACAGGATGGCCCATAAGTCGTTGGTGATACAAATAATATTTTTTTTAGTGGAAAACGCCTTATGTTTTTGCATTTTCCATCGAAATATAATGCACGTTTGTAAGTTAAGAAATTCTGGACGCAGCAAGTGCGTTATGGTAGCGAATTTTGAAATATTCATATTTGAAAAGCTCAATTTGCTATTAACCTATAAGGTTGACCAAGAAACGGATTTTTTCGGTTACATTTTAAGTTTACTTTCGGAAATTTCTGTACGTTTTCAAACAATAAAGTTATTTTGATGAAACATGGTACATTGTTTTTACTATATAGGTTATACTGGTAACCAAATTTGATGCCTGCTTTCTGAAAAAACACATATTTGCTATTAAAAACATTTTTATGAAAATTCACTACCATAACGCACTTGCTGCGTCCAGATTTTTTTTAAAATAATCTATTAAACAGTACTTTATAATCACTAAGATTTCCCAATAATTCGACAAAAAATGATTTCTGCGAAAACTGACATATCTTTTACACGAGAATTGGCTGACAAAATACATAAAACTCAAATTACATAATCTGTTTACTTTTTAAATTTCGATTTTAAATGAAGAATTAAAGTATTTTTAAATTTTGCTATATTTACACAATTTTTAACAGTCCTGGTTGCATAATTTAATTTAGCATAACTTATTTTATCGGTTAGGGTCTTGGACAATATATATATATATATATATATATATATATATATATATATATATATATATATATATATATATATATATATATATATATATATATATATATATATATATATATATATATATATATATATATGAATTAGTACACAAGCTTTTGATACAAACTAAAATTATTAATCGAAAATCAACTATTATCTCATTAACCTAAAATAAAAACAATCAAATGGCAAATTTTTAATTTCATGTCATCTGTCATTTTCCATAATTGCGGCCGAGATTTCACGAGTGTTGGTTCTGGTAATATATTTATGACTGATATATATATATATATATATATATATATATATATATATATATATATATATATATATATATATATATATATATATATATATATATATATATATATATATATATATATATATACCCGAACCAACAATCGTGAAATCTCGGCCGCAATTATGGAAAATGACAGATGACATGATATTAAAAATTTGCCATTTGATTGTTTTTATTGTAGGTTAATGAGAGAATAGTTTGTTTTTCGATTAATAATTTTAGTTTGTATGAAAAGCTTGTGAACTAATTCATATATATATATATATATATATATATATATATATATATATATATATATATATATATATATATATATATATATATATATATATATATATATATACAGGGTGTCCGGAAAATACGTGTACAACGTTTGACAGCAGACTCCTGACGTCAAAATAGGTCGATCTAAGCCGACTTAGTTATATCCAAAATTGCTTCGTTTAGCCGGTAGAGGGCATCGTAAATTTGTAAAAATATTGGTTATTCCTAAATTACGTGAAAACCTGCTAATCGATTTTAATGATTTTTACTATGTAGACTAATACTATAAAATGACGTTTTTGTTGTAGTATAGTCACCAGCTGTAAATAAGTGGAAGTGTTATGAAAGTGATTAATACGTCAACATTTCTCCTGATTTTTTATATCAACGGCGTTATGACAACCCAGATATTTTTGTCGAGTGACTGGATGTATTTGGAAGCTATTTTACCTTTTCAAGATTTTTCGTTTGATGAGCTGTTTTGCCAGAAAAAAATATTTACAATTGCCTGCATACATCAATTAACATTAGTAATAAAACAAAGTACAACAAAGTTGGAAATATGTATTAAAAATATTGTAAGAAACTAAGTAAAACAAAAACATTACTTAAGCAAATGTGTAAAATGACCGCTATCTTGGTGAATACACTCATTAACACTCCTTAAAAAATGATATTGGACCCTATTTAATGTCTCGGGGTTATTAAAATGGTTGCCTGCATTTAAAATCCGCGTCAATAAATCATCGCGTGTGTTTAACGGAGTCTTGTAAACTTCTATTTTAATAGCGCCCCAAAAAAAGAAGTCACATATATTTAACTCTGGAGAACGTGGTGGCCATTTTACTGGTGCATCATTGCCCCTTCCAATCCATCGATTGGGATATTGATGGTGTAAGTATTGCCGAACTACTACGGAAAAATGGGGCGCGGCACCATCATGCATATACCACATTTCCCTCCGAAGTAAAAGGGGCAAATTTTCCAGGAGCATTGGTAATGTGTATTGCAAAAAAATTAAATAAACATTTCCATCTAACCTGTCTGGAATAACAATAGGACCAATAAGGTAGCGATCAATAATGCCTGCCCAAATATTTAATTTAAATTGATGCTGATGATGTGCAACTTTAATGGCATGTGGATTTTCATCGGAATAAATGTGTTCGTTGTGCAGATTGGTTACTCCAGATCTTGTAAAGCAATCCTCGTCAGTAAACAATATTTTTCTACACAAATTTGGATCACGGATTCTTTTGTTTCTAATAAATTGACAAAATGTAAGCCGCATTGGGGGATCAGTCGGTAAAAGTTCCTGGACTTTTTCTACGTGGTATGGATGTAACAACTGTTCGTTTAAAACCTCATTGACAATCGATTTAGGAACATGTAACTCACGTTCTAAGCGACGGGTACTGGTACTTGGGTCTTCTTCAACTCTTTCTAGAATGATTTCTTCTGTTTCCACAGTTCGAGTTGTTCGCATACGACCCCTGCCTTCAATTTTTTTTCTCAAAGCTGCCCGTTTCCCGAAGATGACGCTCGATGTTGGCAAATGCTTGGTGGTTTGGTATTCGACGGTTAGGAAATCTTTCCATGTAAACCCTAACACTCTGACGCCCATTTCCTTGACAAAACCCGTATACCAGGAGCATGTCAACCTTCTCAGAGATCGTATAATTTTCCATGTTTAATGATAAAATGAACTTGTAATTCAAGAATGTTGATCGTATACTTTAGTCAATTTCATAGACTGGTGACAATTTGTCAATACTTGTCAAATTATTAAATGCCATAGCAACAAAGTCACTAAAGAAATTATTGTTACAGGTAATTTGATTTTAATTTTATTACTAATGTTAGTAATTGATGTATGCAGGTAATTGTAAATTATTTTTTTTTGGCAAAACAACCCAACCAACGAAAAATCCTGAAGAGGTAAAATAGCTTCCAAATACATCCAGTCACTCGACAAAAATATCTGGGTTGTCATAACGCCGTTAGATATAAAAAATCAGGAGAAATGTTAACGTATTAATCACTTTCATAACACTTCCACATATTTACAGCCGGTGGCTATACTACAACAAAACGTCATTTTATAGTATTAGTCTACATAGTAAAAATCATTAAAATCGATTAGCAGGTTTTCATGTAATTGAGGAATAACCAATATTTTTACAAATTTACGATGCCCTCTACCGGCTAAACGAAGCAATTTTGGATATAACTAAGTCGGCTTAGATCGACCTATTTTGACGTCAGGAGTCTGCTGTCAAACGTTGTACACGTATTTTCCGGACACCCTGTATATATATATATATATATATATATATATATATATATATATATATATATATATATATATATATATATATATATATATATATTTAGTTTAGGTACCGTTGATGTATGGTTAATACCTGTTGTATGAATCAATCTACGCGTGGCAGTTAACTACTTTGTCTCTCAGGCATTGGACTTTAACCACTAAGTCGTCTCAATGCATGTCTTCGGCATTTTGTTTTTAATTTGGAAAAAACTCTAAGTATTGTATACCGATTTGCATCATTTCTAGCCACATGTGAAGTCTCGTTCCAGTTACTCTGATAATTACAAAAATATAGCGTTTTCAAAAAGTTCTCCCCGATTTTCCGCCGAAAAAACTTAAGCATAAAGGCTGATTAACCAACGCAACCTCAGTTTTTGCCCAAGCAAGATTTTGCCAAGTTTGATTGAAATCAGGTCAGTATTTTTTGAGTTATCGCTCGGATAAATTCATATGTGTGTGTGTGTGTGTGGGGGGGGGTGTTTCTTTAACGTCGGCCTATTTCGCGACTATGGCCAATCACCGACGCCAGGGAGCAGTTTCGCCTTACTATCCTGGAAATTTTGCCGAACCTTTGCCTTTCTGTAAGGAGGGTAGGGATCTTTAACGTGCCCAACATCTCATGGACACAATACCGACTAATTTACGCCCCCTTCGTAGGACATAACGTGCAGACATTTAACTTGCTCAACTACAATGCCAGAACCTCGGTTGATGTTAATGTTACAGTTTGTACTGAAAAAGTGAAAGGAGAACTCTGGGATCGAACCCAGTACCCTTCGATTCCCCCTGAACCACCGAGGCTCTAAATACATACTCAAGCTGCAAGGCACAGTGAATGCCCTCAGGTAAAAAGCCTGCAGAACAAAAGGTGTAAACCTTTAGCAGAAACTTTCTGCTAAAATCACTGCGGCAATATTGAGAAACTACGAGCTCCTACGGAAGTGAACAATAACTAGCAGGAAAAATCCGACACTTAGCACACAAATACCTAAACAATAGGTATTTCACAAATGTATTACTCAACTGAGCAGTCAAAAATTCAACAAACCTAGATTAAATTTACTCGCTTCATTGCTATCTCAGACCTGTCGGCGTAATGAACTGAACCCAGCTCATATCCACGCAGCTGTTGTCGCCGATGTTTGCAGCGACCGATTCTCGTGCTTTTCATTGGATGAAGCAGTCTTGTGTTGCGAGAGATTCACGCTGCTGTGGAATATTACGGACCGCAAAAAAAAACGTCTTTCTCTGGTGTAAGGAAGTATCAATAAAAACGTCTGGGTAGAGAAAAAACTGCCTCTGTTGGCGGTTAAACTACGTTTTAATTTAAACCTTTAACAATTAGATCCTCAATTGAGTTCCCACATAACAAATTCAGAAATACTTCCTCATTCGAAATTACCGTCTAGAGAAATCAATTTGCTTTGCTTATTTATCCTTTTCAGAATTTAAATATCTTTCTAATATGATTTTTAACTTTACACCCAATGGTTTTTTGTATTGAAATAGATAGTAGGCAAATCGTTGTACTGTCAGCCAGTAATATTCCTCTTAAAAATCTGTAGGCAAAAAGGTATTTACTATATAGCGAATTTTCATAACTCCGTATCACAATATTTTGTAAGCCTGTTTTCAATAAAAAAAATAGTAGCATTTCTTTTATTTCAAACAGTTTAAGGCATTTGCCTGAATTATGAGAATGTAAGCTGACTTAACAAGTCGAGCGTAACAATATATATACATATATATATATATATATATATATATATATATATATATATATATATATATATATATATATATATATATATATATATATATATATATATATATATATGTATATATATATATATATATATATATATATATATATATATATATATATATATATATATATATATATTGTTATATAATACGTTATAAAATATAGGGTGTTCTATTTAAAATAAAATAGTTAGTAGCTTTTAAATTTGTCACGATTGACCGGTCTATTTCGGACACCCTGTCTAACTTGTACTAGCTTCAGTAAATTCCAAATATTTTGTGGCATTTTAGAATTTGCACTTTAAAATTTCAATTCGTCAGGTTAAAAAGTAAGAGAGATGCAGGTGTGTAAATGTGACAATGTTATTTGAGATTTAAAAAAAAAGTCAGATATCTCGAAAATGGTTGAGAAAAATGACATAACTTCTTGATAAAACCTATCATAAAATTTGACGAACAATCTAGATCCGTAATAAAAAACACCATCTTCCATTTGAAATAAGAAAGTTGACGTCTACTTCCGGTATAACCGGAAGTCCCATACTAACGTCAATACTTTCAGTGAACAACTCACGTGCGTGAATTTTCAGAATTCAATTGTGAGCCGTACTCCAGAAACGGCTAATGGAAGGTCTACGTGGGACACTCCGTATATATATATATATATATATATATATATATATATATATATATATATATATATATATATATATATATATATAAGCTTAGTTTAATTTCCACAGTACCTCTTTGGATTAACTATGTTTATTCATACCGTTCCAATATTAGTTTTTGACTCTTCTTACAGGGGTTTTCTCCGACAGATTGGATTTTTTTCGGATAGACTGGATTTTTTCTGATAACAGTATTTTTCCTGCTTTACTGTATTTTCTTGTATACTGGCTTTATTGTGTGTGTTTTTCATGTACCTCACAACTGGATTACTGCTACTTATTTAAACTCTAAAAAGACGTCTGGGTAGAATAGTTACCAACAGCTGACAGGAGGCAGATAAGCTTTACCACCCCTTTAAATAATTATTATCCACATCATTTGAGTGACATATTTTATCGGCAGAAAAAGTTAACCAGCTTTGGAGTAAATCGTTAAAAATAATTTGCTACTTAAATTTAAAATGTGCGTTTCTGCAGAATAGGGATGTCATTGGAGGTTACCCATCATCCACATATTAACCTCAAAATAAATGAGTTGAAGCAGGTCCAATTGATTTCCACCAGATAACGTAAGTTACTTTATATTTTACAAAACTTATGAAAATTCGCTACTGTAACGCAATTGCTGCCTCTAGACTTCTTTATAGAATGTATATAACGGTTTGGTATCATGTTTTATAAAACATTTAATAAAGGCATTGAAAAACATTGTTTTATGTAATACAAAAATATCATAAAAGAGTATCGGAGCTTTATAGGCAATAGAAAGTGAATCAACAAATTTTGCCGCAATTTATTTACACTCTAATATAAATAATGCTCAGACATTTTCAGGAGAAAAAATGTTTGAATTTAATTTGATGCTCCAAATAGCTTATAATTTATATATTGCAACAATTCGAATACCTGCCCTTAACTCGATAAAATCTAAATGGGCATTCAGGCTACTGAACCAAATTTGATGAAAGGATCGAAGGGTCAAGGTAATACTGGTCGGCTTTAGGAGGCCAATCCTGCAAAGGGTTAATAATTAACGTGGAACTGTCCGTAACTGATGCCCTTGTGCGAACACCTCATCCAATGTATTACCTGTTTGCTTTCTCCCGAAACAAATCAGTGAAACAAACAAACCCTGCTTTTAAGTCCTCAATCAGTAAAATCAGGAACGAAATTTAGTTACGATTTGCTAGTTTCATCGTTTAGGGACGTAGCGCCTTGTAGTGCTATCTTGTTTACATAAAGTATTGGAAGCTTAGAACCTAAAAAATATTCAGTATTTGTTGTTGCCCTTACTAGGTGAAACGGTTCCACACTTAAAACAGATGTAAAGACTATTTCTCTGGCTTCACAAGTGTCTGTTTTCTTCTCTTACCGGCATTATCTGACAGAAGAAAATTCAATTTACTTATAACGATTCATGACAACTATACATAAAAACATAGTGTTCTAATCAGATAATTATTTAAGTAAATATGTAAATAAAATAAAAAATACAGATAACTCCTTTAAAATGTCTATTTGATGTATATCAATAGTTAAAAGGAAAATACAATCAACCTATAACAATACAATTCTGGAGGCAGCAAGTCATCAATCTGGTTGCCGCTATAACATATATGGTAGAAACAATGCACCATATTTGATCAAAATAACTTATTGTTTGAAAATAAAAAAAATTCTGAAAATAAATTTAAAATGTTTCCGAGAAAACTGGTTTCCAACAAACCTTAGGTTTAGTTATTTAAATTTGAGGCATTTAATGAAAATTCGCTACCAAAATGCACCTAGTGCGTTTCTATTTTTTTTAACAAACATGCATCATATTGCGGTTAAAATAATAAAAATGCAATAACATAAGGGTCTTCTAAAAAATTTGTAGGTATTACCAACGACTTATGGGCCATCCTGTGATTGTAAAAATAATTTTGTAAGATATACCATAAACGTAACTAAAACTACCGTCAGAGAAAGGGTCTATTTGAAATGAAATTTATGGAAATATTTTAGTAAAATGAAGGATAATGACGGTTGAAGATAACTGAATGGTTTGCAGAACCCTCTTCTTGTGACATTTTGTTTACATAATCCGTATGTTTTTCAGGTTCTTTGCCTAAATGTTACCAATTGTGACGTTTCAAATCGCGACTGTGATGTTTTGGGGAACACCCCAATTTTTTTTTCTTTAAATGCCCAAACATAATACAACCACGCGTACCGAATTTGGTTGCCCTTACTTTGTTATTTCCGGAGATGTAATTTTTTTCGAAAGAAAACACTAAATTTTCCGTGAAAACCTTAGACGATTTTCCTGGCTAACAAACTTGTCCAAGCCATATATATATATATATATATATATATATATATATATATATATATATATATATATATATATATATATATATATATATATATATATATATATATATATATATATATATATATATATATATATATATATATATATATATATATATATATATATATATATGTTTGTATGTATCTGTACGGTAAGGTAGTCGTAAAACAGTCGACACAAAAACTACTGCCACACTTTTTACTATCTTTGTTACCTTTAAAATTATTAGCTATGTGCATAAGTGTCGTCAATTATTATATTACACACAAAAGCAGTCTTTAATTTGTTACTAACCCATTCCCAATTTCTTCCCAATCTCTTCTATTTAAGCTACTTTTTAGTGAATTTCTTTAAAAAATTCAGTAATGAGGAGATGTGACTTTTTAGTTTTCAAGAAATTTCTTCAAATGAGCGCAAACTAAGCTTCTAAAACACATATCCGGGGCCAGTTTCGATTTATATATATATATATATATATATATATATATATATATATATATATATATATATATATATATATATATATATATATATATAGGGTGATTCGCAACGGAATGGACACAGAATGTGTGCGTGTAGAGGACCTCAAAACATGTCGATTTTTTATACAAAAATTTTCTCTGACGCCCATGGTCGCTGAGATATTGACCTCGGAAGATTCTTTAATAATTACAAGGAACAGCTGTATTGCAAGAGTACCCTAACATAGAACAACCAAATTAGGTAGATGATTTTCTTTGATCCACATCGTCATTTGACAAAAATTTGCAGTAGATGTAAACTCAAAAATGGGTGACTTAGGGGTGGGTTACCTTTTAATAATTCGATGTTTTTAAACCCTAACCTTATTAAAAGTTAAAGTTTATCAGTTTTGTAGAAATTAAATTTTATCTATGTTTCTCCTCTTGTCAATTTTTCGACAAATTACCCGATTGTGAGAAAATTGAGATTTTTAGAGTTGAGATCAAAACAAATTTGATAAAATATGGTACATTGTTTCTACTATATAGTGTGTCCCAAACTGGATGGGAATATATTGCTATCTCCGTTATTATTTTAAAGATAGGGAGACGGTTAAATTAGCAATGTTTTGTAGAACGTCATGCTCGTTCCAAATATGACTTGTATTTTGCCGTGCCTCTTCGTTTTCGAGTTATTTTGGAAAAAACAAAAATTGTCGATTTCTTTTTTCTCCAATAGCTAAGTAGGCGTTGATCTAACATGTCTAAGACTTGCACATTATCAGGACACTTTTTACTGAGTAATCTTTTTGTGCTATTCTCAACTTTGGATTGTAGTTTGTTTTTGAGCTACAGGTTTTAACGTTTGCTTTTATTATGGCCTGTGAAAAAAGCTTTCCAATGATGAGCAACATGCTTGAGAAATGTTGTAATTGCACTGGCAATTTTGAGAAGAACCGTTTTGAGGATAGTAGGCTATGAAATCCAATACCAAAAAACAAATGACAAAAAAAAGTGTTCAAAAGCAGTAGACCATGGAGTCTAGCAAGAGACTTCTACCTTTAACATAATTTTCCGTAATTGTTCACGATAAAAAAATATTGTGATTTAATTTACAATACTTAATTAGGTAATAATGCTAAGAAATATTGTGTGAAACAGTTAAATAACGAAACCTGGCAATAACAAATAGAAACTTAAACTGCACAAAACAACACAATTAGAAACAGAACTCAACAAATAATAAAATAGAAACTTAAAAATACACTAAATAGAAAATTGTTTAATGTGGCCCCCGTTTTGTTTAATGCACTTTATACACCTTTTTGAAACATGCCTGCAAATTCTGGTGAGGGTGTTTTGGTTAATATGATTTATAGCTTCCGTGATTCTGTTTAGTAATTCATTGATATTTTGTGGTGGATCGAATTTGTACACATTATTCTTCAGAGTACCCCAAAAATAAAAATCCATGGGTGTTATATCAGGACTTTGAGCACAACAATGTAGCAAGCATGTTGTACATTATTGAAAAGCTCTTTTCACAGGCTATCACATGAGCAAAAAAAAGCCAATATGGCTACTATGATAAAAACCAACGTTGATACCTGTAGCCCAAAAACAAATGACAATCCAAAGTTGAGAATAGCATAAAAATATTACTCTGTAAACAGTGTCCCGATAATGTGCAAGTCTTAGACATGTCAGATCAACGCCTACTTAGATATTGAAGAAAAAAGATATCGACAAATTTTGGTTTTCTCAAAATAACTCGAAAACGAAAAGAGGCAGGACAACGTACAAGTCATATTTGGAACAAGCCTGAAATTCTACAAAACATTGCTAATTTAAGGGTCTCCCTATCTCCAATAATAACGGAGATAGCAATACATTCTCATCCAGTTTGGGACACACTGTATAGGTTATGCCGGTAAACAAACTGATGCCTGCTTGCGTTAAAAACATAATTGCTGTTATTTTTATTTTTATTGAAATTCACTTCAATTCAAAACGTACTTGCTGCGTCCAGACTTTTTTAAATTTCGGATGAAACGGTTTCATTAAGTAAAGACAATAACATAACAGAATATAACATTCCTTATATTATTGCATGTTTGTAAAAAAAATCGAGATGCAGTAAGTGCGTTTTGGTAGCGAATTTTCATCAAATTTTTCAAATTTCAATAACTCAATTTGCTATTAACCAAAGGTTAGTTAGCTAGGAAACCGCTTTCGTCGGAAACATTTCAAGTTTATTTTCGGAAAAGGTTTGTACATTGTCGAACAATAAGTTAGTTTGATAAAATATGGAACATGGTACGGCAGCAAACCCTACTAGAGTCTTGCTAAATCTATTGGGAATAATTTCTGCAAGAGCACGTTCCCATCTCTTGTTTCAGGGGATAAATACCACCCTGGGCAAGGTTAAACATAGTGTCTCGTTGTTCGCCGGCAATTTTACTTGCAATCCACCTCCAAATTCTCAACCACCAACAGTTCCCAAGGTCGCGCATAAAATGATCATATCATTTTCAAAACTAAAAAGGTACGAAAGATGCTCTCTCCTCTTAATAACAGAAAATCCTCTCACCTTAACGAGATCCCAGCAATTGTTCTAAAAAAATGCGCACCAGAACTTGCTCTGTCCTGAGTCGTTTGTTTGAGACATCTTACAATAGAGGCATATTCCCTAGTAACTGGAAAATTGCTCGAGTACAACCCGTCCCCAAGAAAGGCCTATTTATATCCTTTCTGTCCTCTCTAAAGTGATGGAAAAGTATATAAACACCGAATTACTAAAATTTCTTGAAAAGGACAGTCTAATCCACGACAGGCAGTATGGATACCGTCAGCGCAAATCAACTGCCGACGTCCTTTCCTTTGTCACCTATTCTTGGAACAAGCATATGTAACTACACGGTGAATCCCAGATTGTCACTCTAGACATATCCAAAGCATTCGACCAAGTCTGACAGCAAATTTACTCTCCAATCGGAGCATTTCTGTTGCCATGGATGGCCATTCCTCTAAACTGTATCCAATTAATGAAGGAGTCCCTTAAGGTACAGCTTCAGCCCCTACTTTGTTTCTTCTCCACATCAATGACCTCCTCTCCAGCACATGTAACCCAGTTCACAGCATCTCCACTCAAATATACAATATTCTAAGCCTGTCTCTTTAGCCCAATTAGATGAGAATCGCAGACTCATGGAGCGTTCTGTATCTGTGGATCTCCAAAAAATATTAGACTGGGAAAGTATAAATCATGTACAATTTAACTCCACTAAGTCTCACTCTTGCTTTTTATCTCATAAGAGATACACCAGCCCTAGACCCATCACAATGAACCACCAAGTTATTCAAAGTAATGAGTCCTTTTCACTTCTTGTCATTTATGTGAATTAAAATCTCAATTGCACCAACATGTCACATCAATTGCAGAAGCGGCTACTAAGAAATTAGGTTTCCTCTTCCGGGCTCGCAAATAATGTTCACCAGCTAATCTATATACCTTATAAACTTCACAAATAAGGCCAAACCTCGAATACTTCTCCCACATTTGGGGTGTCGCTGCCGTTTCTACACTGGGTATTCTATACTCCATTTAGAAAAGAGCTATACGTCTAATCGGTGACCCTACCCTCACTCAACGGCTGACATCCCTTGACCACCGACGTGCCGTTGGTGACATCTCTCTCTTTTATAGGTATCTTTACGGGCACTGCTCAGAGGAGCTTTCTTCCATAGTTCCTCCACCTGCTGCCCCCAACAGATCTATCAGGGGAACAGAGCGAATGCACCTTTTTACTGTCCAGGTCACCAGACATAGAAAATCTTGGTATGCCCGCTCTTCTGTCCCGAGGACTTCCAAGTTGTGGAATTCCTTGCCAGCACATGTTTTTCCGTCTCCTCCGAACCTCCAAACCTTCAAGTTCAGAATTAGCAAGTTGCCTCTTTCCTCCTTGTCGACACCCACGGTACGATAGTAATTAGACTATAAGTCCTCGTGGTGTGTTGTTGAAATATATTTTTAAACAAATTAATTCCACTATATAGGTTATACCAGTAAACAAACTGATGCCTGTTTGCATTATAAATATATTTGCTGTTAAAAACATTTTTATTAAAATTCACCTTGAAAACGTACTTGCTGCGTCCAAACTTTTTTTTTCGGATAAAACGGTTTTATTAAGTAAGGTAAACAACGAATTATAAATAAAAGTTAACATTTTTATCTTCATGTAAAACAATTTTCAATTTTTCTTCAATTACATAAAAAGATTATACTATCCAACCACACATAAGAATCGTTGCATTGTAATTTACTGTCTTGATAACTACTGCATGAAAAATGGAACTTAACAATGAATGAAGGTATACACATCTTTTAATTTTGAGATTGCGTGTTAGATATCTGCTAAGAAAGAATAGAATTTTTGAACTACTTTCTATGATACACTCATTCGTGAATTCAAGTTAATATTTATTTATAACAACGTGTAATTTAGTTTGCCGATACAATCGTTCCATCCCAACTTCCGTTTTAACTTGATTTACTAGGCTGAAATACTAACAATGCAGCAAATGAGTGTTTGGGGTAGACTATACTCCATGTATCATGATCTATCAACAAAAAAAAAAAAAAAAAAGGAAAACAAGGTATTTATTTAGCACTTCTAAACAACAATTGGAATAATAATAATATATTTATTGATTACACAATGTGCTATATCATGTACGGGCAACCATTGCTTAGCTGAGTGCCTAATTTCGGGACTTAATCAGGCCTGGGGCCGTAGGCAAGAAATAAGTAGGTAGTATAGAATGAAAAAACCACAAAAATTCACACATTTTTTTATTAATGAATTTTTATTTTAAAAAATCACTAATCGAGAGGTATCGGTGGTGAGACTTTGCAATTTTTTTTTCAAATGAGCCCGAATTTGGGCCCATAGAACCCATATCCGGGGTCAGTTTCGATTTTTGTATGTTTATATATATATATATATATATATATATATATATATATATATATATATATATATATATATATATATATATATAGGGTGACGCATTGAAAACGAAAGAGACCGATTTGCGTCCAGATAAATTTTTTTTAAGAAAAGCTGAAACACGTCAATTTTAATATTGAGGACATGTTTTGACAGAAAACTTAACTTTGTCACATTAACCCCTAAGGGTGGTGATAACAACCCTCATATTTTAAATAGGGAACATGAGTCGAGTGTTACATCATTTGAAAACTCTTTCTTTTCTAAATTCAGCACACTAATTTTTTGGAAGTTTTACAACTCGTTTAAAAATTATTCACAGTTGAAGATGCAAAAACGCATTTCACTCATTCCGATAAGAAGTCAATGTTTTGTTGGTTGGCAAACAAAAAATTGACTATTAGAACATTTCTTATCGGAATGAGAGAAATGCGGTTTATTATTTCAGTTTATCGGTCGGTTTGACACTTGGTAGTACTACCGAAAATTAATTTCACAATGGTGTATTCTGTAGAAGAAAGAGTTGAAATAATTACTCTTTTTTTCTAAAACGATGACTGCGCCAACCGTACCGCAAATTTGTTTAATGAACATCCGAACAGACATGTTAACAGAAAATACATTTTGGAGTTAGTTGCAAAGTTTCGACAAGTGGTTCAGTAGCCAACAAAAAACGGGATCGTGAACGTGAATTTCCGGTTAGAAATGAGACTAATGAGATTGAAGTTTTAGGACAAATTGCTGCAGACCCGACTTTGAGCACGAGAAAATTGGCCACTGTCTCAAACATCAAAAGAAAAACTATTCAGCGAATATTGAAGTATCATAAATTTCACCCGTATAAAATTCATCTTGTACAACAACTGAATGAAGATGATCCACAGAAATGGGATGTCTGGACTGGCATTTTTGGAGACTGTTTAACGGACCAATTTTTCTTGATGGCAATTTGAGTGGCGAAACGTATTTGGAGTTACTAGAAGATATCGTTTACCCTCTAGTAATTCACGATGTTGAAAATGATGATCGCTATCAAGAAAATCAATTTGTGTTTCAACAAGATGGAGCTCCTCCGCATTTTTCACAACGTGTTAGGGAGTTTTTGAACAGAGAGTTTCCAGGACAATGGATTGGGCGTAGACGTGCTATTGAGTGGCCCCCTAGATCACCGGATTTAACTCCTTTAGACTTCTTTCTATGGGGCCATTTAAAGAGTAGAATTTACGCAACAGAACCGGAGTCTCTGAAAGAATTACAACGACGCTTTGTTGAAGAATGCGGTCTAATAACTCCACAAATGCTCCAGAATGCCAGAGATCGTTTTGAACAAAGCTTGTACTTTTGTATGGAAGCTGGTGGTCAACAATTTGAACACTTACTTAACTGAATAAACATTTTTGAACGTTTGGTTTAGATTTTTAGTTTTTTTTTAACGAAAAATTTACTAATTTGTGCATTTCTTATCACAATAAATCAAATATGTTGTTGCAATTCCAACTGTGAATAATGTTTAAACGAGTTGATAAAACTTCCAAAAGAATTAGTGTGCTGAATTCAGAGAAGAAATGGCTTTCAAATGATGTAACACTCGACCCATGTTCCCTATTTAAAATATAAGGGTTGTTATCACCACCCTTAAAGGGTTAATGTGACAAAGTTGAGTTTTATGTCAAAACATTTTCCCATCAATATTAAAATTGACCTGTTTCAGCGTTTCTTAAAAAAAATTATCTGGACGCAAATCGGTGTGTTTTGTTTTCAATGCGGCACCCTGTATATGTTCAACCGATAACTCAAAAAGTGATTAACCGATTTTGATTTAACTCGGCAAGTGCCTTTTTTATTAATAGCTTGTATGAGTTCGTTAGCCAGGAAAATCGGACCAGGTTTTCCGGGAAAATTTTGAGTTTTCTTTCGAAAAAAAATTTTTCTCCGAAAATTACAAAGCTACTTCGATGAAATTTAGTAAACAGGTTGCTTTGGGAAAGACCTAACATCGAACCAAAATTCAGCTTTCTAGGTTTACAACAAATTGAGCTATTCAAATTTGAAGTATTTTTTTTAATATCACCGCTTTTTATTGACAATAGTAAAAACTGGTTTATAGGTATATATCTAGTATGTTTGAGTCGTTACCTAGCAACGAAACGTTTTATATAATTGCGCAGGTCAGTTACACGCTGCTATCGTATATTATTAGATCGTTTATCTGTTTTCAATTTCAGTAAACAAATTATTTCTGTTATTTGGGCCTTTTAATATACAAGTGCAAATTATTCCTTTACCATTTTATTATGCATATTGCTTTGGAAAAGACCTAACTATGTACCAAAATTCAGCGTTCTTGGCTTACAGAAAATTGAGCTAATCAAATTTGAAACATTTATATTTAATATCACCGCTTTTGATTGACAATGGTAAAAACTGGTTTATAGGTATATGAGATCTAGTATGTCTGAGTCGTTACCTAGCAACGGAACATTTGATATTATTGCGTAGGTCAGTTACAAGCTGTAACTGACGTTTATAGTATATTATTAGATCCTTTATCTGTTTTCAATTTCAGTTGACAAATTATTTGTGTTATTTGGGATTTTAATATACAAGTGCAAATTATTCCTTTACGATTTTACTAATGTTAGTGGGTCGACTAAACAGTATTTGTGATATTTGTTAACAGATATAAAAGATCTAGGTTTTACAAAAAGGGCTGATATGCAACAGGTTGCTTTGGCGGTAGTTTTAGTTAAGTTTATGGTTTAACGTTCCATAATTTTCAGCTAATTTTCGTACAAAAAATTCGTCACTTAGGAGACCGCGACTTTAAAATTTTAAAAAGATTTCTTCAAATGAGCGCAATTTACGCCCCCTAGAATCCATGTCCGGGTATACGTTCAGTTTTTATCTGTTTACATATATACAGGGTGACGCATTTCTACGGTAAAGCTCAATATAATTATTATTATACAAGAGACGGGAAAAAATTGTATAAGTTAATGATAGAGTGTCCTGAGCTGCATCTTATCAAATTATTTTGACCATCACAGGCTGGCCCATAAGCCGTTGGTGATCCCTACGATTTTTGGTGACCATTATTTTATTGCATTTTTTATCGAAGTATGTTTGCAATAAAAAAAAGCGAGACGCAGTAAGTGGGTTTTGGTAGCTAATTTTCATTATGTGTTTCAAATTTCAATAACCCAATTTGCTATTAACCCAAGATTTGTTGGCTAGGAAACCAATATTTAAAGTTTATTGTCGGAAAATTTTTGTAAATTTTCAAACAATAAGTTATTTTGATAAAATATGGCACATTGTTTCTACTATATAGGTTATACCGGTAACCAAATTGATGACTGCTTGCATTAAAAAAAACATATTTGCTAATCAAAGCATTTTTATTAAAAATCACTTCCATAACGCACTTGCTGCGTCCAGACTTTTTATTAATTATACTAGCATAATCAAAGATATAAAAATATATAACGGAAATTAATAAAAAAGATAGAAAAATCAAATTAAATTTAATGCAATACTTGAACTTGAAGCTGATAAACAATATGATCAATATCGTGGTTATTCTCAGTAGTACATAGGCGCAAAGTGTTTTCTAAATTAACATCTGTTAGCCGAGTACGATGCTTATTTCTATTAATTTTCATGATGGAAAAAAGCTGCTCATATTTATACGTGCTTCCGAATGTGCAAATTACTTTTCGTGCGAAAACTTTCAGCTGTGGATACTTTTCTTCGGAAAGGTATGTTCTGTAAAATTCACTTAGCTCCACATCATCAAATTTAGACTTCAAATATGAGTCTTCTTGAAGTTCTATGAACTCCATTTGTAGGTGAAGCGGAGCATCTTCCACATTAAACTTACAAGGATTTGCAAAAATATTGAAAGTGCTATCCATATTCTTAAAATCGGAAAATCGATCAGTGAATTGCTCTGGCAGTAGTTCCAGTTCTTCAGCATAGCGACCGTATTCAATGTTTTCGTGACTAGATAGTGTTAAAAAATGAAAACAGTTTTTACTTCTCATTTGTGCTTCCCACAAGCGAAATTTATTTTAAAAAGCTTTAAGATGACTCATTGATTGTTGTTGCCCTTACTTGGTGAAACTGGTCCATACTACGTAGAGACTTGGAGACTACTTCTCTGGCTTCACTGTGAAGCCGGATAAGTAGTCTCCAAGTCTGTATGTAGTTTAAGATGACTGACCAGCTAAGTTATCAATTGCCCTTGTTTTTGAAGCTTCAAGTTCAGGTCGTTTAAGTGTCCTGTGATGTCTACCAGCGATGCCAAATGACAAAGCCAAGTTGGATCACAAATTTGCGCACTGTTTTCTCTTTCATTTCCATAAAATCAGCGATTTATTTTCTAAGGTCATAAAACCTTTTTAACGTTTTACCTTTGCTTAGCCACCTTACTTCGCAATAAAATGTCACATCATCGTGTTCTTAATTGAGTTCATCCAAAAATGCTTTAAACTGCCGATGGTTGACAATGCGGGATCTAATGAAATTAATGGTATTTACTACCAGATCCATAACCTTCTTCAGTCGAATGGACTTGGAGCACAAGTTTTGTTGGTGAATAAAGCAATGCAGAATTATTAAATCACATTCTTGCACATTCATAGCGGTTGCTCTTTCCTTCAGAGTTCCGATAAAACATTTTCGTGAACCAAACATTGAAGGCGCACCATTTGTGTACACTCCAACTAATTTACACCACTGCAAACTATATTGCTCAAACGTACTTTGCACCTCGGCAAAAATATATTTTCCAGTAGTGGTCCCTTGTAGCGGCCGTAAAGCCAGTAATTCCTATGTCACTGCAAATTCTTCATCAACACCTCGTATAAAAATAGCTAACTGGGCTGTGTCAGATAAATCTGTACTCTCATCCAAAGCAACCGAAAATGCTTGAAAACCAGCCAGTCTATCTGTCAATGTTTTTTTGATCACTAGCTATCACATCTATACGTCGAACAAGAGCACGTCGCGATAAGCTCGCTTTCTCAAACCCTTTCTTCTTTTCCGGGCACCAAAGTTCTGCAACATCTACTCGTTAACAAACTGTCCCTCGGAAATGACTTCGATGTTTTCGCTATTTTAGAACTAATTATAAAACTAGCTTTAACAACACTGTCTAGATTTGATTTTTGTGAATCGAACATTTGTTGGTATTTCCCTAAATCGGTAATGAGTTTTTATTTTTATTTTATTATTTCTCTACTGGCCCGTGAGTAAATTATATTGAGCGAAATGCTTGATGGAGTAATGCCGCTCGATATTGTTTTTTTTTAAACAGAAATTGTTTCATTGCACAACAAACACATAGGTTTAGCACTGTGGAAGATAAAAAAGTATTCATCAGTCCATTTGTCTTGGAATTGACGACATTCTATGTCCACTTTTTTAAACCAGACAAGATGATATAATTTGCTTGATTATTTGCCGCGTCGTACTCTCGAGCGTACGCGAATATGCGATGCGAACTTTATTAGTTGTTAAGAAGTACTGATATGACACGCGCGCTGAGCGTTTTATATATTACCCACAATAAGCAACTAGAATACTCTCGATCGTACGCGAGTGCGTCAAGCGCATCGGGCGGCTTCCCGAATGTTTATCTGTTTGTCTCTTTCTAGCTACTATTTCCGACTCGATATGTGGCGTTCCACTGCGTACGCTCTATAATATTATTTATTGATTTGAACTGATGTAGTTATTTGAATTTTCTGAATCTCTCGCGGGCCGGAATGAAGCTGGTGGAGGGCGGAATTCGGCCCGGGGGTTGCCCATATATGTGCTATATGATACACATGCTTGTATACAGGTTACGCATAAGGCCATAACTTTTAAACCGAGAAAGGCATCGGACACAAAATCTGCAAGATTACATTAGAAACTATTTTGACTACTCGGTGGCATTATCTACATTTTTTTAAGCACCCCCTTTTTGGAGGGTAACAGCCCTGTAATTTCTTAAATGGCTACATGCGACACATTTTTATAAATCGTATTTAGCGTACTTTTTTATGGTATTAATTATTATTCAGTTACCTAATTAACTAATTGAAGATTGTAACCTGTAATGAGCACTGATCAGTACACTTGGAGAACCCAAATCACGACAACACATCTTTCCAAAGACCTGATGATCGTTTTAGTAACAAGGTTAGCGTCGTCAGATGATGGAAAATTCCAAACTGCTTAACAATATACATCACGTGATACACTGGTTCTTAGGTAAAGAACGATGCCGAGAGGGAAATTAAATCTCAGGCAAATTTTCTGTATATTGCACGCTTATTGCCGGACGAGGTTTTTGAACTTCCTTTATACCTTTACCTGACAAGTTTCGGAATGCTTTATCTGTATCAGAGAAAGAGGGCAAACTGTACATCAGTGGCGGGGCCCGTTTTATGGAACTTTTGTTATTGCCTTATAGAAATATTAATACTTTCGTACGGATCTAGATTCGCTGGCCATCTAACATTTTTTATGTTTCAGATTTTCTTTAACAGTGTGGTGGTTATTATCCCAAATATGTTGTACCACGCATGAAGGGCGCCAGGTACCAGAGTCTGCGAACATCTGAGAAGTAGAAGCAACGCTGACAGCACCGCTTCAGTTTTCGGCTGCCACCTGAGACGGCCACATCTTTGACAAGGAAAGCAATGCCAGAATCCTAAACCCATCAAGTTTTGTCACCGAACAATTCGTCTTTTTTCTCTCGGGGCTCGTCCGCGGCCTTGCCGCCCCAATAGCACTGGAACCTTTGGTTGATTGTGCATACCCTTAGTCTTACTCCACCCATTCCAAAATCGCTGTGCCTTGAACTCTGCTCTGTCTCCGGTCTAGACTGACCGTAGATCAGTAGTCCTTTGCGGTCTAGAGCTTTACACTCGCACAAGATGTGCTAAGCTGATTCCTCTCCCTCGCCGCAGAGCCTGCATGCGAGGTACCCCTTGAACCGCCCCATTTAATGCAGATGTTTCTTGACGGCCATGTGTCTCCTCAAGAGAGCTGTTATGTTTCTGAGCTGTCCTCTGTTAAGATTTAGCAGCTCCACAGCTCTCTTTGAACTGGGTCCGTCAATTATTAACTTCCCATGTCTGAGCCCTGGACAATCCACCCAGTACACCTTGTGTTGGTTTCTGACCCAGGACTTAATGGTTCCCCTGGCAGTGCTCTTGGTCACGCCCAGAGCCGGTTCTGGTCCCATAAATGGTTCTGCTGACCCTCTCTTCGAGAGACTGTCGGCTTCTTCATTGCCTTTGACCCCCGAGTGACCCGGCACCCAGATGAGGATCACCTCATTCTGCCCAGCCAGGTCGCTCGTCTCGTCTCGGCACTCACCCACCAGCCATGAATTTACCCGTGGGCTACTTAGTGCATTAAGGGCTGCCTGGCTGTCTGTGGCTGTGAGGATCCGCTTGTTTGTGTAGACCCCCCCCCCCACTTGTTCTCCCGCACACAGTGCAGGATGGCAACAATTCGTCTTAGATGAGATGGAGATTTGCAAATACATAAATGGCTCCAACAACAATTCTCAATGTTTCCAGCACCAGTTCTATAAACTCTCCTTTCATATACAGAAACCTGATAGAATGGTGTTCCAGAATGGTGTTCCTACTCACTGATGATCGATTCCAACCATGGAGCTAAATAAGATTGGTTTTCGTTGCTCTTTGGTTTATGTCCTTGTTATTGACAGTTGTCTTCTTGCTCGTGTCATTTGTCACTCCTGTCACTTGTCGTTTTCGTTTTCAGTCATCATTCCAACTGTACAGGGTTTGTTTTTATAAGTGCACAGACTCCATTCTGCTTCTTTAACAAAATAAAAAATAGCGTCGTCGATATTCATCCTCTAGCTGCTTCAAGTCCGGAGATGCTGTTGTTCCCTTCCTCGATGTTATTTTCGTTTGGAAATCTAAAGACAATACATGAAACTAAAGCTTTGAAAATCTGCCATACTCGCAGGAATAACAAGAATTAACTGCCAGATAGGCACGTTTCTTTTCTTTTCTTTCTAAATTTCGCTTGTTCTGATCTTCTCAGGGGGGTTTTGCTCAGCTGTGCAGCCTGCTTGCCTTTGATGTTGTGTTTGTCGCTTTGCTTTTAATTAGTTGGTTAATTTGACTTTTAGCTTGTATTTGACTCCTTCAGAGTATTATCTTTGCGGGACCTAGTCCCGTTTAAATGTGTGAAAAATTATGTTTAACTCCTGACACCCGTTCAATTTAGTTTTGCATGGCCGTTCGAGCTTAGCTTTTGATGTTTGACATTAGCTTTTGTTAGAACGTTGCGCTTTCTGTAACTGCTGTGTAATGCTCGCATGTAACACCTACCAGAGGAAGGACGACCGAGGAAGCAATGAAGAGGCACTAGGGGTCGGTTGGCGGCTGCAGACAGGCAAGGGACTTCGTGGAGGGGCCGGACAGAGATAAAGCTATCTGGCTACTCGGAAGGAGTCGACCTACGCTTCGCCGCATTCTTGGCGTGCTCACAGGCCACTGCGCCCTTAGAAGACACCTCACATTGATAGGCGTAGAGAGGGATCCCATTTGCCAGGAATGCGGCGAGGACGAGGAAAGATCCTACCACTACATGTGCGAATGCGAGCCTTTTGGGAGTCTTCGAGCAGAATTGTTCGGATCGTGGACTCTGCAGAGGAATCAGGTAAGTACCGTCTAATTGAAGAGCGTCACGGCCTTCATCTCGAGGTCCAGGCGGTTTGGCGACGGAACCGAGGAGGAGTAGAGCATGGTTGCTGGGTTGCTGGGGTTGGCAAAAAGGGCCCATGGTGGCTTACTTGCTTGGCGTTGGCCTCCCCACCACTGCTACTACTACTACTAACACCTACCAGAAATATAGTTTCTGACAACCATATTTTTATATTTTAGGTCTCTGACCCCTGAAGACCGTTCATGTGAACCGAAATGCGTACGGTTTATAATAAATACATTGTCCGGGGGAAAAAGCCTTTAATTCTCATTCCCTTTTAATCATACTCCAACAATGCCATATCTAATATAGCAACATTCTTATACTGTTATACTACAATGGGAATATCTCTCAAAATCAGTTGTAGTAACTAAATAAAGGGATGCCAATTAAAAACCAGTCGATGACGTCATTGCTCTAAAACAAATGATGGTGGAAAATCGACTTTCATGCAGAAATGTGTATTTTTATCGAATAAAATCGCCGTTTTCTAATACTGCTTCTGTCATCAAGCATCTGCCAGCGACCCCTGTCAAATTTTGAACAAACTGCGTTATTTAGTTTGTGTTGAATAGCCATTGAAAGCAGACAGCGTCTTGAGTTATAACAAAATTGGAAAAAAGTGAATTTCGTGTGCTCATCAAACATTATTTTTTTAGGAAAAAAACCATCACTCAAGCCAAAGCCAAGCTTGATAAATACTATGGGGACTCTGCACCATCAATTTCAATGGTAAAAGAGTGGTTTACTGAATTTCGTTGCCGCCATACAAGAACAAATGACGCCGAATGTTCTGGACGCACAGTTGAGATCGCTACACCCGAAACAATTGAAACAATTCACGATATGATGTTGGTCGATCGGAGACTGAAAGTGCAAGCCAATAGGCCATAGGCATATCACTGGATCAGTGGTTTATATTTTGCATGATCACTTGGGAATGAGAAAGCTATCCGCAAGATGGGTGCCGCGTTTGCTCACAATCGACCACAAACCCAAACTTCGAAGGAGTGTTTGGCGTTGTTCACCCGCAATAGAGACGAGTTTTCGCGCCGTTTCGTAACCTTAAACGAAACATGACACAACACACCAGATACCAAGCTGCAGTCAAAACAGTGGGTTTCTCCGTGCGAATCGATGCCAAAGAAGGCCAAAGTGGCTTTGTCAGCCAATAAAGTTATGGCGACCGTTTTTGGGGATGCACGCGGTATCATCCAAATTAATTACCTTCAAAAGGGAAGAACAATCAATGGCAAATATTATACCAACTTATTGGACCGACTCAATGGCGATTTGACGAAAAAACTACCGCATTTGGCCAAGAAAAATGTTCTTTTCCACCAAGATAATGCAAGGGTACACACATGTGTAGTCTCCATGGCGAAATTGCCTCAATTGGGCTACAAATTGCTCCCTCGTCCGCCCTATTCTCCCAATTTAGCCCCGAGTGACTATTTTTTGTTTTCAAACTTAAATAAATGGCTCGGCGGAAAGAGATTTGACTCCAATGATAAAATCATCTCACAAACAAATACCTATTTTGAGGACCTCGACAAATCTTATTTTTTGAAAGGGATAAAAAATTGGAGAAACGTTGGACGAAGTGTATAGAGGTCAAAGGAGACTATGTTGAGAAATAAAATGATTTTTTGTCAAAAACCTGCGTTTCATTCAAAAAGTCACGGACTTATTGACCCGCTCTCGTATGTTATACAGTGAACGGAAAAATTGTGGAACAAGTTAATTAAAATCTGAGCGATTTGTGTTTTGACAAAGTGCTCGAACACGTTAACTCTAGTTTACAAGAATACACATTTTTTGCTGAAATTTACGTTTCTTTCACTACTGCTTTTCAAATATGACGTCATAGACATTTTTTTTTAAATGACGTGTCAGAACATTTCGTCAAAACAGAAATCGCTCAAATATAAATGATTATTATTCCATAATTTTGCCGCTCACTGAATGTAGTCTAACAATCCAGTAATAAAACTATGGACACAGCAAGTGCGTTATGGTAGTGAATTTTCATAAAAATGTTTTTAATAGCAAATATGTTTTGTAAAGAAAGCAGGCATCAAATTTGGTTACCAATATAATCTATATAGTAGAAACAATGTGCCACGTTTCATCAAAATAACTTTATTTTTTTAAATGTACAAAAATTTTCGAAAGTAAACTTAAATTGTTCGAGAAAAAACTGGTTTCCTGGTCAACCTTATAGGTTAATAGCAAATTGACCTATTCAAATTTGAAGCATTTAATGAAGATTTGCTACCATAACGCACTTGCTGCGTCCCGAATTTCTTTTCTTACAAAGATGTATTATATTTCGATGGAAAATGCAAAAATGCAATAACATAGGGCGTGTTCGATTAAAAAAAAGAAAAGAAAATTAGAATCACCAACGACTTTTGGGCCACCTGTAATTGTGGACATATTTTTAAGATGTAGCTCCAGACACCCTATAATTAATGTATAAAATTTTTTTTCGTAACTTGCATAATAACGAATATATTGAACATTAATGATTTTTTACGAAAATTCGACAAAAACGATAAACTCTATAGCCAACTGACAAAGCATCAGAGAAAGGATCTATTATAAATGAATTTTCTGGGAATATTTTAGTAAAATGAAGGACAATGACGATTTAAACCAAGAGTTTAGGCTTTGTAAAACATTCTTCTTGAGACATTTTCTTTCCATAGCTCATATTAGTTTCAGGTTCATTGCCTGAATATTAACAATTCTGACGTTTTGAGGAAAACAAAAATTTATTTTTCTTTAAATGCCCGTAACTTTTTTGCCCTTTAATCTACAGAGCTGAATTTTGGTAGGTACCTATGATGATATAAACCCGTGTACCAAATTTGGTTGCCCTTACTTTGTTATATATATATATATATATATATATATATATATATATATATATATATATATATATATATATATATATATATATATATATATATATATATATATATATATATATATAAACATATAAAAATTGAAACTGACCCCGGATATTGGTTCTAGGGGTCCTAGTTCGCGCTCATTTGCAAAAAAATTTTCAAAATTGAAAGGTCGGGATCTCCCCATTAGTGAATTTTTACTACGAAAATTCACTAATATAAATAAGTAAAATTCGGCAAGTTTTCATTGATTTCTAGGTTCTGTATAATGAACTGATGATTGATCTCATGGTTTAAAAGAGACATATTTGTTATTTCAAAAATCCACAAATTCCAGCATTTATCATCTTTTTATGTGCAAAATTGATGGAATATCCTACTAATCAGAATTTATAGTGGCTTGATTTGTAACTCGCGTGTTTTATTGATAGCGACAATCGTTACATTCAACGTTAGCACACTTTACATCATATAATTTAATGTAAATTCCCATGAAATCAAACAATTTAATCATATTATAGAGTACAAATATTGAGGGTAAAATAACTGGGTTTTATTAATTGTGTACATAATATATTTAATGGCATATAGTCGTTTAAAATAACCGCTAATTAGATATTTACTGAAAACAAAAAAAAATAGAGTTTTAAAAATTCCAACGTAGTAGTAATAGTGAAATTTTGTTGTGTAAATAACCCTTAAACTCCCGAAACTTTGCAACTGGAAATTTAAAGTTGACCAAAATTTTTCCAGCTCAGGAATGAACAAATAGTTCCCCTTATCTTTCTTAATCTTTTTTTTTTGCCTTTTTGGTAGTTTTTTATAATGCTCGCAATTGTGTTATCCGGGATATACTTAGTCCTTGCACAATTGTGACAGTTTCACAATTGTAATCATCTGTAATATAAGTATCTTATATTGAAATCAAAATAAATGAAGTATTTTCCTTTTAGTTTTCTTGAAAAAAATTCACTAACGAGAAGATCGCGACTTTTGAATTATGAAAAATGTCTTCAAATACGTGCTATCCCTGTAACCCAAATGCGAGGTTGGTTTCAAACTTATATATATATATATATATATATATATATATATATATATATATATATATATATATATATATATATATGATATTAAGGGCAATTACGACCAACAATTGAGGGCTATATCTTAAAGAAAGTCACTCTGTACTAAAACTCAATGTATTTCGCCAGGAGTTCCTGGCATCTTCAGGAGCACTAAAAATGAACAGAATCAGCACAAACATCTAGATTATGCATTAAAAAACACTTACAGCACTGTAACTAATTATAAAAGCAAGGCCTAAACATTGAAAACAGGGTAGTTCTGCCACAAGACATGCTAAAAAACAACAATGCAAAAAACATCCTTAAAATACATGTGAAACTCACGCGAACATTTCTACTTTCAAAACATTCAAAGCTTGTCATGAAAAAGTATAGAAAGTTGTCATTAATGTTAAAAAACTAAAAAAGCTTTGAAAAATTCGCGTGTAACAAAATGGACACCTAACCCCATTTTCTCACGTTAGAAATGTCAACCAAAATATATAAATGACAGTTGAAGACCTCAATGATCATAGACTATTATGTTTCTCTATTGGTGAAATATGACAGACGATTTATGTATCTTCCGGAACTGGAATCATGTCATATCATTATAAGAAAATGAAATTAAATGTCAGAATGGGCATGAAAAAACGAATTCTGGACATTACTCACCCCTCATTTAAACATGGGGCTCTACGGTGTTTTGCAGATATGATGGTTAGGAATGGCTATGAAAGAAGCTACATGATGAAGCTACTTTTCAGCGCTCCCTCCGAAATTGCACCTCATCGATCGGCTGCCAGGCTCTCCCCACCTGTACAGGATGCTACGGACGTTTCCGACCCAGTTTTGGATACCAAGTATGCAGGTTTACCTTACATCAGTGGCCTAACACATAGACTATTGAACCTCTTCAAAGTTTTCACAGACGTCAAAGTGGCAAAATACAATGTTCTGACTAACAAGAATTTTTTCACCAGCAATAAGGACAAAATTTCGGTTCATAAACTACGTGATGTGGTCTATAAACTAGATTGTAAAAATTGTTCTCTTTCTTATATAGGTCAGGCTTCACAGTCTGTTGGTAGGAGGATCAGCCAACATAAGAGTGACTCCAGACTGAGACCTGACAGGTGTGCATTGGCACATCATGTGTCTACTTTAGGCCATAATATGGATTTTGAAAATGTCAAAATATTAGACAGGGAGAAAAATTTAAAAAAACGTTCCCTTCTTGAAATGTGTCACATTCTCGAAAATGACACTATGAACTCAAAAACAGATGTTCAAAATCTAAGTAGCATTTACAGCTATGTAATACTTTTTGATAGGTCTGATGGCGCCTCTGTGTTGGCCGGTTCCATAACTTAAAATAAGAATATTTGTTCACATATTTCATCAATAGAGAAACATAATAGTCTATGATCATTGAGGTCTTCAACTGTCATTTATATATTTTGGTTGACATCTAACGTGAAAAAATGGGGTTTTAACGTCATTAATGACAACTTTTTAAAATTTTTCATGACTAGCTTTGAATGTTTTGAAAGTAGAAATGTTCGCGTGAGTTTCACATGTATTTTAAGGATGTTTTTTGCATTGTTGTTTTTTAGCATGTCTTGTGGCAGAACTACCCTGTTTTCAATGTTTAGGCCTTGCTTTTATAATTAGTTACAGTGCTGTAAGTGTTTTTTAATGCATAATCTAGATGTTTGTGCTGATTCTGTTCATTTTTAGTGCTCCTGAAGATGCCAGGAACTCCTGGCGAAATATATTGAGTTTTAGTACAGAGTGACTTTCTTTAAGATATAACCCTCAATTGTTGGTCGTAATTGCCCTTAATATCATATATATATATATATATATATATATATATATATATATATATATATATATATATATATATATATATATATATATATATATATATATATATATATATATTATGTGTCACACCGATAACTCAAAAGATAATGCGCCGATTTTGATAAATTTAATGACTAAAAAAATGCAAAAAATGCAAAAATGCAAAAAAATGCAAGAAGATGCAAGAAAATGCAAATTGAATTTTTTGTGCCTTTGGCAGGAATGCATATTTATTCGTGACATTTCACCATGGAAGTTCCGTGCGTTGCGTCCAATTTATGGTAGTCATGGTCGTCCTACAGAGTCCACAATCCGTCGTTTAATGAATAAATTTGAGAGAACCGGGTCTGTTTTGGATGAAGCAGTGCCTGTACGTCAAAGAAACGCAAGACCGTTGGAAAACATTATTGTCCTTCGGGATGGTGTGCGTGAAAACCCCAGACAATCCATTCCACTTTGTGCGCAAGAGTTGGGTCTTTCTGCGACATCAACTTGGCGGATTTTGCGTCGAGACTTTGATTTTCATCCATGCAACATTTAATTAACTTAAAAGCTTAAACTCAGCGACCATAGACAGCGCCGTGAATACGCGTATTGTACGGCTGATTCTGATTTCGGGAAGCAAATCATCTTTAGTGATGAGGCTCATTTTGGGCTAGGTGGTTTTGGTAGTAAACAAAATTGTCATATTTGGAGCAAGGAAAATCCACGGGAGATCCATCAGGTGCCTCTACACTTCGAAAAAGTTACTGTTTGGTATGGATTTTGGCCCTTATTTCTTCGAAGATGCGCAAGGAGCAGCGCTCACTGTCAATGGCGACCGATATCGGAGGATGATAACAAATTATTTGTGGCCTAGAATTAATGGTATGGATCTCACGAACATGTGGTTCCAACAGGATGGCGCCACTTGCCATACTGCACGGGAAACATTTAATTCATTGGATGAGAAGTCCGAGTGCTTCGTCATCTCGCGTGGTGGTGACATCAACTGGCCACCGAGATCGTGTGATCTAACACCGCTCGATTACTTTCTGTGGGGCTACGTGAAATCTCGAGTTTATGCTGACAAACCACAGACAATTACCGCCCTGAAGGCCAACATAACTCGCGATCTTCATGAGATTGAGCCCCATTTATGCGAAAATGTCGTTCAAAATTGGTCCGCCAGGATACACCACCCCTTTAGCGGAGTCGCGGCGGCTATTTGGCTGAAATTATATTCCATGCATAATTCCATAAAATGTTCTTAAAAATAAAATAAAAATTGTGGCAATACCACTTAAATAGGTTGTTTTATTTCATTTCAAAGTTCGAGCGCACACAATTTTCCGACCTGACCTTGCGTGACATCACCTAACCTCCTTTTCACTAATTTTCTTAAATGAAAATTAACTAAAAAAATTGTATACCAGAACGACTTGGTTGGAACAACCTACATTTTACACAAGTAAAAGGATAGGAGCTATTATAGCAGGTGAGTTTCAGAAAAAATAATAAGATCCAGTTTAAAGCTCCGCTTTCGTAGGGTTTTCACATTTTATTTCTATAAAGTCGTTTTTAATAACTCACTGCTGGATGATTATTCTTTAAGAAACATAATATCTCCATTATTTTATATTCAGGTTAAATTACTTGGAATCTTTAGGACTCAATTAGATTATGGAGAGTTCTTAAAAATGGAAATAATTATCTCGGGGCTTCTTTTGCAATTGTAATTAGACAATACCGAGGAAGATTTTAAATGGAATACACAAGTGAGTTATGAAAAGCGGCAGCTTATAGTATTTTCTTTAATATTCATGGTGACCCGGGATAAATAAAGTATATACAAAGAAACTTTGTTTATATCACCTTATGACACTGTTGCTACATACATTAAAAATCTCTGGACGCAGCAAGTGCGTTATGGTAGTGAATTTTCATAAAACTATTTTTAATAGCAATAATGTGTGTTTTTTTAAGAAAGCAGGCATCAAATTTGGTTACCAGTATAATCTATATAGTAAAAACAATGTGCCATGTTTCATCAAAATAACTTTATTGTTTGAAAATGTAAAAAATTTCCGAAAGTAAACTTAAAGTGTTCCCGGAAAAACTCGTTTCTTGGTCAACCTTATAGGTTAATAGCAAATTGAGCTATTCAAATTTGAAGCATTTGATCAAAATTCGCTACCATAACGCACTTACTGCGTCCAGAATTTTTGTTCTTACAAACATGCATTATATTTCGATGGAAAATACAAAAATGCAATAACATAAGGCATGTTTGATTAAAAAAAAAAAAAGAAAATTTGTATCACCAACGACTTATGGGCCAGCCTGCGATTGTAGAAATAATTTTTTAAGATGTAGTTTAAGACACCCTATAATTAATATATACAATTTTTTTTCATATCTGGTATAATAACAGATATATTGAGCTTTATTGATTTTTTTTACGAAAATTCTACAAAAATTATATACTATTAACGATAAACTCTATAGCTAAGGCTACTGCCAAGCGTCAGAGAAAGGGTCTATTTGAAATGAATTTTCTGGAAACATTTTATTAAAATGAAGGACAATGACGGATGAAACTCAGACTTCAGGGTTTGCAAAACATTCTTCTTGAGACATTTTATTTCCATAGCCCGTATTAGATTCAAGTTCTTTTCCTAAATGTTGCCAATTTTGACGTTTAAATCGCAACTCTGACGTTTTGTAAAAAACCCCAATTTATTTTTGTTTAAATGCCTCTAACTTTTTTGTCTTTTGACCTACAGAGCTAAATTTTGGTAAGTAACTTTCCTATAATGATATAAACCCGCGAATAAAATTTGGTTGCCCTAACTTTGTTAATTTTGGAGATATAATTTTTTTTCGAAAGAAAACACAAAATTTTCCGGGAAAACCTCGTCGGATTTTCCTGGATAACGAACATATCCAAGCCACTTGCAAAAGGAAGGTACTCACGAATTTTGACGTTTAAAATCGAGATTTTGACGTTTTGAGGAGAACCCAAATTTATTTTTCTTTGAATGCCTGTAACTTTTTTGTCATTTAACCTACGGAGCTAATGATATAAACCCACGTATGAAATTTGGTTGCCCTTACTTTGTTAATTTTGGAGATATAATTTTTTTTCGATTTTTTTCGAAAGAAAACACAAAATTTTCCGGGAAAACCTCGGCGGATTTTCCTGGCTAACGAACTTATCCAAGCGACTTGTGTGCCAAATTTTATCACAATCGGTCCATTATTTTTTAAGTTATAGGTGTGACACATAAATATATATATATATATATATATATATATATATATATATATATATATATATATATATATATATATATATATATATATATAAACATATAAAGTCTGAAACTGACCTCGGATTTGGGTTCCGGGGGTCCTAAATAGCGCTCATTTGAAGAAATTTTTTCAAAATTCGAAAGTCGAGATCTCCTCATTAGTGAATTTTTTTTAAGAAAATTCACTAATTTTGAACAATCAAAAATGAAAATTAACGCCAACGATGCTTTATAGGGCTGTTGTTTATAAACTATTTTAAGAATAGTCTAAAATGTTCTGCGGAAAAAGACACCTAAAATGTTTCCCCTCATAACTTGTTTACGTTATAAAAAGTCGGGTTGCAGCAAGTGCGTTTTCGCAAGTTTAGTAATACATAAAGCAACTCAACTTGTCTTCTAAGCATAGGGTATGTAATACAATATAAACAGAAGTGCTCAAATAAACTAAATAAAAACCATCTTGAAATAATGACTTCTGGAGTTAAAAACAATTTGAAGAAGTGTGAACCTTATTACAAGAGATTTAGGAAAAAAGTTACAAGTTTCAAATCAAAAAGTTACTAAAATCTATGATCGCCAAGAAAATCAGCGAGACCTATTGTTTCGGCGTCTCCGTGGCCGTGCCGGAAAGTCGATTCAGACTTTCCAATACGGACTCGGGGGATGGCGGTTCGAGCCTCACCGGCGCCGGATGGTTTTTCAAAATCACTGTCGTCGTTGAGGTCGAGCTCAAGGTGGTGGGTAGGTTAGTTTAGATGAGCAAAAAGGGTCGGCAATGGCCTAATTGCCAGTAAGCATCTTACCTTTTTTTACCTATTGTTTCAGCTATAGATTCTCGACATACAATATAGCAAAATCGTTAGAAACTACATTTTAAGGCTTTCCTGTTAAACAAAAGAGTCTTTCAGTTTCAAATTTACTTGACTGTATTCAGTACATTTTGAAGATATGATAGAGTTCTTAACAGTGAAAGGGAATCGGTCAAAACTACAAAGCTACTCATATTCTGGTTGCTAGCTAGTACTAACGCTTTTTGTATGGCAACAACTTTAGTAGTATAAACTGAAGTGAACTTTGGCAGACTAAATAGCTCAACATAATCTAATTGTTTAATGTACACTGCGCATCCCACTGAATCTTGAATTTTTGACCCATCAGTATAAATTTTGACCGCTTCTTGTTTTTAATAGTAAATAGGTATATCTAATGCTAGCACGCATCAATCTAGTTACCGTTATAACCAATATAATAGAAACAATGTACCATATTTTATCAAAATAACTCATTGTTTGAAAAGATACAAACATTTTCCGAAAATAAACTTAAAATGTTTCCAAGATAACTGGTTGCCTATCCAACAAACCTTAGGTTAATAGCCTATTTATTTATTTAATTTTTTTTTATGTCAACAACACACCACGAGGGCTTACAGCCTAAATACTATCGTACCGTGGGTGTTGACAAGGAGGAAAGAGGCAGCTTGTTAATTCTGGACTTGAAGGTTTGGAGGTTCGGAGGAGAAGGAAAAACATGTGCCGGCAAGGAATTCCACAACTTGGAAGTCCTCGGGACAAAAGAGCGGACATAACAAGATGTTCTATGTCTGGTGACCTGGACGTTAAAAGGGTGCATTCGCTCTGTTCCCCTGGTAGATCTGCTGGGGGCAGCAGGTGGGGGAATTATGGAGGAAAGCTCCTCTGAGCAGTGCCCGTGCAGATATCTATAAAAGAGAGAGAGGTCACCAACGGCACGTCGGTGGGCAAGGGATGGAAGCTTTTGGGTGAGGGTAGGGTCACCAATGAGACGTATAGCTCTCTTTTGAATGGAGTCCAGGATAGCGAGTGTAGAAGCGGCAGCTGCACCCCAGATGTGGGAGCAGTATTCGAGGTTTGGCCTTATTTGTGAAGTGTATAAGGTATAGAGATTAGTTGGTGAAAAGAATTTGCGAGCCCGGAAGAGGAAACCCAATTTCTTAGCAGCCGCTTCTGCAATTGATGTAACATGTTGGTGCCAATTAAGATTTCGATCCACAGTAATGCCAACAAGAGAAAAGGACTCATTACTTTGAATAACTTGGTTGTTCATTGTGATGGATCTAGGGCTGCTATATCTCTTGTGAGAAAGAAAGCAAGACTTAGTTTTGGTGCGGTTGAATTGTACAAGATTTCTACTTCCCCAGTCTAATATTTTTGGAGGTCTACGGAGACAGAACCCTCCATGAGTCTGCGATCCTCATCTAATTGGGCTAAAGAGACAGGCTTAGAATATTGTATGTTTGAGTGGAGGGTGCTGTCGTCCGCGTAACTGTGAACTGGGTTGGATGTGCTAGAGAGGAGGTCATTGATGTGGAGAAGAAACAAAGTAGGGGCTAAAGCTGAACCTTGAGGAACTCCTGCATTAATTGGATACAGTTTAGAGGAATGGCCATCCACAACAACAGATATGCTCCTGTTGGAGAGGAAATTTGCTGTCCAGGTACAAAGTTTTGGTGGTAGGCCATAGGCCGGAAGTTTATTAAGCATCGCTGCGTGCCAGACCTGGTCGAATGCTTTGGATATGTCTAGAGCAACAATCTGGGATTCACCATGTTGTTCCATAGACTTGTTCCAAGAATGGGTGACAAAGGAAAGGAGGTCGGCAGTCGATCTGCGCTGACGGAATCCATACTGCCTGTCGTGGATTAGACTGTGTTTTTCAAGGAATTTTAGTAGTTCGGTGTTTATATACTTTTCCATCACTTTAGAGATGACTGAAAGGAGAGAAATAGGCCTGTAGTTGCTAGGAAGCGCTTTGGATCTTTTCTTGGGGATGGGTTGTACTCGAGCAGTTTTCCAGTTACTAGGGAATATGCCTTTATTGTAAGATATCTGAAACAGACGAGTCAGGACAGGAGCAAGTTCTGGTGCGCATTTTTTGAGAACAATTGCTGGGATCTCGTCAAGGCCAGAGGCTTTCCTGGTATTAAGAGAAAAGAGCATCTTTCGTACCTTTTTAGTTTGGAAAATGATATCAGTCATTTTATGCGCGACATTGGGGACTGTTGGTGGTTGAACATTTGGAGGTGGGTTGAGAGTAGAATTTCCGGCGAACAACGAAGCAAAAAGTTCAGCCTTGCCCAGGGCGGTAGAAACAATTTCATCACCTGAGACAAGAGGTGGGAACGTGCTCTTGCAGAAATTATTCCCAATAGACTTAGCAAGAGTCCAGAAGGGTTTGCCGCCGTTGGAGCTTGAGAGGACTTTGTTTTTGATGTGGTTATTAAACGAGTTTTTTGCCTCAGAAAGAATGCGGACATAGCGGTTTCTTGCGTCGTTGAATGCTTGACGATTTTCTTGACTGGGATTGTGTAGAAGCGTTTTGTGAGCTTTGACCTTTTCAAGTCTGGCCTTGTCACAGGATTTAGAGAACCAGGGCTTTTGAGTGGCTGAAGAGGTTTTCTGTGTACGTGGAATAAATAATTCCATGCCAGCTTGGATAATTTCGGTGACGTTTTGTGAGATATCAGAGGGGTCAGGATGAGAGAAGCAGACAGACGACCATGGAAATGAGGAAAAGTAATCCCGCATTTCGTCCCAGTTTGCGGAGTTGTAGTGCCAAACGATACGTGGGTGTGATGACTGTGTGACCTCGGGTTGCATTGCACAGGAAGCAGTGACCATGCCGTGGTCTGAGCGACCAAGGGGGGCGGTGACTGATATCTTATAGCATTCAGGATTTGTAGTAAGAAGGAGATCCAAGGGATTTGAGCTGTGTGTTGGGATACGAGGAAAGTAAATAGGTTGCTGTACCATATTGGCCAAAGAATTGCTGACTGCAAAGGCCTCTGCTGCTCTCCCTTGTGGATCGGTTTTTGAAGATCCTAGCCATTCCTTATTATGGACATTGAAGTCGCCAAGAATAGTGACCTCGGAGGAAGGATATTCAGAAATCAGATAGTCGGTTTTTTCAGAAAGGTAGTCAAAGAGCTGGACAAAGTTGTTGTCAGAAGGTGACCGGTAAATGCAACAGATGAATTTAGTTGCAGCCCTGAGAGAGAGTTTTATCCATAGTATGTCTTTTCTTCCAGCTTCTAAATTGGGAAGTCTGGTGCAGGGTAGATTGCTACGGACGTATGCGCACACGCCTCCATGCAATCTAAAGGCAGTAAGGAGCTCATACCCCGGGAAATTAAGGTGATTAGTGGCTGTTTTGGCACTGATTTGGGTTTCGGTGAGGAAGAGGAGTTGGGGCCTGTTAGCCTGGAGGAAATGGTGGACGGAGTTCAGGTTAGAATTTAGGCCACATATATTCGAAAAGGATATGTTAAATCTTGATGTTGGCGCCCCCTGTACACCCCTCTCCCGGAGATCCGAATGGAGGGGTATTTTGCCTCCGGAATATTTTATACAAGGAGGAGCCATCATCATTTTTGCTTATAAGGGAAACCGACTCATACACCAGAACCGGAAACGTCCGTTGGGATTTCACCGGCCCCTTGATGTATGGGGTGGTACCTCCTCGGGCGTGAAAAAATCCTTTACTATTACATAAAGGAAAATTCCACTACCACCTGCTGAATATGAAACATTTAATAATATTTCGCTACCAAAACGCACTTGCTGCGTCTCGATTTATTTTCTTACAAACATGCATTATATTTCGATAAAAATGCAAAAATGCAATAATATAAGTTCGTATAAAAGTATATATGTTCGAAAACAAAAATTTTAGGCATGACCAACGACTTATGAGCCCGCCTCTGATTGTCAAACTAATTTTATAAGATGCAGCTGAAGACACCCTATAATTAACGTATACAACTTTTTTGCGTATCTTGTATAATAACAGTTATATGGAGCTTTACCGTAGAAATGCGTCACCCTGTATAAATGAAAATGCATTTTTATCAGTCAAGCAGCAAATGTTGTATTTCTTCTCACACATTTTCAAATTATGTCAAACACAAAGGTCATAAAGCTATATTGTTTGGTTTATTATATTCACTTAGACCAGAAAATATAAAGACGGTCAATGCAGTTCCTGGAACTTAACGCTGGGAGAGGCGGCCGAAGAAATTCGTAGATTCGTAGACGATGATAAATAGCCCATTATAGATATAACCGGAATCGTGAAAATACCAGATGGTTGTAATTACCATAATTCTAGGTACAAATAATACAGATTGCATTCCAAATGACAAAATGACCGACAGTTTGCTAAATACTATTTAGTACCACTCAGTTCACCTTCACCACAACATATTTTTGGACGTGTTCAAAGTGAGGAAAAGTGTCAATTAAAACGCCTAAAACAAAATTTTATACGTTGTGGATAAAACATTTTTATTAGCAGTTCCGTCGAAGCCCATGCAATGGTCTTTCAAGCCGAAATGTACGTCATCCTACACTGTGGGTTGGAGAACAAGAGGAGGGGCTACACCAACCAGTGGATCCTCATAGCCACAAACAGCCAGGCAGCCCTTAAGGCTCTAAGTAGCCCACGAGTAAATTCCTGGCTGGTGAGTAAGTGCCGAGACGAGACGAGCAACCTGGCTGGGCAGAATGAGGTCACCCTCATCTTGGTGCCGGGTCACTCTGGGGTCAAAGGCAATCAAGAAGCTAACAGTCTCGCGAACAAAGGATCAGCAGCACCATCTATGGGACCAGAACCGGTTCTGGCCGTGACAAAGAGCACTGCCAGGGGAGCCATTAAGTCATGGGTCAGAAGCGAACACAAGGTGTACTGGACAGATTGTCCAGGGCTCAGGCATGGGAAGTCAGTAATCGACGAACCCAGAGAGCTGTGGAGCTGCTAAATCTTAGCAGAGGACAGCTGAGAAACATAACAGCTCTCTTGGGGAGACACATGGCTGTCAACAAACATCTGCATTAAATGGGGCGGTTCAAGGGGGACCTCGCATGCAGGCTCTGCGGCGAGGGGGAGGAATCAGCTTAGCACATCTTGTGCGGGTGTAAAGCTCTAGACCGCAAAGGACTACTGATCTACGGTCAGTCTAGACCGGAGACAGAGCAATATAAAACTTCACCCTACCAATTGCTGTGCAGACTAGTTCAAGGCACAGTGATTTTGGAATGGTTTGAGTAGAAAGACTAAGGGCATGCACAGTAAGCCAAAGGCTGCAGTGCTATCGGGGCGGAAAAGGTGCGGATGAGCCCTAAGGGAGAAAAAAAAAGAATTACCGAGAATATACATAGGATGGAGACCAACTTTTTTGTACTGTGTGTTCAAAGTTATAAGTACTTGTTGTTTTTACTACATATGTTTTTTATTGATTTAAAAGTAAATGCATCCATAAAATTTATATACCAAAAATAAAATTTGATAGTTACACCGACAATAAGATTTCAATTTTCACAAACTAATTTTGGCCCAGAGTAGACATATATTTGTTTTAGAAAAATTTTCAACAAAGAAATTAAAATTTTTTGTTTTTTTCATTATGGATCAGCATAGATCGCTAGAATTTTGATCATTCTAGGGAATTCGGTAATAGTTGTAATAAATTAATAATGTTTATTTGTGTGTGTGTGTGTGTTTTGTTTCTTAAAAGTCGGCCTATTTCTGCGACTATGGCCAATCACCGACGCCGGGGAGCAGTTTCACCTCACTATCCTGAAAATTTGACCGAACCCTGCCTTTCTGTAAGAAGGGTAAAGATCTTTAACGTAATCAACATCGCATGAACACGAGACCGACGGCTTTACGCCCCCTCCGAAGGGCGGAACGTGCAGACATTCAACTTGCTCAAATACAATGCCAGAACCTCGGTTGATGTTAATGTTACAGTATGTACTGAAAAAGTTAAAGAAGAACCCTGGGATCGAACCCAGTACCCTTCGGTACAGAGGCACACGTTCGTACGTCTGAACCAACGAGGCTCTAATAATGTTTGCTTACAGCAGGCGATCTTTCGGCAAATTGAAGAACGCTACATCTCAGTTGTTGTGTTCATTTATGTAACATGAATTACTTATGCAACATGAACCACGGCTCATTTTTAATTAATAATGTAACAGGTTTGAACTTCGACTTTCGACACGAAAAGTCACCCGAAATAAGGTAGCTGTACGGCTGCTAACAGACATCTATCATTGCTACAGTAGTAGACATTTCATGCAATAGATGGCCCCAGTGTCGACATGGTCGTCGCGATACCATGGAGTGCCCGCACGAATGCTTTGTAACAGCGTTGTCAGCTAGATTAAATTGGGAATGGAGGAATAAACTAAAAATCATGAGAAATGGGTAATTCGAAATTTGCAGGTATTAATACAGCTATGGATTATGGTATTTTTAAGTAACAAAATCAAATTTTATAAACTGTTTTCTTTATTATCAAAAGTTGTGAAAATTTGAGATGTTTATACATGAAAGATTTAACTACATGAAATTTTTGAAGATATGGCAACCCCGGTAAGAAACAGCTACATATTGACATCCTGCAATGTTTGTAACTTCCATTGTTTAGATTTTTATCTACGATTTCTTTAACCTCCTGGGGCCCAGAATTTTTTAAATAAATATACTATTTTTTGGGTGTGTCTACTTTTATACCAGTACTATCCATTGAAAAAAAAAAGAAAAAACACATTGGAAAATCTGAATTTTCTCAATGTCATATATGCATGACATCTGGTCTCTGTTCAGATATCAGGTTTATATGACATTGAAACAATCAGATTTTCCTTAATGCTTCTAAAATAAATTCAACTATAACAGTTCTTTTATTATTATTTTACGATTATTTTATACTAAAACTAAACATCTATCGAATATAAAAACTCCTTAAGCTTTAGTATGAAACTGTAGAAAAGATTTTCGTTTCTGGGTGCTGCATAAATAGATCTTACATTTTATACAAAATGCAGTTGTGATGTGTTTACAGTTAATATTTCTGCATCGATTTTGTCTGTCGCCATAGTCCACAAGATTTACAGACTTATAATAATGTAAACCTTCAGCAGGTATTGGTTGAATATCGACTCTTCGTTTTTTTATGTTTGGTTTCCAGGTCTTTGTAATCACTACAGGTCTCGGAATCAGAAGACAGACTGTTGTCCATAATCATCTTTTCTCCCAACTCTAATATGAAGGACCTCAATTGGGGAATATTTTTGGCGGGTACCTTTTGTTCCTTTTGTGTGTTTTTTTATTGAAACCAGGAATTGCAGACTGCTAAATCTAACATGTGGCTAATAAAACAAATTGTCCACTTTCTGGTACGTGCTCGTGTAGGACAGACTGACAGCATTCTGTCAGCAAGGTCTACGCCACCCATGAATTGATTGTAGTTCTTTATCACCTCAGGTCTCAGGGGTGCCTCTCGTATTTTTCATAAACTGTTTTTCTGAGGAAAATTACAGTTCCGAGGTATTCTGTTTTTCATAATCGTACCTGTTGCATGAAAACCTCTATCAAGCAATACATCAGCAAGTTTTGTTGTGGTAAAATAGCGATCGAAGTAAAGGTGGTGACCGGGGACAAGAGTCTCACACAAACTAACGATTGCTGATTCACCCAGGGAAAATTTTTGTGCAGTGCCCGTGAGATCTGGGCGAATGATGAATCGCCCTGATATACCGTCATATCGCATACTGGCCCATTAGAATTAGCGAGTACAAAAATCTTAATACCTACGGGATTTGGTTTACCTAGGCAGTACTGACGAATTCCACAATGACCCGTGAAAGGTACTATCATTTCATTAATACTTATATTATCAGATCTCGCTTGAGCATGGCAACCACGTAGCACACGTTGGAACAAAGGCAAAAAATTCCAGATTTTATTTACTTTTTCTTGATCACTGACATCAGCATCATAAACAACTTTTAGAGATGTTCTGATAGTAAAAAATTGGGATCTTGTCATAGCATTCCTAATGACTGGAATTCCATACTTTTTTGACCAATACATTCTAATTTTTGGAAGATCTAGGGCGCTCATAACAAATAGAACACCCATAAATGTTCTTAATTCCTTTGTTGTCAATCTGAGGGCAGACACTTTTCTTTCAACATATGTTCTATTTGTTGCTACAACCATGATTTCCAGTATTTCGTCATCAATGTATTGCTTTAAAAAATCTTCGACAGTCCATAACTGATAGTCCTCCTTTTTATACCTCGGTTGCTTTTCTAGGGGCGTAAAAATAACAGTCCACGCATCATTTGCAGCTGGAGCTTGTACTGCAGTATCATTCTTACGACCTCGACTGCATGATGCCCTCGTTCTAACACGACGACCACGGCCACCTCTTGTAGACCTACATACTTTTTTTATAACTGATGATGAAAGTGATAATGTTGACTCTGCACAATTTTCTTCCACGTGTTCCGAGTTGTCTGTAGAAGTTGTAGAGGCATCACTGTCGTCAGAGTCGTCATGATCTGAGTTTTCAGGTACAAATTGAGGGTCATCTTCATCGAAGAGGCTGATATCCGATTCATAAAGAGCTTTTTCAAGCTTTTCTTGATAGTGCTGTAACAAATAAATGTTTTTTGTTTATTGACGTATGTTATTTATGCACTATCAGTATATGCTATCAGTACTATCTCATTGACTAAGACCTCATGTAATACATATATTACATAAAAAATATATGACTATGAGGGTTAAGACCTTATGTGATACATATATGACATAAAACTATTAGCGTCCATATTCAAAGTATCTTTTCATCTATTCACAAAATATATATCAGGTAGAAAAGACGAATTATCAAAATAACTTTTAACCATAAAAACGTTAACAAAAACCATAAGATGTTCTTAATATGTTAGGATTACTTACGACCTGAGCAGGAACGGTAGGCGATCATTCGTACATGCGTTGTTCAACACTGCTGTTATTCAGACACATTTTCACAGGAACCGTACCGCTACTCAAAATTATGGCTGCAAGTAGTTTTCCTTTGATACTTAAAGACTAGTTCGCTTAAATTATGTGAGATGTCGCTGCTAAGGTGATCTGAATGTTATGTTGTATATATATATATATATATATATATATATATATATATATATATATATATATATATATATATATATATATATATATATATACAGTGTGGAACAGCCAAATGGAATAAATTCGATAACGGATAAATGAGGGCGTGTTGGGAAAAACGCTTGGACACGTCGATTTGTATTTTTAACTGCGCATCTTTTTCAAGAAAAAAAAATTATATAGGGTGCGTCATGTGACAGTGGCCAATACCAACTTTCTTATTTTAAATACAAGCCCCTGTATATTATAAATTTTTTGGATTCTTCAGAAAATTCTAGACATAATTCATGTACAATGTTCTATACCTATCTTCAACTGTTTCGGAAATATTAAGTATTTTCAGATTTATTACAAAAATTAAGATTAAAAATAGAAAATTATTTTATTTCACAAATTCGCTACATTGCATTCAATACTTATTTCCCATTCAGCTCTTGATAATGAGAAAGTAAACAAAAACCATTCCTGCGTTTCTTTTTACTGATATGAAATGAAACAAAAACAAAAACAGTTTTCTTTCTGTTCGTATAAAACTCGTAGCCTTAGCAACTTGTTGTCTGCCTGCATGACAGTAGTGATTAGTGTCAGTGCTATTGTCGTTTGAATTTCGTTAACTGTACGTAATAATATCAGAAAAATGGTTCATTTAACAGAAATGCACAAAATAACCATTCTACAAATGATTGGTTATGGAGATAACACACGGACACAGATGGAAGTGTCTCGCTTATTTCACGAAAAATTTCCAAATTTGCCGCCTGTATCCCAAGGAACAATTAGCAAAATAGAAAAGCAGTTTCGCGAGCTTGGTCATGTGAGACAGATAAAAAAAGTAGCTGCCAATGCAGTAAGTGATGATACGAAATTGGATATTACGCTTGAGTTTCAAGAAAACCCACATACTTCTGGTCGACAAGCAGCCCAACTATTCAACGTTAGCCACACAGCAATTTTTCGAACATTAAAGGAAAGTAAAATGCATCCCTATAAAATGATACCAACTCAGGAGCTCATGGAGGACGATTTCGATAGGAGAACGTATTTTTGTGAACAAATGATGGCAATGTTAGATAACAATGTGATCCAATTAGAAGATGTTTTGTTTTCTGATGAGAGCACATTTACACTTCACGGTCATGTTAATCGTCAAAATTGCCGCTATTGGTCTAATGAGAATCCTCATTGGATGAGAGAGGAACATACGCAATATCCTGAAAAAGTTAATGTTTGGGCAGGAATTGTTGGAAATCATATCGTAGGTCCCTTTTTCATTGATGGCAACTTGAATGGAGATAAATATTTAGAACTGCTCCAAAATAATGTCGTGCCAACTTTGACAAACTTATATCCAGATCCAGCAAACCCACAAGTTCCTGCCAATAAAATATGGTTTCAGCAAGATGGAGCACCGCCCCATTACCAAATCAATGTCCGGCAGTACCTGAACCAAATTTTTCCAAATCGGTGGATAGGGAGGCGCGGATCGATAGAATGGCCAGCACGATCTCCTGATCTGTCGCTATTAGACTACTTTTTGTGGGGATATGTCAAAAGTATTGTATACAAAACTAAGCTCCTCAACTTAGATGACTTAAAAAGACGAATCACGCTTGCGATTAGATCAGTCACGCCTGAGATGTTGAGTAATGTTAGAAGACATTTCTATACCAGATTAGCATGTTGCCAAGATGTTCGTGGCGAGCATTTTGAACATTTACTACATTGACATTAATTTTTTTTTTGTTTTTTTAAATTATTAAGAAATAATCAGTATTTCTTATTAGAATTTGTGAAATAAAATAATTTTCTATTTTTAATGTTAATTTTTGTAATAAATCTGAAAATACTTAATATTTCCGAAACAGTTGAAGATAGGTATAGGACATTGTACATGAATTATGTCTAGAATTTTCTGAAGAATCCAAAAAATTAATAATATACAGGGACTTGTATTTAAAATAAGAAAGTTGGTATTGGCCACTGTCACATGACGCACCCTAAATAATTTTTTTTTTCTTGAAAAAGATGCGCAGTTAAAAATACAAATCGACGTGTCCAAGCGTTTTTCCCAACACGTCCTCATTTATCCGTTATCGAATTTATTCCATTTGGCTGTTCCACACTGTATATATATATATATATATATATATACATGACACTGGGTCCCAGGAGGTTAAATAGCATAGCATTACATGTAACATCATATGCCTTTATCCAACATTGTAGATATTCCATTACAGAATTTAAAGTGATGTCGACGATAATTTTATTATGAATTTTGAATAACTTAATTTTTATTTGTTTAAAAGACTTGAAAATTGGTACACAACCACGCCTATCTATGTTCTTTTAAGCTGTAAATTTTCATTTCAATCGCTTAAAAAATTTGAAAGATATTTCGTTTTAAAGAAAATTTACATTTTTTGTTAAGAAAAATTGGGCGTTAAGATCTAATGAACGAACTCATCCAAGCTATTAGCAAAACAATGGTAATTTCCAAATTTGGTCCAAATCAGTGAAGTATTTTTTGAGTTATCGGTTTGATATATATATATATATATATATATATATATATATATATATATATATATATATATATATATATATATATATATATATATATAACATTCAAACGGACATTGGATATGGGTTTCAGGAGTCTTAATTCGCGCTCATTTGAAGACATTTTCCGAAAGTCTTACCATCGATACCTCTGTATTAGTGAATATTCTAAATGAAAATTCACTAAAAAGGCAAACATTCATCGTGACGTTTGCAATTTTTCAATGTCGCGGATTAACATCACGCCTTCCGTTAAACCTGGAAACATTACATCAAATGTACACTTATTTTTGAGTAGAGTACGGCCATTTGTTGCTTTCCTGCTGCTCTTGAGTTGATGTCTACTCAATATTTGAGTTCGTATATATCAGGGGCATATGGTTCTCATTCGAAAGCACTTTGGTATTCATATCGCTTACACTTACACTTGATGTTCGATCTCATACAGGATTTCAGTAATCCATTCATATGGCTGAATTGAAACTGAAAGCGGGCATTAGGAAAATCGACAATCTTGATATTGCGAGGATATGTTCATTTAGTGTTAAGCTTTTAAACTGTATCTTAGTGCAAAATTTTATAAGTATCCAGATTTTCGTCTTGTTCTGTTTGTGAAATTTTATACGTAAATAATTTTAACATGATAAAAATGGAATTTCTGCTTGCTGGTGGATGTTAATTTGTTGCATTAAAATAATGTTTACCTGCAACAAGCGCGTTATACTCTTTTAAATTTTAAGTCAACTCCCATACAGCGAGAGTATTCCCTTTAATATTATTTTCTTAAAAATTGTGGGATAGCCGTCAGTTGTAATAAAAACTCTTTATTAATTTCTGAGCTTTCGAAAAAAAATTCCATTATCAAGGCTACATGGAAAGAAAAAAATTTACAATTTACATAAGAAAAATACAAAGGTTTAAAATACTTACATATAACGCGAGTTTTACTTGAACTAATTATCAAACAACAAATATGACATAAACCATTTTGAAAATTTGACTGAAATCGATAAGTCACACTGACACATGCAGCTAACTATTGTGTAGTTAATTTTTTTTTGTCTAGGAAATATTAATAGGGGTAATGATTTCTAAAATTATTATCTGTGTTTAAGTTTATTAAAAGTAATTTCAAAGTCTTTAAACACATTCTTTTATTATTTAAGGTTTCACAATGTAAAATAGAAACATTACTAAAATTTATACTGTGACCAGTGTCGAAATTATGTTCAGACAAAGCACAAATTCTTTTTTGTAAACGTATATAAATGCTGTGCTGCGTTAAAATATCTTCAAAGACTCTGATTGTTTGGCCGATGTATTTTTAATTACAATTAGTACATGGAATACAATATACCACTCCAGATACTTTGGAAATTTCATCCTTACTTTTAAGTTTACTGAAAATGTTATTAATTGTTTTTCAATATCGAAACGTGGGCTTCATCTTTAAATATAACCTTTAATCTATTGGCAATATAAAAAAGTTAGATGTTGCCCAACTTGAAGTTATATGGGTGTTATATCAAATTTATGTGACAGACATAACACCCATATAATTTCGAGTTTGGAATCATCTAACTCTTTTTAACTGACTTCAAAAAAAAGAGGTGGGTCTCAATTCGACTGTATTTTTTATGTATGTAACCTCAGAACTGTTTTCTAGGTGAACCGATTTTGATTATTTTTTTCTTGTTTGAAACGTAGTGCTTCTCGTGTGGTGCCATATAAATTTGATCAAGAGCTGACCAGTAGTTTTTGAGTTATCATTAATTAAGTCGGTTTTGTATTTTTTTTTAATTTTTACTTGTTTAACATATCGATCCCTTACATTAAGAATATTTCCAATAGATTAGAGTTTATATTTAAAGATAAAACTAAATTTAAAATAACGTTTCGATATTCAAAAACAATTAGTAACATTTCCCACGATATTGCCCATCCACAAATCAGGGAAGCCGAAACTCGATGGCAATAGTTACAGACCCATTTCACTAACCTCCACTATATGCAAATTGCTAGAGAAGATGGTCAACCGAAGACTGTTATGGTTTCTAGATCATCACGGACATCTTAACCGGCACCAATCGGGGTTCTTACCGAATCGCAGTACCCTAGACAATCTCGCCTGTCTCCAGTCAGAAGTACTTGATGCTTTCGCTCATCGTCAAAAAGTAGTAGCTGTTTTCTTCGACATGGAACACGCTTTTGATACCGTCTGGAGAAAGGGCATTTTACAAAAATTATCAAGGTGGGGAGTTAGCGGCAATACACTCATATTTATTAGTAACTTCCTTACTGACCGAAATTTTAGAGTAAAAGTAAACAATACCCTATCAGACACATACAACTTACAAAATGGTGTCCCCCAAGGCTCAGTCCTCAGCCCAACACTGTTTAACGTCGCAATCAACGACATACTGGACACCATTCGAAGCCCGGTCAGGGCAAACTTATATGCAGATGACTTAGTTATTTACTGCAGAGGGAAAAATGTCATATCGACCTGCAAACTTATCCAAAATGCCATCGAAAAATTGGAAGTGTGGTCCGATCATAGTGGCGTCAATTTCTCCTCCACCAAAACCAAATTTATGGTATTCTCAAAAAAATGCGACAATTCTGTCACATGTGCCCCCAAAATCAGAGGAATGTCGTTGGAAGAAGTCAAGGCACATAAATTTTTGGGCATAACGTTTGATTCTAAACTAAGTTGGAAGATTCATGTCAACCAACTCAAAGCTGACTGTATAAAGGCGCTTGGCCTTTTGAGAACTCTAGCACATCAGAACTGGGGTGCCCATGAGACAGTGCTGCTCTCCATTTTTAGGTCCTTAATTAGATCAAAAATTGAATACTGCCAAATTATCTATACAACAGCAACAAAATCAGTTCTGAAACCTCTGGATGTGATTGTAAATCATGCCTTAAGGATAATAACAGGAGCCTTCCGAACAAGCCCTACAGACAGCCTGTATCGAGAATGTGGAGAAAGACCCCTCTGGCTGCGAAGAGAAGTAGCGCTACTACAATATTCGGCGAAAATTTCGGCAGACCCAAAAAAACCAGTTTACCATCTAGTATCTCAGTCGGATACCAACAGATCTCAGACTAACTCCCTTGTGCCACTATCGATTGTTCAACATATCAGAGGATATCACCAAACACTCAATTTCAGCGAAACATTACCGCTGCGGAATGGACAAATACCGCCATGGATTATTAGATTACCAGATACAGACACCAGTCTCACAACTTGTAATACAGACTCCTTGCATACCGACAGTGTGAATAGACTATTTCAGGATACTATATCACAATATAAATTTGACCTGATCATGTATACTGACGGATCAAAGAGCACACGGAGTGTAGGAAGCGGTGTTATATCTCCCCTCAAAACACAGGCGTATCACCTATCATCAGAGTGTAGCAGTTACACAGCAGAGTTATTTGCCATAAAGAGGGCAGTCCACACGTTCATCGACTCACCATACAAAAATGCTTTAGTGTGCACAGAGTCTTTAACCTCTATTAATTCACTTGCATTGCTTTATGCAAGAAACCCTATAGTAATTCAAATACAAGAAAGCGTCCACGGTCTCTATCATGCTTGCAAGTTAATCACACTGATCTGGAAACCTTCCCACAGTGGCATTTTAGGCAATGAAAATGCTGACGAATGCTCATGGAATGCGATACTATAAAAGACAATAATACCCATACAAACCCATTCTGACCTTATTGCCAATATTAAAGAAAGTTCTAAAGCCAAATGGCAAACCTACTGGTCATCGATTGACAACAAACTTTGCAAGATCGAAACATCAGTGACCCCAAAGACGCTCCCAAGTCTAACACGCAGGGAAGAAGTCGCTATCAGAAGAACTCGTATTGGCCATTGTAAGTTCACCCATGGATACCTACTTATCCAGCAACAACAACCTCAATGTGAAATATGTGACAGAGTGATTACTGTTAACCATGTGCTTCAAGAATGTCCACTATATATCAATCCAAGACTCGAATACCTAAATGGAACAACACTAGCCCAAATTCTTGACTTGAGTGAGCCAAATGTGACTAATTTACTCTGTTTTTTTAAGACAATCCTCACTATTTGATAGCATTTGATTACAGATACTTTAATTAGCGAAACAAAATGTACCAATAGTGTCAATAACCTTAGATATTAAGACACTTTAAAGTTCCAAATAAAAAAATTAGTAACATTTTCAGTAAACTCAAAAGTAAGGATGAAATTTCCAAAGTATCTGGAGTGGTATATTGTATTCCATGTGGTAATTGTAATCTAAAATACATTGGCCACACAAGCAGAGTCCTTAAAGATAGATTAGCGCAGCACAAAAGTGATACACGTTTACAAAAAAGAACTTGTGCTTTGTCTGGACAAAATCTCGACACTAGCCACAATATGAATTTTAGTAATGTTTCTATTTTACCCTGTGAAACCTTAAATAACAAATAAATGTGTTTAGAATACTTTAAAATTACTTTTAATAAAAATTTAATACACTCAAAGAAAGAAAATACTTCTAGCAATCACTACCCCTATTTATACTTCCTAGACAAAAACAAAAACAAATTTAAGTACACAATAGTTAGCTGCATATCTCAGTGTGACTCTTATCGACTTCAGTCAAATTTTCAAAAACGTTTTTGTCATGTTTGTTATTTGATAATTACTTCAAGTAAAACTCACGTTATATATAAGTATTTTAAACCGCTGTAATTTTCTATGTAAATTGTAATTTTTTTCTTCCCGTGTTGTAGCCTTGATAATGGAATAAATTATTCCGAAAGCTCGGAAATTAATAAAGAGTTTTTATTGCAACTGACGGCTATCCCATAATTTTTAAGAAAATTATATGTACAGTGTGTCCCAAACTGGATGGGAATGTATTGATATCTCCGTTATTATTAGAGATAGGGAGACGGTTAAATTATTAAGTTTTGTAGAATTTCATGCTCGTTCCAAATAATACTCGTACTTTTCCCTGCCTCTTTTCGTTTTCGAGTTTTTTTGGAAAAAAAATCTCGCTTTTTTTTCAATATCTAAGTAGGCGTTGATCTGACATGTTTAAAACTTGCACATTATCAAGACACTTTTTACATAGTAATCTTTTTGTGTTATTCTCAACTTTGGATTGACATTTGTTTTTGAGCTACAGGTATCAACGTTTGTTTTTATTATGGCAGCCATATTCGATTTTTTACTCATGTTAAAAGAGCTTTCCAATGATGTAAAACATGCTTGAAAAATCTTGTTAAGAAATTATTTTAAAAGAAGAAGTCTATTGTTAGACTCCATGGCTTACTGCTTTTTGAACACTTTTTTTTGTCATTTGTTTTCTGGTATTGGATTTTATAGCCTACTATTCTCAAAACGGTTTTGCTCAAAATTGTCAGTGCAATTACAAGATTTTTCAAGCATGTTAAACATCATTAGAAAGCTCTTTTTACAGGCTATCACATGAGCAAAAAATCCAATATAGCTGCCATAATAAAAACAAACGTTGATACATTCAGCTCAAAAACAAATGACAATCCAAGGTTGAGAATAGCAAAAAAGATTACTCTATGAAAAGTGTTCTGATAATGTGCAAGTCTTCGACATGTCATATCAACACCTACTTAGATATTGAAGGAAAAAGAAATCGACAAATTTTGTTATTTTCAAAATAACTCGAAAACGAAAAGAAACAGGGCAAAATACAAGTCATATTTCGAACGAGCATGAAATTATACAAAACATTGCTGATTTAACCGTCTCCCTATCTCTAACAATAACGGAGATAGCAATACATTCCAATCCAGTTTGGAACACACTGTATACTATGTATATTTTCAGTCTAAAACTTTAATTGGGGCCGTTCATCAAGCTACAATATGGTTTAATTTGAAAATTTATTATCCTCCACTTAAAAAACAATCACTGCACAAATTTTTAATTTCATGTCATCTATCATTCGAACGTCGTAATTGTTGGCAAACAATCTATCGGTTTTCGGGTTTTTTGATGGGCGAGTTTTCTCGATCGCTAGTTCGGGTAGCATGTTATTTGTATTATATATAAGTATGTATTCGAGCGATAACTCAAAAATTCTCTGATTTCAACGAAATTTGGCACATATCTTCATTTTGTTAGCCTCTTGGACAAGTTCGTATATTTGCTATAATGGACATTTTTCCCCAAAAATTAACACACTCTTATTGAATACGCTATATTTTTAAAATTATTAAAGTAACTGGAATGACACTTACATGTAGAAAAGGTGTAAATAAACCTCTGTTTTTGAATTTTTAGTAATTTGATCTACAAAATTTGGAGTTTTTTCAAAATTAAAAATAGAATCTCAAAGCTATGAACTGAAACGACCTTATTGGTTAAAGGGCAGGGTAAAATACGAGTCATATTTGGAACGAGCCTGAAATTCTACAAAACATTGCTAATATGCATGCCACACTGACTAAAGACATTCCGCTTTAAGCAAACTGGCACACCACTCTTAAATACATCTTTGAGTTTTCCGAAGGCAGCCCATGAAAGGGTTATTTGTCTCTGTATTTCGCATGTTTGATTGTCTCTTGAGATCCGTATCTCATGGTCCAGATATGTATACCTGTCAACAAATTAGGGATATATAGACGAATTACACACTATTGGGACACCTATATATATATATTTGCAAGCTGTATTTGCAATTAAAAACATTTTTACGAAAATTCACTACCTTAAGGCCCTTGCTGCGTCCAGACTTTTTATAATTTGAGGTTATAACGTATTCCTCCTCTCTACCAGGTCTTTTCTGTGTAATCAAAATTAATAACATTTAGGGACAAGGTAAATTGGTGGTTCTTTAACACCAACAAACACAATAGACCCTGCCATCCCAAACGATTTGTTTAGGTACCTATATCTAAATATATTTACCCACATATCTCAAACTGATGAAAAATCAGTACCTTTTATTGACTATGTGCACTATGTGAAAACTGGAACCTGTTATGAGCACTGATAAGTACACTTGGAGGAAACCCAAATCACCACAACACATATTTCAGAGACCTTACGATCGTTTCGTTGACGAAGTCAACATCTTCAAAGGAAGAAATGTTCTTTTCTAGAAACAAGCCAACATTTCGCGGTATTTTCTAAATTTTGTTGAATTTTTCTTCCTCTGAAGATGTTGACTTTGTCAACGAAACGATCGTAAGGTCTCTGAAATATGTGTTGTGGTGATTTGGGTGTTCTCCAAGTGTACTTATTGACTATGTGATCTTTTTATATAACTAACCTGTATAAAATAAATCTGTCTATATAGTTTGTCCAAAAATAATAAACACTTTTATGTGTGTGTTTTTCTTTCTTTAACGTCGGTCTATTTCAGCGACTATTGCCAATCACCGACGCCAGCAAGCAGTTTTACCTCACTATTCTGGAAATTTTGCTGAACCCCTGGCCTTTTGTAAGGAGGGTAGGGATCTTTAACGTGCATGGACATGGGACCGACGGATTTCAACACTTTCAGTTTTTGTTAAAAGAACTTTTTAATAGTACAATTATTGACCCAAAAATGTTGCAGGTACAACAGTAATGTTCTTTTCTAAAAACAAGCCAACATTTCGCGGTATTTTCTAAATTTTGTTGAATTCAATTCCGGAAAAACTTGAATTGAATTATTCAACAAAGCTAAATTTTGAACATCTAATATGTAGTTTGATGGCAATATATGGATTATATTTTGCAAAAATAAATTGAAGAATGTCAAAGATACAGAATTTTTGAGAACAAAATTTGAAATTCTCCATGGAAAAACTTGACTCTCAGAACTTGACAACTAACTTAACATTCGGAAGCTATTTTCCAGTGTAAGGAAAAAACTAGAAATTTTCAGGTGGCGTCGCAAATATATATATATATATATATATATATATATATATATATATATATATATATATATATATATATATATATATATATATATATATGTATATTTGAGACACTTATACTGCTTCCTCATAATATTCAGGAATAAATGGAACATGGTGTTTATAGCTTGAGTTTTTCGTTTTAGTGAATTTTCTTTAAAAAAATTCACTAATGAGGAGATTCCGACTTCTGAATTTTTAAAAAATTTATTCAAATGACCGCTAATTAGGCCGCCCAGAACACATATCCGGGGTCAGTTTCAATTTTTATATGTTATATATATATATATATATATATATATATATATATATATATATATATATATATATATATATATATATATATATATATATATATATATGTATCACACCGATAACTCAAAAAATAATGGGCCGATTTTGATTAAATTTGGTGAATAAATTCCTTTTGCAAATATCTTGAACAAGTTCGTTAGTCAGGGAAATCTGACCAGGTTTTCCCGGAAAACTTTGTGTTTTCTTTAAAAAAAAATATATCTCCGGAATTAACAAAGTAAGGGCAACCAAATTTAGAACGCGGGTTTATGTCCTTATAGGTAAGTTACCCACCAAAATTTAGCTCTGTAGATCAAAAGACAAAAAAGTTATAGGCATTTAAAGAAAAATAAATTGGGGTTTTTCTCAAAACGTCAAAGTTGCGATTTAAAACGTCAAAATCGGCAACATTTAGGCAAATAACTTTAATCTAATACTTGCTATGGAAATCAAATGTCTCAAGAAGGATGTTTTACAAACCCTGAAGTCTTAGTTTCAACCGTCATTGTCCTTCATTTTACTAAAATGTTTCCAGAAAATTCATTTCAAATAGACCCTTTCTCTGATGCTTGGCAGTAGTCTTAGCTACAGAGTTTATCTGTTAATGGTATATAATTTTTGTCGAATTTTCGTAAAAAATCAATAAAGCTCAATATATCCGTTATTATACAAGATATGGAAAAAATTTGTACATATTAATTATAGGGTGTCTTGAGCTACATCTTAAAAAAATATTTCTACAATCACAGGGTGGCTAATAAGTCGTTGGTGATACAAATTTTCTTTTTTTTTTTAATCAAACACGCCTTGTGTTATTGCATTTCTGCATTTTCCATCGAAATGCATGTTTGTACTAAAAGAAATTCTGGATGCAGCAAGTGCGTTATGGTAGCGAATTTTGATCAAATGCTTCATATTTGAATAGCCCAATTTGCTATTAACCCATAAGGTTGACCAAGAAACGAGTTTTTCCGGGAACACTTTAAGTTAACTTTTGGAACATTTTGTACATTTTCACACAATAAAGTTATTTTTATGAAACATGGAACATTGTTTTTACTATATAGGTTATACTGGTAACCAAAATTGATGCCTGCTTTCTTAAAAAGAAAACACATATTTGCAATAAAAACATTTTTATGAAAATTCACTACCATAACGCACTTGCTGCGTCCAGAGTTTTTATAAAGATATTTTCGCTTATAGAGAGGTAACGACTGTCGAATAAATTCATTTAAATCGGCGCTAATTAAGATCCGGGTCAGTTTCAGATTTTATATGTTTATATATATATATATATATATATATATATATATATATATATATATATATATATATATATATATATATATATATATATAAGTACACTTGGAGAACACCCAAATCACCACAACACATATTTCAGAGACCTTACGATCGTTTCGTAGACAAAGTCTACATCTTCAGAGGAAGAAAAATTATATATATATATATATATATATATATATATATATATATATATATATATATATATATATATATATATAAATTAAACTTGTATTCTTTCAATTACATCCAGATATCCAAAGCTCTAGATTGAGGGGGCATATGTTAGCACTGATAGAACTGTAAATCTGTAAATTGTCACGTGAAAAACTCAAGAATTGATTTTTGTGTGACATGTGACTGAAAGTAGATCTAGTTGGTTTTGTTTATCGTGATGAAATGTTTTGCAATTTATGTGGAATACCATAATATTTCTTACTCCTTAAACTTCTTAATAGAGAACACAAAATAAATAGATATTTTATCTTTAGAATGTGATGCCAGGATTTTATCCATGCATGTACATTTGCACTTTGTTAAACTGTTTTTGTCACGTGAAATTTCCTCACCGACGAATGTAACATTTAAGATTGTACACAAAGATACCAGGACGATAACCATTTCCTATATAGTGGGTGAATTGTCACTTATTCCAAGATTCTTCTCAGGAGGTTGAACCTTATCTTAGCAGGATTACAACCAGAAACTGTAATAGTCCGATAGTGCTGCTGGAATTACAAACGGGATTTATGTTTCAGTTCTGCGAAACTGTTCAAATATTGCACTGAAAATATCCCATTGCAGCTGCATAATGCGCTCATAATCATTTCCTACGAGCTCTTAGATATTTTGTATTCAATTCCTGGGAATGTTATAAATTTAGTGACGGTATTTTAAACTGAAATATGGACGTTTCCCATGGAGATTCAAGATATTTATGAAATGTGTTAATTATTTAATCTATTTATTTAATCACATTACATTTCTTCAAGAGGTGGCTGTTCTACAAGCGGTTCATTAACAATATCCTTGTTACTTTGAAGAGAATTTTCGAGAAATTCGCTAAGAGATCGACACAGTTTAAAAAAGACTTGGCGATCGTTTCACTAACCAAGTTAGCGTCATCAGAGGATGAAAAATTCTAACTACTTTAAAAACTAACATCACCTTATATACCGGATCTTAGGTAAAAAGACCGAATTGAGATGGGAAACTAGTCGCAGGCAAATTCTGCGGTGTATAATATTTTTATCGCCGGACGAAGTCTTTGCACTGTCCCTACTAACTTATCTAAAAGGTGTCCATCTCTAATAATTTTGGGAAGAGTCAACGACAACTAAATTAACATAGTTTCCTTTGGCGAAAATATCTGTATTTTTATGTTACCTTTAGGACGTGTTGAAACGTGGGAATTTATTTAACAAAGCAATCGTTACGGTGACTCGTAATCGGTGGTGGTGAAACGTTCATAAATTTTTTTGTTGTAACTATATTTCGCAATATAAATACCCTCGAACGCGTTTAGCTGTTCTGGTTGTCTAACATGTTTTATTAATTTCAGATTATCTTCATAAACGTGATGATTATTATCCCAAATATGTCGGGCGACGGAAGATCTATATATAGTACCGTAACGTAATTGGGTTAAGTGTTCTTTGAATCTAATTCCAATCGATCTTTTTGTTTGTCTGACGTACTTAAGATTACAATCTTTACAACTTATTTAATAAATTCCCGAGATTTTGTCCGTGCTATCCTTGTCTTTGGGTTACCTAGCAAGTTTTTTAAGGTATTTTTTGTCGAAAATATTAGCTGCAAGATGACTTTAAAAAAATGCTAGCTAGACTCCTTGTGATTCGAGTTTCGGATATTTCTCTTCTAAATGTCGTTGATTCCGTCAATATTTTCTTAGTTTTCTGTTTGTTGATTATTTTTTTTACTAGGCAAGCAGTGTATCCTTTATATTCGACCACGTTCTTAATATAATTAAATCGTTGATATATCTACTTTTGTTGAAACGAAAATTAATTAACCGACTTACTAAAAAAAAATAAGACTGGGCATTTTTTGTGCGTACGTATGATGCGAGTCGTTCAGAATGTAGCTTAGAGTGGTGGTTTCCTTTCTATAGACATCGAATTCTAAAGTGTCTTTATTCTTTATAACTAGTACATCTAGAAAGGGTAATTTATTATGGATTATTAATTCCTGGGTAAATTTTATAGAATTAAATTTATTGTTTAATTTGGCAATAAAATCTTCTATTCTGCAAACGTTTGTGTCAAACACTGCTAAAATATCATCCACGAAACCACACTCTAGGAAAATAACCACTTTCACTTTCAAGATCGGTTTCAAATCTGCTCATGAAAAGGTCTGCAAAAAATGGCGATAGCGGCCCATTGCCGTGCCTCGGGTTTGTCCATTGTTGAATTAAAAAATATTTTGTTGTTTGATATAAAGTTTGTTAAAGTTAAATAATCTTTGTAGACATTTTTATTTATGTTATTCATTTTTAACAACTGCTCTAAGTGCGTTAAAGTTTGCTCCGTGGGAACGCTAGGAAACAATGAAGCTACATCGAATGAAATTAAAACTTCGCCTTCAGTCAATTTAACCTCTTTAATCTTATTAATAAATTCAAGTGAATTTGTTACTGAAAAACTTTTCTGTTTGACGGGCAAGCCTTTAAACCATTTGTCAACCACTTTGCTAAATTATATGTCGAGAAAAAGTTTGGTTGTCATAGCTTTATTATTTCCGGAGATATGAAAAATTTCCGAAAGAAAACACAAAGTATACAGGGTGTTTCAAAAATGATGGTCTATGTTACAGGTGCACATTCAGCACAGAAAATTAGACTATTTTTTCATATAAACATGGGTCCGCAAATGCTTAGTTTTTTAAATACAGCGTGTTAAAATTATTTGTTTTTGTCAGTTTTTCACGAATAAGTCTGAGTCAAATGCAAATTTTGGCGTGAAAGTTGGCATGCGGGGGTTTTTGAGGGCAAGAAATTTAAAATTGGCTATAATTTTTTTGACAACCAGTAATATCGACCTACCGTATAGCTACATTGCAGCCCTTATCAATTGTACGCAAAAAATGTATATTTGATCCAAATCTCTCAGACACACCATTTTCGAGATATTTAAATTTTTGTATGTCGATGTCGCTCAAAAATTTTTTTTCTCAAGTAATTAATTGTCTAGTCTCCAAATTTTAACAACAAATAAAAAAGTTTATAACATTTTATGGTACCTGACTACAATAAATGTTCAAAATGGCAACCCTCCACTTCAATACACTTTCGTATTCTGCGGAGCATACAACGTCGTACGCTGTGAAATATTTATGGTGTATTTCTAATTTGTTCGCATCCAAGTACAATTGTTTGCTGCAGATCATCAACATTTTCAATATTTGCTTCATAAACAATACTTTTCAGATGCCCCCATAAATAAAAGTTCATAGGATTTAAATCAGGGGATCGAGCCGGCCATGGCTGAGGTCCACCGCGTCCAATCCATCTGCGTCCAAAAGTATTGCTTAGGTAATTTCTGACATTTAGGGCGAAATGTGAGGGGGCTCCGTCATGCATAAACCACAGGTTATGTCTTATGTCAAGAGGTACATTTTATAATAACCCCTTTTGTTGGTTTTGCAGGAATTCAAGATAAGTTGTAGCATTAAGTCTGTGAGGTAAAAAAATTGGTCCTATCAAATTACACCCTACAATTCCAGCCCATACATTTAAGGAAAATTGCTGTTGATGATGCCTTTCAAAAACTGCGTGGGGATGTTCGTCAGCCCAAATATGACTGTTACGAAAATTGACGATCCCGTCGGGCCTAAATCCAGACTCGTCAGTGAACAATACACAATTCAACAAGTTCTCTACATTATTATGTTGAAGAAACCATTGGTAAAATTGTAGGCGAGGTATAAAATATCTTTCAGGCGATAGTGCCTGCAAACGTTGGATGTGATATGGACGCAATTGTTGCTCGTGAAGAACTCACCATATCGTTGCATTGGATGCTCCCAGATGATTGGATATTTCCCTAGTACTTATTTTTGGATTTTGTTCAATTTCATCCGGAACAGCCTCTCCAAAATCAGGATTTCGTGCACTTCGTGGGCTGTCTCGATCAGCAGTAACTTTATTAAGGGTACCTGGTAAAAAAATATATATTCGAATGAGACAGATCGATGTATTAGATAATGTAACGTTTCTGTTTCTCTTAGACGGATGTCAATCCGTTGAAACATCCTTCTGTCTGGAATTTTCCGATTTGGGAAGGCTTCTTCATACAGTCGTTTCGCCTCATAGCAGTTACCAAAAGTCCGTGAATACATAACATGCATGTCTGTTAGTTCATTGTTGGTAAAGACTTCCATATTTAATTAGAAAAATTACGGACAATACAATTAATTACTTAAAAATAGTGAGTAGTCTCAAACGTAAAAGTCAAATGTAGTATATGTCACGACGAAAACGCAAAAGTTAAGTCTCGTAAGGATGGAAACCAATTTGTTAAATGGTTTGTTCAAAGTTTTTTATCACGGCTTTTTATTTTATCTTCATGATTGTGTCTTGTCAGTCCTTTTTTCTAGTAAGATTTTAAATTTTAACTAGAGAATAAGAAAATGAGGTTTATACATACTGATAGCAATTAAAAGGTGAAAAATGTATTACTATGATTTGTCGCAGAATTAATTCTTGAGCGACATCGACATACAAAAATTGAAATATCTCGAAAATGGTGTGTCTGAGAGATTTAAATCAAATATACATTTTTTTCTTACAATTGATAAGGGCTCTAATGTAGCTATACGGTAGGTCGATATTAGTGGGTGTCAAAAAATTATAGCCAATTGAATGCAATCCATGTCTTACAGGTGACGCCCTCTTCCAGCAGTGTTATTAACAATAACATATTTAAATTTCTTGCCCTCGAAAACCCCGACATGCCAATTTTCACGTCAAAATTTTAATTTGACTCGGACTTATTCGTGAAAAACTTACAAAAACAAATAACTTTAACACGCTGTATTTAAAAAACTAAGCATTTGCAGACCCATGTTTATATGAAAAAGATAGTCTTGTTTTTTGTGCTGTATGTGCGCCTCTAACATAAACCATCATTTTTGAAATATCCGATATATATATATATATATATATATATATATATATATATATATATATATATATATATATATATATATGGTTTGACACTGACCTCGGATTTATGTTCCAGCGGTCCTAAGTTGCGAGATTTTTTCAAAATTCAAAAGATCTCTTCATTAGTGAATTGGTTTAAAAAAAATGCAAAAAACCTGTTTGTTTTGTTTGGCAGACAAGATTTTGAAATGAACACACTTTATATATATTGTACTTTGCTTGTTAAAAAAAATATATATGTTGAAATCGCTTATGTACGTTTACACCCTCATTGTGTAAAAAATATCCACAGTCCTGTAGGATCACCTCGCATATGACGTAGTACCACACTATGTAATAAAGTAACATCACTATCACATGAAAGGGAAATTGTGCATTATCTCTTCTGACTTTGCAAATTTATTTTACAGTTAAAATCTTGTCAGCGGCAATAAAATTAGTGGTCGGCAGTCACGTTGCTACAGCCTTTTATCTTAATTACCAAGAGTAGGTGTAGTGGTGTGCAGTCCCTTATATCAAACTGGGGTTGCATATCTGTAGAGGATAAATTCCACTTCAGATATCCAGACAGACGTCGTTTGCACCCTCTTGCATGTGTCGGTCCGACAGCTCCGACACAGAACCGGCATAAAGATATTGCTTTCGAATAAAATTACATACAACACTTTATATCTACAAAGAAAAAGTCTGGACGCAGCAAGTGCGTTATGGTAGGGAATTTTTATTAAAATGCTTTTAGTAGCAAATATGTGTGTTGGTTACCAGTATAACCTATATAGTAACTTTATTGTTTGAAAATGTACAAAAATTTTCGAAAATCAACTTAAGGGGTCCCGAAAGAACTCGTTTCCTGGCCAACCTTATAAGTTAATGGCAAATTGAGCTGTTCAATTTTGAAGCACTTTATTAAAATTCGCTACCATAACGCACTTGCTGGGTCCCGAATTGCTTTTATTACAAACGTGCGTTATATTTCAATGGAAAATGCAAAAATGCAATAACATAGGGCCTGTTCGACAAAAAAAAAAAATTGTATCACCAACGACTTATGGGTCACCTGTGATTGTAGAAATATTTTTTTAAGATGTAGCTCAAGACACCCTATAATTAGTGTATGCAATTTTTTCCATGTCTTGTATAATAACCGATATATTGAGCTTTATTGCTTTTTATGAAAATTTTACAAAAATTATAAACCATTAGACGATAAACTCTGTACCTAAGACTACTGCCAAAGCACCAGAGAAAGGGTCTATTTGAAATGAATTTTCTGGAAATATTTTAGTAAAATGTAGGATAATGACGGTTAAACCCAAGATTTCAGGGTTTGCAAAACAATTTTCTTGAGACAGTTTTCTTTCCATAGCTCGTATTAATTGCAGCTTCTTTGCCTAAATGTTGCCAATTTTAACATTTTAAATCGCTACCTTGACGTTTTGAGGAAAACCCAATTTATTTTTCTTTAAATGCCTATAACTTTATATATATATATATATATATATATATATATATATATATATATATATATATATATATATATATATATATATATATATATATATATATATATAAACACGGATCTCTCCAAGAGTGAATTTTTTTTTGAAGAAAATTCACCAATATTAATTTTGTTAGCGCAAAAATATTGTAATCACGAAAAAAGTAAACTCAGGATTTCTACTAAGTGAAGACTATAACCTGTGGTGAGCACTTATAGGTACACTTGGAGAACCCAGATCACCACAGCACATCTTTTTACAGACCTGATGATCGTTTCACTAGCAAAGTTAGCGTCATCAGAGAATGAACAATTCCAACTACTTTCTACCACAACACTGCCTTTTATACTGAATCTTGGGTAAAGAACGATACAGAGAGGGAGACTAAATCGCAGCCAAATTTTCTGTGTAATGTATTTTTATTGCCGGAACTTTGGAACTTCCTTTATTACTTCCTCTATTACTTTACATGAGAGGTATCGGAATGTTAATCTACTTCAAAAACAGGGGACTGTAGACCAGTGGCGGGGCTTGATTTAAAGAACTTTTGTTTTTTATTATCCTAGAAATATAAATCCTTTCGTACGCATCAAGCTTCGTTGTACCTCTAATATTTTTGATAAGATTCATACTTTTTTTATCAATATGGTGGTTATTTCCCAAATATGTTGTGCCACGCTGGACTTGTGTACACTACCGTATCTCAAATGTGCCAGATGTTCACGAAATCTAGTCTCAATGGTTCTCCTAGTCTGCCCAACGTGCTTAAGATTACAATCTTCACAACATATCTCATAGATACCCGACATTTCAGGGGCTATATCTTTATATTTCGTGTTACCTAACAAATTTTTTAAATTATTTTTGTCGAAAAATTTAGTTGCAAATCTGCTTTCTTAAAATGCCCTCGAGACCCCTTATGATACGCGGATCAAAAGGTATGAAAACAAATTTTGTCGCTATTTTATCTTTCCTGGACGTGGTGCATTCGGCTAACATTTTCTTTGTTCTGTGTCTATGAATTAATTTTTCCACTAAGCAGCCCGAATATTCGTTATGTTTGGCCAGGTTTTTGATGTACTCTAATTATATGCTATATCTATTTACTTAAGGGAAAACTTACAATCTATTTACTAAGAAACTTACACCGGCCGTTTTTTGTACCAGCGTATGATGTGAGTCATTTGGAATGTAACTTAGAGTAGTAGTTTCCTTCATGTAGACATCTAATTCAAGATAGTCATTATTTTTAATAACTAATACATCTAGAAAGAAAGTTTACTGATAACTTTCAATGCGTGGCTTAATTTTATTGAATCAAATTGACAGTTCAGTCTTTTAATAAAGTCATCTACTTTGCTTATATTTGTGTAAAACACTGGAAAAATATTGTCCTCATAACAACACCAGACTCTAGGAAAATACTCACTTTCATTTTCTAAATCCGTCTTAAGTCCACTCATCAAAAGGTCTGCAATGAATGGAGCGAGTGGGGCGCCTATTGCCGTGCCTTTAGTTTGTTCATAAAACGCATTATTAAATTAAAAAATATTTTGTTTTCTACAAAGGTTTGTTGAAGTTAAAAATTCTTGAGTCTGTATTTCCTAGCATGCCCACAAAACATCCTCTAACGTATTTAGGACAGTTCTTGAAATTGAACAACATAAGCGAAGAGGTTTGCAAAGAATAGAGAAGACCTGCTGCAGGTGAATCGGTTTCATGCTCAGGAACAGAGCGGTGTTCACCTAACTCGGAGGAGGCATTTTGCTGGCGGGGTCGCGGCGGGATGTGCGCAAGCGAACGTTATATCTCCCTTGCTCTAGTGCCTAGTCTTGGACGGCCTCCTAGGGACGCTCTCGGGAAGGGGTACGAGGTACAGGGCTATGCGGACGACATTGTCAACATAGTCCGAGGAAAGGTTACACAGTGAGTGTGGGAGTACATGCAGACAGCACTGAAAGTGATGGAATGGTAAACGGTTGGCCAAGGGCTCGAGATAAGCCCCGAGAAAGCAACCGTCGTACCATTTACAAGGAGGAGGAATTGGAAGAGACACAAAACTCTAACTCTATACGGTAGAAACATCCCAATGGCCAGGGAGGTAAAATATCTTGGGGTCGTATTGGACTCTAAGCTAACCTGGAATGGTCATGTTGAAAAATACTGCGTAAGGCAGTCATGACCCTAGCCACCACTAGGCGACTATATGAAAAAACGTGGGGACCAAGACCCAGTATGGCCCACTAGCTGTACACAAAGGTGGTCAGACCATCGTTAACATACGCGGCACTGGCCTGGTGGCCTAAGGTGACACAATCCAGTGCCAAACAAAAACTAGGCAAGATCCAAAGGATGGCTTGTCAGGGCAGCACAGGGGCCATGACTTCAACCCCAATAGCCGCCATGGAGGTGTTGCTGGATCTGCCCCCTACACGTAGTTATCATGGGGGAGGCCAGGCAAGGACTATAGAGACTAGCCTACAATGGTAGGCTAAAGATCAACCCAGGCTTCAAGGGCCACTGCAAAATTCACGAGATCATGAAGGAGCTCATGCTTGAAATGAAGTCAGACTTCGCGAGCCTGCGAATCTGCAGGGAAAATAAGTTTACAGTGGAAATCCCCAACCGCGAGCCATGGCGTGTGGAGACGGCGGGCTTACCATGGGACGCGCTCGTCTAGTTCACAGACGTATGGGGCGGGGATCGTGGGACGGGCGCAGGTGTTTATTCGGAAGGACCGAGCGTAAATCATAGTATTTCCCTCGGAGCCCATGCAACGGTCTTTCAGGCCGAAATGTACGCCATCCTGCACTGTGTGCGGAAGAACAAGAGGAGGGGCTACACCAACAAGCGGATCCTCATAGGCACAGACAGCTATGCAGCCCTTAAGACCCTAAGTAGCCCACGGGTAAATTCGAGGCTGGTAAGTGAATGCCGAGACGAGAAGAGCGACCTGGCTGGGCAGAATGAGGTCACCCTCATCTGGGTGCCGGGTCACTCGGAGGACAAAGGCAATAAAGAAGCTGTGATTTTGGAATGGGTAGAGTAGAGACAAAGGGCATGAAGAATAAGCCAAAGTCTGCGGTGCTATCGAGACGGTAAAGACGCGGACGAGTGCTGAGGGAGAAAAAAAGAGGGGGCAATACACTCTTTCCATTCATTGCTGACCCTTTCATTAGTAGATTTGAGACGGATTGAGAAAATTAATGTAACTATTTTCCTAGAGTATGGTTTTGTTATGTGGACGATATTTTTGCTTAGGTTAACACAAATATGTGCAAGGTAGATGATTTTATTAAAAGACTGAACTGTCAATTTGATTCAATAGAATTGAACCACGAATTGAAAGTTAACACAAAAATTCCTTTTCTAGATGTACTAGTTACTAAAAATAATGACTATCTTGAATTCGATGTCTACAGGAAGGGAACTACTACTCTAAGCCATATTCCAAATGACTCACATCATACGTTTGCCCAGAAAAAAACGGCCGGGTTAAGTTTCTTAGCAAATAGATTGCTAAATTTTTCCCTTCAGTAAAAGTAGATATTGTGTAGGATTAGATTACATCAAGGACGTGGCTAAACATATCGAATATTCAGAGTGCTTAATGGAAAATTAATTACAAAGAAAATGTTAGTGGACTGCACGACATTCAGTAAAGATAAAATATAGACAAAATTTATTTGCCTACCTTTTAAACCGCGTATCATAAGGGGTCTCGAGAGCATTTTTAACAAAGCCGATTTGCAACTAACTTTTTCGACAACAAATAATTTAAGAAATTTGTTAGGTAGCACGAAATTAAGCCACTGAAATTATCTATCAAATAGGTTGTAAAGATTGTAATCTTAGATACTTAGGGCAGACTAAGAGAATCATTGAGACTAGATTTCGTGAACATCTGGCACATTTGAGATACGCTAGTGTAGACAAGTCATGCGTAGTCCAACATATTTGGGATAATAACCACCTCATTGATAAAGAAAATGTGAAACTGATCAAAAATAGTAGACAGGCAGCGAAGCTCGACGCGTACTAAAGTATTTATATTTTTTGGGCAATAAAAAACAAAAGTTCCTTAATTCGAACCCCGCCACTGGTCTGTAGCTCCCTGTTAATGCTTTGTCTCTGAAGCAGATAAACATACCGATACCTGTCGTCCGGCAATAAAAATAAAATACACAGAAAATTTGCCTGCGATTTAATCTCCCTCTCGGCATCGTTCTTTACCTAAGAATCAATATAAAGGTTCGGCACGCAGCAAGTGCGTTATGGTAGTGAATTTTTATTAAATGCTTCAAATTTGGATAACTCAATTTTCTATACAATCAGACAGTTAAATTAAGGTATCTAGTAAGGTCTTCCCCAGTTCAACATATTCACCAAATTTCATTAAAATAACTTTGTAATTTTCTGAGATAACATTTTTTTCCAAAGAAAATTCCAAATTTGAATAACTCAATTTTGGCAACATATTCGTCGAATTTAATAAAAATAACTTTGTAATTTTCGGAGAAACAAAATTTGTTCGAAAGAAAACTCAAAATTTTCCCGGACAACCTTGTCCGATTTTCCAAGCTAATGAATTCATCCAAGCCATTAATAAAAAACTCGGGACGCAGCAAGTGCGTTATGGTAGTGAATTTTCATAAAAATGTTTTTAATTGCAAATATGTGTTTCCTTTTTAAGAAAGCAGGCATCAATTTTGGTTACCAGTATAACCTATATAGTAAAAACAATGTGCCATGTTTCATAAAAATAACTTTATTGTGTGAAAATGTACAATAATTTCCAAAAGTAAACTTAAAGTGTTCCCGGAAAAACTCGTTTCTTGGTCAACCTTATAGGTTAATAGCAAATTGAGCTATTCAAATTTGAAGCATTTAATGAAAATTCGCTACCATAACGCACTTGCTACGTCCCGAATTTCTTTTCTTACAAATATGCATCGCTGAAAAATTCAAAAATTCAATAACATAAGGCGTGTTTGATTAAAAAAAAAGAAAATTTGTATCACCAACGACTTATGGGCCATCCTGTGATTGTAGAAATATTTTTTTAAGATGTAGCTCAAGACACCCTATAATTAATATATACAAATTTTCTTCATATCTTGTATAATAACGGATATATTGAGCTTTATTGATTTTTTACGAAAATTCGACAAAAATTATATACCATTACACGATAAACTCTAAAGCTAAGGCTACTGCCAAGCATGAGAGAAAAGGTCTATTTGAAATGAATTTTCTGGGAACATTTTAGTAAAATGAAGGACAATGACGATTGAAACTAAGACTTTAGGGTTTGTAAAACATCCTTCTTAAGACATTTTATTTCTATAGCCCGTATTAGATTCAAGTTCTTTGCCTAAATGTTGCCGATTTTGACGTTTTAAATCGCAACTTTGACGTTTTGAGGAAAACCCCAATTTATTTTTCTTTAAATGCCTATAACTTTTTTGTCTTTTGACCTACATAGCTAAATTTTGGTAGGTGGCTTACCTATAAGTATATTAACTAGCGTACCAAATTTGGTTGCCCTTACTTTGTTAATTCCGGAGATATAAATTTTTTTCGAAAGAAAACACAAAATTTTCCGGGAAAACCTGGGCAGATTTTCCTGGCTAACAAACTTATCCAAGCCATTTGCAAAAGGAATTTTTCCACCAAATTTAGTCAAAATCGGCCTATTATTTTTTGAGTTATCGGTGTGATACATATATATATATATATATATATATATATATATATATATATATATATATATATATATAAAAATATATATATATATATATATATATATATATATATATATATATATATATATACATATATATATATAAATATATATATATATATATATAAACATATAAAAATTGAAACGGACCCCGGATATGTGTTCTAGGGGGCCTAGTTCGCGGTCATTTGAGGAAATTTTTTCAAAATTCAAAAGTCGGGATCTCCTCATTAGTGAATTTTTTTTAAGAAAATTCACTAATAAAGGCACTTGCCAAGTTTCATCAAAATCGGTTAATTATTTTTTGAGTTATCGGTTAGACACCTATATATGTATGTATGTATGTATGTATGTATGTATGTATGTATGTATGTATGTATGTATGTATGTATGTATGTATGTATGTATATATATATATATATATATATATATATATATATATATATATATATATATATATATATATATATAACCTTGGTGGTTCAGGGGTAAGAACGTGTGCCTCTGAACCTAAGGGTACTGGGTTCGATCCCAGGATACTAATTTCACTTTTTCAGTACAAACTGTAACATTAACATCAACCGAGGTTCTGGCATTGTATTTGAGCAAGTTGAATGTCTGCACGTTCCGCCCTTCGGAGTGGGCGTAAAGCCGTCGGTCCTGTGTCCATGCGATGTTGGATCACGTTAAAGATCCCTACCCTCTTTACAGGAAGGCAGGGGTTTGGCAAATTTTCCAGGATAGTGAGGTGAAACTGCTCCCTGGCGTCGGTTATTGGCCATAGTCACGGAAATAGGCCGACGTTAACAAAACAAAACACACACACAACATATATATATATATATATATATATATATATATATATATATATATATATATATATATATATATATATATATATATATATATATATATATATATATATATATATATATATATATATATATATATATATATATTGAAACTGACCCCGGATATGGTGGTAGGGGTCCCAGTTCACGCTCATTTGAGAAAATTTTTGCAAAATCTCACCATCAATACCTCTCTATTAGTGAATTTTTTTAAAATAAAATTTCACTAAAAGGCGGTGTTGTGGTAGAAAGTAGTTGGAACTTTTCATCCTCTGATGAGGCTAACTTTGTTATTGAAACGATCATCAGGCCTTTAAAAGATGTCTTGCGGTGATTTGGGTTCTGCAAGTGTACTTATAAAGGATTTTTATTTATAGCTGTCCTACCGTTGACGAGTTCGTTAGTCAGCCCAATCGGATCAGTTTTTCTAACAAAAAACTTTATTTTTCTGAAAGAAAAATTTGTATCTCAAAAATAACAAAGTTATTTAATGAAATTTGGTGCTTGTTAAAGACCTAACTACGTACCAAAATTCAACTGCCTAGCTTTATAGCAAATTGATTTATTCAAATTTGAAGCATTTAATAAAAATTCGCTACCATAACGCACTTGCTACGGCCCGAATTATATATTCCTGAAGGCATCTGTATAGATGAATTTGTGGTTCTCATACTCTGATTTCATTTTTAGGAATTGCCTCATTATTACACTAGGCTGAATGGCAGTTTTTGGATGGTGTGTTATTCTTAAATTAAAAGCGGCTTGTTGTCGTGTCCAAGGAGGGCTCAACGTCTTGTATCAGCTGGTAGATAATGGTAAAGGCTCTTCAAAATTTCGAGGATTCTGCTATATTATGGTTTATGGTAGCCGAAAGGTGTGGTTTTCTTTTGAATAGAGTTTCGTAGCTATTTGAAGAAAACAACTCATAATTTGGATATTCTGGTGTACTAGGGACTTTGGAGTTATAATTTGAAGCTAACTGTTCTCTTCATAGTTCAAAGGAGATTTCATTTGCTATACTCACAATACTTTCGATAGGGCTAGTTACATAACAACCAAGAGCTATTCTTAAGGCAGAGTTTTGGATACTGTCAAACTTATGCAGCAAATTATTACTGGCTGTACGTTGAACTATGACCCCGTAATCTATTATTGATCTAATGAGCGTCCTGTGGATGTTAAGTAGCAGTTTGGGGTCTGCTTACCACACTTATAGCGTACCAGAGTCCCCATCATGCTGATAACACCGATACATGATTTTTGAACTTGATTTATGTGTGGTCTCCATTGCAGTTTTCGGTGAAAAGTTAATCTTAGAAATTTAATTTGCTCTAAAGATTTTATATTTGCATATTATTGAGTCAGTGTCATCTCATTAGTTCTTTTCGACTTGGGTTTATCAGGCTCACAGTTCTACATACAGAAAATCTAAATCCTGTAGTTTCTGACCACTACTCAATATTTTTAAGGGTGTTTGTGATTTTTTAAATACCTTCCAGGTTATTGCATCTTATTTACAGGGTGTGCCAATTAAAACGTCCCATCTGGAAAATATCGGAATAAGAAAAAGTATTTTAAAAAAACCCCAGACACGTCGATTTTTCTTTCAAGGGGAACATATGATGACGGAAGTTTTGGTATCTTAGAGCCTACCTCTTAGGCAGTGGCGTGAAGTACCCTTAAATTTTAAATGGCACCCTATGTTTAGTGACACCTCATTGTAAATTCTCAATTCTGCTCACCGCAAAAAAAGGACTTTTTAAATTTTGTTTTGGATATGGCGTTAAGATCATCAATAAAAAATTAAGAAAAAATTTCAATGAATAAAAGGATTTTATTTAATTAAATGTTCAAATTATTTTCTCTCCACTTCCATACAATTTAAAAAATCTTTGCTCCACTTCCGAACGAACATTTCGAAACATTTCGGGGGTTATCTGGCAACTTTTTTTAAGTTTCTCGATAAAAATATTTTCTTTTATGATTTTTGGTTTATCTTTTAATAAACTTGCTGAGTTCAACATTCGTACCTGTTTTACTTTTAACGGGAAGATATTCCATAAAATCGTCACAAAGTCGGTCACGAAAATGGTTTATACAATTACTGGAAAAAATTCTCTTATTCTTTAATTGATTCTATTGCCATATCCAAACCAAAATTTTAAAAAATCGTATGTTATCGTGACAGAATTGAGAAAATTTTAAAGTGAGGGGTCACTCAATATAGGGGGCCATTTAAAATTTAAGAATGATTAACTCCCCTGCCTAAGAGGTAGGTTCAAAAACACCAAAACTTACGACATTGTATGTCCCCGTGGAAAACAAAGTCGACGTGCCTTGCCTTTATTTCTCTTTTTTAATTCCGATATTTTCCAGGTGGGAAGTTGTAATTGGCACATCCTGTATATGATTAAATCATCAGCGTACAGACTGGTGACTTAGACTGTTTCGAATGTCGTTGATACGTATCAAAAAAATAGTATTTCCATTATTGCAGACACTTGCGGGATTCCATTCTGAAGAGTTTTGTGGATCACTATTTTCCATTAAGTTTCACCCCAAACTTTCTGTTGCTTAGCAAGTTTACGACGAATTCAAGTATATTACCACCTATATTCCAAGATTTTAGTTTACTAACTATGATATTTCACCATGTAATGTCGTAACTCTTTTCTTAATCAAAGAACACCACACCAACCTTTTCTTTTAGTGCAAAAACCTCCACTATTTCTAATCCGACTAAATTATCTAACGTTGGCTTGTTGTGGCGAAATCTGCATTGACATTGAGCGATGCGCTCTTCTCTTTCTAGTTTGAACATTTTGCTTTATTATTCTCTTTAGTCATTTACATGGTGTATCTTAAAGGTTTTCTTTTAGTGAATTTTCTTTTAAAAAAATCACTAATGAGGAGATCCCGACTTTTGAATTTTGAAAATTTTCTTCAAATGAGCGCTAATTAGGCCCCCCAGAACACATATCCAGGTTCAATTTCAATTTTTATGTATACATATATATATATATATATATATATATATATATATATATATATATATATATATATATGTATATATATATATATATATATATATATATATATATATATATATATATATATATATATGTATATATATATATATATATATATATATATATATATATATATATCCCAAGCAACATTTAAAGTCATATTGACGTAAAATCGCCCTACCAATAGGTCGGCGACCAAATCACCACAGGTCATTTTCAAGTAAAATTTAAGTGTATATTACCAATGTGGGGAATAAAGTCAAAGTAATATGGAAGTCGATAATAAGTCCAGCAAGGCGTTTCGACCAAGGCGTTCTAGTTATATTTAGGGCATTTTCATTCAACATTAGGCCAATGGACGTAATATATTGGTAAATATGTGCTACGCTTTACTTGAATCTGACATCTAGGCGTCTAGTGCCGTGACGTTCTTAACAACGAACTATGCATGTGACATTATTCGGTTCTGCAGGATCTGTGGTTATGTATGTATAAACAAACAGTAGAGTAGTAGAGATATTGTCCATCTTTGTCAAAAAAATGACATCTTGAATGATCAAAGAACTTACTTCAAATATTTGCAACAATGATAAAGGTGATTCGCACTGTATAAAGACAAAACCCACTGCAGTTATGTTTTTTTCTGTTAACATTATAATGATACTTCGATAAAATTCGAGCGCCCGTATAAAAGATAAAATTTGTGAAAATAAAAAATTATTCAAAATTCTTGAAATTCTGATTTTGGAGGATTGGTGATGTAAACAACACAAAACTATCTTATCGTCATGGTATACAATCATAATTTAATGTTTTTATCAAACTAAAATTTTATTACACTATATTTAACAAAAAATTATTTTTCATTTTCCAATACAATCAAGATGGATACCGCAAAATTAATTTAATATGGCTGCCCTTCTAACATTATTGACCTGAAAGTTAATTTTGCCCTATTTTTTCACCTATAAGTCACAATTACTAATGACAGGGCAAACTAACCAAACTTTGAAGGCATTTTGTCCTATTATGGGAATTTCAACTATATGGTAAACGAATTTTGTTTGAATTTATTAGAAATGAAACATTTTCGTGTATAGAAATATATATTACTTATATCCGTGCACAACAGAGAGACATATAGGAATGATTATACAGCGCTTTTGGTCTTTGGTTCCATAATATACAGACACTAATAGAAAATAGAAACAAAATAAAGTAAGTAAATAAACATAAACATGACAGCTGACCGTGTTGCCACTGCTTCACTCCACTTGGCATTAAAATGTATGTATTATATTGAAGGGGTAAACGTGCTGATTTGATGTAAGCCACTTTGAATGATCAGCATCTATCACTATTTTTTGTGAGCATTCTTTACTACTCTATAATAGTTTGTAGTATGTTTGTAAAATTTTATTGGTTTCAAAGGGGCATTGTAACACTATATTTGTTACTGGTGCACGCACATTAACAACAAGAATAAACTTTTATTGATGAAGTTTATCAACTGACACACCTTTAAGATTCACAAATGTATTTCACTGCTGTACACTTTGAACTTTGAGGACAATTTTTATTTCAAGTCAGATTTTATGGGTATTTTCAACTTGAAGGTAGGCAATTTGACTTGGAAGACCATTCTGCAGTAATTATGACTTTATAGCCGATCAGAAAGCCATTTTAGGTTAGCTCAGTGCCCAAAATATTTCCTGTGCTGTATTGCACTGAAATTGGTAATATATATGTAAGCTGGACTTCATAAGAAGACCTCAAATTTACTATACCACAGAGACATATTGCAGGTTAATATTAGGTAATAAATTACCTTAAAGTAGGTATTTCAGGTATCTGGGCTTAGTAGTCGATTTACAGTCCAATTTAGGGCACACTTCGACCTGAAAATTACCAACTCTGGAATTGAAACACAAAAGTATATTCAAGTATATTTTATGAGTAAAATTAAACCAATTTCTTCCCAATTTAATTACTTGTAAGTTACTGACTTTGGAGTAATTTTAATAGTCAAAAATAAGCTAGTTCGGAGCCGCATTTCCAAATTTGTAGTCATTATGACAATTAAGGCAACATTGTGGTTAATTATTACTAAATTACAACTTGGTTAGGTCATTTGGACTCGAGTGCTGGTTAACACGCCTTAATTTGTTGCTTGGGATATATATATATATATATATATATATATATATATATATATATATATATATATATATATATATATATATATATATATATATATATATATATATATATATATTTGTGTGTGTGTGTGTGTATGTATCACACCGATAACTCAAAAAATAATGGGCCGATTTTGATTACATTTGGTTAATACCTTCCTTGTGCAAGTGCCTTGGATAAGTTCGTTAGTCAGGTTCCTTTCGAAAAAAAATCACATCTCGAGGAATAACAAAGTAATAGCAACCAAATTTAGCACGCGGGTTTATATTTATAAGTAAATTACCTACAAAAATTTAGCTCTGTGAGTTAAAAAAAAAAATAATTGTGGTTTTCCTCAAAACGTCGCGACTTAAAGCGTCAAAATTGGCAACATTTAGGCAAAGAACCGGAAACTAATATAAGCTATGGAAAGAAAATGTCTCAAGAAGAATGTTTTACAAAGTCTGAAGTCTTAGATTCAACCGTCATTGTCCTTCATTTTACTAAAATATTTCCAGAAAATTCATTTCAAATAGACCCTTTCTCTGATGCTTTGGCAGTAGCCTGAGCTATAAAGTTTATCCTTTAATGGTATATAATTTTCGTAAAAAATCAATAAAGTTCAATATATTCGTTACAAAATACGAAAAAGAAATTGTTATTATTGTTAATGTTATTAATTATAGGGGGTCTTGGGCTACATCTTAAAGAAAAATTCTACAATCACAGGCTGGCCCATAAGTCGTTGGTGATACAAATTCTCTTTTTTTATCGAACACGCCTTATTGGATTTTTGCATTTTCCATCGAAATATAACGCATGTTTGTAAGAAAAGAAATTCGGGACGCAGCAAGTGCGTTATGGTAGCGAATTTTCAATAAATGCTTCAAATTTGAATAGCTCAATTTGCTATTAACCTATAAGGTTGACCAAGAACCCAGTTTTTCTGGAAGACTTTACGTTTACTTTCGGAAATTTTTGTACATTTTCAAACAATAAAATTATTTTGGTGAGACATGGCACATTGTTTCTACTATATAGGTTATACTGGTAGCCAAATTTGATGAACACACATATTTGCTATTAAAAACATTTTTATGAAAATTCACTACCATAACGCACTTGCCGCGTCCAGACATTTTCTGGTTTAGGGACTGGTATCGCAGTTTCCTCGTGCCAGATATCTGGGAATTGGTGGTTGATCCATATAATTTGGTACATCTCAAGCACATAAAGTTTTGCGTTGGCAGGAAGTCGAGCTAAGAATTCGTTATTCATATATACTGGGTGTGCCATTTAAAAAAAATCATTTTCTTTTAAATTTATTACTCCAAAAATATAAATTAAAAAAAATGTACTTGCTGCGTCGAGACTTTTACATTATACATTATTATACATTCTATTTTAGGCTAGGTGTCTGCTCGCCTTACGTTGGCAATAATCTGATTAAAAACAACTTATGAAATAATTATATATATATATATATATATATATATATATATATATATATATATATATATATATATATATATATATATATATATATATATAGTCTGGACGCAGCAAGTGCGTTATGGAAGTGAATTTTCTTAAAATGTTTTTAATAGAATATATATATACTTTAATGCAAGCAGGAATCAATTTGGTCACCGGTATAACCTATATAGTAGGAACAATGTTCCATATTTTACAAACATCTTGTTAGAAAATGTATAAAAATTTTTGGAACATAAACTTAAAACATTTCCGAGAAAATTCGTTTCCTAGCTGACGAACCTTAGGTTAATAGCAAATTGCGTTATTGAATTTTGAAGCGTTTAATGAAAATTCGCTACTAAAGCGCACTTACTGCGTCTTCATTTTTTTACAAGCTTCATATTTCGATGAAAAATGCAAAAATGCAATAAGGAATGTTCAAAAAAAATGTACTTATCACCAACGACTTGTGGGCCAGCCTGTGATTGTCAAGACAATTTTATAAGATGCAGCTCAAAACACCCTATAGGTAACGTATACAATTTTTTCTCGTATCTTGCATAATAACAATTATATTGAGCTTTACCGTAGAAATGCGTCACACTGTATATATGTAAACAGAAAGTAAATAGATTCTAGGGGGGCTAGTTTGCGCTCATTTGAAGAAATCTTTTTAGAATTCAAAAGCCGCGGTCTCCTCATTAACGAATTTTTTCTATGAAAATTAACTAAAAATTATAGACCGTTAAACGATAAATTTAACTAAAACTACTTCCAAGGCATCAGATTAAGTGTCTATTTGAAATGAATTTTCTGGAAATATTTTATTAAAATCAAGGGCAATGATGGTTTAAGCAGAAACTTAAGGGTTTGCAGAACACTCTTTACATAATCCATATTTCTTTCAGGTTCTTTGCCTAAATGTTGCCAATTTTGACGTTTCAAATCGCGACTTTTTACGTTTTAAGGAGAACTTTTTTTTGCCTTTACATGCCTCTAACTTTTTGTCTTTAAACTTACAGACCTAAATTTTGGTAAATTGTTCAGCCTTTATATATATATATATATATATATATATATATATATATATATATATATATATATATATATATATATATATAAATTGAAACTGACCCTGGATATGGGTTCTAACGGACCTAATTCGCGCTCATTTCAAGAAACTTTTTCTAAATTCAAAAGTCGGGATCTCCTCGTTAGTGAAAACTTTCATCTCTTCTTTGTCTAATTATTTTCTATACAAAAACTCGCTAAAAAATTCATCCGAATAACAACAATTAGATTAGACTAGATAACAGTAAAGTGAAATGAGAGTTAAACAAAATTGAAAAAAGTAATGCACGAGTCAATTGAATTTGATTATCCGATGTACAGGGACTTAGGCCACTGAGCTATGCTCTGCATGTGTCTACTAGTAGCTATATCTCGTAATACATTGGTTCAATGTTTTAAAATTTACACAAAACCATTTCGTTATACAATAGATTTTTTACTCGAATTATAACGAAATCAAGGAAAATAACGACTTAGACACATATCTAGGAGCTTCTTAGTCATTTCTTGTAGCATTTTTCACTCTCATTCGTACTCAATCATTTTTGACGTTTCAACTCTCTTGAATCAGATTTCATTAATTAAAAATTAATTTACCTCTAACTTTTTTGTCTTTTAAGATAGATATCTGAATTTTGGTACACAGGATACACTTTATGACAGAAACTAGTTTGTTAAACTTAATTGCCCTTACTTTGTTATTTCCGGAGATATAAATTTTTTTCGAAAGAAAACACAAAATTCTCCTAGAAAACCTGGGCCGATTTTTCTGACTAACGAACTTACCCAAGCCACTTGCAAAAGGAAGGTATGTGCCAAATTTTATCAAAATCGGATCATTATTGTTTGAGTTATCGGTGTGATACATACATACATACATATATACATATATATATATATATATATATATATATATATATATATATATATATATATATATATATATATATATATATATATATATATATATATATATCATCAATAAATTGAAACTGACCCTGGATATGGGTTGTAGGGAGGCTAGTTCGCGGTCATTTGAAGAAATTTTTTCAAAATTCAAAAATCGGGATCTCCTCATTAGTGAATTTTTGTTTAAGAAAATTCACTAAAACTGCAACTACCAAAAAAGTATTACTACGCACATTTTTAGTTTACATACATCTCGTACCTTTGCACTTTGTAGCTAAGCTAAATGATTTAAATTCTTGAGACTCCTAGATTACATATCTTACATTAATAATTCTGTAAATTAACTGACACCGGCCCTGGTTTCCAAAGGTTCGCCCTTCCTTGTACTAACCTACCCCATAATAATGACGGTGACATTTGGCCTGCGCGTGCTATCCCACTTTGAATAATCCACCACCGACAGCTGAGTTCTCTTGTAAGCCCCCATAAAAAACAGGGGATGTTTTCATTCCTTTCTCCTTTCATAATAGTTGCATTTGCGGCGTCTCCTGATAGGACGTGTGATTAAGGGAATACGATATATTGTTATTTGTTATTTTTGATGTATGACGTGTTGTCATCACGCGACCGTTTTGTAAATCCTATTACGAATAATGCCGTCCCCTCCAAGGACAATACGTGAAATATTATGTACGGAAGACTAAATTACGGAATACTATAGAGATTATCTTTTACGATTTCTCTGGTAAAATAAAGAGAAAACATGGTCTTTTAAATAAAAGTCTGGATGCAGCAACTGCGTTATGGAAGTGAATTTTCTTAAAATGTTTTTAATAGCAAATATGTCTATTTAATGCAATCAGTAATCAATTTGGTCACCGGTATAACCTATATAGTAGAAACAATGTGCCATATTTTACCAACATAATTTGTTTGAAAATGTACCAAAATTTTCCGAAAATAACTTAAAACATTTCCGAGAAAACTCGTTTCCTAGCTGGCGTCTTAGCTTAATAGCAAAATGCGTTATTGAATTAAGCGTTTAATGAAAATTCGCTACTAAAACGCACTTACTGCGTCTCGATTTTTTTTTACAAACATGCATCATATTTCGATGAAAAATGCAAAAATGCAACAAGGAATGTTAAAAAAAAAGTAGGTATCACCAACGACTTATGGGCCATCCTGTGGTCGTCAAAGTAATTCTATAAGATGCAGCTCAAAACACCCTATAGGTAACGTATCTTGCATAATAACAATTATATTGAGCTTTACCGTACAAATGCGTCACACTGTATATATGTAACCAGAATGTAAACCCGGATATTGATCCTAGGGGGCCTAGTTTGCGCTCATTTGAATAAATCTTTTTAGAATTCAAAAGCCGCGCTCATTGACGATTTTTTTCTATGAGAATTAGCTAAAAATTATAGACCGTTAAACGATAAATTTAACTAAAACTACTTCCAAAGCATCAGAGAAAGTGTCTATTTGAAATGAATTTTCTGGAAATATTTTATTAAAATGGAGGACAATTATGGTTTAAGCTGAAACTTAAGGGTTTGCAGAACACTCTTTAGATAATCCGTATTTCTTTCAGGTTCTTTGCCTAAATGTTGCAATTTTTGACGTTTCAAATCACGACTTTTTACGTTTTGAGGAAAATCCCAATTTATTTTTCTTTAAATGCTCCTAACTTTTTTGACTTTAGACTTACAGACCTAAACTTTGGTAAATTGTTAATCCTTTATATATATATATATATATATATATATATATATATATATATATATATATATATATATATATATATATATATATATCCTCGTCAGTGAATTTTTTTTTCAAGAAAATGCACTAAAACAAGCACTTGTGAATCTACGGGAAAAGTCTACGACTGTATTAAATATGGAACGGTTTCACTAAGTTAGGGCAAGAACAAGCAAGAAGATATGCTATTCAAATTGAATTAAGTCTTAAAATTTTCATCTCCTCTTTGTCTAATTATTTTTTATACAAAAACTCGTTAAAAAAATCATCCGAATAACAACAATCTGATTCGATAACGTTAAAGTGAAATGAGACTGAAAAAAATTGAAGAAAAGTAAAGTCACTAACTAAGATTCGAACTGGACATGCAGGAATCAATTTAATTTGATTATACGATGTAGAGCGACTTAGGCCACTGAGCTATAATCTACGTGTGTCTACTAGCAGCTATATCCCGTAATACATTGGTTGTTTACACAAAACCATTTCGATTTACAATATAGTTTTTGTTCATATTATAAGGAAATCAAGGAAAATAGCGACTTAGACACATATCCAGGAGCTTGTTAGTCATTTTTTGTAGTATTTTTCACTCCCATTCGTACTCAATCAATTTTGACATTTTAACTTTCTTTTATCAGATTTAATTAATTTTTATTTATTATTTTTATTTTATTTATTTATATTATATGTAATTAAAATTATACATTTCATCTTACAAATAAGCTATGCTTGTGGATGTATTGATACAATTTTCGTTAACGTCTTCTTAACTGCTTCTGTCAAAACTATTATAATGACTGCCATTTTTATTTTGTTCCTAATTAATTTACCTCTTCCTTTTTTTTATTTAAGATAAAAATCTGAATTTTGGTACACAAGATACACTTTATGACGGAAACCAGCTTACTAAATTTGGTTGCCCTTACTTTGTTATTTCCGGAGATATAAATTTCTAGGAAGTTTATGGTGTTGTTTAATTCTTTTTCTATTGTAAATTTTATGTTTTTGTTAATTTGGTTTATTTTTTCGAGGATATTGTCTATGTTGGCTTTTTCATTGTCGTATATTATTAATATATCATCGACGTATCTTATCCATTTGATGTTTGATTTTATCTTCTAACTGTTGTATGTATATTTCTGCCATGATGCTTGATAGTGGAGATCCCATTGGTAGTCCGTCTTCTTGGATGTAGTATTCTCCGTTGAACTCAAAGTAATTTTGTTTTAATATGATGTTTAATATTTCGCTGATTTGTTGTTTTTTGTTGCTATTTTGCATTTTATTTTCGATTATATTTGTAGTTTCGTTAATTGGTATATTGGTGTACATATTTGTTATGCCAAATGAGACAAGTCTTGTGTTTTTGTTTATGTTTATGTTTTCTAGTTTATGCACTAGTTCTATGGAGTTTTTTATGTTAAATTTGTTTTCTAGTTGTATTTATTGTTTTAGTACTTGGTCAATTTCTTTTGCTATTTTGTATGAAGGTGCATCTTTGAAGTTGATGAGTGGTCTTATTGGGTATCCCGTTTTGTGTATTTTTATTATTCCTGTCATTGATGGTGCTTTAGGGTTGTTGTTATAATAATGTGTTGTTTTTTGAATGAATATTGTCTTGTGTTTTTTTATGATGTTTAATATTTGATTTTGGAATTTTTTCGTTGGGTTTTCGTTCAGTTTCTTGCATTTGTTTGTTGAGATGAAAGTGTTTGTTTTTTCTATATAGTCCTGTGTTTTTATTGATATTAGTGCGTCGCTTTTAACTGTTTTTGCTATTGTTATGTTGTTATATGTGATTTTGTGACTTTGTTTTTTATTTGTTTGGTAATTTTTTCATGTGTATGGTTTTTTGATTTAGTTTTGTCAATAATTCTGTTTAGTTCTGTTGCTAGTTGGTTTTTCAGTGGTTCTAAGTTTGGGCTATTTATTGAGTTTATCGCGTGTTGTGTGTCCACTATTATGTTCTCTATTGTAGATTTTTTTGTATCTGAAAAGTTGGTTTTTATGTTGTTTTCTATGAATTCCTTTTCTCCTTTTGTGAATTTTGTGTCTGTTATGTTTATGAATCTATCCTGAAATGTGTGATGTGTTGTGGTTGTTATGTTTACATTATCTAGTTTGTTGTTTTTAAGGTTGTGTAGTTTTTTGTTTATTTTATGTATATATATATATATATATATATATATATATATATATATATATATATATATATATATATATATATATATATATATATACATATAAAAATTGAAACTGACCCCTGGTGTGGGTTCAACGGCGCTAATTTGAAGAAACTTTTTTTAGAATTCAAAAGTCGCAAAAATTTACTAAAGACTAATGTTTGTGGTCAAAATTTATATAAAATATATGAAGAAGAGCGTGTATATCACGATATGTCAGAAATTTTCAGGTTATTAAATTAGTCAGTTGAAGTTAGATCTTGTAGCTGTAAATACTACACAAGTTTTTTTTTTAATTTCAACAACACACCACGAGGGCTTACAGCCTAACTACTATCGTACCGTGGGTGTTGACAAGGAGCAAAGAGTCAGCTTGTTAATTCTGGACTTGAATGTTTGGAGGTTCGGAGGAGAAGGAAAAACATGTGCTGTCAAGGAATTCCACAACTTGGAAGTCCTCGGGACGAAAGAGCGGGCATAACAAGATGTTCTATGTCTGGTGACCTGGACAGTAAAAGGGTGCATTCGCTCTGTTCCCCTGGTAGATCTGTTGGGGGCAGCAGGTGGGGGAACTATGGAGGAAAGATCCTCTGAGCAGTGCCCGTGCAGATATCTATAAAAGAGAGAGAGGTCACCAACGGCACGTCAGTGGGCAAGGGATGGCAGCCTTTGGGTGAGGGTAGGGTCACTGATGAGACGTATAGCTCTCTTTTGAATGGAGTCCAGGATAGCGAGTATAGAAGCGGCAGCGGCACCCCAGATGTGGGAGCAGTATTCGAGGTTTGGCCTTATTTGTAACTAAGATTATCCACTGATATTTGTTACATTTTATCTGTAACTCGTGTTTATTTTTTGATCGTTTAAAAACATAATGTAACATTTATCGCTCTTGCTTTATTTATTTCTGTTGTATGTTATGAATATTTGACATATGGAATCTGATATATGTTTCACAATATACATTTATATCCATCTTCGCCTAGAAATTCAGCACCACATTTTATATTTCTCCATATATCGTCATGTGTATGCATTATACATATTCAAGTTATTTAGAATTTTCCCATACTATTCCATTTTGAAGTAGTGGAAATAAAAGACAAACACGCAAATATGAGTGCTGTGCCTTGCTCGTAGTTTTCAACATACTTTAAGAAGTTCAGTATTCCTTAAAGCACTCCTAATACGTGTATGTATCTGTGTCGACAAATTCTCAGTGTTCAGAATTTGGCAACCATAAATTGGAGCAATTGAAAGGAATGTGTAGTTGTACAGCTTTTATTTCTTGTACAATAAAAATTTCGATTCAACTAACCACACAGTTTTCCAATTCGAAACCTCCGAGAAGCACGCTAAGCAATGTTGTGCAAAGCAAATAGAATATCTTGGTTGCATTCTACGTTGCCGAATATTGAATAATAATAATAATAATAATAATAATAATAATGTTGCGTTTTCTCCGGGTTCTGGATAAGTGAGACTTTTAATTTTAACAAAACAACTTTATTTACACTCTAAATATGGATACAATAAAATTTCTAGAATGTCTCTCTCACAAAACACTTCATTTACTGGCCTTACAATTACTACTCTCAACAAAAGTCACTAATCTGGTACTACAGTCACTACTCTCTTAACACTTTACACTGCTTCTTCAAGTCACTACCACATTATCTTACTGAACTGAACTGAACTGGCTTGCTTTCGCTTTTATATACTCGCCGTACCTTCCCCTCCTTTCTAGAGCATTCCATTCCAGAACGTTCCAGGACCTTCTTTCACTAGAAGGTTCTGTGAATACAGATCGGTCCCGTGTATACAGGGGGATGTATATACAGGATGATCCAAATGTGGTCACCACTCCTATGTTACACAAGAGGTGTTTCTCGAACTATAAGATCTCTCTGCGTATACAGGGTGTAAGCGTTCTCTGCGTATACAGGATGTATATACAGGGTGTTCGGAATGTGCAGACCTCAGTTATCCGTTCCGACGGGGTACAAGTTGGTAACTTCGTTATTTCTGGTCCTAGAGGGTTGAGACTTCGCCTGAGGGGGGTCACCCCAGGCACCCCCAGGGGGGTGGGGAGGCGGTGTTGCCAGACTGTGCAATAATTCCCAGATGCTGGGGAAATTCTGGAGATGTGGCAACACCGCACCTACGTCTATTGAAGTGCTTTGTAACACTGCCCCCCTCCTTAAGACTGTTCGTCCCGAACAGTATTTACCGGCCGCCAACTTGGGGGTTCGTTGCCCCGATAGAGACTCAACCTCTCTATGTGAACAACTTTGGGTTTAGTTCTTGGAGACAGCTGGATTCTGTAGACTAGGTCATTAATTTTCTTAGTCACCAAGTATGGCCCTTCCCATGGTTTCTGAAGTTTTGGACTGAGACCCTTTCTCCTTGTTGGTTGGTACAGCCACACTGCATCACCTTCCTTGAATGTATGGGGTGTTGCTCTGCGATCCAAGCGCATCTTCATCCGGTCACTGCTTAAGAGGAGCCTATCTCTGACACATCTGTGTATAGTGCGCAGTTTCCCTTCTAGGTCGGCGACATACTCAGGTAACGTAGCTAGGTCCGCTATGTCCTCGTTCGGTGGTGGTCTCGTCATGTCGATTGGTAACCGCATCTCTCTGCCGGTCAACATCATGGATGGAGTGTAGCCGGTAGATTCATGCTGAGAGCTTCTGTAAGCTAGGAGGAACAGAGGTATCAGCTTGTCCCAGGTTCTCTGATTCTCGTCGACAAACATAGCAAGATACTGATTGATGGTCCTGTTATGCCGTTCTACCATGCCGTCTGATTGAGGGTGGAGTGGCGTTGTTCTCGTTTTCTTTATGCCTAGCAAGTCCATTAGGCTCTTCCAGACCTCTGATTCGAAATTCCGGCCCTGGTCGGTGTGAATCTCCAAGGGTACGCCATGCCGTGATATGACATTTTCCATCAGGGCTTCTGCTACGGTCGTTGCCTCTTGGTTGGGGATCGGCGCAACTTCAGGCCATTTCGAGAAGTAGTCCATCGCCACCATTATGTATCTGTTCCCAGACTCTGTGATGGGAAAAGGTCCTGCGATGTCTACGGCAACTCTCTCCCACGGTGTACCTGAGATGTACTGCATCATTTTTCCTCTGGATCGGGTCTTTGGTCCTTTCTTTGAAGCACATTGGTCACACCTTTTGCACCATTCTTCCACGCTCCTTCGGCAGTTTATCCAATAGAAGCGGTCTCTCACTCTGGCAAGAGTCCTGTTGACACCAAAGTGGCCTCCACTTCTACTATTGTGTAACTCTTGAAGAACACTGTCTATGCACTCACTTGGCACAACGGTCTGGTATATACAGTCTCTACCATCGGCAGTTTCCCATTTTCGAGTGATCATGTCATTCTTTAGACACAATGAGTCCCATTGTAGCCAGTATCCTTTAACCTCCGCCCCAAACCGGGACACATCGTGCCACTCAGGTCTTTTCCCCTTTTGTAGCCATTCTCTAATATTTTTCAAGTCTGGATCTGTCTTCTGTGCGTCTCTGATGTATTCAAGATTTACGTCTAGATCGGTGTTATTCTTCTGTCCTGCCACCAGTTGTTTGATCTGATGAGTTACTTTGTCGATCTCTTTGTTCTCTTGTCGCTCGCAAAATTTACATTCATGCACTAAACATGGTCTTCTCGACAGGCTGTCTGCATTGGCGTGACTTCTTCCTCTTCGATGTTCAATCCGGAAGTCGTAGCTCTGCAGTTTCTCTATCCATCGTGCTATCTGTCCTTCAGGATTTCTAAAGTTCAGAAGCCATTGCAGAGCAGAGTGATCTGACCTCACGCGGAATGTTCTTCCGTACAGGAAGCTGTGGAAATGTTCGATGGATCTTACAACTGCCAGCAGTTCTTTCCGGGTTACACAGTAATTTTTTTCTGCTTTTCCGAACGTTTTGCTGAAGTAGCCTATCACAACTTCTTCTCCGGCTTGGAGCTGCGAGAGTACTGCCCCAATGCCATACTGGGAAGCATCAGTGTCCAGTATGAACAGTCCTTCGTCCTGAGGATAAGCCAGTATAGGAGCAGTGAGAAGACGATGTTTGAGTTCTCTAAAAGACTGTTGGCAATCTGGTGACCAGATGAACTCGGCCTTATTTTCAGTTAGGCTATGTAGAGGTTTCGCAATGCTGCTGAAGTACTTCACAAAGCGTCGGTAGTAACTGCAAAGTCCCAGAAAACTTCTGACCTCATGTTTGTTCTTCGGCACAGGCCAGTCTCTTACTGCCTTTATTTTCTCTGGATCGGTTTCTATCCCTTTCTCAGAAACGACATGTCCGAGGAAACTCACTTTCTTCTGGAAGAGGACGCATTTCTTGGGATTGAGTTGCAGATTGGCACCTCTCAGCCTGGAGAAAACTTGTTTCAGATTAGACAGGTGTTCATCGAAAGTCCTTCCAATCACCATGACATCATCGAGATACACCAGGCATGTTTCCCATGTCAGTCCTCTTAGCACTAATTCCATTAGTCGCTCGAAGGTGGCAGGGGCATTACATAAGCCGAATGGCATGACCTTGAATTGGTACAACCCATTCCCGGTTGAAAAAGCAGTCTTCTCCTTATCGTCTTTATGAAGTTCTACTTGCCAGTAGCCACTTTTCAGGTCTAATGTAGAGAACCACTTTGATCCGGCCAAAGTGTTCAAAGTGTCGTCGATCCGGGGCAGGGGATAACTGTCCTTCTTGGTGACATCATTCAGCTTTCTATAGTCCACGCAAAATCTCATAGTGCCATCTTTCTTGGTGACCAAAACTACTGGGGACGACCAAGGACTATTAGACTCCTCGATCACACCATCTTCCAGCATTTCGTTAACCATCGCCTTGATTTCTGATTGCTTGGCAAAAGGCAGTCTTCTCGGCGGCTGTCTAATTGGTCTTGCGTCGCCAGTATTAATTCTGTGTTGCATTAGACTCGTACGACCTGTGATTTTATCTTGAGCGAAAATATCGGCCTCCTCCAATATGAACTTCACTGCCATCTCCATCTCCATATTGTTCAATTGGCCCCATGAATTCTTGAACCGCTCTACTAATTCTACTGGCAGTCTTCTGTCTAATGCAGTGGGTGTCACGTTTTTGGACAACGTCACTCGGTCAATGGGTTCGCAAGTGGCGATAACCTCACCTTTCTTCAATGTGACCCTGTTAGTTTGTACGTTAGCCACTCTTATGGGTACTGTCCTCTTCGGGTCTACTAAGCATCGTGCGACGAGGGCACCATCATGTCTATCTTTTAGGGGCTCCGCTATGAGAGCAGACATACCATCGTTTCTTCTCTAGCCTGGCTCTGACAATCTTCTCACTGTTACCAGGAATCCGTGTATCTTCGTCGACAATAAGTCTCACCCTGGGACTAGCTTCGCCTGCTGTTGGAGATAAATACAACTCTTCGTTACCGATTTTCAAGATCTTATTCTGGAAGTCTACTGATAGGACATCGAACTCTTCCATTAAATCCAGGCCCAGAATAAATTCGTCGACGATTTCTGCGACGACAGCCCTTACCTGTAGCTCAGTACTGCCCAGCCTAATGTAAACAGTGGCCTCTCCATGCACGGGTATTCTATCTCCTTTTGCCGTCTCCAACACAGGCTGTTTGTTGGTAGTTAGTGCCGACATATTTGGCAACATGTCTGGGCGTACAACGGATGTAGTGGCGCCAGTATCGATGGTAAAACTGCATTGTCTTCCGTCTATGCTGCCAGGTATGACGAGGCTCTCGCGGCAGCGTCGGATAGTGGAGACCCTGACTTTGGGGCATTGGGTCTCGCATGCCACGTGTCGCCCACCTACACTGGCGTCAGGTCGTTTTCCCTGATGGCGCTCCCTGTTGGTGTATTATTGTCTTCTGCATGCCACCTGTTGGGTTTGTGAGCACTGCCTACTTATGTGCCCTTTCCTACCACACTTGTAGCATTCTATGTGGGACCAATCTGCTTTCGTCTTACGTGCTCCAACCGTTGCAGTGAGCTTGCTTATGGCTTCCTTCATCAACTTGATTTCTCGCCTTAGTTCCTCTGTCGTGTCTGCATGGTCCTCTATCTCCTTCACTTCGCGCAGCCTGTTGCGGCGAGGTTGAGATGCATTCTTCGCTGCTTCAAATTGCAAGCCATAGATGACGCAGTCTGTAAGTGTTTTGAATCTTCCGAGCCTTAAAGCTTGTTGCATCTCGTTGTCAAGTACCCCATCGATGAAGGTCTGGACGGTGATCTGGTTGACAAATTCTTCTGGGGCTTGGGGATATGCCAGTCGCACAAGTTTCTCCACTTCGGCACTGAATTCTTGCAGAGTCTCATTTGGCTTCTGGACCCTTGTCTTTAGTTGTGTCTGGTAGACCTGGCTCATGTACTTGTTACCATATCTCAAGTCTAGGGCCTGTATCACTGTTAAGTAGTTTTGCTGTTTCGACTCCGGGATGTTCTGGAGGATTTCTAGGGCTTTACCTCGAAGCGAGAGAATCAGAGCAGTTGCTGCCTGTTGTTCGCTCCATCCATTGCTGAGAGCTGCCGCCTCAAACTGCCTCCTGTACATTGGCCACGATGTTTCTCCGTCGAAAGTCGGCGGCTTCAAGGTTCCATGAGGCCGCTGCACGATTGGCATATCTTCTTCCGGACAATTTTGAGCTGGGGACATTCCAGTAACTCCTCTTGGTTGAGTTCTATCAGTTTGGCCCATCACCTGTTCTGTCAGTTCTCTATGTCTGACTTCTGTGCCTTTCATCATCATCTTCATTTGTTCTTTCAACCCTTCAACTTCTTCCCATCGTTTGTTCCAATCCTCTGTTGCATTTTCCACTTTACTGTTCACCACTCCTATTTTATAGTCCACATTCTCTATTTGTTCGTTAATCTGTTCAATTTCCTCTTTTACATCGACTCTCATATCGTGAAACATACTTCGGATGTCTTCTTTGTCTTGAAGACGCCTCTGTTCCTCCTCTTGTCGTCTTCTCTCGTCTTCTTCGCGTTGCTTCTTGAGGTCTTCTTTGTCTTCTTCGCGTTGCTTCTTGAGTTCTTCTTTATCTTCTTGTCTTCTTCTCTCGTCTTCTTCGCGCCGTCTTCTTTCATCTTCTTGTCGCCGTTGTTCGTCTTCTTCGCGTTGCTTCTTGAGTTCTTCTTTGTCTTCTTGCCGTCGTCGTTCATCTTCTTCGCGCCGTCTTCTTTCTTCTTCGCGCCGTCTTCTTTCTTCTTCTTGTCGTCGTTGTTCGTCTTCTTCGCGTTGCTTCTTGAGTTCTTCTTTGTCTTCTTCGCGTTGTTTTTTCAGTAAGTCCATCAACTCTTTGATTTCAGCCATCTCGTCGTAGTCAGTCGATCTAGTGTTTACCATTTACAGCTAGCTTAGTTGTCCACTTCTTCACTCACTTATCCCACACTTCTGACACCAAATTGTTGCGTTTTCTCCGGGTTCTGGATAAGTGAGACTTTTAATTTTAACAAAACAACTTTATTTACACTCTAAATATGGATACAATAAAATTTCTAGAATGTCTCTCTCACAAAACACTTCATTTACTGGCCTTACAATTACTACTCTCAACAAAAGTCACTAATCTGGTACTACAGTCACTACTCTCTTAACACTTTACACTGCTTCTTCAAGTCACTACCACATTATCTTACTGAACTGAACTGAACTGGCTTGCTTTCGCTTTTATATACTCGCCGTACCTTCCCCTCCTTTCTAGAGCATTCCATTCCAGAACGTTCCAGGACCTTCTTTCACTAGAAGGTTCTGTGAATACAGATCGGTCCCGTGTATACAGGGGGATGTATATACAGGATGATCCAAATGTGGTCACCACTCCTATGTTACACAAGAGGTGTTTCTCGAACTATAAGATCTCTCTGCGTATACAGGGTGTAAGGGTTCTCTGCGTATACAGGATGTATATACAGGGTGTTCGGAATGTGCAGACCTCAGTTATCCGTTCCGACGGGGTACAAGTTGGTAACTTCGTTATTTCTGGTCCTAGAGGGTTGAGACTTCGCCTGAGGGGGGGTCACCCCAGGCACCCCCAGGGGGGTGGGGAGGCGGTGTTGCCAGACTGTGCAATAATTCCCAGATGCTGGGGAAATTCTGGAGATGTGGCAACACCGCACCTACGTCTATTGAAGTGCTTTGTAACAATAATAATAATAATAATAATAATAATAATAATAATAATAATAATAATAATAATAATAATAATAATAATAATAATAATAATAATAATAATAATAATAATAATAATAATAATAAGAGAAAGACGAAGAAGAAGAAGAAGAATAACCCACTTATTATACATTACGTACATTATACATGGACGATCTTAAATTATACTCTGAGACACAAGATAAGCTCCATTCACTGATTAATACTGTTAAAATCTTTAGCAACGATATAAAAATGTCGTTTGGACTCGACAAATGTGCTATAGTTAACGTCAAGAGAGGGGCAGTTGAAGGTGACCAACATCCCTTCTGCGATATAGAACAACTACCGCCAGAGGAGACATACCGCTACCTAGGGTGTCCGCAAAACCAGCGTGTGGACCATAGCCGGTTAAAGCGAGAGTTCCAGGAGAAGTATAGGAAGCGAGTCACGAAGCTCATAAATACTAAGCTTTCCGGAGGTAACCTCTGTGCTGCTATCAACTCATGGGCGGTACCAGTATTGACATACTCTTTTGGAGTTGTCAAATGGTCTAACACCGACTTGGATAAACTGGACAGACTCACGAGAAGGCTTCTTACGAAATTTCGGTGCCTTCACACCAACTTATATGTTAGAAGACTGTATACACCTCGGAAAGAAGGTGGCAGAGGGTTAATCCATATAAAGAACCTCTGTTTTAAGCAAGAAAGAAACATGCGACAACGTTTTCTTGCATCGCAGGATGAACTGATGAGGTTGGTGGTGTGCGAGGATAAGGATTGTACTCCACTTAGGCTGGGTCAGCGCAACTATGAGTTGGACACCCCGGCTGACCAGGATGGTGTAGTCCAGTGGGGCGACCAGGCTATGCATGGGAGGTACCCCAAGCACCTGCAGGCGGATAGTGTTGATAAAACCTCGTCGCTTATATAGTTGGTCGAGGGGCAACTCTACCCGGAGACAGGGGGTTTTGTGATGGCCATTCAGGATAGGGTTATAAAAACTAAAAACTACGAGAAGCATTGTCTAAAATTAGAAGTGGTGGAGAAATGTCGAAAATGCGCAGTTGGTGGAGAAACCATTGAACACGTCATCGCAGCATGTCCTGCTCTCTCAGTCTCAGCTTACTTAGGCAGACATAACCAGCTGGCCAAGATCATCCATCAACAAATCGCTTTGAAATACAGCCTCCTGAACCCGTCAACAACACCAGCTTACTACAAGTATTCTCCGGAGGCGGTGCTGGAGTCGGCGGACTTTCTCCTGTACTGGGACCGACCCATGATAACGGACCGCACTGTGGACTTCAATAGACCAGACATTGTCATGATAAACAAACAGATGAGGCTTGCTGTGATCATAGACATTGTTGTACCGCTGTCCCATAACATTCAGAAAACTGAAATTGAAAAGATCACCAAATATGAAAACTTGGCATATGAAATAAAAAACATATGGAAGCTCCAGAAGGTGGCTATATATCCTTTCGTAATGTCGGCGAAAGGAATAGTCACCAAAAATTTCATGGAAAATCTAAAGGAACTCGGATCACCAAATAACATCCTCAACGTGGGGCAGAGGGCGGTTCTGCTGCAGACATGTCACATAGTCCGAAAATTCCTCAGTTAAGTGGCGACCTCAAACACGTCTGCTGTGTTGAAGCACCGGAAGTCAGACGGTAATAATAATATCGACATAATGGGATATGATGAATTTCATCCCCATCTACCAAGCCGAACCACAATGTCGCGCGCGGGGGGTCGGTCAAAAGGTTTCCAGTAGTAATACTGAGAAAGTGTAACGTTTATATTAAATAATAATAATAATAGCGCTGTAGCGGGTGATTCGTTACGTTCTTCGATAGCTCAAAGTGTTTACAAGTAATCGAACGGTTGCATGTACATCAGGGGGTCACATGGTAAAGAAAACATTAACGCAGGTTATTCAAATGTTTTATTGCACAATGGGCAAAGTTACGCAGACAATAAAAAACAGAAGCGGTGTAAGACAAACAAAATACCTTTCTTGCTGGGGACCTCGTGGATGAGCAGCTCGATGTGTTTCGGGAACATCCCTTCTTCACAGAGTAAATGAATTGATGCACAGATGAAAAATGAAGGGCAGCCTCCTGCTCTGGTACCTGCAGTTTGTAGCATTATGTAACTGTAACTTGAATCATGTATTCGTAACATGTATCTGACATTGGTGGTTTCCCAAGGTGCCTCATTCCTCCCTGTAGCATTATGATCCACGTTGGTTTCCAGCACCTTTCAGAATATCACGTGGCTGCTAAGGGCCTGTCTACGCTCCATGCCCAGAGGACAACGAAGGACTCGCACTGAGAGTATGAACTATAGAACGATCATCGATTAAATGGGAAAATTGCATCGTTCTTGATTCCGAAGTCTCGGTGTGCTTCGGGGTCGAGAAGGGGTAGGCGGCCTCTTCAGCCAATCAGACGCCGTCCGAAAACGTAAATCTCCAGGGTGCGATCTTCAGGTTGACCATCATTGCTTGATGTGCCCAGGGTTACCAACTGAGTTTTGGTATCCATAGTCGTCACCTGCGTGTGGAAAAAAAAGTGTCGAAAATAACGACGGAACAAGCGCATTTATTGTCAGCATACATTCTATATTTTTTAGTGAATTTCCTTTAAAAAATTCACTAACGAGGAGACTTTTCAATTTTGAAAAAATTTCTTCAAATGACCGCGAACTAGGCCCCCTAGAGCCCATATCCCGGGTCAGTTTCAGTTTTTATATGTTTATATATATATATATATATATATATATATATATATATATATATATATATATATATATATATATATATATATATATATATATATATATATATATATATATATATATATATATATATATATGTGTGTGTGTGTGTGTGTGTGTGTGTGTGTGTGTGTGTGTGTGTGTGGTGTGTGTGGGGGTGTGTGTGGGGGTGTGTGTGTTGTGTGTCACACCGATAACTCAAAAAATAATTGTCCGATTTTGATCAAATTTGGCAAATACCTTCCTTTTGCAAGTGGCTTGGATAGGTTCGTTATTTAGGAAAATCGACCCAGGTTTTCCCGGAAATTTTTTTCTTTCCTTTCCAAAAAAAATTATATCTGTGGAAACAACAAAGTGAAAATGAATTGATCAGAATGTGAGTGAAAAATACTACAATAAATTACTAGCAAGCTCCTAGATATGTCTCTAAGTTGTTATTTTTCTTAATTTAGTTCAAATATAAGAAAAAAATCCACTGTAAAACGTTGAACAATAGGATAATCCTGCTAGTAAATGCATATAGTGCGTAGCTCAGTGGGCTAGGTCCCTGTACGTCGTGTAATCGACTCCCAGATGACGGGTTCTAATCCTGCTTAGTGAATTTACTTTTTATCATTTTTTTTTAGTCTTATTTCACTTTACAGTTATCTAATCTGATTGTTGTTATACCGATGAATTTTTTAGCGATTTTTTGTATAAAAAAATAATTTGAAAAAGAGGAGATGAAAGTTTTAAGACTTAATTCAATTTGAATAGTATATCTGGTTGTTTGTTCTTGCCCTAACTTAGTGAAACCGTTCGATATTTAATACAGTCGTAGACTTTTCCCGTGGCTTCATAAGTGCTTGTTTTAGAGGATTTTCTTTTAAAAAAAATTACTAAGGAAGAGATCCCGACTTTTGAATTTAGAAAAACTTTCTTCAAATGGGCGCGAACTAGGGCCCATATCCAGGGTCAGTTTTAATTATGCAATCAGAGGGCCTCGGTGGTTTAAGGGCGAGAACATGTGCCTCTGAACCGAAGGGTACTGTGTTCGATCCCAGGATTCTCCTTTCACTTTTTCAGTACAAACTGTAACATTAACATCAACCGAGGTTCTGGCATTGTATTTGAGCAAGTTAAATGTCTGTACGTTCCGCCCTTCGGAGAGGGCGTAACGCCGTCGGTCCCGTGTCTATGCAATGTTGGGCACGTTAAATATCCCTACCCTCATTACAGAAAGGCAAAATTCCCAGGATGGTGAGGTGAAACTGCTCCCTGGAGTCGGTGATTGGCCATAGTCGCGGAAATAGGCCGACGTTAAAGAAACAAATCACAGATACAATATGGAAATCGTGTTTAATATGTTGAATATGGTCAGTCTTAACACGAAATTTTTTATGTAACCTTGTTTTCCTAAGTTTATTATTGTATTAAAGAAATTCCCTTCACAAGGAAATCAAAGTATAGTCTTACCAAAAACAGGCTTGAAAAAACCCAAGAGCGCTGAACAGACCAGATACCAAATAAGTTAGGTATTTTAATAATTTGTAGGTTACTATACAACAAACAACCCACATCAAATCTTCAAGCCTTCTCTTTGATTGAAACATATTCTAAAGTATCCGATTTTATGAGAACGACGTTCAAAATAAAGACCTACATCTTTCATGTAGGCAAATATAAATCTAGAGGCATGTCGCCGGGAGAAATGAATCTAGATCACGTCGAGTTTATGAAATGCTGGGTTTCCATATTGGTGCATTATGTGCCTGTTCGAGGGCAAATATTGAGAAAATCGCAGCCTTTGTCTTGTATTCGTATTCATATCACAAATGATTATTGTTATATAGGTTCTCTAAATGTATTTAAGAACGATGCTCCTCGAAATACATACATATGCATGTTTACACGTAATATAAGGAAACAAAATATATACTTGCGTAGAGGGGCGGGGCTAGTTGACTAGTTGTAGTGAATTTTCTTAAAAAAATTAGGAGATCGCTACCTCTGAATTTTGAAAATTTTCTTCAAACAAAGCGCGAACTAGGCCCCCTAGAACCCATATCCTGGGTCAGTTTCAATTTTTATATGTTTCAACATATACAGGTGGCGCATTAAAAACGAAACAGTCCGATTTGCGTCCAGAGAATTTTTTTTAAGAAACGCTGAAACACGTCAATTTTAATGTTGAGGGGAACATGTTTTGACATAAAACTCAACTTTGTCACATCAACCCCTTAAGGGTGGTGATAACAACCCGTATATTTCAAATAGGGAACATGGGTGGAGTGTTACATCATTTGAAAATTCTTTCTTTTCTGAAGTCAACACACAAATTTTTTTGGAAGTTTTTTCAACTCGTTTAAAGATTATTCACAGTTGGAGTTGCGAGAACGTATTTCATTCACTGTGATAAAAAATGCACTACTTAGTCAATTTTTCGTTAAAAAAAAACTAATAAACAAAACCAAACGTTCAAAAATGTTTATTCAGTTAAGTAAGTGTTCAAATTGTTGACCACCAGCTCCATACAAAAGTACAAAGTTTGTTCAAATCGAGCTTTGATATTCTGGAGCATTTGTGGAGTTATTAGACGGCATTCTTCAACAATGCGTCATCGTAATTCTAGCAGAGACCCCGGTTCTGTTGCGAAAATTCTACTCTTTAAATGGCCCTATAGAAAGAAGTCTAAAGGAGTTAAATACGGTGATCTAGGGGGGCACTCAATAGCACCTCTACGCCCAATTCATTGCTCTGGAAACTCTCTGTTCAAAAACTCCCTAACACGTTGTGAAAAATGAGGAGGAACTCCATCTTGTTGAAACACTACTTAATTTTCTTGATATCAATCATCATTTTCAACAATGTCAATTAGTAGAGGGTAAACGATATCTTCTAGTAACTCTAAATACGTTTCGCCACTCAAATTCCCATCAAGAAAAATTGGTCCAATTAAACGGTCTTCAAAAACGCCAGTCCAGACATTCAATTTCTGTGGATTTTGAGTGTGGACTTCGTGAAAATTTATTGGATTATTATCTGCCCATTAACGACAATTATGACGATTGACTGTAGAGTTTAATAAAAACCTACACTAGTCTGAAAAACACATATTGAACAGAAAGTTCCCGTTATCAGCTATTCGTGCAGTCATAACTTCACAAAACTCCAGCCGCCGATCAAAATCATCTTCATTCAGTTGTTGTACAAAATGAATTTTATACGGGTGAAATTTATGATGCTTTAATATTCGCTGAATAGTTCTTCTTTTGATGTTTGAAACAGTGGCCAATTTTCTCGTGCTCAAAGTTGGGTCTGCAGCAATTTGTCCTAAAACTTCAATCTCAGTAGTCTCATTTATAACGGGAAATTCACGTTCAGGATCCCGTTTTTTGTTGGCCACTTTGTCGAAACTTTGCAACTAACTCCAAAATGTATTTTCTGTTAACATGTCTGTTCGGATGTAGTTCATTAAATAAATTTGCGGTACGGTTGGCACAGTCATCGTTTTTGAAAAAAAGTGTAATTATTTCTACTCTTTCTTCTACAAAATACACCATTGTGAAATTTTTTTCGGTAGTACTATCAAGTATCAAACCGACCGATAAACTAAAATAATAAACCGCATTTCTCTCATTCCGATAAAAAATATTCTGATAGTCAATTTTTTTGTTTACAAACCAACACAACATTGACTATCAGCACATTTCTTATCGGAATGAGTGAAATGCGTTTTTGCTTTTTCAACTGTGAATAATTTTTAAACTAGTTGCTAAAACTTCAAAAAAAATTAGTGTGCTGAATTCATAAAATAAAGAGCTTTCAAATGATATAACACTCGACCCATGTTCCCTATTTAAAATATAAGAGTTGTTATCACCACCCTTAAAGGGTTGATGTGACAAAGTTGAGTTTTATGTGAAAACATGTCCCCCTCAATATTAAAATTCACGTTTTTCAGCGTTTCTTAAAAAAAATATTCTCTGGGCGCAAATCGGTCTGTTTAGTTTTAAATGCGCCACCCTATATATATATATATATATATATATATATATATATATATATATATATATATATATATATATATATATATATATATATATATATATAAAAATAATGGTCCCATTTTGATCAAATTTGGTGAGTACCTTTTTTTGCAAGTGGTGTGGATAAGTTCGTTAGCCAGGAAAATCGGCCGCGGTTTTCCCGAAAATTTTCATATCTCTGGAAATAATAAAGTAAGGGCAAGCAAATTTGGTACGCGTGTTATAAGTGAACCACGTGCAAAAATTTTGATCTGTAACTTAGAAGCTAAAAAAGTTATAGGCATTTAAAGAAAAAATGGGGTTTTCCTCCAAACGGCAACAATTTGAAACGTCAAAAGTGGCAACATTTAGGCAAATAACCTGTAACGAATACGGTTTATGTAAAGAAAATATCGCAAGAAGACTGTATTACAAACTCCTAAGTTTCAGCTTCAACCGTCATTGTCCTTCAATTTACTAAAATATTGAGAGAAAATTAATTTCAAATAGACCCTTTCTCTGATGCTTTGGCAGTAGTTTTAATTAAGTTTAACGGTCTATAATGTTTGGCTAATTTGCGCACAAAAAATTCGTTAATGAGGAGACCGCGACTTCTGAATTTTAAAAAGCTTTTTCAGGCCTCCCATATCCGGGTTTAGTTTCAGTTTATATCTGTTTACATATATACAGGGTGATGCATTTCTACGGCAAACCTCAATATAATTGTTATTATACAAGATACGAGAAAAAGTTGTATACGTTAATTATAGGGTGTCTTGAGCTGCATGTTTAAAATTATTTTGTCAATCGCAGCATGGCCCATAAGTCGTTGGTGATACCTACAATTTTTTTCGACCATATGATGCATGTTTTTAAGACAAAAAATATCGCGGCAAGTGCGTTTTGGTAGTGAATTTCCATTAAATGCTTCAATTTTTCTTTTAGTGAATTTTCTTAGAAAAAATTCGCTAATGAGGAGATCTCGACTTTTGAATTTTGAAAAAATTTCTTCAAATGAGCGCGATCTAGGACCCCTAGAACCCATATCCGGGGTCAGTTTTAATTTTTATATGTTTATATATATATATATATATATATATATATATATATATATATATATATATATATATATATATATATATATATATATATATATGTATGTATCGATAACTCAAAAAATAATGGGCAGATTTTGAGAAAATTTGGCACGTACTTTTCTTTTGTAAATAGCTTGGATAAGTTAGTTAGTCAGGAAAATCGGACGAGGTTTTCCGGGAAAATTTTGAGTTTTCATTCGAAAAAAATTCTTATCTCAAAAAGTAATTAGCCGATTTTAATAAAATTTGGCATGTACCTTTCTTTTGTAAATAGCTTTGACAAGTTTGTTAGTCAGGAAAATCGGACGAGGTTTTCCGGGAAAATTTTGAGTTTCCATTCGAAAAAAATTTTTATCTCAAAGAATAATAGGCCGATTTTGATAAAATTTGGCACGTACCTTCCTTTTGTATATGGATTTGACAAGTTTGTTAATCAAAAAAATCGGACGAGGTTTTCCGGAAAAATTTTGAGTTTTCATTTGAAAAAAAATTTTATCTTAAAAAATAAAAAATCTATGATAACCAAATTTGGTTTACGATATAAAAAGTTAACTATACACCAAAATTTAGATTTCTATGTTACAAGAAAAAAAAAGTTATAAAATATTTTGTGCCAGATCATTTCTATGAAAATTCACTACCATAACGCACTTGCTGCGTCCAGGCTTTTTTCATTTAAGTAAATAAACTGTCAGTTGCAATTTGGTTGTCACTTTGGCTCTAGCTAAATCATAAAATTTAATGTAATAATGGAGTGAAGAAAAGATAATCTCAGGTCAGAAGCTAAAAAGGCATTATGAAGATTAATTTAAATTAAAAGTATTGACTAATAGATTAAGATGGAAAAGAGATTGAGAAAACTGTTATTTGGTATGTCAAAATTGGAAGTGATTGATGTTTTGGAAGAAAGGTGTCAAACATATATTGGAATATTCTTATTAAATCTTGTCATTAAACACTATACAGGCCCTAGGACTTTCTTGTACTGACATGTATAATTTTCAGCAAATAAACAATAATAATAATAATTCCAATAACTCAATTTGTCATTAACCTACGGCTCGTTGGCTAGGAAACCGGTTTTCTCGGAAATATTTTTAATTTATTTTCGGAATATTTGTGTACATTCTCAAATAATAAGTTATTTCGACTATATATGGTATATTGTTTCTACTATATAGGCTATACCGGTAACCAAATTGATGCCTGCCTGCATTAAATATATATTTGCTATTAAACACATTTTAATGAGAATTTACTATGCCTGCACATTCCGCCCTTCGGAGGGGGCGTAAAGCCGTCGGTCCTGTATCCATGCGATGTTGAGTACGTTAAAGATCAATACCCTCCTTACAGAAAGGCAGGGGTTCGGCAAAATTTCCGGGATAGTGAGATGAAACTGCTCCCTGGCGTCGGTGATTGGCCATAGTCGCGGAAATAGGCCGACGTTAAAGAAACAAAACACACACAATGAGAATTCACTTCCATAACTGACTTGCTGAGTCCAGAGGTTTTTACATAATTATTTTGAATAAAATTACCTGTTGGGCGTTTTAAAACAGATAAGACCATAAGTTAAATAATTTAACGAGGTGTTCCTTTCTACTTATAAAATTGGTTTAATTCACACAATGTAAGGAAAACTAACATTTTAAATTGGGTGGGAAGGGTAAGTGAACTAACCCCAGCAGCGGGTTCAGTGGACCTATGTTTATCTAAAAGTAGAGTAACAGAAATGTAGTTAGGGTTTTAAATAAATTAATATTATTTTTATAAATATTTCTAGCTGATTACCCGACGTGGTCCGTGTATTATTTACCCCAATTCTCTATTAGATAAGAAAAATATATGCACTGTGTCTAGAAAGTAACGTAAAAGTTCAATTAAATTGAAAAGGGTCATTATTAATGAAAATTTAATAACAGGTCGATTTTTATTTTTTTAAAACTAACTTTTTGATACAAAAATCTCACCCCTTTCGTTATACGTCTTCCAGGGGTAGCTATGCTTTCGAAATTTTGAAATGGGATGGTGGGTAGTGCTACTCCAATTATCTATCCAGCAACAACATTTTTCTATAAATAAAATAAAGTGAATAATAACATTTTTATTATCAGTAACACCTAACACAATTGAAGCCCAAAAGGAATTACATAGTTGAATCTTATGTAATCAAATCTTTAAAATGCCCGCGCCCTTGTGTCTGACACTATCCTAAGCTATCAACAAATTCTTGTTGGACTCTATTTATAATCTCTGGAGAAATGTTGGTACATTCAGTTCTAATTCTTGTTTTTAATTTGTCGATAGTGTCTGGTATACTTTTTAATACCGTATTCTTCAAATGAGCCCACAGAAAAAATATAAGGGAGTTAGGTTAGGTGATCTTGCTGGCCATTCGTTTGCACCACGCGTGCCAATCCATCTGGACTATGTAATTCTTTACAGGCTTCACTTTTGTGAGGTGTTACTGATAATGAACATGTTATTACCCATTTTATTTTATTCCCACAGAAAAAATTGCGTAGCTAAATAGAGAATTTGATTATCTTTAAACAGATGTATCACTTTATGGATTGCTGTTGCCCTTACTTGGTGAAACTGGTCCATACTACATACAGACTTGGAGACTACTTTTCTGGATTCAATGTTGGGTTTCGTTTCTGTAGGTGAACCGCGTAGATAGATAAAAATTGCCTGAAGATGCTGTCAAGCAGCGAAACTAGTCACAAAAACGGTGAAGTACATCCGAGAACATCTATAATTCATAAGGGTCTCTTGCTTCAGTTCGATTACGCGCTGGCTACGCCCTTCACCTACGAAAACGAAACACATTAGTGAATCCAGAGAAGTAGTCTTCAAGTATGTATGTAGATGTATCACACTACCCACAATCAAATTTCAAAATTTCGAAGAGAATCTACTCTTTGAAGAGGTATGACGATATGGGTCAAATTTTTATTTTATTTCAACAACACACCACTATCGTACCGTGGGTGTCGACAAAGAGGACAGATGAAACTTGTTAATTCTGGACTTGAAGGTTTGGAGGTTCGGGGGAGAGGGAAAAACATGTGCCAGCAAGGAACTCCACAACTTGGAAGTCCTCGGGACAAAAGAGCAGGCATAACAAGATGTTCTATGTCTGGTGAACTGGACAGTAAAAGGGTGCATTCGCTCTGTTCCCCTGGTAGATCAGTTGGGGGCAGCAAGTGGAGGAACTACGGAAGAAAGCTCCTCTAAGCAGTGCCAGTGCAGATATCTATAAAAGAGAGAGAGTTTGTGAAGCATATAAAGTATAGAGATTAGCTGGTTAAAAGTTTTTGTGAGCCCGGAAGAGGAAACCTAATTTCTTAGCAGCCGCTTCCGGAATTGATGTGACATGTTGGTGCCCATTGAGATTTGGATCCACAGAAATGTCAACAAGTGAAAAGTACTCATTACTTTGAATAACTTGGTTGTTTATTGTGATGGGTCTAGGCCTGGTGTATCTCTTATGAGAAAGAAAGCAAGACTGTGATTTGGTGGAGTTGAATTGTACAAGATTTCTACTTACCCAGTCTAATATTTTTTGGAGACCCACGGGGACAGAACCCACCATGAGTCTGCGATCCTCATATAATTGGGCTAAAGAGACAGGCTTAGAATATTGTATATTTGAGTGGAGGCTGCTGCCGTCCGCGTAACTGTGAACTGGGTTGGATGTGCTCGAGAGCAGGTCATTGATGTGGAGAAGAAACAAAATAGGGGCTAAAGTTGAACCTTGAGGAACTCTTGCATTAACTGGATACAGTTTAGAGGAATAGCCATCCATCACAACAGAAATGCTCCGGTTGGAGAGGAAATTTGCTGTCCATGTACAGAGTTTTGGTGGTAGGCCATAGGCCAGTAGTTTATTAACCAGCGCTGCGTGCCACACCTGGTCGAATGATTTCGATATGACTAGAGCGACAATCTGGGATTCACCGTGTAGTTCCATAAACTTGTTCCAAGAATGAGTGACAGAGGAAAGGAGGTCGGCAATTGATCTGCGCTGACGGAATCCATACTGCCTGTCGTGGATTAGACTGTGTTTTTCAAGAAATTTTAGTCATTTGGTGCTTATATACTTTTCCATCACTTTAGAGACGACTGAAAGGAGAGAAATAGGCATGTAGTTGTTAGGAAGCGCTTTGGATCCTTTCTTGAGGGCGGGTTGTACTCGAGCAGTTTTCCAGTTACTAGGGAATATGCCTCTATTGTAAGATGTCTGAAACAGACGAGTCAGGACAGGAGCAAGTTCTGGTGCACATTATTTGAGAACAATTGCTGGGATCTCGTCAAGGCCAGAGGCTTTCCTGGTATTAAGAGAAGAGAGCATCTTTCGTACCTTTTTAGATTTGAAAGTGATATCCGTCATTTTATGCGTGACATTGGGGACTGTTAGTGGTTGAACATTTGGAGATGGGTTGAGAGTATAATTGCCGGCGAACAACGAGGCAAAAAGTTCAGCCTTGCCCAGGGCGGTAGAACCAATTTCATCCCCTGAGACAAGAGGTGGAAACGTGCTCTTGCAGAAATTATTCCCAACAGATTTAGCAAGAGTCCAGAAGGGTTTGCTGCCGCTGAAGCTTAAGAGGACTTTGTTTTTGATGTGGTTATTAAATGAGTTTTTTGCCTCAGAAAGAATGCGGACATAGCGGTTTCTTGCGTCGTTAAATGCTTGATGCTTGCGTCAAGATGTTAGTTTTGGCAATAAAAATCGACCTGCTTTTGAATTTTCCTTAATAATGTTCACTTTTAATTGTATTAAATTTATGTGTTACTTTATAGGGACAATGTATGTCGCTATTGAGGTTAATAGTGCAGAATTCACTGCAAACTCAAGTATATATTTTTCCATGCAAATTTCAACACCCCGTCGCCCCAATGCTTGACCATTTATTTTTAAGAGTACTTGTATTAGGTTTCATGTTACTAAGTATAGGGTATCCAATTTTCTGATACAAACTTTTATCCCTTATTTAATTTATACCCTTAAGAGTATAGGCTAATACAAGTGTTATTATTATTTAGAACTCTAAGCCTAAATTAAGATTTTTACGTCTTTAGTTTTGAAAACCTATGACTTAATACAAGTTTCCCAACCGTTTGTCACCCCCTTAGAAGTGGAATTTCGGTTGAAAAAGTATTATATGTTGGTTTGTTTTAGTGATTTTTCGTGAAAAGTATTGTATCGATTTTTTTACTTACAATTTTGGCATCCAAATTTTGCAGAAATAATATTTTTATCGAACCTTTTTGGAAAAGAATGTTTGATCGAATTTTCGTAAACATTTTTTGGGAACATCTTTGTGCTGTGCGCTTTATGACTATGTTTGTTATATATTATGTCATTATATAGCTCTGAAGAAAACTATACCTATATGTCCCCAAAACGTTAGCCGAATGAGGTACGTGTTTTATTGAAGTACTACTTCCTGGGACAATCTAACGTAACTCAGATTGAAATGTCTTCGTCATCTTGTAAACAAATTTAGTAAAATTTTTGTATTAGTGTTTTTTTGTTTTGTTTTTTATTAGCGACTACGGCCAATCGAATGGTTTTAATTAATAAATTTTAATTTTTTTGGCAACCATAGGCAACTATGTTATTTCTCATGGTCGCGATATTGGATTTGTACGTCATTAAATAAAGCATAAATAGAGCTTTTCATCCGTGTATAATAAGGCTATCTTTGGACGACGGAATTGTAAATTTATTTAAAAAAAAACAGTTTTTTATTTACTTGGCTGTGAAACCAAACCAAACCTTTGGCAAAAAAGTAATGCAACTTATTAAAAATTATCTTTTATTAATGATACTAAAGTTAGCAACTGAAACATTATTGGTGCTTAAACTCAAAACAAAAAACTAAAAACCGGTGACAAGGCATTTAATGAAAGTAAATGAAAATAAATGTTCGAAAATTACACCCTTGTTATTACTGCACGTCATGCATCGACCAATTAGAAACATACATGTATCTTTCACCATTTGACCAGGCATTTCTTCTATGGTTCGAACAACGGCTGGCTAAAGTTCTTCCACCGTATTATAAGGAATACAATAAACTTTATCTTTTAAGTGTCCCCAAATGCAAAAATCCAGAGGCGTAAGGTCAGGCGAGCGTGCAGGCCAGGCAACCGGACATCGATTTCCGATCCAGTTATTTTCATGTTGCTGATTAAAATAGTCAATTATAATTCCTACATTATGATGAGGTACTATGTGAAGGCTGTAACCTGTGACGAGCACTGATAAGTACACTTGGAGAACCCCAAATTACCACAACACATTTTTTAAAGAAGAACTAATGAGCGTTTCGCCAACAATTGTTAGCATCATCAGAGCCTGAAAATTCTTCGAGAATGTTCATCCACTGATGATGCTAACATTTGTTGGTGAAACGATTGTTAGGTCTTTTTTAAAACATGTGTTGTGGTGATTTGAGGTTCTCCAAGGGTACTTATTATGTCGAGGAGCTTTATCTTGCCGGAAATACATGTTCGCTACACCTTGAGGAAACAAATTTTCTAAAGTTTAGTGGACGTAATTTTGTAATATTTTAAGATATCGAGGTGAACTCAAATTATTATGAAAAATGTTAAATAGTACGTGTCTGTTTATGACCAAAAGTCACTAAAATTATATCCAACTCTATGAGTAAAATTTTGATGGCCAAAACTAAATATGAATGTAAGAAGAAGAGAATGTCTACATTTGTATTACAAATGTCAGAAAACAAAATACTTATTTACATGTCACTTTGAAAGTAGATCTGGCATTTATCAAAATAATTTGTCAGTTGAATATGACATGTACTGTTGCCGTGGACTTATGCACTATTGTATTACGCCTTATAATAATCTTTTTTTTTAGGAGTACGAAAGCTTAGTTTACTATTTTAATATTTTTCGATCCCTTAACCTGAAATGGTTTTCGTCTCGTTAAATATGGTTTCATTATAGCGTCGCAGTAGGTTTTAGAATCTAGAAATTATTCTATTTTGTGCGAATTTTTGTTGCATGCCTAGAACAAGTTTTATTTTCCTTCAATTATAAATGACAATTTTAAGTAAATTCCCATATTGTATGTGCCAAATGTGTTGAACGGATGCGAAACGGGAGAAGGAAATTTCATTTAAAGTTAAAATGACGAAGACAACTTTATTCCAGTAACGAGCGTTGTTTCAATTTTTTTTAATATTAATAACATTTATAGGTAAATTAGCAGATTAGCTATTGTTCGCTTGAAAAAAAATTCAGAAACATGCTTAGAGGAACCCGTTTATGCGTTAACCATCGGACAAATGCTGTGATCTCAACTCTACAATACAGTTAAGAGACCTAAAGTAAATTTGAGGTTCTGTGCAAGGTAAACATGCTACAACGGAGCTAGAAATGCAAACTGTAAAAAACTCACCTTACAGAAGTCCATAGAAAGAAGAAACTACTTACGAGCACCGTTTCTCCATAAAAAACTTCCACTTTGCCCAATTGAAAAAAAAAGTTAAATAATAAGCGTAATCTGATTCGTTATTAGAACTAAATAAACAACTGAAACTGTTACCAAAGCATCACATAAAGGGTCAATTTTAAATTAATTTTCTGCAAATAATTTAATAAAATAAAGAACAATGAAGATTATAACTGAAACTTAAGGCTTTTTAACTTCTTACGACATTATGCAGCATAGCCGTATCCATTTAGGTTCTCTATCTAGAACATATCAATTTTAACGTTTCTAATCGCGACTTTTTTCACGTTTTAAGAATAAAAACATAAAAGCTTAACACTTTTTTTATTTTAACGTAAAGATTAAAATTTTGGTGGATATTTTTCTTTTATGATATAAACCCCCGCACCCAATATGGTTGCCCTAACTTTGTTATTTCCGGAGATATAAAAAACTTTCGAAAGAAAACGCAAGGTTTTCTGGAAAAAACTAGTCCGATTTTCCTGGCTAACGAACTTTCTAAGCCGCTTGCGAAGGGAAGGTACTCACCAAATTTTATCAAAATTGATATGTATATATATATATATATATATATATATATATATATATATATATATATATATATATATATATATATATATATATATATATATATATATATATATATATAAACACATAAAGTCTGAAACCGACCTCGGATTTGGTTTCCAGGGGTTCCAAATAGCGCTCATTTGAAGAGATTTTTTCAAAATTCAAAAGTCGGGATCTTAAGAAAATTCACTAAATAGATAAAAGAAGATGAAAAAAAAAATTTACAAACAAAACTTATATAGAAAGGAAATATTATAAATTAGTCAATTAGGTATTAAAAATACTGGAAGGTAATAAAATTGGCTAGCGATACACCCTTGATACATTTATATTTCGTGTATACAGTGCCCATATACATACCACTAGAACTAATAAAAGTCGTAAAATCTGTGGCTAATAGACCTAACGGTCCGAAGCCAAACAAAAATAAGAACAACAAACAACAGTTGGTTTTGTGTAGTATGCGATGTCGGACACGTTGAGGTTCCCTATCACCGGTTTGACTGGATTTTCAGGATGGTAAAGTGACATTTCCCTTGTGGTCGGCGATTCGATATACTCGTTAAAATGGACGTTAAAGAAATTAAATACATACATGTGAACTATTTCCGAAGTACCTTTGAGAAAATTCATGACAACACGTAATAACTCGTATGCTACAGGAAATATAGTGTAACTTAAATCTTACTAAGCGCTGCATATTTCTTACCTCTGAAAACAGCTCAACGTATTTTCTACTTCTATTAGCAAAATGACCTAAAACAAATCTCAGAAATTCCCATTGTTTTAAACAAACTGCTCCGAAGAAATATCGTCACACTCTAAAATGAATCTAATATTTTCCTACCTAGACTCGCTAACGTGAAAACAATTGTTCCAGCAAATTACTACGTTTATTTACCTTGAGAAATGGTTTTCATTCTGAAGGTAGGTATTTTCCACACTTTAGTCTAACTCAAGGTGTATTATTCCCCACTGCATTCATCCAGCATCTGTTATATAACGTTACATATCCAAGTAATTATTATATACGTTAGACGAAACAATAGAAGAGTATCAAAGCATTAACAAGGTTATAAACAAGCTCCTATTTTAGTAGAAATAATTTTTCCGGCGTGCTTTATTTACTTGACGCCCAGCTGATGTTATGTTCGAGTTTCCAAATAAGGCGAAGTTGATATAATAGCGGACGCTGCTTGAATTATAATACAGAGTATTATGTATCAAATTTCCAAAGATATTTAAGTTTCCACACGTAAATCCTTAAACTTCATAAACACTGATGTGTTTGTTTATCAGGTTACAGTCCTAGCATTTTGTGTTTGTAGTTTTAAAGTGCTGTAGTTGGACAATTTGGATTAGAAGAAATAAACTGAAGGTGAAAGAGGCTCATGGATTCCTGTGAGTAACTCGCATAATTATAACGTATGCATCGTTTAAAGCGCATAGGAGAAAATAATATGCATGGAAATCACCCGGAAGAGTATATTTTGTTATTACCATGAAATGTGACAGAAGTTCGTTCAAATTCAGCTACACACATACCCTGTGGCGTAGCGGGGAATGAGGTGGCGAATAATCTCGCAAGACTCGGTTCCCGGCGGCCGTTCTGTGGCCTTGAGCCTGCGATAGGCATAAGTAGGAAGACAGTCTCTGTCGCCTTAGGCAGATGGACCGAGGAAGCAATGGAGAGGCACTGGGGGTCGGTTGGTGGCTGCAGGCAGGCGAGGGACTTCGTGGAGGGGCCGGACAGAGATAAAGCTGTCTGGCTACTCGGAAGGAGTCGACCTACGCTTCGCCGCATCCTTGGGGTGCTGACAGGCCACTGCGCCCTTAGAAGACACCTCACATTGATAGGCGTAGAAAGGGATCCCATTTGCCAGGAATGCGGTGAGGATGAAGAAACGTCCTACCACTACCTGTGTGAATGCGAGGCTTTTGGGAGTCTTCGAGCAGAATTGTTCGGATCGAGGACTCTGCAGAGGAATCAGGTAAGTACCGTCCAATTGAAGACCGTCACGGCCTTCATCTCGAGGTTGAGGCGGTTTGGCAACGGAACCGACGAAGAGTAGAGAATGGTTGCTGGGGTTGGCAAAAAGGACCCATTGTGGCCTACTTGCTTGGCATTGGCCTCACCACCACTGCTACTACTACTACTACCCTGAAGCAGGTACTCCTGCCGCGACTTGCGGCGAGATGTATAGCCATTCCCCATGGCATATTATGGGGATGCTTGTCTTAAAGCCGACTTGCTGGAGCGCAGGTATACTGAAGACTCCATAAGAAGGACGAAACCGGCCTGTGTCTCCTACTTTATATCTTACCGCAAGTCCTGGCGGGACTAAACTGTTGGTGGTTAGTAAGTAATATAATTCGATACCCGTCGTGGCATTAGCCAGGGGAGTAGTTGTGCTCGCTCGCAAGATTTCTCCCCACAGCTTCCTTCTTGCTGTATTGCGTGTGCGTGTAAATGGCTGTGGAAGCCCAAAACCGTCCCACAACAGCATAGACGGTGATTTGCGGTATTCTCCAACGCATATATATATATATATATATATATATATATATATATATATATATATATATATATATATATATATATATATATATAGGGTGTCCAGCCGGGAACTTACACGGTACAGATTTCAAGAATCACTAGTTTCAAACACAATGCGGTTTATTTAAACAAAATATTTTGACAGTTCTGTCACTTCCGGTTAAACCGGAAGTAGACACAGTCTGGTGGCCTAAGGTGGCACAATCCAGTGCAAAGGAAAAACTAGTCAAGATCCAAAGGATGGCCTGCCTCGGCATCACGGGGACCATGACTTCAACCCTAATAGCCGCCATGGAGGTGTTGCTGGATCTACACCCGCACACACACATACTTAGTTATCATGGGGGAAGCCGGGCTAGGACTATACAGACTAGCCTGCAAAATTCAGGAGATAGTGAAGGAGCCCATGCTTGAAATAAGGTCAGACTTCGCGAGCCCGCGAATCTGCAGGGAAGGCAATTGCACAGTTGAAATCCCCGACCGCGAGGCATTGCGGGGGGAGACGCCAGGCCTACCACGGGACGCCTCGTCTGGTTCACGGACGGATCCCGTTGGGAGCGTGGGACGGGGGCAGGTAAGTCATAGTATTTCCCTCGGAGCCTATGCAACGGTCTTTCGGGCCGAAATGTACGCCATCTTGCACTGCTTGAAAAGACAAGTTTTCGACCAATGTGTTCTACCAGTTATGACCTACGGCGCCGAAACACTAACCCTTACCAACGCTTCTGCTAGGAAACTAAAAGTAGCACAGCGGAAAATGGAGAGGTCGATGCTTGAGGTTTCGTTACGTGACCACATTAGAAATGAAGAATTACGCAGAAGAACAGGAGTGACTGATGTGGTCGTACATGTGGCAAAACTCAAATGGAAATGGACGGGACATGTGGCTCGCATGCAAGATGACAGGTGGACAAAACAATCACTTGAATGGAGACCCAGATCCGATAAAAGAGACAGAGGAAGACCACCAACTCGCTGGACAGACGACATTACAAAAATTACAAAAAACTGTATTCGTAGCGCTCAAGACAGAAAAGAATGGACTCAACTAGGGGAGGCCTATGTCCAGCAGTGGACGCAGAGGGCTGATTGATGATGATTATGATGATAAACCCTTTATATTGGACACCTGCGTAAGATCGTTATTATGTAATAGATGGGTAGGATAGGTTATCTTTTCTTTTAGTCCTAAAAACAATATCCTGAGTTGTCTGTAATGTTAACAATGTGTCATCATATGCGGAATCCCAGCAGTTTAAATCATAATATGGATTAGTGAATTTAGTTGCTCGATTTTACACGTTATATTATTTATAGAAACGGTCAATTATAACATCAAATATTTAACTAGTTAACTGCGGGGCTACTGTGGTCATTTGGGTTAATGATTTCCGATGAATTTTTAATAATTTAATGTAAGTCTGTATTCCAGATATCATTGACTGCATTAAGGGATGCTATCGATTATCCAGCATTAGGTTAGGGATGATTAGCCGGCATCATAGCTGATGCAAATGGCAAATAATCCAGATCTGAATATTTCAGACCTGTATCAAATCGCTAATTTAGATGGCTTTGTAGTCGTAATATTGAAAACTGATATTGCATTCCGCTCCTGATGCTTACGAGCTCCGATATAAATAATTACATTGGATCCATACATTCTGATGACGTTATCACAATGCAATATTTTTTAATAAAGACAACTGAGGTGATTTAATTTTAAAACAGAAATCTGTAACGTTGCACTATGCATAGAAACTATCAAAAACGTCCACGGTTCTAATTCATCAGGTTACATTATCGAAGTAATCAAATGTTGGTTCTATTGTACGTTTGACGAAGTTAAATTCTATGTGGCAATGCAGATTTAAACGTTAATATAATCATAGCAGATGTATGTAATAAAAACTTTGCGGAAGTAGAAGCTTTAAAAAAGTCTGGACACAGCAAGTGCGTTATAGTAGTGGATTTACATTAAAATGTTTTTAATAGCAAATATGTCTTCTTTTGAATGAAAACAGGTATCAAATGCGCTTACCGGTATAACCTTTATAGTAGAAACAATGTACCGTATTTCAACACAATAACTTTATTGTTTTAAGGAGTAGAAAAATCTTCCGAAACTTAAAATAATGCCGAAAAAATTGGTCAGATTTGTTACGCTCGCTTTTTTAAGTCGGCTTACTTTTTAGTGAATTTTCTTTAAAAAATTCACTAATGAGGAGATCCCGACTTTGGAATTTTGAAAAAATTTCTTCAATTGAGCGCTATTTAGGACCCCCGGAACCCAAATCCGAGGTCAGTTTCAGACTTTATATGTTTATATATATATATATATATATATATATATATATATATATATATATATATATATATATATATATATATATATATATATATATATATATATATATATATATATATATATATATATATTTATGTGTCACACCTATAACTTAAAAAATAATGGACCTATTTTTATAAAACTTGGTAAGTACCTTCCTTTCGCAAGTGGCTTGGATAAGTTCGTTAGCCAGGAAAATCCGCCGAGGTTTTCCCGGAAAATTTTGTGTTTTCTTTCGAAAAAAATAGATTTTTTTTATATTTTCAAAATTAACCAAAGCAACCAAATTTCATATTCGGTTTTATATCATTATAGGCAAGTTACATACCAAAATTTAGCTTTGTAGGTTAAAGGACAAAAAAGTTACAGGCATTTAAAGAAAAATAATTTTGGGTTCTCCTCAAAACGTCAAAATCGCGATTTTAAACGTCAAAATTGGTGAGTACCTTCCTTTTGCAAGTGGCTTGGATAAGTTCGTTAGCCAGGAAAATCCGCCGAGGTTTTCCCGGAAAATTTTGTTTTCTTTCGAAAAAAATTTATATCTACAAAATTAACAAAGTAAGCGCAACCAAATTTTACACGCGGGTTTATATCATTATAGGCAAGTTACCTAGCAAAACTTAGCTCTGTAAGTCAAAAGACAAAAAAGTTATAGGCATTTAAACAAAAATAAATTGGGGTTTTTCACAAAACGTCAAAGTTGCGATTTAAACGTCAAAATTGGCAACATTTAGGAAAATAACTTGAATCTAATACAGGCTATGGAAATAAAATGTCTGAAGAAGAATCTTTTACAAACCCTGATGTCTTAGTTTCAACCGTCATTGTCCTTCATTTTAATAAAATGTTTCCAGAAAATTCATTTCAAATAGACCCTTTCTCTGACGCTTGGCAGTAGTCTTAGCTATAGAGTTTATCGTTAATGGTATATAATTTTTGTAGAATTTTCGTAAAAAAAATCAATAAAGGTCAATATATCTGTTATTATACAAGATATGAAAAAAATTGTATATATTAATTATAGGGTGTCTTGAGCTACATCTAAAAAAATTATTTCTACAATCACAGGGTGGCCCACAAGTCGTTGGTGACACAAATTTTCTTTTTTTTAATCAAACACGCCTTATATTATTGCATTTTTGCATTTTCCATCGAAATATAATGCATGTTTGTAAGAAAAAAAATTCTGGACGCAGTAAGTGCGTTATGGTAGCGAATTTTGATCAAATGCTTAATATTTGAATAGCTCAATTTGCTATTAACCTATAAGGTTGACCCAGAAACGAGTTTTTTCGGGAACACTTTAAGTTTACTTTCGGAAATTTTTGTACATTTACAAACAATAAAGTTATTTTGATGAAACATGGCACATTGTTTTTACTATATAGATTATACTGGTAACCAAATGTGATGCCTGCTTTCTTGAAAAAAACACATTATTGCTATTAAAAAATAGTTTTATGAAAATTCACTAACATAACGCACTTGCTGCGTCCAGAGTTTTAATAATCTAACCAACTGTTTAAAAAATTTTAATGGCTACTATATTTTTTTGATTGAAATTGAGCGAACAAAATATCGTTTTACAGAATTATGAAAATTAGCTACTTGGTAAACACCGTGCTGCTTTCTGTTAGAAATTTTTAAGAAGAAGATTACCAGCTGACGGTAAAAAAGGATTTAACTGTTAACGTATTAAATACAAAGAACCAATGATCGTATGATGAACCTATCCTATTTCCCAGCTTTATGGAAATACGCCTTGATTATTATGATAGCTAAGCAAGGCAAACCTGAACATGAGGTTGCATCTTATCGACCTATAGGCTTGCTATCCATACTAGGCAAAATAGCTGAAAGACTATTGCTGAAGAGGCTAAGGAAAGCTGCTAACCTGCATAATATAATACCAAGACACCAACTAGGCTTTAGAGAACATCACTCCACACTCCAGCAAATTCACAGAATAGTCAACAGAATATCAACTAGTCTTGAAAACAACGAATTTTGTAGTACAGTGTTTTTAGATTCCTCTCAAGCATTCGATAAAGTATGGCATACTGGACTCTTATACAAGATTAAGAATCTTCTACCAAATCCATACTATTTGTTACTAAAATCCTACTTGTCAGATCGTTACTTTTCTGTGAAATACAATGATGCGATATCAAGTCTATATCCCATAGAATCTGGCGTACCACAAGGCAGCGTGCTGGGACCACTACTGTACTTAATCAGCACATCAGATATACCAGAGTCAGACAACACAACACTTGCTACTTTTGCTGATGATATTGCAATACTATCATCGCATCAAAAAGGTGAGATAGCTTCACAAAACTTACAACAACACTTAGACGAGATCAGTAAATGGTTTAAGAAATGGCGTTTTAGTGTAAATGAAAGCAAATCAGTTCAAGTAACATTTATTAATAAAAGTACGATCTGCCCAAGAGTAACTCTATTCAACAACCAGATACCTGTAAACACTGAAGCACAATATCTTGATATACATCTTGATCAACGCTTAACGTGGAAAAGGCATATACAGTCAAATAAAGCACAAATAAATTTTAAGTTTCGTCAGATGCACTGGCTCCTAGGAACAAAATCAAAGCTCACCATCAGCAACAAGCTATTGATCTACAAGGCATTTTTTAAAACCAATCTGGACCTACGGAATACAGTTTTGGGGAGGCGCTAAATCAACAAATATCCGAATTATACAAAGACAGCAATTCAAAATACTTCGCTCAATAGTAAATGCTCCATGGTACGTTTCCAACCGTACCTTACATCAAGATCTCAAAATCCCTTTCGTTCATGAAGAAATTCGAAGATACGCCCAAAATTATCATGCCAAGTTGCCTGGCCACGAGAATCCCCTCATAGAACAACTCTCTGAAGACCCTTTCTACGAGAGACGCTTAAGAAGAACCTGGCCAAGAGACCTGCTAAATTAACAATTCAGTGTTGTCCGAGAGGGAGTGCCTACACTGGTGGGCTTCTCCTCACACGCTTTGCATTATTTATTATTTATATATGTATATATTTTTTTACATTATTTTTAATTATTTTTATTTTCGTTTTTTTTGGGTTTATTTTTATTGTCCGACTAGAACATACGTGTAACATATTTACTTAATACTCCTTGTAGAGTAGATTGTAAAAATTTAATAAACAATTTTTTTAAATTAAATATCGAAATAGGAATAACACTATTTTTTTACTTCTCTGAATAGAAAATGAGAGATTTCCTTGCTAAAGGTTTAGAATAAAACGCACTTTGGCAGCCAACAGAGCCAGTTTCTCTTACTCTCAACTACGACGTCTTGTTAGTGAATTTTCATTAAGAAAATTGACTAATAGAAAGGTATCGATTGTGAGACTTTCGGAAATTTTCTCCAAATGAGCGCGAATTAGGGCCCCTGGAACCTATTTCCATGATCGGCTAAAATGTTTATATATATATATATATATATATATATATATATATATATATATATATATATATATATATATATATATATATATACATATATATATACTTAACCGATAACTCAAAAAATACTTCACTGATTTGGACCATATTTGGGAATTACCCTTATTTTGTTAATGGCTTGGATGGGTTGGTTCATGAGATCTTAACGCCCAATTGTTCTTAACAAAAAAATAAAAAATATTTTTGAAAACGCAATATCTCTCAAATTCTTTAAGTGATTGAAACGAAAATTTACAAATTAAAAGAACATAAACAGACATGGTCCTGTACCAATTTTAAGGTTTTCGATCAAATAAAAATAATGTTATTCGGAACTAAAATTAAAATAATCCTCGACATCACTTCAAATTCTGTAATGCAATATCTACAATGTTGGACAAAGACATATGATGTTACTCCTACTGCTATGATACTTAATGAAATGGTCGATAAAAATCTAAACAATGGAAGTGACAAGTATTATTGCAACAAGCCAGAACGTAGACAGGGACGTCATCTCGGTGCGGAACCAGGTAGTATGGCGCATTAAAAACAAAACCGACAGATTTGCGTCCAGAATTTTTTTTAAGAAACGCTTAAACACGTCAATTTTAATATTGAGTGGTACATGTTTTGACATATAACTCAACTTTGTCACATCAACCGCTTAAGGGTGGTGATAACATCCCTTATATTTAAAATAGGGAACATGGGTCGAGTGTTACATCATTTGAAAACTCTTTCTTTTTTCAATTCAGCACACTAATTTTTTTGGTAGTTGTATCAACTCGTTTAAAAATTATTCACAGTTGAAGATGCAAAAACACATTTCACTCATTTCGATAAGAAATGTGCTGATGCCACATTTTGTTAGTTTATAAACAAAAAATTGACTATCAGAACATTTCTTATCGGAATGAGAGAAATGCGCTTTATTATTTCAGTTTATCGGTCGGTTTGATACTTGATAGTACTACCGAACATTAATTTCACAATGGTGTATTCTGTAGAAGAAAGAGTTGAAATAATTACTATTTTTTTCAAAAACGATTACTGTGCCAACCGTACCGCAAATTTGTTTAATGAACGACATCCGAACAGACATGTTAACAGAAAATACATTTTGGAGTTAGTTGTAAAGTGGTTCAGTAGCCAACAAAAAACGGGATCCTGAACGTGAATTTCCGATTAGAAATGAGACTACTAAGGTTGAAGTTTAAGGACAAATTGCTGCAGACCCAACTTTGAGCACGAGAAAATTGATCACTGTTTTAAACATCAAAAGAAGAACTATTCAGCGAATATTGAAGCATCATAAATTTCACCCGTATAAAATGCATCTTGTACAACAACTGAATGAAGATGATTTTGATCGGCGGCTGGAGTTTTGTGAAGTTATGACTGCCCGAATAGCTGATAACAGGAACTGTCTCTTCAATATCTGTTTTTCAGACGAGTGTACGTTTTTATTAAACTCTACAGTCAATCGTCATAATTGTCGTTATGGGGCAGATAATAATCCAAGAAATTTTCACGAAGTCCACACTCAAACTCCACAGAAATTGAATGTCTGGACTGACATTTTTGGAGACCGTTTAATCGGACCAATTTTTCTTGATGGCAATTTTAGCGGCGAAACGTATTTGGAGTTACTAGAAGATATCGTTTGCCCTCTACTAATTGACATTGTTGCAAATGATGATCGCTATCAAGAAAATCAATTAGTGTTTCAACAAGATAGAGCTCCTCCGCATTTTTCAGAACATGTTAGGGAGTTTTTGAACAGAGAGTTTCCAGAGCAATGGTAGAGGTGCTATTGAGTGGCCCACTACATCACCGGATTTAACTTCTTTAGACTTATTTCTATGTACCATTAAAAGAGTAGAATTTTCGCAACAGAACCGGAGTCTCTGGAATAATTGTGACGACGCATTGTTGAAGAACGCCGTGTATTAACTCCACAAATGCTCCAGAATGTCAGAGCTCGTTTTGAACAAAATTTGTACTTTTGTATGGAGGCTGGTTGTCAACAATTTGAACACTTACTTAACTCAATAAAAATTTTTGAACGTTTGGTTTTGTTTTTTAGTTTTTTTAACGAAAAATTTTGTAATTGGAGCATTTCTTATCACAATGAGTGAAATACGTTCTTGCAACTCCAACTGTGAATAATTTTTAAACGAGTTGATAAAGCTTCCAAAAAAATTTGTCTGCTGAATTCAGAAAAGAAAGAGCTTTCAAATGATGTAACACTCGACCCATGTTCCCTATTTAAAATATAAGGATTGTTATCACCACCCTTAAGGGGTGATGTGACAAAGTTGAGTTTTATGTCAAAATATGTCCCCCTCAATATTAAAATTGACGTGTTTCAGCGTTTCTTAAAAAAAAGTCTCTGGACGCAAATCAGTCTGTTTTGTTTTCAATGTGCCAGCCTGTATATATGTATGTATGTATCCGAGCGATAACCCAAAAAAGACTAAACTAATTTCAATCAAACTTGGCAAAAATTTTGCTTGGGTGAAAACCGAGGTCGATTTCGTTAATCAGCCTTTATACTCAAGCTTTTCCGGTGAAAAATTGGGGAAAACTTTTGAAAACGCTCTATTTTTGTAAGTATCAGAGCAACTGGAATGAAACTTTACGTGTGGCTAGAAATAGTGCAAATAAACCCATGTTGTGAATTTTAAGTAATTTGCTACACAATATTTAGAGTTTTTCCAAATTAAAAATAAAATCCCAAAGACATGCGTTGAAACGACTTAGTGGTTACGTCCAATGCCTGATAGACAGAGTTGTTAACTGCAACCCGTAGATTGATTCATATAACAGGTATAAACGACACATCAACGCTAACCAAACTAAATATATAGCAGACATAACACATACTACCCGAACCAACAATCGTGAAATCTCGGCCCCAATTATGGAAAATGACAGACGACATGAAATTAAAAACTTGCCAAGTATTTGTTATTTAGCTGGGGGACTCAATCAATTATTAGAAGACAACCTATTTGTATCTTTATGAGCGGCCTCAAATACAGTTTTAGCGCAACATAGATATGCTATGCTGTCGTATATACTGGAAATGTAAACAAAATCAAGCCAAGTCTCTATAAAAATGATTATAAAATATTTTTTTATCTTTAAATGTAAACATAAGACGTCATATAACACCTAAATAGTCGTGGAATGTGTTTCAATGGCAATTCTACTACATCTGGAATTAATTACGTATACTTTAAATATAATATCCCGGGCATGAAGCCGATCTAAGGTATCACGCAAAGAAAACCTTTGTTGACATGTGCCTAGATAACGCAGAGGGTACTATGCTTGCCTCCTAAGCAGAAGGTTACGCGATCGAATCCAGCTTGATAAATGTATGTTTTTTTATGTTTTATTTTGACATTTAGAGAAACAATAGTGCTAAGATTTCATACGTTTTGACCAAAATCTCATTTTTGTTTAAAACGCCTGAATAAGTTTGTCACCTTTGAGTCTGAAATTATAATTTTGTTATTGTTGATATTGAAAAAACCGGTTTGATTGGGTTGGCTAAAACGAAATCATACTGGCGATTAATAAGGAAAAATAACTGCTACGTTTATAACTTGGCAGATACTTTACTTTTCTAAATATGAACTAAGTTTTCTTCCGGGAATCTTTTGTATAACTTTAATAAAATTTGTAATACAAGTTTCTTTCAAAGGGACTTACACCATCTACAGCTATAGCAAAATCTAATTCTTTAGCTTCATATAAAATTGAGTTTTGGGCATTTTTCTCAAAAGAAGTTAGAACGCAAGATTTATTTGATAATAGAGATATATCGATGGTAACACTTTCGAAAGAATTCTTCAAATGTGCGCGTACTAGGACCTCTAAAGTCGACATTCAAGGTCTGTGTAAGTTTAAAGTATTAGCTTTACTGACATGCCGTATAATAATAGTGTACAGTTCTTATGAAAATTTGCTACTATAACGTACTTGCTGCGTCCCGAATTTTTTTCCTATAGTCTACTTACTTACTGTTTTATTTTATAATTGTCGGTTATTTCTTTGACTATATACTTAGTTAACGAAATGACTAGCACCCTTCCTGAGAAACATTAAAGTTATTTGCATTTATGTCCAAAACATAAAGCTGCAAATTTTTAAGTTGCTGTCTAAAAAACTTTCAAAATTATTGAGAAATTTACACCCTATATAAAACATGCTGGGCTGCGTATTTATATTTTGGTTTTTTGTGCCTCTAATTTCGAGATTTTCCAATATTTATGACTCTTTCTGTATATTAGACTAAAGGCTTTTTAATTCGTCTTTCTACTTATTTAAATTTACGTTTATGACAACCCGAGTCGTTAAAATACAATTTCTTTTATAAATAGTAATCCCGTTTGAAGTACCATAAAACCAACACTGTGCATAACGAGGATCGCAATCACCAATTCCTGCACTTGGTTGCATATATGCGGAAGTGATTGAGCATCTCTCTAAAGGATCTGAAGACGGAGTGTGAATTTCAAAATCAATGAAGCCAGACGACAGAATAATATTATTTTACTAGATGATTGATGATATTTGAATGGAAGCAAGTGAAGGAATTTGTCATTTTGTGTAGCACAGCGAGGAGTAATGTTGAAGAAGAGGAAGGAATTGTAGGAGGATATAAGGTGATACGTCATCTGTTATATTTACCTCTTGACACAAGACGCTGTAAAGTGAATTTTATGAGCAGACTGAAAAATCAAAGACATCCTATACGCGTTGCAGGGGCATATTCTTTAAGAACCGGGAGCTGGATGCTCGAATTGAAACGAAATTTGTTTTGTGCACTGTTTATATAAGAAATAGGTCACGGTTGCTCAAACGAAAGAATTATTTTTTCATTTATAATTTACTGCTTTTCTGTCGATGTTCCGAACGACAATTTTCCGTACATTATACACATATTTGTCTTTTATCTCAATATTCATATTTCACAAATATCAGATCTTGCCAAATCTGAAAATCTTCTATAGCAAATATACAGAATATGAAGGGAAAAAACGAAGGACGCATTTTGTCAAGTTACCATAAATCGTATATATGAAATGCTTTATCCACAAAACACATATGTATTACCTTTCGTTGTCATGTGTTTAAGATCCAAACATATCAAATCAATAACAATAATAAGTATAACATTTTAAATTGTGTAGGTGTGCAAGTTGAAATGTAAAAGTCTGGACGCCACAAATTATATATATATATATATATATATATATATATATATATATATATATATATATATATATATATATATATATATATACAGTGTATCCACGGATTGAGTGTGGGTAAGGTATAAGTGACAACAATTTTTTGAATTAGATTATGATATCCTGGGAATCGCTCCTGTTTAGTCTTAAACTAAGATGTTGAGGAAATGAACAAAATCAATTAGTATACAGGGTGGTTTAGAACTGATTTAATTAAACGTGTTAGGAGTAAACTACCTTCGTTTATAAAGATACCGCAAAAAGTTATTGACAACACTTGTTTAGAACTAAAATTTATGACATGCTGTCAATTTTCAGACAGATTAGCCTACTTTGAATTTCAAGTAAATTGTTAACATTTTTTCCCTATCAACATGGAGCTTTTTACCTGTGGTTGTCTAAACGCAGGTGCGCAAAGTAAGTAACCATGCAATGTTAAATAATAAATTATTAGTAAAATACAAAACGCTGATTGCTAACAAAAATCAGAACGAACAACGATAAATAAAGAAACTATTCAAATGTGCTGCCACCAACCGATTAACATAACTCAGCCCGTTTAGTAAATGCTTTGTAGGCATTTTGAATATGTTCAATTGGAATACCGTCAATTGCCTCTCTCAACCTCAATTTCAACAAATCAAGACCGTCGTTTAATGAAGCTGCGTAGACTTTCTGTTTGAGATAGCCCCATAAATGAAAGTCCATCAAGGTTAGGTCGGGACTTCTGGCAGGCCAAGGTATTGGCCCATATCGACCAATCCACCGCCCAGGATATTCGCGATATAACCATTCTCGAACGATTAACTCTATAATTTGGATTCTCTATAGATCAATGCCGTACATTTTGGGAATTTACCACCCCATTAGTGGTGAAAGTGGATTGTATAGGGAACTGAAAATTTATTAGAGATAGAGAAACGGTTAAATAGGGAAAGTTGCAGGCAATTTCATTGCCAATCCAAAGCTGCTTATCCGACTCCCCTCACTTTTTTGGTTTTTGGGATTTTTTGAAAATAAGAAAAATGGCGCATTTCTTCAGAGTGCTATAACTTTTTTATTTATGAAAACTCCCAAATTTCTGAAACGATTTTCATCTGTCCAAATTACTTGCTTAGAAAAGTGTCAATTTTTACGGCATTTATCAATAAACCAGTTAGAAAACCTCAATCTACGCTCAGAATCACCTTCCCGAAATCATTGTACAATCGTTGGTTTATAAGGATGGTATTTGCTTTTTTTAAGTTCTTTGAATGGTTGTTTTTGGTACATCCAATTGTGTTTAGGCTGCCGTTGTTGACGTGGCAGGAGTTTCTTAAAAAAAAAACCGACAGGTTGCATGATCGAGATTTTCATTGCCGACGTAATATTGAGCTCGGGGACTTTGAAAGCTTCCAAAGTTTCATAAATTTGTTACCAGCGTGGCGAAATGTCGAACATTAGGCTGATGTCTTTCTGGAAAACTGTTAGCGTAGTTTCGTAACGCTAGATTAGCGTTTCTGTGAGATGATATGTAACATACAATAATGTCAAATTTGTCTACATTATAATAATTCTGCATGCTGCCATTTCTAAATTTTAGTGATAAACAAACCTAATTTTTAATTGAAATACTTAGATTTGAACACTTGAAAACTCAATTCAAATTTTTCAACAAAAAAAAAACAACTGAATAAGACTTGAGTAGAATTCAAACAATGTCAAACATTCAAACATTTAATACCTGTTAAACAAATGTCACAACAATTAACACAAGTTGCTAAGCAACTGGAATAATTTTGAATCATGGATATCTTGGGTTGTCAGGAATATTCTAGTCATTATAATACGTAGCATAAAAATATTGAAAATAATGTTACTTGCAGAGTTTAAAATATCTTACTATTTTTCTTGATCATAATAAGGAAATCATATTAAACGCCGTATGTTTGTTACTTTACAGATTGCGACGTTGCCATATGTATGTATTAATAAATCTTAAGATCTCGTTTTTTTTTTCAAATTTCTAACCGTTCTTTTGTAATATGTGATACATCATTGAAAAGCAAAAATTATGGTCTTTTTAGATTGTCAAAATCCAATATGGCACCCATAAGAAACAAAAAAGTTGACAATCGCCTAACGATTATTTAACAATAAGCATAAAATCTGACTAGATAATTGAATTCTATGTTAAAAATTGTTTCTACAGAATTTAAAAAATTTTACAAACAAAAAAGTTATAGCGCCATTTTTCTTATTTTCAAAAAATCCCAAAAACCAAAAAAAAGTTTGGGGAGTCTGATAAGCATCTTTCGATTAGTAATAAAATTTCCTACAATTTTTCTTATTTAACGGTTTCTCTATCTCTTATATTTTCTGAGATCCCTATACATGCATCACCAGTTTGGGGCACACTATATATATATATATATATATATATATATATATATATATATATATATATATATATATATATATATATATATATATATATATATATATATATATATATATATATATATATATATACCAGGTGTACCACGGTCGTCGTTGGTTAGAAGTATTTGGAGAACCGCAAAACAAGCCGTTTAAGCCTACTATCTACTGATTAAAAATAATTTCAGAATGGTGAAGCTTCCGGAACTACCAGAAACTGATAAAAACTTGACCATGTTTTTTCTTTTTTCTTTTCGTGATTATGTGTTGAATGTTAGGTTGACTTTATGAGACATACTACTAACCTAAAAGGTCAACTTTTGGAGATTAAAGCTGCTACTGTTAAAACTGACAAAAATACACAGTGCTAACAAAATTTGTAACAGTGGAACTAACAAAGATAGAACAACAATATTTTGTTGTGTGGGCAGCCAAACCATTTAAGTTCATTTTTGTTTGATTCAATTGTAAAAATACTTCACAGGGCGATTTAAAAAAAATTGAACGAGGCCAACACAAAAGTGCCAAAAAGTCATTTTTTCAGATGGAACACCCTGTATGTTGTAAGCTCGTTAGATGCAAAATTAAACTCTACAGTGACTTGCACTAGCATTCCCTATACCTAACTCTTCAGGTTTTGAGTTAATTGAAAATATTTAAATTGGGTTGGCATGATCACAAATTCAGGGTAGCCTAAGCTAGTTTAAAGTATAGCCGACTTTGAAAATGCAAATAATGACGTTTCGACTAATCTGACGATAGCTTTCATTCAAACGCATCATTTTAAAGGTTCTTACAATTTATATCAAGTGGTATCTTTGGGGTGACTGGAGTACACTTCTTGTCACTTTACATACTGACTTTTTGTGACTTTTGTGTTGACCTCGTTCAATTTTTTTTCAGGCCGCCCTGTGCACGATTTTTAAAACTGATTTAAACAGAAACGAATCTAAATGTTTTTACTGCTTACTGTCAAAATTTTGTTGCTCTATCTTTGTTAGCTCCACCCTTACAAATGTTGTTAACACTGAGTATCTTTTATCTCCGACCTTAGTTGAGGTTTTATGTCAGTGATATGTCCCATAATGTCACTATAAAATTAAACATAGAATCATAAAAAAAACATGGTCATTCTTTTTAAAATAACTAAGTTGTTAATTGCCAATTTCCGGTATTTCCGGTATTTCCGGAAGTTCCGGAAATTAACTGTGCTAAATTAAAATAGTATGGTTTTGGTGATGAGGCTCTTTTGAAGTCGTATCTGTCGGAGAGAAAACAAGCCATGCGTTTTCATAATAAGATGTCCAATTTTTTACATTTCGTGTCAGGTATGCCTCAGGGTCCAATTTTAGGACCACTTCTGTTTATTATTTATACTTCCACCATCTTAAAGTCAATCAATATTGGTAAGGTTCTAACATATGCCGAAGATACGCAAATATTTTATGAGTTTGATCCTAAGGATTGCTTCCATGTTGTTGAAAAAAACATTATATATATATATATATATATATATATATATATATATATATATATATATATATATATATATATATATATAAACATTGAAACTGACCACAATAATCCTACAATTTAGCTCTCCTTACGGGTCAAATTCCTGCGCACACGAATTTTTCTGTTCGAGTTAATCGGTGTGTTCAGCTACTTTCTCTTTATCGACATAATAAAGTATTATGATAGTTATTATAATTAAATAGCAGTAAACTATTATATAATTCACTGTTTTGTGGTTACTTCATTACTCTCCTTCATAAAAAAACATGGTGCACCAAGTGCGTTATGGTATGTTAGAGTATATAAAATAAGGTATCACTTACAAAATATTATACCGACTACCCAAGAAACTGACATGTCCACATTCGCATATGACACATCCATACAGTCTGTAAATGAAGACCCTGAAGTAGCCAGCCATCATATTCAATTCATTGCGTCAAAGATGGTTAGACAAATGGAAGATAAAGATCAATGAAGCAAAGTCATCGCATGTCACATTCACTCTGAACCGCCAGACTTGTCCACCTGTCCACATCAACAACACAGAAATTCCTCAAGCTGATCATGCTAGATATCTGGGACTACATCTAGACAAACGACTCACATGGAGTACCCACATTAAAAAGAAGCGTAAAGAGATGGATCTGAGAATGAAGAAAATGTACTGGCTAATAGGTAAAAAATCTCCAATTTCCATAGAAAACAAAGTCCTGGTTTACAAGGCTAAAATCAAACCAATTTGGACCTATGGCCTAGAATTATGGTGATCCTCCAAAGTATCTAATACTAACCTAGTTCAGCGCTTTCAGTCCAAAGCCCTCCGCATCATAACAGATGCTCCTTGGTATGTAAGCAACCACACCCTTCACAGAGATCTAAATATACCCTTTGTATCAGAAGAAATCACTAGAAGAGCAAACAAACACCTTCAAAAACTGGAAGCACATCCAAATGATGCCGTTAGACCATTGCTTGAAAACCAAACAAGACGACTGAATTCGCAATGTTTAGGCAAAGAACGTCAAATAAATACGGATTTTGAAAAGAAAATGTTGCAAGAAGAGTGTTCTGCAAACCCTCAAGTTTCAGACTCAACCGTCATTGCCCTTCATTTTACTAAAATGTTTACAGAATATTTATTTCAAATAGACCCTTTCTCTGATGCTTTGGCTGTCGGTTTAGTTAAGTTGATGCTTTCGCTGTAGGTTTAGTGAAGCTTATGGTTTAACGATCTATTTTTTAGCTAATTTTCGTAGAACAAATTCGTTAATGAATTTTTGCATTTTTTATCGAAATATGATGCGTTTGTAAGAAAAAAATCTGGACGCAGTAAGTACGTTTTGGTAGCGAATTTTCGGTGAATTTGCAGTTTAGCTCCCGACCGCTGGATCCACAAACCCCAAGAAAAATTTCTTGTTCACACTCCCCAAGGAAGTTACGGGACCAGGAGTGAGTAGGGGTGTATAATTTTTTTTAGCTAATTTTTGTAGAACAAATTCGTTAATGCATTTTTGCATTTTTTATCGAAATATGATGCGTTTGTAAGAAAAAAACTGGACCCAGTAAGTGCGTTTTGGTAGCGAATTTTTCTAAATTTTTGTCGAACAAATTCGTTAATGCATTTTTTATCGAAATATGATGCGTTTGTAAGAAAAAAAAATGGACGCAGTAAGTGGAAACCTGCCTAGGGCTCCGCTGAAATCCACAAACCCCAAGAAAAATTTCTTGTTCACACCCCCTAAGGAAGTTACGGGACCAGGAGTGAGTAGGGGTGTATATTTTTTTAGCTAAATTTCGTAGAACAAATTCCTTAATGCATTTTTGCATTTTTTATCGAAATATGATGCGTTTGTAAGAAAAAAATCTGGACGCAGTAAGTGCGTTTTGGTAGCGAATTTTCGGTAAATTTGCAGTTGAGCTCCCGAACGCTTTCCAAAAAAACTGTTTTCAGAAACCTGCCTAGGGCGCCCCCTGGATCCACGGGGTAGGTAGTAAAAAGGAAATTTGAGCAGAAAATTTGAATGAAGCAGGCTTGAAAGCTGTCTTTTTACATTTTGAAGCCATATCCCCCTTAAACCCTGCCTACCCCGCACAGCACCCCTATTCACTCCCAGTCCCGTAGCTTCTTTGGGGGTTGTGAACAAGAAATTTTTCTTGTGGTTTGTGCATCCAGGTGGAGTCCTAGTAATGTTTCTGAAAACAATTTGTTGAAAAGCGTTCGGGAGCTAATCTGCAAATTTACCGAATTTTCATTAAATCCTTCAAATTTCAATAACTCAATTTGCTATTAACGTAAGCTTTGTTGGTTAGAAAACCAATATTTAAGTTTATTTTCTGAACATTTTTGTATATTTTCAAATCATAAGTAATTTTGATAAAATATAGTACAGTGTTTCTACTACATAGGCTATACCGGTAATCAGATTGGTGCCTGCTCGCATTTTCTGTTAAAAACATTTTTATGGAAATTCACTTCCATAACACATTTGTTGCATCTAGACTTTTGAAAAATGTTTATCTATTTTCAAACAATAAATTTATTTCGATGAAATATGGTACTTTGTTTCTACTATATAGGCAACCAAGTTTGATGTCAGCTTTCATCAAAGAAAGACATTTTCTATTAAAAATCTTTTAAAGAAAATTTGCTACCATAACGCACTTGCTGCGTCCAGAGATTTTTATTTAGCGTTTTGAAGTAATTTGACAGCTGCGGCACTGTGGTTGCTGTTCAGCGCATGCGCTCTAAGTGTCATATAGTCTAGCCAGAGACGACATCACGGAAGCATTCGCTCGTGTTGATGTTTGTTTATGCATGCTCAAAATACGTCAGACCAATCGTTTCTTATATTCAAGTCATGAAGCAGCCGAAATTCGTCACCAAATTAGCGAAGTGTATGGAGAAAACACTTGGATCAATCGAATGGTAACAAAATGAATTGGGGCATTTTAATATGGCTGTAAAACATGCACGATGGGGTACAAAGTGGACTACTGTCCGTCATTTATGATTATCTGATCCAGAAGGTTGATGAAATAGTTTGGGAAAACAGACAGTTTACCATTTTCTCAGTATCTTATGAGTTCTATAAAAATTTGCAAAGCCTTTTTGATGAGATTGTGATAGAACGTTTACGTTATCGGACATTTGCTCACGCTGTGTTCCACAAATGTGGACCTAGTTTCACAAAACAAATCCTTTATCTAGTGCTTTGACTTCCGTTGAGAAATACTGTGTAGAATATATAAATTTTAGGCCAAATTGTCACTGGTGATGAAACTGCACCGGCATTTAAACAACAGTCCATGGAATGGATGCATTTAACATCACAGAAGAAAGTGAAGATCACGTAGACCACATTATCAACCCGAAAAGTAATGTGCACTGTGGTTAAGAATAGGCGAAAAATTTTGCTTCCGTGTTTTTTTTTTGCTTTGGGGTGACCAGACATAGCTGGCAGATGGTGTAAAACCTTGAATAAACTGTTTTGTGCATTCCAAAACAATTGGTTCATGCTCAGAGGGATCGCTTTGCTTCACAACAAGCTCGTCCATACGTAGCTCAACGAACCCAAGATCCCATCGTGTCATGTGGCTGGAACAACTCGACCACCCTCCATATGCGGGATTACTTTTCCTCATTTCCATGGGCGTCTGTCTGATTCTCTCATCCTGACCCCTCTGATATCTCACAAAACCTCACCGAAATTATAAAAGCTGGCATAGAATTATTTAAGGTACGAAAGATGCTCTCTTCTCTTAATACCAGAAAAGCCTCTGGCCTTGACGAGATTTCAGCAATTGTTTTCAAAAAATGCGTACCAGAACTTGCTCCTGTCCTGAATCATCTGTTTTAGACATCTTACAATAGAGGCATAGTTTCTAGTAACTGGAAAACTGCTCGAATACAACCCGTCCCCAAGAAAGGATCCAAAGCGCTTTCTAGCAACTACAGAGCTATTTCTCTCCTTTAAATTGTCTCTAAAATGATGGAAAAGTATATAAACACCGAATTACTAAAATTTCTTGAAAAACACAAAAACGCGACAGGCAGTATGGATTCCGTCAACGCAGATCAAATGCCGACCACCTTTCCTTTGTCACCCATTCTTGGAACAAGTCTATGTAACTAAAAGGTGAATCCAAGATTGTCGCTCTAGACATATCCAAAGCATTCGGCCAGGTTTGGCACACAGCGCTGCTTAATAAACTTCCGGCCTATGGCCTACCTACCACCAAAACTCTCTATCTGGACAGCAAATTTCCTCTCTATCGGAGCATTTTTGTTTTCCTGGAGGGCCATTCCTCTAAACTGTATTCAATTAATGCAGGAGTCCGTCAAGGTTCAGCTTTAGCCCCTACTTTGTTTCTTCTCCACATTAATGACCTCCTCTCTAGCATATCCAACCCAGTTCACAGTTACACGGAAGACAGCACCCTGCAGTCAAATATACCATATTGTAAGCCTGTCTCTTTAGCCCAATTAGATGATGAGGATCGTAGACTCATTGAGGGTTCTGTCTCTGTGTATCTCCAAAAAATCTTGTACTGGGGAAGTAGAAATCTTGTACAATTCAACTCCATCAGATCTCAGTCTTGCCTTCTACCTCATAAGAGATACACCAGCCCTAGACCCATCACAATGAACAACCAAGTTATTCAAAGTAATGAGTCCTTTTCACTTCTTGGAGTTTCTGTGGATCGAAATCTCAATTGGCATCAACATGTCACATCAATTTCAGAAGCGGCTAGTAAAAATTAGGTTTCCTTTTCCGAGCTCGCAAATACTTTTCATCAGCTAATCTCTATACCTTATATACTTTACAAATAAGGTCAAACCTCGAATACTGCTCCCACATCTGGGGTGCCGCTGCCGCTTCTATGCTCGCTATCCTGGACTCCAATCAGAAGAGAGTTAATCGTCTCATCGGTGACTCTTCCCTCACCCAAAGGCTGCCATCCCTTGCCCACCGACGTGCCGTTGGTGACATCTCTCTCTTTTATAGATATCTGTACGGGCACTGCTCAGAGGAGCTTTCTTCCATAGTTCCTCCACCTGCTGCCCCCAACAGATCTACCAGGGGAACAGAGCGAATGCACCCTTTTACTTTACAGGTCACCAGACATAAAACATCTTGTTATGGCCGCCCCTTTGTCTGATGACTTCCAAGTTGTGAAATTCCTTGCCGGCACATGTTTTTCCTTCTCCTTCGAACGTCCAAACCTTCAAGTCCAGAATTAACAAGTTGCCTCTTTCCTCCTTGTCGACACCCACGGTGCGATAGTATTTAGGCTGTAAGCCCTTGTGGTGTGTTGTTGAAATACATCATATATATATATATATATATATATATATATATATATATATATATATATATATATATATATATATATATATATATATATATATATATATATATATAGCTTAATCGTTATCATTTGTTCTTAGACTTAAAGACGCGCCTTGCCGGTCAGCGCTACGACGACGAAGTCAAAACTGCAGTGCTGGAGTAATGAGCAAATCAGGCAGCATGCTTCTGTGAGGATGGCATTTAGACATTTAGAGGCTGGCTGTATCTTAATATTGGTAGAAAATCTGTTAAAAGAGGCTCAAGGTCTAGGCTTTCATGAAAAAATAAAGGTGTGCTTGTCTCTTTTATATTTCAACGGTACCTACTTAAAAACACGCCTCGTATATAATATATCTGATAGTCGTGTTGTTTACATTTCATTCATTAAATATGTATTTCAATGCATTGTAGTGAATTTTATATTTCATCTGTTTAGAGTTTACAAAATTCAAACAGAACAAAAGGCCTAAATTTGCTCTGTAATTTTATTATTCGTTGCTAAAATTTGTTTGATATTTGGCTGTACGATTTTTGGATACAATCCATTTATTTGTAAATTTATCGAACATTGCCATATTTGCTGTGTTCGTTACCTATAGTAGCAGTGTGTACTGAAAGCTGGTAAACAAAAGGCAGATTGAGCCTGAACTTATAAAAAAAGGACATAAAATATTTTTTGTTTAACGTTGATGGTAAACGATGTAGCTAATTTATAGTGCTGTGTGTATACTTTTTTATATTGGTACGTTCCTCGAGGTTCTGGATTTGTGGCCAACAAACCACAGCTTTTCAAACTACTAATTTATTCCAACACCACTATCAACTAAAATATTTCTCTCTATTGCTAAATGTCCGTAGAACTATATTCCACTATATCCCTCCTATGATCGCTTATTATACACCAACACTAACTCACCACTGACTGACTCCCTCTATCTTCGGCTCGCCTATTTCTACTATCCATAGAAATTCTAGACCTTCTACATTGTTCCACACCTGTCACTTCTGCTCCTTTCTATAAATATAATTCCAGCTTGTTCGCTGTTACCAACACAATTTAAAAGATGCCTGTGACCAAAGAAGTAGATTAGATTAGATTAGATTTATTGTGAGTGGGCTATTCCAGTCCCTCCACCGCGACCTTAGGTCTATTGTGACTCACGTCTAATTATTTAAATTCCACCCATCAATTCCAGCTTGTTCGCTGTTACCAACACAATTTAAAAGATGCCTGTGACCAAAGAAGTAGATTATATTAGATTAGATTTATTGTGAGTGGGCTATTCCAGTCCCTCCACCGCGACCTTAGGTCTATTGTGACTCACGTCTAATTATTTAAATTCCACCCATCAATTCCAGTTTCCTGCGGGAGTCGATTTTTCTTGAGGGTAAAGTTTGTTTGGCAAGTGTACTGCCAGCTGAGTTAAGTCGCTTGCCCGCTTAGAAGCTCAAAGAAAGATAACCTCTCTTCGAGTTCGTCTGGACCCGACATCCGTCAGTGTTTGCTTTGACGCGGTATCATGAAGTCCCGCTCTCGAGCAGCAGCCAATCTCCAGTTGATATCCACCCCTAGAGATCTATATCTTGTCAGTTGTGTAAATAGCTTGAAGACGTTTGTTGGCCAGGAACATCGGACCAGTTTTTCTGGAACTTTTAAAGTTTATTTTAGGAAAATGTTTGTACTTTTTGAAACAACAAAGCTATTTTAATGAAATATGATCCATTGTTGGTGCTATATAGGTTATACTGTCAACCAAATGACTTTCTTGTAAAAACACGACATATTTTACATTGGAAACATTTTTACGAAAATTCGCTACCATAACGCATTTGCTACGTACCGAACTTTTTGTTATTATTCGCCGCTAAAAAATTCTGTTTAGCCAAATTTCGTTTAACATTTTTTGTGAGAGAAGTTTGGCAAATGTTCGTGTACATTTTTTGCGGATTTTTATAAAAATAGTTGTTAAGTTTGAGAATTTTGATATCTAAAGGTATATTCTTTGTGGAAATTGCTTATATAAGTTTATGGGCAAGGTAAATCGGACCAGTTTTCCGAGAATAATTTTTTTTTTTTGGAATGTTTTGGCATCTACGAATAATAAAGGTTGGTAGAACTTTCTTCGTGGTTTCTACTATCAATATTATACTATCTGTCAAATTTAAAGCTTTGCAGTTTACGAAAAGATAACATATTACCAATAAAATATTCTAATAAATATTGGCTACCATAACGTACTTGCTACGTTGAGCTTTTTAGTGAATTTTCTTTAAAAAAATTCAGTAATGAGGAGATCCCGACTTCTTCAAATGAGCGCTAATTAGCGTCCCGAAACACCCCCACCCACCCCCAGAAGAACACATATCAGGGGTCAGTTTCATTTTTTTTATGTTTATATATATATATATATATATATATATATATATATATATATATATATATATATATATATATATATATATATATATATATATATATATATATATAGGTGTCACACCGATAACACAAAAAATAATGGACCGATTTTGATTAAATTTGACGAATGCCTTCCTTTTGCACGTGGCTTGGACAAGTTTGATAGCCAGAAAAATCGGCCCAGGTTTTTCCGGAAATGTTGTGTTTTCTTTCAATCTCTTCTATCTCCAGGATTAACAAAGAAAGGGCAATCAAATTTGGTTCGTGGGTTTATATCGTTATAAGTACGTTACCTACCAAAATTTAGGTCTCTAGGTCAAAAAATAAAAAAATATAGGCATTTAAAGAAAAATAAATTGGGATTTTCTTCAAAACGTCAAAGTTTCGATTTAAAACGTCAAAATTGGCAATATTTAGGTAAAGAACTTGAATCTAATACGGGCTATGGAAAGAAAATGTCTCAAGAAGAATGTTTTACAAACCCTGAAGTCTTAGTTCCAACCGTCATTGTCCTTCATTTTAATAAAATGTTTCCAGAAAATTCGTTTCAAATAGACCCTTTCTCTGATGTTTGGCACCTTAGATATAGAGTTTATCGTATAATAGTATACATTAGTTATAAGGTGTCTTGAGCTACATCTTAAAAAATTATTTCTACAATCACTGCTGGCCCATAAGTCGTTGGTGATAAAAATTTTCTTTTTTTTAATCAAACACGCCTTATGTTATTGCATTTTTGCATTTTCCATCGAAATATAATGCATGTTTGTAAGAAAAGACATTCTGGACTCAGAATGTGCGTTATGGTAGCGAATTTTGATAAAATGCTTCATATTTGAGTAGCTCAATTTGCTATTAACCTATACGGTTGACCAAGAAACGAGTTTTTCGGGAACACTTTCAATTTACTTTCAGAAATGTTTGTACATTTTCCAAAAATAAAGTTATTTTGATGAAATATGGCACATTGATAAGTACACTTGGAGAACACCCAAATCACCACAACACATATTTCAGAGACCTTCCGATCGTTTCGTTGACAATGCCAACATCTGCCTCCAAAGATGTTGACATTGTCAACGAAACGATCGTGAGGTATCTGAAATATGTGTTGTGGTAATTTGGGTGTTCTCCAACTGTACTTATTAGTGATCATCACAGGTTCCAGTTTTCCCATAATGGCACATTGTTTTTACTATATAGGTTATACTGATAACCAAATTTGATGCCTGCTTTCTTAAAGAAACACATATTTGCTATTAAAAACATTTTAATGAAAATTCACTACCATAACGCACTTGCTGCGTTCCGAACTTTTTGACTTATCTAATTGGTGCTGTGGTGCCAGGAAGTTTTATATTTTTCCTGACTTTGCAATTATCAATAGTTTGCCAAATATCTAGAATGGAATAGTATTTCTGCAGTTATGTACTACAAAAATTCGTCCAATCGGAATAACTGCACCCTGAAAGGGAGCTTAGGGAAGAAAGATGCGAAGCCCGGGTATCGCATGCCCGCGGAAAGCTAAGTTGGCTGTGTGCAATTAAGTGTGAAAAAGGCGACTGCGATCACTGCACTCGAACGCCATCCACCCGAGAAATCTCATACCATCCGTAGAGTTTCATTTAAAGACCCGCCGAAACTGCTTACACAGTCCCTCGTATTGCTGCTACTTCTTTGAAGTGTCAGCTCGTTCGAGGTGATTTTCGCGATGTTGTATTTATTTTGGATAGATTATTGCCTTTAAAAACTGATTGGCTCAAGAAACTCACCCTTATACGTGTCAGCTTTTTAACATCATGCCTCAAAAGTTGTAACAAAGCTAGCTGGTCTTTCTTGGGGTCTCGTTGATCGGAACTTTCATAAATCTTAATGAAATTAGTTCCCTTAATGAGCATCGAAAAACATTTTGCTTTCAGTGGATTTTCTTTTAAAAAAATCACTAATGAGGAGATCCCGACATTTGAATTTTGAAAAAATTTCTTCAAATGAGCGCGAACTAGGCCCCCTAGAACCCATATCCACGGTCAGTTTCAATTTATATATATACAGTGCTTTCATTTTTAAACTAGCCACCCTTAATAATTTCTTTATCAAGGAAATCTGGTTGAAAAAAAACTGGTCAATTGGGATTTTGAGGGGCACGTTCAAAAATAGTATTTGTGGAATTTTACTTTTCACCCCCTAAACCCCAGTCACCCCAACTTTATAATTTTAAATGACACCCCCTAGCTTGAGATACATCATTTTAAAGGTATTTAAAATCCTAATACAAGGGCGTTTACGAAATTCAAATCCACCGTCAACTTTTGAATTTAGAAGAAGAAAACGTCATCAAATTCGGAATATTAAAAAAAATTAATAGTTTAAGACAAAAACCTACTTTATTAAGTGCTCAAAGTGCCCTCCGTTGTTAGCTAAACAATAAAATAGTCGATTGACGAATTCTCGTCTAACGTTGTGAAATGTTTCTGTAGTAATTTGTCGGCAAGCTTAGGTGATCCTATCTTTTAGAACCTGAATATTCTTTGGTGGAGGATTATGGTACACAACTGATTTCAAATAACCCCAAAGGACGAAGTCCAGTGGTGCTAAGTCCGGAGATCTGGCGGGCCATTCCAAGACGCCTCGTCCGCCAATTCATTTGTCGGGAAATCTTTGATTAAGCCTCTCGCGAACACGTAAGGCATAGTGTGGTGGTGCACCGCCCTGCCCTGTTGATAGTGCAAATTTTGTTCATTCAGCAGTGAGTGGCCTTCTTCATTAAATTGGTTTTCTAAGGACTCTGTTATGAATGGGTCAATATAATTTTCCAAAAAATTTAAATACAAATCACCAGTTAAATTTTCTTCAATAAACAAAGGGCCTATTATTTCATTTCCAAGAATTCCCACAGGCATTAATTTTGTTGTGGAAACTGTGTATGACCCTCTAGTAACACTCGTGGATTTTGATTATCCCAATATCTACAGTTGTGTTTATTAACAAAACCATTAAAAAGAACGTTGATTCATCACTAAATCAAATATTCTTTACCAAATTCCTATGGTCTTGAATTCTGGCAGTCATTAATTCACAGAATTGAATCCTTCTATCATAATCATCCTCGCCGAGTTCATGGAGAATGGTAAATTTATAAGGAAAGAACTTGTAAAGTTTTAAAACTTTATGTATGGAACCGACGGAAATATTCGTTAATGCAGCGACTTTTGGAATTGAAGTCGTTGGTTCAGCGGCAAAACATCCTAAAACCTTGATTTGTGCAGCTTCGTTAAGAACTCGTGGTAGCTTATCTGCTTTGTTACATACTGAACCAGTTTCTTCAAATTTTCGTGCAAGACTTAGCACATATTGGTGTCCCACATTTTTTTCAGGATGCCTTTCGTTGAAAACTCGGGCGGTATTACGAGCACACCTATTCTGAGCACCATACAAGTAAATTATTTCAACACTTTCTTGTGTAGTGAAAACCATGATTGTTAGTTTTATTTAAATTTAATATTTTAAATTGAAATGTTTTAAATGAGTTTGAAGTTTTCAAAATCTGAAATTTATCGTTAAATTAGACATGGGCGTTATCGTTCCCATATCACCTCGTACCAGGAAAATTGATAGTCGCAAATGACACCGGGGAGTAAATTTGCAACAGCATTACGCTTAGATAAATTATTGATAAAAACAATTCAAATGTTAGAAAAAAAAATCGACAGTCGACTATTTTATTGTTTAGCTAACAACGGAGGGCACTTTGAGCACTTAATAAAGTAGGTTTTTGTCTTAAACTATTAAATAATTCTTTTTTTAATATTCCGAATTTGATGACGTTTTTTCTTCTAAATTCAAAAGTTGACGGTGTTTTTAAATTTTGTGAACGCCATTGGATTAAGATGTTAAAAACCTTTAAAATGATGTATCGCAAGCTAATGGGTGTCATTTAAAATTATAAAGTTGGGGTGAAAAGTAAAATTCCGAAAATACTGTTTTTGAACGTGCCCCTCGAAATCCCAATTGACCTGTTTTTTTTTAACCAGATTTCCTTGAGAAAAAAATTATATATATATATATATATATATATATATATATATATATATATATATATATATATATATATATATATATATATATATATATATATACATCTTGATCAAATTTCGCAAGTATCTTTTTTTTTGCAATTGGCTTAGAAAAGTTCGTTACTTAGGAAAATCGGCCCAGGTTTTCCGGGAAAATGTTGTGTTTTCTTTCGAAAAAATTTTATATCTCCGGAAATAACAAAGTAAGGGTAACCAAATTTGGTGCGTTTTCGGTCATAAAGAGTACCCTGTGTACCAAAATCCAGATCTCTAAGTTAAAAGACAAAAAAGTTATAGGTAAATTAATTTTTAATTAATTAAATCTGAGTCAAGAAAGTTAAAACGTCAAAACTCATAATTATGGTAAGATTACGAATGTAAGTGAATATGACAAGAAATTACCAACAAGCTCCTGGATATGTGTCTAAGCCGTTATTTTCCTTGATTTCGTTAAAATATGAGCAAAAAATCCATTGTAAAGCAAAATTATTTTGTGTAAATATTAAAGATGATAGACAATTAACGTGTACTACGGGATATACCTGCTAGTACATACATGTCGAGCATAGCTAAGTTGGCTAAGACCTGTACAGCGGATAATGGAATCCTACATGACGAGTTCTAATCCTAGTTGGTGACTTTACTTTTTATCATTTTTCTTTAGTGTCATTCCACTTTACCGATTAGATCGTCGTTATTTCGATGAATTTTTTAGCGAGTTTTTGTATAAAAAATAATTTGATAAAGAGGAGAAGAAAGTTTTGAGACTTAATTCAATTTGAATAGTATATTTGGTGGTTTGTTCTTGCCCTAACTTAGTGAAACCGTTCCATATTTAATACAGTCTTAGACTTTTCCCGTGACTTCACAAGTGCTTGTTATAGTGAATTTTCTTTAAAAAAACATTATCTAATAAGGAGATCCCGACTTTTGAATTTAGAACAAGTTTCTCCAAATGAGCGCGAACTAGACCCCCTAGAAACCACATCCAAGGTCAGTTTCAATTATATATATATATATATATATATATATATATATATATATATATATATATATATATATATATATATATATATATATATATATATATATATATATATATATACATATAAAGCGTGAACCAATTGCGTCTGTAAGTTTAAAAACAAAAAAGGTAGAGGCATTTAAAGAAAAAAGGGGGGTTTTCCTTAAAACGTAAAAAATCGCGATTTGAAACGTCAAAACTGGCAACATTTAGGCAAAGAACCTGAAAGGAATACGGGTTATGTAAAGAGTGTTCTGCAAACCCTTAACTTTCAGCTTCCAACATCATTGCCCTTTATTTTAATAAAATATTTCCCAAAAATTCATTTCAAATATATATGTGACTCTTTGGCAGTGGTTTTAGTGAAGTTTATGGTTTAACGGTCTATAATTTTTAGCTAATCTTCGTAGAAAAAATTCGTTAACGAGGCGACCGCGGCTTTTGAATTCTAAAAAGGTTTATTCAAATGAGCGCAAACTAGGCCCCCTAGAATCCATATCCGGGTTTACTTTCTGTTTACATATATACAGGTTGACGCATTTCTACGGTAAATCTCAATATAATTGTTATTATGCAAGATATGAGAAAAAAATCTATACGTTACTTATAGGCTGTCTTCAGCTGCATCTTATAAAATTATTTTGACAATCACAGGGTGGCCCATAAGTCTTTAGTGATACTTACATTTTTTTTTGAACATTCCTTATTGAATTTTTGCAACAAAAAAAAATTCATCGAAATATGATGCATGTTTGTAAAAGTACGTTTTGGTAGCCAATTTTCATTAAATGCTTCAAAATTTAATAACTCAATTTGTTATTAACCTAAAGTTAGTCAGCTAGGAAAGATTTTTCTCGCAAATATTTTAAGTTTATTTTCGGAAAATTTTCCTACATTTTCAAACAAGTTATTTTGATAAAATGTGGTACATTGTTTTTACTATATAGGTTATACCGGTAACCAAATTGATGCTTGCTTGCATGAAAGAGACATATTTGCTGTTAAAAACATTTTTATGAAAATTCACTTCCATAACGCTATTGCTACGTCCAGGCATTTTTTAATTTCGGACATCAAAAGCATTAGGTTTGATCCTCAACTCAATCAAAGGGCGATATAGCCCCGTGGTCGCACACCTGACTCTCTGTCTTCAGCACCTGTTTATTTTATTGTAGCTTCCGGATTTAACTAATTTGACCTTGGCTTTCAGAAGCTTTCTTCTCGGGTTACCTGTTTCATTTTTGCGAAGGGACTTACGGCAAGATGTAAAGCAGGAGACAGACCGGTTTCGTCCCCCTTATTGGCTCTTCAGTATGCCACATCTGCATTCTACTGTAACGTAATACACGTTTTACAACTTACATATTCATTATAATTAATTTAATACCACTATTGCTACATGATTGTACCTTTGTTCTCAGTGAATAATTACACTGTGTTGTTAGTCGATGACAATCATCGACATCGATTTATCAGGATTATACTCAATGAAATACTACTTCCTTATTCAATGAACTTTAGAATATGATTCTCAGAGCTGTGCCCTAGAAACACATATATTCTCTTTGGACCGTCTACTGACAACACTTAAATTCCATTCTCGTTTGCGTTCGTCATTGTAGATCAAAACGTCTATATAAGTCACGCTGTCCCCTGCTGGAGCTCTCTTCCGACTAAATTATTGTCAAAGTTGTAATGTCAAAATCAATTATGAGCTGAGAGAAAAATCAGCACGCCCATATGGGGTAAGTCAAATAAATTAAATGCTGATTGCACGCTAGCTAGATGGCAACGTAATTTATTTGTTAAATTGCTCTGTTTTTGTGGTAGTTTGCAGTGATATCCACATTCATTTTTCATTATAATGATTATATTTTTCTAAAATTAAAATGCAGATTGTCCTTGTTCTTATGTAAAGACCTAGTAAGCTATCACACCCACAAATAACCTCAAATTCAGCAGTGCACTAAGGCGACCTGAATTGTTTCTAGCTACCTTTTTTTGAAGGCACCTTTTTGAAGACCTGTTCTGACATCTTTTTGAAGGTACCCTTTTAAAGAAACCTTTTTGAAGGCACTTTCTTGAAGACTCGTTCTGTACACTTTTTGAAGACAACTTTTGAAGACACCGTTTTGAAGACCCATTATGTACCCTTTTTAAACACCCGTTCTGTAACCTTTTTTAAGACACGTTATGTACACTCTTTGAGACACTTTTTAAAGATATATTTTGAAGACACCTTTTGAAGACACCTTTTAAAGACACCTTTTGAAGACACCTTTTGAAGACAACTTTTCGAAGACACGTTCTGCACAGTTTGTTATTTTTTGTTTTTTGGATGATGGATGAAGACACGTTGTTGCTCAGTGAATGAAACAAGACCGACAGTGATGAGCCATCCAACAAGGTGACTTAAAGAGCTTACTTCCTTCTAACATCAAGCCAAGCAGAGCCCCTACTGGAGTTTGCAACGGTCTGGGCAGCCTTGAGTAGTCCACAAAGCATTTTTAGTGGTCCTGCTAGCTCTGAATAGCTACAGCACTCTGCATATCTACTGTGCCCCAAAGGAACACCACGTAGGAAACAAAGTTAAGTACAGGGTTCATTGCTTTCATTGTTTTCGCTTTAAATTTCACTAATAACTGCTACAAGCAATCAATATTACATACAACACTTTGTATTATATAAAGCCACTTTTTATCAATATTTAACAATAACCGAGTTTTGATTTGTATTTGTGTGTTCGACATCGCCTAGATTATAAGGCCAGCACCCACCTATCTTTTTGATTTGCATTAAATGTTAGCTCTCGGCTGACTAGCCACATCATTTCCCTTTATAATTAAAATGTTAGTGAATTTTTTGTCATTAAATTTTAAATAAAATAACCATTCACAATTAAGGTTATGCTAACAAGTCCTTCTTCAAACCCTGTGTAACAATAAATTCAATAATTTCATTCAAATGCTGTTAGACTACGTCCTCATCTAAAAGGAAAGCAATGCAAAGTAAATAATTATGTCGTGTGTATGAGAGAAAAATATCGTTATGTTTCGGCTTGAAAACGTCAATTTTGACATAAAAGTTTGAATATCTCAAGAAGAAGAACATTTGGGTACATGAGATTATACACAAAAAGTATTCAGAATTTTACACGGAATCACAAAATGTCATAATACACTGGATGTCCAATTTGAAATAAGTAAATTGACATATACTTCCGGTGTAACCGGAAATACCACTAGTCTGTAAATATTTAGTCAAGTATTTCCCAATTGCGTTAGTACAGTACCAAATTTCGAGATTTTTTTATTATTATTTTTATTTCAACAACACCCCACGGAAGCTCGCAGCCTAAATACTATCGTACCGTGGGTGTCGACACGGAGGAAAGAGCAGCAGGTGGATGAACTATGGAAGAAAGCTCCTCTGAGCAGTGCCCGTGCAGATATCTGTAAAAGAGAGAGAAAGGTCACAAACGGCACGTAGGTGGGCAAGGGAGGGCAGCCTTTGGGTCAGGGTAGGGTCACCGATGAGACGTATAGCTCTCTTTTAAATTGAGGCCAGGATAGCGAGTGTAGAAGCGGCAGCGGCACCCCAGATGTGGGAGCAATACATATTCGAGGTTTGGCCTTATTTGTGAAGTATATAAGGTATAGAGATTAGCTGATGAAAAGTATTTGCAAGCCCGGAACAGGAAACCTAATTTCTTAGCAGCCGCTTTTGCAATTGATTTGACATGTTGGTGCCAATTGAGATTTCGATCCACAGAAATTTGGTGGATTTGAATTGTACAAGATTTCTGCTTCCCCAGTCTAATATTTTTTGGACATACACAGAGACAGAACCCTCCATGATTCTTGCGATCGTCATCTAATTAGGATAAAGAGACAGGCTTAGAATATTGTATATTTGAGTGGAGGGTGCTGTCGTCCGCGCAACTTCGAACTGGGTTGGATGTGCTAGAGAGGAGGTCATTGATGTGGAGAAGAAACAAACTAGGGGCTAAACCTGAACCTTGCGGGACTCCTGCATTAATTGGATACAGTTTAGAGAAATGGTCATCCACGACAACAGAAATGCTCCGGTTGGAGAGGAAATTTGCTGTCCAGGTTTTGGTGGTAGGCCATAGGCCGGAAGTTTATTAAGCAGCGCTGCGTGACAGACCAAGTTCAGCCTGACCCAGGGCCGTAGAAACAATTTCATCCCTTGAAACGAGGGGTTGGAACGTACTCTTGCAGAAATTTAACCCAATAGATTCAGCAAGAGTCCAGAAAGGTTTGCTGCCGTTGGAGCTTGAGAGGATTTTGTTTTTGATGTGGTTATTAAGCGAGTTTTTTTGCCCCAGAAAGAATGCGGACATAGCAGTTTCTTGCGTCGTTAAATGCTTGACGCGATCTTGACTGGGATTGCGTAGAAGCGTTTTGTGAGCTTTGATCTTGTCAAGTCTGGGCTTGTCGCAGGGTTTAGAAAACCAGGGCCTTTGAGTGGCGGAAGAGAATTTCTGTATACGTGGAATAAATAATTCCGTGCCAGCTTGGATGACTTCTGTGACGTTTTGTGAGATATCAGAGGAGTCAGGATGAGAGACATATAGACACTCATGGAAATGAGGAAAAGTAAACCCGCATTTCGTTCCAGTTTGCGAAGTTGTAGTGCCAAAGGATACGTGGGTGTGATGACTGTGTGACCTTGGGTTGCATTGCGCAGGAAGCAGTGACGATTCCGTGGTCTGAGCGACCAAGGAGGGCGGTGACTGATGTCTTATAGCATTCAGGTTTTGTAGTCAGGAAGAGATCCAAGGGATTTGAGCTGTGTGTTGGGATGCGAGGAAAGTAAGTAGGTTGCTGAACCATATTGGCTAAAGAATTGCTGACTGGAAAGGCCTCCGCTGCTCTCCCTTGTGGATCGGTTTTTGAAGATCCTAGCCATTCCTTATTATCGACATTGAAGTCACCAAGAATAGTGACTTCGGAGGAAGCATATTGAGAAATCAGAATGTCGGTTTTTTCAGAAAGGTATTCGAAGGGCTGGACAAAGTTGTTGTCAGAAGGTGACCGGTAAATGCAACAGATGAATTTAGTTCCAGCCCTGAGAGCGAGTTTCATCCGAAGTGTGTCTTTTCTCCCAGCTTCCAAATTGGGGAGTCTGGTGCATAGTAGATTGCTACGGACGTATGCACACATACCTCCATGCAATATAAAGGAAATAAGGAGCTCATACCCAGGGAAATTAAGGTGACTAGTGGCTGTTTTAGCACCGATTTGTGTTTCGGTGAAGAAGAGGAGTTGGGACCTATTAGCCTGGAGAAAATGGTGTACGGAGCTCAGGTTAGAATTTAGGCCACATATATTCGAGAAGGATATGTTAAGTTTTGATGCCGGCGCCCCCTAGACACCCCTCTCCCGGAGATCCGAATGAAAGAGTATTTTATCTCCGGAATCTTTTGTGCAAGGAGGAGCCATCATCATTTTTGTTTATAAGGGAAACCGATTCATACACCAGAACCGCAAACGTCCGTTGGGACTGTAAGGGGTGATTTCTCCTGATCATGGTTTTTCTATATCAGTCGATGCAGTTCCCAGGGATTCACCTTGTATGTTATGGCACATTTACTAACAAAGTGTCATAAGCGAGTTTGACAAAGTCTATGCTATTTTTGTCCTCTTAAATGTTAACTATATTTAAAAAGTAAACGGAAAGTTTTCGTCGGTTTAATAATCGACGACCATTATTAATGGATTATTTTCTTGGGGTTGTTGAAATTTTGATAAGACCAGCAGTGTATACACGTTTTAAAGGCAACATCAAAGCGAAACCAGGTTGTAGACAGTGTGTAGGAAGTACTTAGGACATCCAGTAACGCTTGACACAACTGAATTTCAAATGTATCGAATTATGGAGGTTTCAAAGAGAACGCGCGAACTACATGTTTGCTTTAACTCGATTCATACCCTCCTTTATAATCTATATTTTATTCCGTTCTCCGGCTTTATACAAACTCATTTCCTGTTTTAAATTTTACATTGGGTATTTGAGCCAACATAGTTTAGTTCTGCGTAGAAAAGTTTTGTGCGCATTTTGACTGAATGAGCCACATAAAATCTGCAATTTAGTTGAGTTAGAAAATTCAAAGAAAAACTGGCCTTATTACTTGTAGACTGCTGTGATATGATTTATTCACCAGAAAAGTGGCAAACTTGAGCGTCTGATTAAGATTTCATTGTTTAGTTATCATTTTACCCTCATCGTCGTCGCAGTCTAAAGGAGATGTCGCCTTCTCGTCGCAAACCATGGCTCGCTCTCTCTCTCTCAAGCAGCACTTTTCAGATTATTGTAGTTTGCGCGACTTAACTTTACGGTTAAGACGTTTGAATTTTTAAAACAATTTATTTACTACTTTAAACAAACAATACTTAATACATAAATGAATAATATAAAATAATGACAAAGGTAACGATCAACATACAAGTGATCTAAAGTCTAGCACGCGATGTGCAGAGTCTAACTACTCGGAACAAGAATGAACGGTTGTATAATAATAATAATAATAAAACTCTTTATTGATAATAAAATTATATATACATTGCATTTTAGGGGTTAGCCCCATGCCTTAAGTATAATATTATTTTTAGTTAGTGCCTATTTGTGTTAAATATATCTAACAGTTTAGATTTACATGTATATTGCTGATTTTGTTTATTATAAGTTGTATTTTATTCTCTGGAAAAGAGGTGTGAAAAACCAGATAGTTTTGTGCTGCGATTCAGTCGATTCTTCATATTCTTTTGGTTTTGATTTGTATAGTAAGCCACAAAATTAGTTAGATTAAGGTTTATTGAGGAGGATATGATGGGGTAGTTTGTACTTGATTTTAAAGGGGGCGTTGTCATGGCTTAGGTTGCCTAGGTGGTTAGTGATGTCGGTTTGTTTGACTGTGAAGTTAAAGAATTTTTGTGTTGCGCACTGAATTTTTTCTGTCATTAGTGGGGTTTGTGTAAGGTGGTGTATTAGTTGGGTGGATGTGCGTTTGGGTTTGTTTAAGATTATTTTAAGTGCCTTGTTTTGTATTACTTGTAGTTTTTGTAAGTTGTAGATGCTGGAGTTGCTGAAAACCGGACATGAATATAGCATTGTTGAGCGGATGTATGTTTTATATATGTATAGCTTGAGGTTTTGATATAGAGGGTTGGTTCTGTTGAGGAGGGGGTAAAGTGCTGATAATACTTTAGAGGCTTTTCCTGCTATTTCTGTGATGTGGTCTTTAAAAGTAAGTCGTTTGTCGAGTGTAATTCCTAGGTATTTTGTAGTATCAGTAATTTTTGTTTTAGTATTGTTGATCGTTGGTCCTTGAGGCATTGGGTCTTTTTTGTTTGTGCTTAGTTTTTGTCTGAAAATTGTGGTATTTGTTTTGTCTGCGTTGATTTGAATTTTCCATTTGTTGAAATATTTTTGTAGTAGGTTTATGTGGTTCTGTAAGTATTTTACTGATTGTGCTGCTTTGGTGGATTCAGCGATAATTGCTGTGTCGTCTGCGAATAGGGCAAGTTTTGTGTGGGGGTGTGTGGGAATGTCGTTAATGTAATAGAGGAAGAGAGTAGGAGATAGGACTGCCCCCTGGGGGACTCCAGCTGGGATAGTATGCTTGTGTGAAAGATAGTTGTTATATTTTACTTGGAAAGTTCTGTTTAGTATGAATGACTGTATTATTTTAATTAGGTACGTGGGTATTTGGTAGTGAATGAGTTTAAATATCAGTCCCTGGTGCCATACCGTATCAAACGCTTTCTCTATATCTAGAGTTAATAACGCTGTGTTTTTTCTCAAGTTGTAATTATTTGAAATTATGTCTGTTATACGAATTAATTGTAACGTCGTGCTTTTTTTTGTTCTGAAGCCGAACTGTTCGGGAATAATTATGTTAAGTTTGTTTTCGGTTTGGTTTAATCTATGGAGAATTATTTTTTCTAGAATTTTAGAGATGCATGGCAGGAGGCTGATTGGGCGGTAGCTAGAGGGTAAGGAGGGGTCTTTGTTGGGTTTTTTGATCGGGATAACTATGGCATTTTTCCAGATGTGAGGGAAGTATTGGAGTTTCAGACAGGCGTTTATTATGTAGTAAAGTTGTACTATGGCTTTGTGCGGTAAATTTTTTAACATAGAGTTGTTGATTTTGTCGTCGCCAGGAGCCTTCTTGTTTTTCAGTTTTTTAATGCTGTTTTTTATTTCAGTTGGGTTCGTCAGTGCGTCGTGTGGGGTAGGTTCGTCAGTGTTGTTGAGTTCTGTTACCTTGTTGTTGACTAATTTTATCGTTTGTGGGTCTGAGTGATCTTTTGTGAGGTTGTGGTTTTTTGTATATGTAGATGCGATAATGTTTACTTTGTCTTTGTTATTAGTAATTAGTCCTGTTGGTGATTTTAGCGGAGGGAGGGCTGTGTTGACGTTAGGATTACGGATTTTCTTGGCCAGCGACCAAAGTTTTTGTTTATTAGATTTTGTTATGTTTTGGATTGTGTTATTCCAGTGTGTGGTTTTTATGGTGTTTATTTCTTTGTTGATTTTATTGTTGACAGTGTTTATTTGATTTTTTAGTGTGGGGTTGTGCGTACGTTGGTATTGTCTTCTGAGGTGGTTTTTGTGTGTTATAAGAGTTTTTATGTTTGGAGGGATGATTATTTTTGATGGGCGGTGGTGTATGGTTGTAGAGGACAGTTGATAACATTTGTTAATTAGGTCGTTGAATTTCAATATGCTTTCTTCTATTTCACGGCAAGTGTTAATTTTTGAATTGATTCGTATTTTGGAGTTGATTAGCGTACGGAATTTGTCCCAGTTAGTGTTTTTTGTTATGTATTCATGGGTTGTCGTGTTTGTATTGGTGTGTATCGTCATTGTGATTGGTAGGTGGTCTGAATTTAGTTTGTTATGTACATTTAGGTTAGATGTTGTGATTGAATGAACTATGGCCAGGTCTATTGTCGAGGGACGTTGTTGTGCGATATATGGGATATGCGTATGGTTCGGCGGATGTTGTAGTATGAAGTTTGAGTTTTGCAAAAAGTTATGTAATTGTCTACCTGCTGTGTTAGTGGTGCTGCAGTTCCAGCTAGGGTGGTGGGCATTAAAATCGCTAATTATTACAAATTTGTTAGGGTGTAAGTTCGTCAGGTTTTCAAATTCGTTTGTGTTGAAGGGAGTAGATGGGGAAGAATAAAAATTAATAATGGCAACGTCATCTATTATTATGGCTTGGCTTTCGAAGTTGTTGCTATTGGGTGTAGGAAGTTCAGAGAATTGGATATGTTTCTTTATGTAAGTTGCCATGCCACTGTGGTTTTTTGGTTTGTAAATGAGATTATAGTTTGGTAAGTGAGGTGGCTTATGGGTTTCTAGTTTTGTTTCCTGAATTAAAATTACGTCAAGGTCAAGTTCGTCGGCTGTTGCTAAAATTGTATCCTTGTGAGCAGGCTATTTATACACTACACTCCAGGCGTGGCACTATTGTCTCTGGAGGTGACAATGGATCTGCTGATGTAGATTCTCACGAGTGATATTCCGTCCAACTTGCTAGTCTGAGCCTGCATACTTGCAGGCGCCTCCAATTCTACTGCTGGCTCGACGGTCCTGACTATGGGAAGGCAACTTTGTATCATAAAGGCCTATTGTTGGGGCTCCATTTATCTCGCATTAATCAATTGTAGTGCAGTTTGGAGAACCCAATTCATCACAATACAGCTTTTTGACCCCACGATCGTTTCGCTGACAAAGTTTGCGTCATCAAGTGGATGAGTAAACTAAGTGAATAAATACTAGAAATAGTATTTATGTTAGTTGCCAAGCAGTTGCGAACAGCGTCCTCTAGGAAGGTATACAGACAGACCCCCACTGCTGAGTCTTAAATTCCTGTGATTAAAACCTCGTCCCAGCCTTTGTTATGCTGTGTGTCGTTATCAAATATTCTTTCTAAGAATGACGCGCTGGTTATTAAAATAACAGTTCGAACAAGAGACTACATAGAACCGGACCTACTTTATTCATGGAACATTTTTGTTCAAATTTCTAACGATATATATATATATATATATATATATATATATATATATATATATATATATATATATATATATATATATATATATATATATATATATATATATATATATATATATATATATATATATATATATATATATATATATATATATATATATATATATATATATACTTTCGTAAGCATCAATCTGACGCGACTGCCTGACATTTTTTATTAACTTGGCATTTTCTTTATCTACATGATGATTATTATCCCAAATATGCGGAACAATAAAAGATTTGTCAATAGTGCCATATCTCAGTTGCGCTAAATGTTCTTTAAATCTAGTTTCGATGGTTGTTTTAATATGACCAACATATTTAAGTTCACAATCCTCACAACCTAATTAATAGATTCCCGACACATCTGTGGTTTAATCTTTATCCTTTGGGTTACCTAGCGATTTTTAATGTATTTTTTGTAGAAAATGTTAGCAAAAACTGGCTTTTTTAAAAACGCTATTAAAACCTCTTGTAATTCGCGGTTCAAACGGTAAATAGACAATGGTTTTGTCTGGCTTATGTCTTCTGAAAGTCGTAGATTCCGCTACTATTTTCTCTGCGTTATGTTTATTGACTATTTTCTACACTAAGCAGACAGAGTGTCTAAGGAGCACCAGGTAATTAAGGATAATGGTTTATAACTAGGATACTTGTGACATGTGTAACGATGTAATTTGTAATAAAAAATTTAATAAATAATAAAACGAATTAACAACCTTTTTAAAACTAACTTAACTGGATAAAATTTAAACCAAATCTGTACATAATTAAATTAAAATTCTTGCGTCTTTACATTTTAACAATCTAATAAAAAATCTCTAATAATAGTATATACATTTTCAAAGCAAAACTTAAAAGCCAAAAGTCTCTACATAATTAAAATCAAAATTCAAAAGCCTCTTAATATATACAAACACTGCTATTTATCAACTTGTATGTGACATACTTTATAAATTGCAAACCTCATCAGTCAGCATTCCTTATACTGTACGCTGCAATTCCAACTTGTCTATTATTTATGTAATATGAGCAATCCCAGGTCAATAATTATAATTTCTATACGGCCTACTTAATTATAAACGATATTATTTGGATTTATGCTAGGGAATTTTCGTATAAATATTGTAATATGAATTTAATATTAAATATATTTTTACGATTATGAATGCCCTCTTGGATTGGTCTTCTGTTCTATGAACACAGAGTAACCAATATACTTAGCTACATTTTCAATATATTCAAGTCCTCTGTTGCAGCTTTCTTTATTTAAGGGAAACTGCATTAATCTATGAACTAGAAAATTGAAACTAGCTATTTATTGTGGAAAACTATAGTGTAAGTCAACCGAAATGTAATTCACGGTAGTGGTTTTTTTTCTGTGCATGTCAAACTCTAAAGTGTCTAAGTAGCTAGTTTGAATTTTCTAGTTCATAGCTTAATACACTTTCCCTTAAATAAAAAAGACACAACAGAGAACTTAAATATATTAAAAAGGTATCTAAGTATAATGGTTGGGTGGGAAAAAGATAAAAAAGAAAATGTGAGCGAAAAGTGCGAAAAAAAACAGCTTAGTTGGATCTCTATAAGCTGCCTTTATTCCATTTTGCAGGTATATTACCTTAGCAAAATTTTATTCCGCCCAGAACCTCTATATTCACCGCAGACCCCGTAGCTTTCTTGCGGGATGTTCCCAAGACACTTTTCTTGTTTACATTTTTCTTGTTTATGCATTGAGGGGGGTTGTAGGCACGCAGAAGGGGAAGAGAAACCCCTTCGACAGAGCAGGGAATCAAGACTTTCATTTTATGTTTAAATTGTTACCCCATTTCATTTTTTAAACTGTTTTTCCAAAACTAAAGTTTAGGTTGCCCTGTTTGTCAGTTTTACATTGAGAGCCACAATATTTCATCATTTTAAAAAGTGTGGATACAGCAACAGTAAAGAAGTGTTGAAAGGGCCTGGGTGCAACAAATACATTATGATAGCGGATTCTTGTGAAAATATTTGAAATCCGATTACTCAATTTTCTATTAAGCTATAATCTTCAACCTTGCATCATAGTAACACCTGTGTAAACGCAGCATGGGTATCAAATTAAAGAAAAATAACATAATGAGCTTCGCGGATAACTACAAGTTGGTTTTAAAAACCCTTTTTGTTGTTCTCTTTGCAAAAACTAGTTTGATTGGGTTGACTAAAACAAAACCATCCAAGCAGCTAAAAGGAAAAATACCTGCTATACTTATGATTTGACTGGTGAAGTCCCTTCGTAAATAATTATTGTTTCTTCTGGAAAACTTTTGTGACTTTAATGAAATTTGTAACACAATTTTTTTAGAGACACTTACAGAACTTACATATGTCTCTACCAAATTACAATTTTCTAGCGTCATACACTAAGTGAGTGGTGGACGTGCCGCCACCTAGTTGCGGAACCAAGTAGTATGTTGTCACGCCAGCTCCAAATAACACAAAGTGTTAAAAAAATAGAGACTGTATACAACTAACTAACAATTTAGAAAATTGTCAGCCCTGGCCCATTTCTACCCCAATATGGGGACAAAGTATGTAAGGCTAGATGCATTCTCGCAACAATTAGAACCATAGACCGGTTTCGCTTTCATTAGAGCTCTTCAGTACGGCATACTAATTGTAGCAAAAATGCATATTTTTTTATACAGGAAGGAGAGATGCGTCATGCAGACCTCATTCACAACACCGTAGTGCCTCATACTCTTAGTACACCGACTCACTAAAACTCCCTTCCTAGGAGTACCGGACCTTAGTTCATACCTCCGTCGGATAGAATACACACAATGACTTTTTGGGTATGAATGTTTCCATTCTGTTTTTTCCACGGGGGCGTTTAGCGGGCAAGTATAAGCTTTGAACGCTTATGCTTAAGTGGAAGTTGCTCATCGTAGTCGGTGGCACTACGGAGAAGAGCATTCGGGTGAGAAGCGGCTTTTGCGAACTGAGTTGTGGATAGTTGAGTTATGAACTCAAGTATCGAAGGAATTTCCAGATCAGAGTGAATCTGACTGTTTCGGACAAACCATGGCGCTCCGGTAACCATTCTCAGAATTTTGTTCTGGATGATTTGAAGGGTCTTGATGTGTGTTGCGGCCGCAGTGGCCCATGCAGGTGATGCATAGGTCAAGGTTAGCCGGATGATGACTTTGTACATGAGCAACTTGTTGTTCATGGACAGTTGGGAATTTCTATTTAGAAGTGGGAATAGCTTTGAGATGAACATCGAGGCTTTTTTCGGACGTGACCGACATGGGGGCGCCATGTTAAGTGTTTGTCGAGGAAAACCCCGAGGTATTTGGCAGAATCTTGCCAGGGAATTAGACGGTTGTCTACGTGTTCGTGAGGTGTGTGTCTCCTCTTCGAAATAGGACAGCTGAACATTTATCGGGGTTTATGGCTAGAAGGGATTTCCTATACCATGCTTGCAGCTCGCCTACGGCGGACTGAAGTCGTTCGGTTAATATCCTCGGCTGAGTGGAGCTGCTGAGGATGGTAGTGTCGTCTGCCTACAGTGCGTATGTCACGTTTAGAGGGGCTGTCGGAATGTCTACGACATATATATTGTACAGCAGAGGGGAGATAGCAGAACCCTGCGGGAGACCAACCGTGGCTGGGTACGTTCTAGATCTGGCTCCCAGATGTTTGACCTGGTACTTCCTCTAATGCAGGTATGACCTGATTAGCAGAATCAGAGGGAGAGGATAGCTAAAGCAAAAATGCATCTAAAGTAATACGGTTATAGTATAGCCAGCCTTTCAACACTGAGTGGCGGACGTGCCGCCACCTAGTTGCGGAACCAAGTAGTATGTTGTCACGCCAGCTCCAAATAGCGTCATAGAAAATAGAATGGTCTTCAAGTAATCGCTAATTGGGACCTCTAAAAGCGATCTCCCAGGTCCATTTAAATTTAAAGAATTAGTTTTAATACTACACTTTACTAATAGTGTACAATTCTTATGAAAATTCACTACTATAATGCACTTGCTGCGTCTCGAACATTTTTTTACTGTTAATTTTTGCAATACATTTTAAAACCATAGTATTATTGTATAGAGAACGAAGAGATCTTTCAAATGAGGTAATACAAGCTCCGACTTCCTATTTGAAAATTTTCAAGCAGCAACTGTCGCTCAAGGGGGGTTGTAATAATTGAGATACTGAATTTATTCCATTTTCTGTTCTGCACTGCATAGCTTCAAGATTATTATTGAGCAAAACATGGGGGTATCTTACTGTTGATTTATTTTAATATCAAATTTAATTAAACTGCAGACAAGACGTTTTGTCAATAACTCTTTTATAATTAAACAATTTTTTGTGAAGAAGACTTCGTTATCGAATCTACTTGTCACAAATATTAATTTATACAAAACACCAAATCCTTCTTTCAGATTGTGCAATGGGAGCAATTGGAAATTTAATATTTTGTGGGGTTTAAATTATGACGACGCACCCCAAGTCGTGGTGATGTTAAGCAGCGATTACATTATATTAGGGTCCAGTATTTCAATATTGTTGTCACAGCGGAGTCATTATGTGATAAATATGACTCACCCGCAACTTTGCTACTCCTTTCTCCATATATTTATCAAATTATATTATAATGGGATTTGTCATCATTATTATTAGCTCGTCCCTGCATGATTATCTCTTTCAGACATATTTCCCTAGTTCCTCGTAATGATAAAGGGAACAACATTAATGTCGCTTTATGATTTGTGTCTATTTATGTTACATTTATAATATGCTAACCATAAAAAGTTAACGCAAGCGTTTCACTCTTGCATCCCTGCCAACTCAAATTGTATAGAATTGCTATAAAATATGTCGTAGTTTTATTGAATTCAAAAAAAACTAATGAGGAGATCTCGGCTTTTGAAGTTTCGAAAATTTCTTTCAAATGACCGTAAACTAGCCCCCCTAGAATCCATATCCGGGGTCAGTGTCAATTTTTGGATGTTTATATATATATATATATATATATATATATATATATATATATATATATATATATATATATATATATATATATATATATGTATGTGTGTATAGAGGGTGTTCAAATAAGGGCACGGACCGGCGATATCTCGAAAACCGTCACAGCTGCAGCTTTCGGAAAAAAATTAGCCTAAATAAAGTGGCCATGCAAAATGTTGGAAATTATTTTTAGCTTTCTAAATCTGCCACTAGGTGGCGAAAATGCCATAGCTTACCTAAAATCTTTAATTTCTCGAAAATCTTGACGCATAACATAAGCTGGTTTTAGGTAATTTGTAATCAACGTTCACTTATCTACAATTTCTGTTAAAAAAATGTTTCCTAATGGACCAGTGGCGGAGGTGGGGGGAGAGGATTTTTTTTTATAAACAAATGCCTATAACCTGATAACCAGTAGACATAATTTCAAAAATTTTAGCTTGTTGGAAAGAGAATCCATAGGAAATTCCACGCATTAGTATTTTAAATCCACAGTCACACATGAACAGAATACAGAGGGCGTTAGAGTAGGGGAGTCTAGTTTTATTAAATTTTATGAAAATGTGCAAATAGCAGCATAGTATTATAATATAACTATCAAAAAGTGGATGAAGTTAGAAAGAACTCAGTGAAAAGCCAAAACGAATATGTTTTTCCGTTTCAGAGAAAACACGAATTTTATGTATTTTGGTGCTTATTATGCCATTTCTCAAAATTGGATATGAATATAGCAAAATCTCTATTGAATATTTGTTTGCAGGCATCGTTATATAAATTAACATAGTTAACAACTAATCACTTTAATATGAAATAAATTTATTACCTTATCATAAGACTAAGATACAAGAGCCAAGAATCGATTTTAAGGTTGTATTTGTAAATTAAGTGATTATATTATGAAACCGAAACTATTGAAAAAACAAAATTTGACGCTTTCTGTTTTCCTCAATATCTGAGTAGGCGTTGATGACATGTCTAAGACTTGCACATTATCAGGACACTTTTTATAGAGTAATCTTTTGATGCTATTCTTAACGTTGGATTGTCATTTGTTTTTGAGCTACAGGTATCAACGTTTGGTTTTATTATGGCAGCCATGTTGGACTTTTTGCTCATGTGATAGCCTGTGCAAAAAGCATTCCAATGATGTACAGAATGCTTGAGAAATCTTGTAATTGCACTGATAATTTTGAGAAAAACCGTTTTGAGTATAGTAGGCTATGAAATCCAATACCAGCAAACAAATGACAAAAAAAGTGTTCAAAAAGTAGTAGGCCATGAAGTCTAACAATAGACTTCTACTTTTAACATAATTTTCCGTAATGATTCACGATAAAACATATTGTGATTTAATTTACAATACTTAATTAGGTAATTATGCTAGGTAATATGTGAAACAGTTTAATAACGAAAACCGGCAATCACAAATAGAAACTTAAACTCCACAAAACAACACAATTAGAAACGGAACTCAACAAATAATAAAATAGAAACTTAAAAATACACTAAATAGAAAAATGTTCAATATGGCCACCGTTTTATTCAATGCACTTTCTACACCTTTTTGAAGCATGCCTGTAAACTCTGGTGAGGGTGTTTCGGTTAATATGCTTTATAGCTTCCGTGATTCTGTTTCGTAATTCACTGACATTTTGTGGTGGCTCGAATTTATACACATCATTGTTCAGACTATCCCCAAAATAAAAAACCATGGGTGTTATATCAGGTCTTCGAGCACCAATGAGCCGACCCGTGACAAATTACACGATTATTAAAATTTTGGTACAAAAATTCTTTGACGATCCTAGCATTGTGCGCTGGACAACCGTCTTGTTGGTACCAAATCTCGTCTAAATTATCATGAACTCTTCTAATTGTTGGTAAGATATCATTTCTCAATAGATTAAGATACCTTTCCCCAGCGAAATTATTTTCGAAAAAGAACGGACCAACAATGAAGTTACCTGAATGTTTTTAAAATTAACTGTCTAATCTACAAATAAAAATAACAGTTTTTTAACTAATAAGCCGCACCAAACATTAATACCAAATCTGCCTTGCAGTCGTCTTTCTGCCTTTAGATAGAGATCTTCGTTTGCCCAATAATGTCTATTATGGCGATTATACAAACCACAATTTGTAAATCTGGATTCATTCGTCGATATTATTTTCAAATGAAAATTTTCATCTTGCTGACATTGTCCTTAATACCATCTGCAGAATTGAAGTCGCTTAAGGTAATCGTCAACATTTAAGCCTTGTACGATTATAGGTTTGTATGGATGATAATGACTTCGTTTTAATACACGGTGTACCGTACTTTTTGGAACGTCAATTTGGTCACCATAAAACCGAACAGATTGCGGAGGGTTTTCGTTTGAAACCTGTAAGACGGCATCATTTCTTTCTTCATTTCTATGCATTGGTAGTTTCTTTGCGACGGAGCTACCGTCGTTCAATAGATTGATCACTATCCTGCGAAATATTTTGGTGTTTGGTTGTCGTCTTTCTGGTTAGTTCTTTTGATATGAATTGGCAGCTGCCTCAGTATTTCGGTTAGAACGAATATGACATTTCAACATGTCAAAATATTCTTCATTACTGAACATATTGTTGAATAATATTTAAAATAAACAGGAAATAAACTGTTTAGTACAACATTTTAAGCAACGTGTTAAATACAGCTCAAATTGTTTAGATAACTAAGAATGACAGTATTCTTAATTGTCGCGATAGTGTTATATCCATAGCAACCTTTCTTCTGTTGTTTTTCAGGTGACTTATGTTTAAAATTCAGACAATTTTCAAAGGCGTCTTCGTAAATAATTAATCTGCTTTTTATTGAGGTATGTTAGTAAATTTAGTTATTTACTAGGTTTACCTATTTAATTAAATTATAACAATTTTTAGGATAATGTTGTAATGTAAAATATCGTTTGTAATAATGGGCCGATTCATTGGTGTGCTCAAAGTTCCTTTTTTTTTATTGTGAATCATTACGGAAAATTATGTTAAAAGTTGTTTGACTCCATGGCCTACTGCTTTTTAAACACTTTTTTTGTCATTTGTTTTCTGGTATTGGATTTCATAGCCTACTATCCTCAAAACGATTTTTCTCCAAATTCTCAGTGCAATTACAACATTTCTCAAGCATGTTGTACATTGAAAAGCTATTTTCACAGGCTATCACATAAGCAAAAAATCCAATATGGCTGCTATAATAAAAAACAAACGTTGATACATATAGCTTAAAACAAATGACAATCCAAAGTTGAGAATAGCACAAAAAGAGAACTCTGCAAAAAGTGTCCTGATAATGTGCAAGTCTTAGACACGTCAGATTAACGCCTACTTAGATATTGAAGAAAAAAGAAATCAACAAATTTTGCTTTTTTCAAAATAACTCGAAAACGAAAAGAAACAGGGCAAAATACAAGTCATATTTGGAACGAGCATGAAATTATACAAAACATTGCTGATTTAACCGTCTCCCTATCTCTAACAATAACAGAGATAGCTATACATTCCGATCCAGTTTGGAACACACTGTATACTATGTATATTTTCAGTCTAAAACTTTAATTGGGGCCGTTCATCAAGCAACAATATGGTTTAATTTGAAAATTTATTGTCCTCCACTTAAAAAACAATCACTGCACAAATTTTTAATTTCATGTCATCTATCATTCGAACGTCGTAATTGTTGGCAAACAATCTATCGGTTTTCGGGTTTTTTGATGGGCGAGTTTTCTCGATCTCTAGTTCGGGTAGCATGTTATTTGTATTATATATAAGTATGTTCGAGCGACAACTCAAAAATTCTCTGATTTCAACGAAATTTGGCACATATCTTCATTTTGTTAACCTCTTGGACAAGTTCGTATATTAGCTATAATGGACATTTTTCCCCAAAAATTAACAACACTCTTATTGAATACGCTATATTTTTTAAATTATTAAAGTAACTGGAATGACACTTACATGTAGAAAAGGTGTAAATAAACCTCTGTTTTTGAATTTTTAGTAATTTGAGCTACAAAATTTGGAGTTTTTTCAAAATTAAAAATAAAATCTCAAAGCTATGAATTGAAACGACTTTATTGGTTAAAGTCCAATGCCTGGCAAATACAGAGTAATTAGTTCCCATGCGTAGATTAATACATACTGCAGGTATAATGTAACGGTATAAAATATTTGGCTATAACTTTTGGTATATTTACTATGATTTACATCAATTTAAAATAGCCTTCCTTAATCTAATGATTTTTTATGGCTTCATTTACGCTTGGTTGACTTGCTTCACGACTTGGTTTGTTGAATTGTTCACTTGTTGCCTGTTTGCTTTTATGGGACAGACTGTATATAGCCGCATGCCACGTAATTGGAAGCGTCACCGTAAAGCGAGGTTGGATAGCGACAGCTAGTGTCACATATCGAAACTATCACGGAAGGAGGGATACCGTTGGATAGATGTCGGAAGACTAGGTGGAACAGAGAGACCGAGATGTCGCCGGCGGCCCTGCCGAAAGAGAATCGCGGACGACTGATAACGTAACAGTAGAGGAGAAGAGAGCGTGCGGTTGAAGAGGGTGATGAGAAGCAGGTGGTTGTGCCGGAGAGCTGGTGTAAATTTAAGTGATGGAAACTAGATAGACAGATCTATCTACCCTGGGAAATTGGGGATTTGGCCACACTTGATTTAGGATTGGGTGTGTCCGGGAGACCTGAAGGAAGACACAACAATACCCACGAGCAGGTGAGTCAATACGCCATCTTGGTACACCACGTTTTTGAAGAAATAGCTTCAGGAACCGCGAAGCTGGAAACAGAGATCGCACACTGGTCAACGCGTGACTCAATTACATAGCTGGAAGTAATTGAGGTACCCTCAGATAGGAGGTAAAAGGGGTAATTATGTGGTTGCTTTAGCACTAGTAGCGTTCGTGTTTTTTGTGTCCATGTGTAGGGAGGAAGTTATTCCAGTGTAGGACGGAATTATCCCAGTGCAGGGAGGAAATTCAATGACTAATAGTTATCGTAGTGCCTAGTATTGAGAGGCAATTATCCCAGTATAGTATTGGAAATTTAATATTCCAATGTATGGCGGTAAATTATTATATGGAAAGTAATTATAGTGGTATTATTTTATGGGTATATGGTTGTTCTTGTACTGGCTTGTTAGCATCAGGTGATTCAGTATGTGGTCACTTTCAAGCCTCGGGTCACTTTTAAGCCTCGGGGGTCGTACGATGGCAGTTCAATTTCGTAGTGGCAGTATATTTCGTGGTGGAAATTAACCGTAATAGTAGGGTTCCAGACCGTATAGGTGTCCCAAAAGGGCGGACAAGTGTATGGACAGTAAATGGTATTCATAATTTAACGAGGAAGTTGAGGAAGATCACGACAGGGAGTCATATTTGTTCAAATAAGTTCTAGCAGATAAGAGTGAGATAAAGATCTTTTGATAAAGCAAATGTTTAACATCTTTAACCAATGTAGGAATTTTATTCACTATTTTTATATGTGAAAATTGATTACTTTTATTACAAAGAAACAGATAAAGCTCACGAGTAGGTTGATGGATGCTCCACATTCATATAATTACTTCGCATTTGAGGGAGCTGTGATTGATTGCTATAAAACTGAACATGACGTTATTTTATCGACTCAGAATAACATTTTGATATTATTTTGAGTTCTTGGCTACTCACTCTGAGTAGATGAATAATAGATATGTGAGTTAAGCATGCGCACGTCTGGTAATCTTTAATTGTTGATATACTTAGTGAGATCATAGGCTACTGAGCGACTGGACAATTGATAATAACTACTTGAAGATTTAGAGAGCCATATTTATTGAGCTGATGTGTATATATGTTATGCTTTTCAGGTCAGGACAATGATTATGTGTTTCTCTTGCAGTGTGTATTAGGTATAGAATGATCCAATATGTTATTGGTTGGTGTTGGATCACTAGTGAGTTAAGGTAACTATTTTTAATTAACAACTTATCGGAATATCCGCAGGTAGGCTTCACAATTCAGTGGCGCCCTGTTTAACATATTATTTAAGAACCCCACCCGTCTACACTGTTTAAAAGCTGGCGGCCACCTAACTTCCCGGTAACTTTACTTATACCAATTACTGTTTTGAGATTGGGAGGTTGCGTTTAAGTAGTGAGAGTTGGCCATCGGTAGAAAACAGCTATAAAAGCTAAGAGATGGGTGTTATAATAAACAGACAAATAAACAATACAAATAACACGCCTAAAACATACTACTGTAACTATATTTTTTTTTTTTTTTTTTAATGTCAACAACACACCACGAGGGCTTACAGCCTAAATACTATCGTACCGTGGGTGTTGACAAGGAGGAAAGAGGCAGCTTGTTAATTCTGGACTTGAAGGTTTGGAGGTTCGGAGGAGAAGGAAAAACATGTGCCGGCAAGGAATTCCACAACTTGGAAGTCCTCGGGACAAAAGAGCGGGCATAACAAGATGTTCTATGTCTGGTAACCTGGACGTTAAGAGGGTGCATTCGCTCTGTTCCCCTGGTAGATCTGCTGGGGGCAGCAGGTGGGGGAATTATGGAGGAAAGCTCCTCTGAGCAGTGCCCGTGCAGATATCTATAAAAGAGAGAGAGGTCACCAACGGCACGTCGGTGGGCAAGGGATGGAAGCCTTTGGGTGAGGGTAGGGTCACCGATGAGACGTATAGCTCTCTTTTGAATGGAGTCCAGGATAGCGAGTGTAGAAGCGGCAGCTGCACCCCAGATGTGGGAGCAGTATTCGAGGTTTGGCCTTATTTGTGAAGTGTATAAGGTATAGAGATTAGTTGGTGAAAAAAATTTGCGAGCCCGGAAGAGGAAACCCAATTTCTTAGCAGCCGCTTCTGCAATTGATGTAACATGTTGGTGCCAATTAAGATTTCGATCCACAGTAATGCCAACAAGAGAAAAGGACTCATTACTTTGAATAACTTGGTTGTTCATTGTGATCGGTCTAGGGCTGGTGTATCTCTTGTGAGAAAGAAAGCAAGACTTAGTTTTGGTGGGGTTGAATTGTACAAGATTTCTACTTCCCCAGTCTAATATTTTTTGGAGGTCTACGGAGACAGAACCCTCCATGAGTCTGCGATCCTCATCTAATTGGGCTAAAGAGACAGGCTTAGAATATTGTATGTTTGAGTGGAGGGTGCTGTCGTCCGCGTAACTGTGAACTGGGTTGGATGTGCTAGAGAGGAGGTCATTGATGTGGAGAAGAAACAAAGTAGGGGCTAAAGCTGAACCTTGAGGAACTCCTGCATTAATTGGATACAGTTTAGAGGAATGGCCATCCACAACAACAGATATGCTCCTGTTGGAGAGGAAATTTGCTGTCCAGGTACAAAGTTTTGGTGGTAGGCCATAGGCCGGAAGTTTATTAAGCAGCGCTGCGTGCCAGACCTGGTCGAATGCTTTGGATATGTCTAGAGCAACAATCTGGGATTCACCGTGTTGTTCCATAGACTTGTTTTTTATAAAGACATAAAAATTCAAATGCACTTTGGATGTGGGTTCTAGGTGCCCAAATTTGCGTTTATTTGATGTTTTTCCGAAGGTCTCACCATTGTCACCTATGTATTGGTGATTTTTATTTAAATTCACTAAAAACAAGAGCTTTTGCTTCTCTAGTTCGTAGCGTCACCTACAAATTTACCAAGCTTTCTCAGGATGTATTTTTATTAAGTTTATTATAACAATAATCTTTAGTACGTTCTTCCAGCAAGCAATTCACCTACATATCCAAGAGAATACTGTTAATGTAGACATTTAGTTTACTGACTGTAAAAGCAGAGGCACATTTAGTTCCATTGTGGCGAGATGCTTTTCAGCTTCCATACACCAACATGTCGAAATTTGCATACACATACGGTGTAATTTACTATTATTATTTTCATGGAAACTTTACAGTCTGGCCAAGAGAAAATAAAATATATTTTATGCTTATATTTACGTGGTGTATACATCATCGTGAATTCATACAGAGCAACCACATCAGTCTAAATAACATAATTTTGCAGCTTGATATTCGTTCACTGCTACGGCTGTGTTATGAATTACTATATAAAATGTTTGTTATAGATTCAAGTTCAGAATACTAAAACAGTATATGTATGTGATATGGCCTATACGGTAGAATACACCCAGCGAATGTAAAATAAGATAGCAAGAAGTATGTAACGTTGTATGCAGTAGAATGAAATAAATTATATACGTCCTAGGTTTAGCGTAAACTCAAATGGTCATTAGATGTAAAGTGGCCCAGTTAACTAAACCATTTGCTGCATATACTGGATGTGCTAATTAAGCGATTAATTCTTATACAACAGAATTCATTATCACCAAGTGAAGATTGAAACATGTGATGAGCACTGATGGGTGCAATTTGTAGAACCCAATTTATCACAATATAGTTTTCAGTTCTTAGCGAAACGATCGTCAGCTCAAGAAACTGTAGTGCGATGAATTGGGTTCTCCATATTGTGCTTAAGAATTTATTATGCTTGTATGTTTGTGAAATCATAATACCAATTTGATTCCATGAGGATATATATATATATATATATATATATATATATATATATATATATATATATATATATATATATATATATATATATATATTGCTATAGATAGCAAATATGTTAGAAAATTAGAAACATTATTCTGGAGTAAAACGGGCAATATACATAAGGTTAATACGTCCTAATATTTAAGTGACTGGTATAATTGAGAGTGTAAAATATTTTAGGTTTAAATAAGGGATAGCAAGACAGCTAAAAGAATACAGAACAATGATTTCTTTTTTACATGTAGTACATTTTAATTTCACGGAGCAAAATTCGTTAAAATACAATAGAACCAAAAGAACAATATCCTTGTTTTGATTTATAGAGTTTTAATAGAATATAGCTATTTTATTTTTATCCTTAGGCAGTAAGTACATTTACTATATTATACATTTATAATATTAAGTTAAAAATAAGGTTTTTGTAAATACCAATTGTAAGAAAAGACGCAGTGTTAGTTGATAAGGATAGTTTTTGTGCTTGTTTCAAAATAGTGCAACGAATAAAAAGTTGGACAATGGGAAAACGCGAGGCCTATGAACTTTGTTTTACCGAGGTACAGGAGAAAAGATTCTTTGTAACACAGGTATAGTTTATTTAAGGAGTCGACGGCAGGTCGAGGAGAACGATTCGCAATTGAACTACCACAAGTGAAACTTGAAATTCGTTGACGTGCGACGACACGGTAAAATATGGAAGTTGATAATTAAAACGTGAAAGGCAAGTGCCATATTCAATTCTTGTGTAAAGAAAAATAAATAAATACCTGGTACACGGTTTTCTAAGACTGTTTTAAATAAAATGGAAATTAATTAATAATCACAGGCAAGCTCCTAAATTCAAACAGTAGATCAAATGGAAAGTAATAAGTACACATCAGATGGAATCAGCAATCAAGACAGCATTCAGTAAGTCGTTTTATGAACTTTATCTAAATAAATGTGCTGACTTTTTTCTATAGTGTGAATAGTTTTTTAAGAACATTTTTGTCCCATTGATGATTTTAATGTATATTTAGTTAACTAAGGGGGATATTACATAAAGGCCGAATCACTATATCATAGTTAGGTAATTGATTGTGTTAAATAAATTTGATTTGTATTGATTTATCTACAATCTGTGATGATAAATTTGATATAACCTTGTTAATGGAAATTTGTTTATTTAATCAATCAAAAATAAAACATACTAGATTGTACTTACATAATCTGTTTAATTTTGACCTCAAATCAAACAAATACTAGTTATATGATAAAGTAAGGCTATTTTCACCATTAATTAAAAGTAAAATCAAAAGAACTCAATCATATATAATTTTTTTTTGAAACTTCCAAACACTTGGGAGTACTATAATTAATAAAAACGATATATTAAAGGATAGTCCAAGCACAGAACCTTACCCATGAGATGAGAGAAAAATTTCACAGCAGTAAGTAAATAATTTTTGGCATAATTTCAGGATCATCAATATTAGCGTTTTTCAAATAAAGACGTAATTGAATTTTCATGCTCTACAATTAAAAGTGCTATAAAGGAACACTAAATACCATACCAATATATATATATATATATATATATATATATATATATATATATATATATATATATATATATATATATAGTATGTCTCAAACTGGAGAGATAGGGAGACGGATAAATTAGCAATGTTTTGTAGAATTTCATGGTCGTTCCAAATATGACGACTTCTATTTTTCCCTGCCTCTTTTCGTTTTCGGGTTATTTTGAAAAAAAACAAAATTTGTCGATTTCTTTTTTCTTCAATATCTAAGTAGGTTATGATCTGACATGTCTAAGACTTGCACATTATCAGGACACTTTTTACAGAGTAATCTTTTTGTGCTATTCTCAACTTTGGATTGTCATTTGTTTTTGAGCTACAGGTATCAACGTTTGTTTTTATTATGGCAGCCATATTAGATGTTTTACTCATGTGATATCCTGTAAAAAGATCTTTCCAATGGTGTACAACATGCTTGAGAAATCTTGTAATTGCACTGACAATTTTGAGAAAATCCGTTTTGAGGATAGTAGGCTATAAAATCCAATACCAGACAACAAATGACAAAAAAGTGTTCAAAAAGCAGTAGGCCATGGAGTCTAGCAATAACTTCTAACTTTAACATAATTTTTCGTAATGATTCACGAAAAAAAAAAGAAACTTTGACCACACCAATGAATCGGCCCATCATTACAAATGATATTGTCCATTACAACATTATCCTTAAAGATTTTTATAATTTAATTAAATAGGTAAACCTAGTAAATAACTTAATTTACTAACAGAACTCAATAGAAAGCAGATTAATGATCTACGAAGACGCCTTTAAAAATTGTTTGATTTTTAAACGTAAGTCAACTGAAAAACAACAGAAGAAAGGTTGCTATGGATATAACACTATCGCAACAATTAAGAATACTGTCATTCTTAATTATCTGAACAATTTGAGGTGTATTTAACACGTCCTTCAAATTTTGTACTAAATAGTTTGTTTCCTGTTTATTTTAAATATTATTCGACAATATGTTCAGTAATGAAGAACATTTTGACATGTTATACTCGTTATAACCGAAATATTGAGGCAGCTGCAAATTCATATCAGAACAACTACCCATAAAGACGACAACCAAACACCAAAATATTTCGCAGGATAGTGACCAATCTATTGAACAACGGTAGCTTCCACGCAAATAATCTACCAATGCCTAGAAATGAAGAAAGTAATAATGCCGTCTTACAGGTTTCAAACGAAAACCCTCCACAATCTGTTTGGTTTTATGGTGAACAAATTGACGTTCCAAAAAGTACGGTACACCATGTATTAAAATCAAGTCATTGCCATCCATACAAACCTACAATCGTACAAGGCTTAAATGATGACGATTACCCTAAGCGACTTCAATTCTGCAGATGGTATCAAGGACAATGTCAGCAAGATGAAAATTTTCATTTGAAAATAATATGGACTGATGAATCCAGATTTTCAAATTGTGATATGTATAATTGCCATAATAGGCATTATTGGGCAAATGAAAATCCCCATCTAAGGAAAAAAAGACAACCGCAAGAGAGATTTGGTATTAATATTTGGTGTTAAAAAAATGGAGGTAAAAAATTGTTATTGTTATTTGTAGATTAGACAGTTACTTTAAAAAAAATTCAGGTAACTTCATTGTTGGTCCGTTCTTTTTAGTGAATTTTCTTTTAAAAATTCACTAATGAGAAGATCTAGACTTTTGAATTTTGAAAAAATTCCTCCAAATTAGCACTAATTAGGCCCCCGAGAACACATATCCATGGTCGGTTTGAATTTTTATATGTTTATATATCCATATATTTATATATATATATATATATATATATATATATATATATATATATATATATATATATATATATATATATATATATATATGTATGTATGTATCACACCGATAACTCAAAAAATAATGGGCTGATTTTGATCAAATTTGGTGAATACCTTCCTTTTGCAAATGGCTTGGATAAGTTCATTAACCAGGAAAATCTGCTTAGTTGAAAGAGATTAAACAATGTTTTCTTATAATTAGACAGACGGATTCCCCATATCAGTGTCAGTTCTGAGCCAGCCTTTAATGTATGGAATTTAGACAACGAAATTATAATGCATGTTTGTAAGAAAATACATTCGGAACTCAGCAAGTGTGTTATAGTAGCGAATTTTTATTGAATGCCTCAAATTTGAATAGCTCAATTTGCTATTAACCTATAAGGTTCGTTGGCCAGGAAACTAGTTTTTTCGGGAACATTTTAAGTTTATTTTCGAAATTTTTTTTTTACATTTTCAAACAATAAAGTTATTTTGATGAAATATGGTACATTATTTTTACTATATATGTTATACTGGTAACCAAATTTGATGTATGTTTTCTTAAACATAAAAAAAATTTGCTATTTAAAACATTTTTATGAAAATTCACTATCATAACGCACTTGCTGCCTCCAGGCTTTTTGAAAATAATTTAACTGGGGAAAGGTATCTTAATCTGTTGAGAATTGATATCTTACCAACCATTAGAAAAGTTCATGATAATTTAGATGAGATTTGGTACCAACAAGACGGTTGTTCAGCTCACAATGCTAGGATCGTCAAACAATTTTAGTACCAAAATTTTAATAATCGTGTCATTTGTAACAATGGGCCGGTTCATTGGTGTGCTCGAAGTCATGATATAAGACACATGGATTTTTATTTTTGGGGTACTCTGAAGAATGATGTGTATAAATTCGATCCACCACAAAATATCAATGAATTACGAAACAGAATCACGGAAGCTATAAATCATATTAACCAAAACACCCTCACCAGAGTTTACAGGCATGTTTCAAAAAAGTGTATAAAGTGCATTGAACAAAACGGTGGCCATATTGAATAATTTTCTGTTTAGTATATTTTTAAGTTTCTATTTTATTATTGGTTGAGTTCCGTTTCTAATTGTGTTGTTTTGAGGAGTTTAAGTTTCTATTTGTTATTGCCTGGTTTCGTTATTAAACTGTTTCACATAATATTACCTATCATTATTACCTAATTAAGTATTGTAAATTAAAACACAATCAAAGTAGAAGTCTATTGTTAGACTCCATGACCTACTGCTTTTTGAACACTTTTTTTTGTCATTTGTTTTCTGGTATTGGATTTCATAGCCTACTATCCTCAAAACGGTTTTTCTCAAAATTGTCAGCGCAATTACAAGATTTCTCTAGCATGTTGTACATCATTAGAAAGCTCTTTTCACAGGCTATCACATGATCAAAAAATCCAATATAGCTGCCCTAATAAAAACAGACGTTGACACATGTAGCTCCAAAACAAATGACAATCCAAAGTTGAGAATAGCACAAAAAGAGTACTCTGTAAAAAGTGTCCTGATAATGTGCAAGTCTTAGACATGTCAGATCAACGCCTACTTAGATATTGAAGGAAAAAAAATCGACAAATTTTGGGTTTTTCAAAATAACTCGAAAACGAAAAGAGGCAGGACAAAATACAAGTAATATTTGGAAACTGCATGAAATTCTATAAAACATTGCTAATTTAACCGTCTCCCTATCTCTAATAATAACGGAGATAGCAATACATTTCCATCCAGTTTGGGACACACTGTATAACCACATACAACACACAATACTGATATATAACTGATGGTAGTGGCATCTGAATCAAGCTATTAAAATAACGTTTTATTACACAGAATTAAGATAAGCACAAACTTTTCTTTTAAAAATAACTCACTTTCCTATAGACTGAATCTCAGGTCTACGGCACCTTCAGAATTGCCTATATCCTTGACACAGACACAGGAACGAGAGTAAATGCTACCTCTCATCATCAGTTTCGCCGACCTAAATCACGAACGTAAAGTAAATGAACCGAAATAAAGGCATGCCTGTAGTATCCCAGATCTGCGATGAACGTGTGTGGGTCCGTGTATTGAAGAGAAATGTATGCTCATCACGTCCATGAGTTACTAGTCATACTTCAATTAATTTCATTTGAAGCTAGGACCGCTCATTAAAATTATCACAGATGTGTGTACTAATGAAATTTAATACCGCCAGATTAAATGTATGGTGCCCTTTGAAATGGACCGGATTCATTCTCCTTTACACGTTTCATAGGGCACAAGTGAAAGGTATATCGTTAAATAGAAATGTCTTGTACAGACAGGCTAGTGTGATCATAAATCGTTTTTTTTTTATTATTGTTTTTTATTTCAACAACACACCACGAGGGCTTACAGCCTAAATACTATCGTACCGTGGGTGTCGACAAGGAGGAAAGAGACAACTTGTTAATTCTGGACTTGAAAGTTTGGAGGTTCGGGGGAGAAGGAAAAACATGTACCGGCAAGGAGTTCCACAACTTGGAAGCCCTCGGGACAAAAGAGCGGGCATAACAAGATGTTCTATGTCTGGTGACCTCGATAGTAAAAGGGTGCTCTGTTCCCCTGGTAGATCTGTTGGGGGCAGCAGGTGGATGAACTATGGAAGAAAGCTCTTCTGAGCAGTGCCCGTGCAGATATCTATAAAAGAGAGAGAGACGTCATCAACGGCCCGTCGGTGGGCAAGGGACGGCAGCCTTTGGGTGAAGGTAGGGTCACCGATGAGACGTAAAGCTCTCTTCTGAATGGAGTCCGGGATAGAGAGTGTAGAAGCGGCAGCAGCACCCTAGATGTGAAAGCAATTTTGGGTTTGGTCTTATTTGTGAAGTATATAAAGTATAGAGATTAGCTGGTGAAAAGTATTTGCGAGCCCGGAGGAGGAAACCTAATTTCTTAGCAGCCGCTTCTGCAATTGATGTGACATGTTGGTGCCAATTGAGATTTCGATCCACAGAGATGCCAACAAGTGAAAAGGACTCATTACTTTGAATAACTTGGTTGTTTATTGTGATGGGTATAGGGCTAGTGTATCTCTTATGAGAAAGAAAGCAAGCCTGTGATTTGGTGGGGTTGAATTGTACAAGATGTCTGCTTCCCCAGTCTAATATTTTTTGAAGATCCACGGAGATACAACCCTCCATGAGTCTGCGATCCTCATCTAGTTGGGCTGAAGAAACAGGCTTAGAATATTGTATATTGGAGTGGAGGGTGCTGTCGTCCGCATAACTGTGAACTGGGTTGGATGTGCTAGAGAAGAGGTCATTGATGTGGAGAAGAAACAAAGTAGAGGCTAAAGCTGAACCTTGGGGAACTCCTGCATTAATTGGATATAGTTTAGAGGAATGGCCATCCACGACAACAGAAATGCTCCGGTTAGAAAGGAAATTTGCTGTCCACGTACAGAGTTTTGGTGGTAGGCCATAGGCCGGTAGTTTATTAAGCAGCGCTGCGCGCCAGACCTGGTCGAATGCTTTGGATATGTCTAGAGCGACAATCTGGGATTCACCGTGTAGTTCCATAGACTTGTTCCAAGAATGGGTGACAAAGGAAAGGAGGACGGCAGTTGATCTGCGCTGATGGAATCCATACTGCTTGTCGTGGATTAGACTGTGTTTTTCAAGAAATTTTAGTCATTCGGTGTTTTATACTTTTCCATCACTTTAGAGACGACTGAAAGCAGAGAGATAGGCCTGTAGTTTCCAGGAAGCGCTTTGGATCCTTTCTTGGGGAAGGGTTGTACTCGAGCAGTTTTCCAATTACTAGGGAATATGCCTCTATTGTAAAATGTCTGAAACAGACGAGTCATCGTATTATTATGTCAGTCACAAGACATACAGACAGACAGTCACAAGACATACAGACAGAAATTATTCGACTGTATCGCTAATTATTCATATTCAGAATGATTGTTGGATCCACTTCCTAATATTAATATTGTAGAAGCCTCCGACCATCAAGGTTATCTTCGCCAGGAGAGCTCAAAAAATATTAAACCGATTTTCAAAAAACTTGGCACTCGTGTTCCTTTCGAAAATGGCTGTATAAGTTTGAAATACAGTTTGATGCACCAAATTACCACAACACATTAAAAAAACCTGACGATGGTTTTACTAACCATCTTAGCGTCATGAGAGGATGCAAAATTCTAAATGCTTGACGAATTCAGCTGTGTTTATATTATGTGCAGGTACTCGGCTTAGATGATTGAGGGTGGTTTAAACAAAATCAAAACTTTCACTGATTGCTTACCGGAAATTCCTTTTACCCGAACTCGGTTATAATCGTTCCCACGCTCTCCCTTTGTCGGCATCTCTCGGAAAGTAGTCAATCAATATAACTGCCCATAGGCGGCGCTACCGAATTCATAAAATTTGTATCAGTATTACTTCCATATCGCCAATACGTGTGGAAGTATGTCATCAAAGTAAAAATTTTTTTTTTCTGTCGGTCTGTCGGTCGATCGGTCTGTTAGTAGGTGCAATAACTTTCGAACGAATTGATATATCATCTTCAAACTTGGTATCCAGTTAACACCCGACAAGGAAACGCTTTGCATTGTTTTTGGGTAAGATCGCTTCAGGGAGTAGTGGATAAATGAGGTGTGATTTGGTGAAAATTGATATTTGTTCGTTAAAACTTGAGTAATATAACGTGTCAGAACTTTGTGGGTACAGGAATACGAATATTTTCTTTGTGGTCAAGTTATGGACCCTAAATAAATTTCATGAAAATGTCTTTCTGAGGAGAGTAAATTATCACGGTTATGTGGAAGTTAAGATTCAATTTGCAGCACACTTTTATATTTAGTAATGTGTGTGTGTATATATATATATATATATATATATATATATATATATATATATATATATATATATATATATATATATATAGCGTGTGTCCCTAAGGTCGGCTAGCGGCTGTATCCCAAAAACTATTTGTACAGCTTTCGGAAAAAAAATTGTGACAAAAGTGACGCCTGGAAGTATACTTATATTATTTTCCACTTTCAAATATTACCGCTAGGCGTCTTTGTTATTCAAAATAGAGAAATCAGATAATCTCCAAACGTAAATAATAAATATAATAATAATAATAATAATAATAATAATAAAAATAATAATAAGATATATTTCCCAAAGACAGCATAAATTGTATAGGACTAGTCAAAATAGACAACTTACAAAAACTAACGAACTAAACACAAACAATCACAGCATAAAAAAACAAACATATCACTATATATGTTGTCCAGACATAAATTCGTCTAAACTATAAAAACATTCAGCCAATAAATTTTTTTTAGTTCTTCCCTAAAACTGAGGGGCTACTACATGATCTAACTCTGTCTGTCAGTTAATTGAAAACCCTAGGTTCTAGGTAATCGGGAGAATTATATGTCACTTTGAGTTTGGAAAATGGTACGTGAACTTTGTTTTTTTGTCACGTATCTACATCATGTATGGCTTTATTTAATACAAAAGTTCCACCCTTATTTTTGAAAATAGGCAAAGAAAGCTCCATTATAATCATCGAAAATAATGTAAGCAATCTGTTTTGCTGAAAAATATATCTGCATGATTGACGTGATGGAACTCCTTCCAAGCTTCTTAGTACCCGTTTCTGAGCTATAAATACAGCTCTTGTATGTGCTGACAACCCCCAGAATATTATACCGTAACGCAACCGAGGGTCGAGCTGCCCGTGGTAGAGCTTCAACAACTGATCCTTCTCCATATAGCTTCTTACGTTTCTTAGCTGATATGAAACCGAATTTAGATTCCCAACCAGATACTCACAGTGATCATTCAAAATAAGAGATGGTCTAGAAAAATACCCACAAATTTATAATTTCAATCTGTGGCTGTTGCAGACTAAAAAGTTTATTGCGTGGCAGTGCTTTTGGTAGTTGTGAAACCTAATCGCAGCCGTCTTGCCACAATTCAAAAACAGTCTGTTAGCAGAAAACCATGCATTTAACTCCGTAAAAACAGAGCTACACCTAGTTGCGAGACCCACATCCGAAATGTCAGAAACAATAATGGGGGTATTATCCGCATACATGGTGATCGACGCTGGCAACTTCAAGCTACCCAAGTAATTAATATGTAATAAAAACATCACTGGACCCAGGACCAATCCCTGCGGAACGCCCAGGTCACTGCTGATAATTTGATAAGCGCTCTGCCCAACAACAACATACTATCTTCTCTGGGAAAAATAACTAGACAGCCAAGACAGAGGCAATCCCCGTATGCCATACACCTGTAGCTTCTCGATCAAGATAGAGTGATCGACGCAGTCAAATGGCCTGGTGAGATCACAAAAGATACCAGCAGGACACTCGCCAGCCTCTATGCTCTTAACTACAGAGCCATAGTATGAATAAATTTCCGTCGATGTTGATCTATTGTCCAGAAATCCATGTTGATTTTTTGTAAACATTTGCTGCTGGGAGCAGTACGTCACTAGCCGGTTCAGAAATGCATACTCAAATATACATAAAAAGCTGGGAGGAATCACTGGCCTGTAGTTTTCCAACAAAGAGAAATCTCGTTTTTTATTTACCGAAACTTTCTTGTCAATTTTCAACATTTCAGGGAATAGCCCACCTATAAAAGAAGTATTAACTAAGTGCAATAATGGTTTAGTTATAATATACAGGCACTTCTTAAGAAGAAACTTGGTAAATAAAGGTGAGTCACCTAGAACGATTTTGACTATCCTATTAAAACTCTAAAAATGATTTATTCGACATTTTGGCCTATTTCGCAAAATAAGTGGTGGGGGGAAAATTGACTTGTATTGCAGAAAACGCTCGAAAACTTCTGAACACGTTAATCGATTTTATCCAACTTCAGCTTGTTTTAAATCCATTTTATAGCTGATTTATAATCTGTAGTAATACTTACGTTTTTGTTTAAGCCTAAACATCCATATGGCGTTTTTTGGTTGCTTTAGCAGTTTACTCAATTTGCCATGTGAAGTTGATGGAAAGCTAACCATTTATTTTACTAGTCTTATTACTCGTAAAAGTATTTAAAAAGTCTAGACGCAGCAAGTGTGTTATGAAATGTGAATTTTCATAGAAATGGTCTGGCACCAAATATTTTTTTATAACTTTTTTTTTCTTGTAACATAGAAATATAAATTTTGCTATATAGTTTCCTTCTAATATCGTAAACTTACAAAAGAAAGGTACATGCCAAATTCTATCAAAATCTAACCATTATTTGTTACGTTTTCGGTGTGATATATATAGAAACATAAAAATTTAAACTGACCACGGATGTGGGTTCTAGGGGTCCTAGTTCGCGCTCATTTGAATAAATGTTTGTAAAATTCAAAAGTCAGGATCATAGTAAATTTTTTCTAAGAAAGGTGGCGATAACCGAAAGTCAATATCATTTTTAAAACTTAAGTTATGACTTAAAATACTTGATTTTTTTAAATTCCAAAGCAAAATGCAACAGTTTTTTTGGAACATATTAAAAATTGAAACTGACCCCGGTTATGGGTTCTAGGGGTCCTAGTTTGGGCTCATTTGAAGAAAGTTTTTCAAAAGTCGGGATCTCCTCAGGATTTTTTGTAAAGAAAATTCACTAAGAAGAAAAATTAGATGCATGTGATGTTGAACTACATCCTTGTCAGATCACTTGATTTTTTATATTGACCCTAAACTAATAAAGGTCGGTTTACTTGTTTCAAAATTAATGTCATTACCAAATCCACACGAAAAAATCTTAAAATTTTTTAAACCTATAGTATAGATTTCGATGCCATTCAATTTAAAATCAATTTAATTTGACAATACATATATAAATACAGTAATCAAATACAACCAGTATATCACCATAAATACTTCCAATTTACAAAAGCAAAAAAACTGTTGTCTCATTATAAAAAAAAACAAAAGAAACAGCGCCTAAGTTTAATAAGTTGTATGTGCGTTGAAAGATTAAAAACATCAAAGCGTTACAGCTAAAATAGTAATTATGATTTACCTTACAAAGACCAAAACTGTTTTACGATTTTTCCCCATAAAGAAAAGTCTAAAGCGGTTAAATCAGGGGATTTGGATGGCCAGGGAAATAAACCACCCCTTACTATCAATGCATTGGGAAACTGGGTATTTAAATATTCTGGCACATAGTTCATTCTTTATAATGAAAATACGCTTACCAAATTTGGTTGCCCTTACTTTGTTGTTTCCGGAGATATAATTTTTTTCCGAAAGAAAACACAAAGAAAGAAAACAAGTTTTTTTAAAGAACCACCCCTTACTATCAATGCATTGGGAAACTGGGTATTTAAATATTCTGGCACATAGTTCATTCTTTATAATGAAAATACGCTTACCAAATTTGGTTGCCCTTACTTTGTTGTTTCCGGAGATATAATTTTTTTCCGAAAGAAAACACAAAGAAAGAAAACAAGTTTTTTTAAAGAAAATTCACTAAAACCATAATTTTATCTTCAATAGCACCGCACTACACGCTAAATTGATTTTGATAATTTTTATCATCCAATGAGGATTATTTGCAAACCAGTAATGGCTGTTATGTAAGTTTACTTTATCGCTATACTAGTAAAGGTAGCCTCACCTGTGCATAAAATTTAAGACAAAAAATTTTGATTTTTCCGAGTATTTCAACCATCCAGTTACAGAAATCTAACCGTCGGTCAAAATCAGGTGACCTGAGAAAAATGAAGTTCAACATCATTGGCATCTAATTATTCTTCTCAGTGAATTTTCTTTCAAAAAAAATCACTAATGAGATCCCGACTTTTGAATTTTGAATTTTTTATATGTTTATATATATATATATATATATATATATATATATATATATATATATATATATATATATATATATATATATATAGTTATAGGCATATAAAGAAAAAAATTGGGGATTTCCTCAAATTCTCAAATTCGCAACATTTAGGCAAAAACCTGGAACAAATACGGGTTATGTAAAGAAAATGTCGCAAGAAGAGTGTTCTGCAAACCCTTAAGTTTCAGATTTTACCGTCATTGTACTTCATTTTACTAAAATGTTAACAGAAAATTTATTTCAAATAGACCCTTTCCCTGATGCTTTGGCTGTAGGTTTTGTCAAGTTGATGCTTTGGCTGTAGGTTTAGTTAAGTTAAAGCTTTGGCTGTAGGCTTAATTGAGTTTATGGTTCAACAGTCTATAATTTTTAGCTACTTTTGGTAGAAACAAATCGTTAATGAGGAGACCGCGACTTTAGAATTTCAAAAAGGTTTCTTCAAATGTGAAAACTGGGCGCCTTAGAACCCACATACGGGTTTACTTTCAGTTTTTACCTGTTTGCATATATACAGGCTGACGCATTTCTACGGTAAAGCTCAATATAATTGTTATTATACAAGATACGAGAAAAAATTGCATACGTTGATTATAGAGTGCATCTTATAAAAATATTTTGACAATCACAGGCTGGTCCATAAGACGTTGGTGACCCCTACAATTGGTTTTTTCGAACATCCTTATTGTATTGGATTTTTGCATATTTTATTGTCATATGAAGCATGTTCTTGTATAATAACAATTATATTGAGCTTTACCGTAGAAATGCGTCGCCTGTATATATGTAAACAGATAAAAACTGAAACTAAACCCTGATCTGGGTTTTAGGATGGCTTGGTTGCCTAGGTTTCGTTTATTTGAAGAATTCTTTTTAAAATTCCAAAATCGCGGTCTCCTCGATGACGAATCTTTTCTACGAAACTAGCTAAACATTATGGACCGTTTAACCATAAACTTAACTAAAACTAACGCCAAATCATCAGAGAAAATGTCTATTTGAAATGAAATTTCTGGAAAAATTTTACTAAAATGAAGGACAATGACGGTTGAAGCTGAAACTTACGGGTTTGCAGAACACTCTTCTTACGACATTTTCTTCACATAATCCGTATTTGTTTCAGGTTGTTTGCCTAAATGTTGCCAATGTTGATGTTTCAAATATCGACTCTGAACTTTTGAGGAAAACCCCAATTTATTTTCTTTTAATGTCTCTACCTTTTTTGTCTTTAAACTTACAGACCTAAATTTTGGTACATGGTTCACCCTTTCGGTCTGTATAATAAAAACACGGGTAACAAATTCGGTTGCCCTTACTTTGTTATTTCCGTAGATATAATTTCTTTCCGGCGGGGGCTGATTTTCCTGGCTAACGAACTTGTCCAAACCACTTGCCAAAAAAAGGTACTCAGAAAATTTTATCTAAATCGGCCCATCATTTTTTGAGTTATCGTTATGATATATATATATATATATATATATATATATATATATATATATATATATATATATATATATATATATATATATATATATATATTGGCGCATTGAAAACGAAACAGACCGATTTGCGTCCAGACAATTTTTTTTAAGAAACCCTGAAAATGGTCAATTTAAATATTTAGCGGGGCATGTTTTGACATAAAACTCAACTTTGTCACATCAACCCCTTAAGGGTGGTGATAACACCCCTTATATTTTAAATAGGGAACATGGATCGAGTGTTACATCATTGGAAAGCTTTTTCTTTTCTGAATTCAGCACACTAATTTTTTTGGAGGTTTTATTAACACGTTTAAAAATTATTCACAGTTGAAAATGCAAAAACGCATTTCACTCATTCCGATAAGAAATGTGCTGATAGACAATGTTTTGTTGGTTTGTAAACAAAAACTATCAGAACATTTCTTATCCGAATGAGAGAAATGCGGTTAATTATTTCAGTTTATCGGTCGGTTTGATACTTAATAGTACTACCAATTATTAATTTCACAATAGTGTATTCTGTAGAAGAAAGAGTTGAAATAATTACTCTTTTTTTCAAAAACGATGACTGTGCCAACCGTACCGCAAATTTGTTTAATGAACGACATCCGAACAGGCATGTTGACAGAAAATACATTTTGGAGTTAGTTGCAAAGTTTCAACAAAATGGTTCAGTAAACAAAAAATTGACTATCAGAACATTTCTTATCGGAATGAGAGAAATGGGGTTTATTATTTCAGTTTATCGGTCGGTTTGATACTTGATAGTACTACAGAAAATTAATTTCACAATGGTGTATTCTGTAAAAGAAAGAGTTGAAATAATTACTCTTTTTTTCAAAAACGATGACTGTGCCAACCGTACCGCAAATTTGTTTAATGAACGACATCCGAACAGACATGTTAACAGAAAGTACATTTTGGTGTTAGTTGCAAAGTTTCGACAAAATGGTTCAGTAGCCAACAAAAAACGAGATCCTGAACGTCAATTTCCGGTTAGAAATGAGACTACTGAGATTGAAGTTTTAGGACAAATTGCTTCAGACCCAACTTTGAGCACGAGAAAATTGGCCACTGTTTCAAACATCAAAAGAAGCACTATTCAGCGAATATTGAAGCATTATAAATTTCACCCGTATAAAATTCATATTGTACAACAACTGAATGAAAATGATTTTGATCGGCGGCTGGAGTTTTGTATAGTTATGAGCGCACGAATAGCTGATAACGGGAACTTTCTGTTCAATATCTGTTTTTCAGACGAGTATACGTTTTTATAAAACTCTACAATGAATCGTCATAATTGTCGCTATTGGGCAGATAATAGCCCAAGAACATTTCACGAAGTCCACACTCAAACTCCACAGAAGTTGAATGTCTGGACTGGCATTTTTGGAGACCGTTTAATCGGACCAATTTTTTTTATGGCAATTTGAGTGGCGAAACGTATTTGGAGTTACTATAAGATATCGTTTACCCTCTACTAATTGATATTGTTGAAAATGGTGATCGCTATCAAGAACATCAATTAGTGTTTCAACAAGATGGAGCTCCTCCGCATTTTTCACAACATGTTAGGGAGTTTTTGAACAGAGAGTTTCCAGGACAATGGATTGGACGTAGATGTACTATTGAGTGGCCCGCTACATCACCGGATCTAACTCCTTTAGACTTCTTTCTATGAGTCATTTAAAGAGTAGAATGTACGCAACAAAACCGGAGTCTCTGGAAGAATTACGACGACGCATTGTTGAAGAATTCCGTCTAATAACTCCACAAATTCTCCAGAATGTTTGAGCTCGTTTTGAACAAAATTTGTACTTTTGTATGGAAACTGGTGGTCAATAATTTGAACACTTAATTAACTGAATAAATATTTTTGAACGTTTGGTTTTGTTTTTTAGTTTTTTTTTTAACGAAAAATTGATTAATTAGTGCATTCATTATCACAGTGAATGAAATACGCTCTTGCAAATCCAACTGTGAATAATTTTTAAACGAGTTGATAAAACTTCCAAAAAAATTAGTGTGCTGAATTCGGAAACGAAAGAGCTTTCAAATGATGTAACATTCAACCCATGTTCCCTATTTAAAATATAAGGCATGTTATCACCACCTTTAAGGGGTTGATTTGACAGAGTTGAGTTTAATGTCAAAACATGTCCCCCTCAATATTAAAATTGACGTGTTTTAGCGTTTCTTTCAAAAAATTTCTCTGGACGCAAATCGGTCTGTTTGGTTTTCAATGCGCCACCCTGTGTATATATATATATATATATATATATATATATATATATATATATATATATATATATATATATATATATATAAACATATAAACATATAAAAACTGTAACTTACCCTGGATGTGGGTTCCAGGGGGCCTAGTTCGCGCATCATTTGAAGAAATTTTTTCGAAATTCAAAAGTCGGGATCTCCTCAAGAGTGATTTTTTTTAAAGAAAATTCCCTAAAATAGAAAACCAGCTGCAGGAAGAATAAGAAACCGTTGTGAAGCCAGAGAAAAGTATCGACATCTGTATAAAATATTACTGAAGTAAAGCATCCTTACAATAACCAAAATTGTAATGTTCTGATGTATTTTTTTTAACTAGTTTACTTTTATCTGGTAATAACATTGCGGACTGTGAATATCAATCTAATGAGTATCGTCAGGAGCACGAATGTTCAAAACGAAACATATACCTTTTCCAATTAAAGGTGAATAAATTGCTTACATTAGCAAATTGGCTTTGGTATAACGAGATTTTTTCACTAAGGGGTTTTTTAGCACATGCGCCATTGTGATTTTATTAAATTTGGCGATTAGAAGTCAATTTTAATTAAAATGTGTATACACAAAAGACAAATATGTAAAACAAAAAGCAGAATCACCGCAAGAACTACAAAGATAATAACAGAGAGATATGCGCTAGATACGTATTTCGACAGCGAAGTTGTCTTCATCAGTAGCTGTCGCTAAACTAACCAAAATTATCCTATTTATATATCTAAACTACACGGTGAAATCCAGATTGTCGCTCTAGACATATCCAAAGCATTCGACCAGGTCTGGCACGCAGCGCAGCTTAATAAACTTCCTGCATATGACCTACCACCAAAACTCTGTACCTGGACAGCAAAGTTCCTCTGCAACCGGAGCATTTCTGTTGTCGTGGATGACCATTCCTCTAAACTGTATCCAATTAATGCAGGAGTCCCTTAAGGTTCAACTTTAGGTCCCACGATGTTAAGTACACTTGGAGAACCCAAATCATCACAACACATTTTAAAAACCTGACGATCGTTTCACTAACCAAGTTAGCGTCATCAGAGGATGAAACATTCTCATTTAAAATGTGTTGTGGTAATTTGGGTTCTCCAAGTGTACTTATCAGTGCTCATCACAGGTTCCAATCTTCACTTAGTGTCCTACTTTGTTTCTTCTCTACATCAATGACCTCCTCTCTAACACGTCCAACCCAGTTCACAGTTACGCGGATAATTGCACCCTCCACTCAAATATACAATATACTAAGCCTGCCTCTTTAGCCCAATCAGATGAGGATCGCAGACTCATGGAGGATTCTATCTCGGTGGATCTCCAAAAAATATTAGACTGGGGAAGTAGAAATCTTGTACAATTCAACTCCACTAAGTCTCAGTCTTGCTTTCTATCTCATAAGAGATACTCCAGCCCTAGACATATCACAATGAACAACCAAGTTATTCAAAGTAATGAGTCCTTTTCACTAGTTGGTATTTCTGTGGATCGAATCAATTGGCACCAACATGTCACATCAATTGCAGAAGCGGCTGCTAATAAATTAGGTTTCCTCTTCTGTGCTCGCAAATACTTTTCACCAGCTAATCTCTATACCTTATATACTTCACAAATAAGGTCAAACTTGAATACTGCTCCCACATCTGGGGTGCCGCTGCCGCTTCTACACTCGCTATCCTGGACTCCATTCAGAAGAGAGCTATACGTCTCATCGGTCACCCTACCCTCACCCAAAGGCTGCCACCATCCCTTCCCCACTGACCTGCCGTTGGGGACCTATCTCTTTTATAGATATCTGCACAGGCACGGCTCAGAGGAGCTTTCTTCCATAGTTCATCCACTTGCTACCCCCAACAGATCTACCAGGAGAACAGAGCGAATGCACCCTTTTACTGCCTTGGTCGCCAGACTTAGAGCATCTTGTTATGCCCACTATTGCGTCCCGATGACTTCCAAGTTGTGGATTCCTTGCCGGCACATATTTTTCCTTCTCCTCCGAACCTCCAAACCTTCAAGTCCAGAATTAACAAGTTGCCTCTTTCCCCCTTGTCAACACCCACGGTACGATAGTATTTAGGCTGTGAGCCCTCGTGGTGTGTTGTTAAGAAAAGGACTGTTAAAATGCATATGTACTAATAACATTTTATTAAGATAGTATTAGGTTGTGTGTGTGTGATGTCGGTATTTTGGCTAGTATTAGGTTCAACATGTACATTTTAGTATTTAGAATGCCCTGTGTGATCTACCTTTGTGTAAGTTTCCCCCAAACCGTGGTCCACGTGTTGTTAGGCTAATCAGCCATTGCGGAGCCCTTGGCGTTTCGTATCCCTGTCTAATTCCTGAAAAAAAAATTAAGTTTATAAAAAAAACTTAAAAATTAAAAAAAAAGAAAAAAATTAAGACAAATTGGTATATATATATATATATATATATATATATATATATATATATATATATATATATATATATAAATATATATAATTACAATTTAAATTGAAAAAAAAAACAAAACTATAAACTTTAGTATAAGGACAGATCTATATATTACCACGTAATAATAATTGTTAAATTTAATTATTATTATAGTTAATGACATATTATTATTAACATGTATATGATTATATTGTCTGTGTATAACTATTTTTACTGTTCTGTATGACAGCAAGTTACCCTGTCGGATGGGGTTTCCTATACAGGCTGGCGCATTGAAAACAGAAGAGACCGATTTGCCTTCAGAGGAATTTTTTAAGCAACGCTGAAACACGTCAATATTAATATTAAGGGGGACATATTTTGACATAAAACTCAACTTTGTTACATGAACCCCTTAAGGGTGGTGATAACAACCCTTATATTTTAAATAGAGAACATGGATCGAGTGTTACATCATTTGAAAGCTCTTTCTTTTCTGAATTCAGCACACTAATCTTTTTGGAAGTTTTATCAACTCGTTTAAAAATTATTCACAGTTGGAATTGCAAGAACGTATTTCATTCATTGTGATAATAAATGCACTAATTAGTCAATTTTTCGTTAAAAAACTAAAAAACAAAATCAAACGTTCAAAAATGTTTATAAGTAGGTGTTCAAATTGTTGACCACCAGCTTCCATACAAAAGTGCAAATTTTGTTCAAAACGAGCTCTGACATTCTGGAGCATTTGTGGCGTTACTAGACGACATTCTTCAACAATGCGTCGTCGTAATTCTTCCTGAGACTCCGGTTCTGTTCGGACAATTTTACTCTCTAAATGGCTCCATAGAAAGAAGTCTAAAGGAGTTAAATCCGGTGATCTAGAGGCCCACTCAATAGCACTTCTGCACCCAATCCCTTGCTCTGGAAACTATCTGTTGAAAAACTCCCTAACATGTTGTAAAAATGCGAAGGAACTCCATCTTGTTGAAACACTAATTGATATTCTTTATAGCGATCATCATTTTCAACAATGTCAATTAGTAAAGGGTAAGCGATATCTTCTAGTAACTCCAAATACGTTTTGGTACTCAAATTGCCACCAAGAAAAATTGGTCCAATTAAACGGTCTTCAAAAATGCCAGTCCAGACATTAAATTTCTGTGGAGTTTGAGTGTTGACTTCGTGAAAATTTCTTGGATTATTATCTACCCAATAACGACAATTATGACGATTGACTAGAGTTTAATAATAACGTAGACTCGTCTGAAAACAAATATTGAACAGAAAGTTCCCGTTATCAGCTATTCGTGCAGTCATAACTTCACAAAACTCCAGCCGCCGATCAAAATCATCTTCATTCAGTTGTTGTACAAGATTAATTTTATACGGGTGAAATTTATGATGCTTCAATATTCGCTAAATAGTTCTTCTTTTGAGGTTTGAAACAGTGTCCAATTTTCTCGTGCTCAAAGTTGGGTCTGCAGCAATTTGTCCTAAAACTTCAATCTCAGTAGTCTCATTTCTAACCGGAAATTCACGCTTAGGATCCCGTTCTTTGTTGGCTACTGAACCACTTTGTCGAAACTTTGCAACTAACTCCAAAATGTATGTTCTGTTAACATGTCTGTTCGGATGTCGTTCATTAAACAAATTTGCGGTACGGTTGGCACAGTCATCGATTTTGAAAAAAAGAGTAATTATTTCAACTCTTTCTTCTACAGAATACACCATTGTGAAATTAATTTTAGGTAGTACTATCAAGTATTAAACCGACCGATAAACTGAAATAATAAACCGCATTTCTCCCATTCCGATAAGAAATATTCTGATAGTCAATTTTTTGTTTACAAACCAACAAAACATTGACTATCTGCACATTTCTTATCGTAATTAGTGAAATGCGTTTTTGCGTCTTGAACTGTGAATAATTTTTAAACGAGTTTATAAAACTCCCAAAAAAATTAGTGTGCTGAATTCAGAAAAGAAAGATCGTTCAAATGATGTAACACTCGACCCATGTTCCCTATTTAAAATATAAGGGTTGTTATCACCACCCTTAAGGAGTTGATGTGACAAAGTTGAGTTTTGTGTCAAAACATGTTCCCCTCAATATTAAAATTGACCTGTTACAGCGTTTCTTCCAAAAAAATTCTCTGGACGCAAATCGTTCTGTTTCGTTTTCAATGCGCCTCCCTATATATATATATATATATATATATATATATATATATATATATATATATATATATATGCCGCATATGCGGCGAACAATATAATAAGGGGTTGCGATGCATATATATAATCTAAATTGAAGAAAAAACAATACTATAAACTTTAGTATAACACAGTTCTATACATTATCACGTAATAATAATTGTTAAATTTAATTATTATTATAGTTAATTATAGTTAATGACATATTATAACATGTATATGATTATATTGTCTGTGTATACGTATTTTTACTGTTCTGTATGACAGCATAGTTACCCTGTCGGATGGGGTTTCCTAATACTGCTGGCGACAATGTCAGGTTATTGAATGACTATCATAGGAACATGCTACAATTTCTAAAAGTATGTGGTTAATGAGACACTGTCTTCAAGCCAAGAACTCTATAAAACACACACATATCGTAGGATCTCTAAACAAGCAATATTTTTATAATGTATATTGCTTAAAATCAGATTTGAATTTCTTGTATTCCTAGTTGCGATATCTCCTATCTTTAATATAATAAGCATGTTGATGCTTGAGGCTTAATACAATTTTTGTACCAAATACAATAAAAACAATAAAAGCACCTATTATGAGGTAACTGAATGGCGTATATATACAAAACTCAGAATGAGTTCTGCTGCATTTTGTTAAAGTTGTAATGCGAGCAGTTTAGTGAAGTGCAACTTCAGTTTTAGAGAGCACATTTCAGCTAAGAGAAGTGGAAGTAATATAATTTGTAGTATCCTGTTACCATATAAGTGATTAACGAGTATTGCTCTACTTACAGTTCACTACACAACTTCACATGGCACTAGCAGTTATCGTGATCAACACCGTTTATATCACGGGGAGAATGAAGGCTTGAAAACATTTACAAACATGTCAGGTAATAAAAAGTGGTACGCTAAATTGTCTGCCAGACCGTGTTTGGTGCATGTCTGATCAGATTTTAAAATAAAACTAAAACTCTCCTAAACAGTTTAAAGAAAAAATAGATTATAGTGTAATAATAAACCAGACATAAAGCATCATCTTCAAACTGACAACATGCATAGAGAAAATCAGATATTAAAAGTCTGGACGCAGCAAAGGCGTTATGGTAGCGAATTTTCTTTAAAAGGTTTTTAATGGCAAATCTGTCTTGCTTTTACAAGAAGGACATTTGGTTGACAGTATAACCTATATAGCACAAACAATTTACCATATTTCATTAAAATAGCTTTGTTGTTGTAAAAAGTAGAAACATTTTCCCAAAATAAACACTAAACGTTCCAGAAAAACTGGTCCGATTTTCCTGGCCAACGAACCTCTAAGCTATTTACAAACCTGACAAGATATAATCATTCACAAACAACTTTAGCACCAAAATTGAAAAAATATATATATGATTATTTCTTTTGCATAAATTGCCCTCAGTAATGTTACGCTAAATTATATTTTTCACAAAAATTCGACAACTTTTTTTTTACAATAACTTACTAAACATTTATTATTCATTACCAATATATCACAAAAATCTTACAAAAATGATTTGTACGGAAACAATAAAAACATTTCTGCGATCATCATCTCAAATTCAGCCACTAGTTGAGAGTGGCTGTATACGGCAGCTCGATTTTTTCGACGCGTAATATAAAGAAAATGGGGCTCCGCTATGTATTGATAAAAACGCCCTATCAGAATTTGTGATATGTGTTTAAAATATGTGGCAAAAAACGTGAAAAGTTGCAAAATAATTGAAATAACTCAAAAACGATGAACGATATCTGTTTAATTACGTTTTGTACTGATGTACCATATTTTATATGTTTTTGTTTCTTGATAGCTCGAAGGACCTGATTATGTTGGGTTAAATTAAACGCTGATGTTGTAACACTTAACATTTAATAACAAACTGTTAAACTTATACAAAGTTACTAATATTATGGTATGCTTTAGAGTTCATGAGAACTCTACGAAATGATTAGTGATTATGCTATGACAAGCGTGGTGCTTGTCTCGAGTCTGTAGAAGAACTACTAAAATGAATATGCTAAAGGATGTTGATTGTGTCGAGTTTACAGAAGAACTCTACGAAATGATTATGATTATGCTGACAAGCGTGATGCTTGTTCGGAGTCTATATAAGAACTGCTTTGAATGAATATTGAATATTTCTACTCTATCTACCTGATATAGGGTAGCAGACGTACTGCCAATTGTAGGTAAGAAATGACCCTTGTTGGGTTATTCCTAAACATGTTTAAACTTACATTGTACAGATGGCAGATATCATAACAAAGACGGTTACTAAGAAATATGTAAATTTTAGAGGTCTAATCTTCCAGACGAGACGCCTTAACAATATCAATTTTCTTTCCTTACAAACATGCGTTATAATTTGATGGAAAACACAAAAATGCAATAACATAAGGGGTGTTCTATTAAGAAAATAAAGCGTGTATCACCAATGACCTATGAGCCAGCCTGTAATTGTCAAAATAGGTTTATAAGATACAGCTCCAGACACCATATAATTAACGTATATACTTTTTCTTCATATCTTGTATAATAACGGATATATCGAACTTTACCGTAGAAATGCGTCATCCTGTATATGTGTAAATAGGCAAAAACTGACCCCGTATATGGGTTTTAGGGGTTCTACTTCGCGCTCATTTGAAGAAATCTTTTTAAAATTCATAAGTCGCGGTCTTCTTAATAATGAATTTTTTCTACGAAAATTTGCTAAAATATAGACTATTAAACCATAAAGTCTATAGCGGAAACTACTACCGAAGTATCAGAGGGTCTATTTAAATGGATTTTCCGAAAATATTTTAGTAAAATGAAGGACAGTGATGGTTGAAGCGAAACTTAAGGCCTTGTGAAACACAAATATTCTAACATTTTTTCGACATAATCCGTATTTTCTTTAAACTCGTTGTCTGAAAATTGCAAATTTTGACGTTTCAAATCGCGACTTTGACGTTTCAAGAATAAAAATCATACATAACATTTTCAAAATATTTTTTTTGCTATTTTCCTCCTTTTTGCGCCAAGAAAACTTAACCGTTGCATGTCATATTTAGTTGGTTTTGTTAATCACACAACATATTTTGTTCTTGTGCTTTCCTCTGATGACCAGTGGCACCCAAACTTTTTTTCTTTAAATGACTATAACTTTTTTTTCTTTAAACTTAGATATCTGAATTTTGGGGCGTAGTGTAAGTTTGATAGTAGAAACGTACATGTCAAATTTGGTTGTCATAGCTCTGTTATTTTCAGAGATACAAAAATTTTCCGAAGTAAAACCTTAAATTTTCTCGGAAGAACTGGTCCGATTTTCCTGGCTAACAAACTTATCCAAGCCACTTACAAAAGGAAGGCACACACCAAATTTCATCAAATCAGCCCATTATTTTTTGAGTTATCGGTTGGATATATATAGTCAATAGTCAATAGTCAATAATTTATTTTGCCTTAATTCCATTTACAAATGGTTGAACACGTCAGTTATTAAAATAAAAACAAAACTATGATAACAAATGTAAAAAACAAACTAGAAAACATTTCAAACAAACACAATAAAATTTTCGTTCGTCTCAGCTCTGTGCAAAAACAGACAAATACTCCGCAATGGAGTAATAGCAATTAATGGTTAGGTATGATTTCAGCGATGCTTTAAATTCGTTCACATTTTGAATTGCTTTTATAGTTTCCGGCAACCTGTTATATAGATCCACCCCCGCAAAAGAGGGCGACTTTCTGTACATCATTTTACAGAACATCCTGTTCCTAAACAGATTCCCGTGGCGAGTGGAGTAAGAGTGCATCTCAGACTGCCTTGTTAGCCCATCTTTGACACCATGAATATATTTAAAAGTTTATATAGGTAAACGCATGTTAGCGTCATTATTTTTTCGTCCCTGAAAAGCGCCCTACAAGATTGTGTTACTCTCATACTAAAAATCACTCTTATTATTCTTTTTTGCAGTATAAAAACTCTTTCCACCTCAACCGACTGTCCCCAAGCAACAATGTTGTAAGATATCAAGGAATAAACTTCCGAGTAGTAGACAGTCATCAGAGCTTTGGTCTCAAGGAACTCTGCTAATCGAAATATTAGAAAATGGCTCTGATTAAGCCTACCGCACAAAACCTCAATATGTTGTTTCCATGAAAGATGCTGGTCAATAGTTACCCCCAATACTCTCACGCTTGTGGCCCGAGACACTACAGTGCCCCGAAAATCAAGGTTAATTGCCTGCTTTTGCTGGGCTCTGAATTCAAGAAATACGGTTTTCTTGTAATTTATAAGGAGCTGGTTGGCCTCACACCACTTACCGAACCGTTCAAGTAACGAGTTAACCTTCCGGTTAACCTCGTGTGTATCCGACCCCGACACAACCACTGTCGTATCGTCCGCGTACATGAACAACCTCCCCTCCCCAATATGTTCAGGTAGATCATTCACATACAAGACAAACAATAACGGGCCCAAAACACTTCCCTGCGGAGTGCCAAGCTGTATATCAAAAGGTCGTGATTGCACTCCATCCACCGATACTACCATTTGTCTGTTTGTTAGGAACGAGAGCAGCCAGTCGCAAACAGGGCCCCTAACACCCAGGCACTGCAGCTTTTTCGCAAGCAGTTGCGGATTTAGCGTATCAAAAGCCCTAGAGAGATCAAACATAAAAGCCACCACGCGCTGACCCCTATCAAGTTCGTCGTATATGTACTGCACCATGTCAACAACAGCCGTTTCCGTTGATAGTCCAGGCCTGAAACCGTGCTGGCACTTCGATATTATTCCCTGATCTCCCAAGAAGTTCTCCAATCGTACAGCCATCGCTTTTTCCATTATTTTAGAAAATACACTAAGTATTGAGAGTTGCCTGTAATTGAAAATATCTTGTTTGTCTCCCTTTTTTGCAGATGGAATTATATATATATATATATATATATATATATATATATATATATATATATATATATATATATATATATATATATATATATATATATATATATAAACACAGATCTCCTCATTGGTGCATTTTTCGTTTGACGAAAAATTCGCTAAAAATCTGGACGCAACAATTTTTTCTTAGATGCTAAAATTTAATAAATAAATTACTTATTACATCGTCACAACATGTGAAAGTATCGCATCGGCGACAAAAAAATTTTTTTCGCTTAAACGTCGTAAAAAGTATAAAAACATATACAAAACATGATTTGTCTGTTTGTAGCCACGATAACTTTGGAACAAATTGAGATATCGTCTTCAAATTTGGTATATCCTTGGCACTCAATAAACAAACGGTTCAGATGATTTTTTAATAAAATTGCACTGGGGGGTAGGGGATGAACGGGGGTGATTTTGTGAAATTTGTTTCGTTAAAACTCGAGTAATATAACGTTTTATGGTTTATTTATTAGAAAACTTTTAATTTCATCAAACATCTGGTGTTCTGTGCTGAAATTAAATTAGGGGTGGAATGTGTGAGGGTGGAATATTGTTGACAAATATTTCGAAATTTTCGAAAATGGAGTAAAAAGTTTCCATACATATACAAAACTTGATTCTGGAACCAACATTTTTTTGACTGCCGGTCTGTTAGTCCGTCGGTCTGTCGGCATGTATGTCTATCTGTTAATAGGCGCAATAACTTTCGAAGGAATTGAGATATTATCTTCAAATTTAGTACCCAGTTAGCACCCAACAAAGGGATGCTTCGCATATGGGATAAATAAGGGGTGATTTGGTGAAAACTGACGATTTTTTTTCAATAAAACTCGAGTAATATAACGTCTCAAAAGCTTATGGGTGCAGGAATACAAATATTTTCTTTTGTGGCCAAGTCATGGCCCCTAAATTCATTCCATGAGGATGTATTTCTCAAGAGAATAGATTATCACAGCTATGTGGAAGTTATGATTCAATTTGCAGCACTACCTTTTGTTATTCTAGATACTTTAATTTTGAAATATTATGATGAAGTCTCGATAAGGCAATAAGTGTACCAAATTTCGCAATAATAACTTTGTTATGATAGCCTCGGTGGTTCAGTAGTAAGAACGTGTACCTCTGAACCGAGGAGTAATGGGTTCGATACCCTGGGTTTCCCTTTCACGTTTTCAGTACATGCTGCACAGCGAACATCAACTGAGGTTGTGGCATTGTATTTGAGCGAGTTGAATGTCTGCACGTTCCGCCCTTCGGAAGGGACGTAAATCCGTCGGTAAATCCCGTGTCCATGGAATGTTGGGCACGTTGAAGATCCCTACCCTCCTTACAAAGGGCAGGGGTTCGGCAAAATTTCCGGGATGGTGAGGTGAAACTGCTCCCTGGCGGCGGTGATTGGCCCTGGTGAGGAAATAGATCGACGTTAAAGGAAAACAAATTATTATGTTTGAAAATACAAAAATATTATTATTTTTTAAACCTAGTCCAATTATTGAGCCAGCTGACAAACTCATCCAAGCTATTATCAAAATAAAGATACGAGCCGAGTTTCGCCAAATCCGTTAATTATTTTTTAAGTTATTATAATGATATACTTTACTTCATTAATAATAATTAACTACAAACATAATTTGCAATCTGAATAATTATATTAGCTCTAACGAAGAAAATAGTGAGATTAAGCGAAGCTACTCTTCCATCTAGCCATATAATAACTGAAATTAAAGCCAAAATATACACAAATAGCCACCGTAATCCATATACATTAATGGCTAAAATAAAATCTGGTTAAAATATATATACAAACCAAATTAAACTCGATAGCACAGTTCTAAAGGTGAGTATGTGGCTGTAAAAAGGGAGGTAGAGCTAAGCTGCCAATAAACTAAGCAAGTAGAACTGTTCACGTACCGTGGGAGTATTATTGCGAATGGCAATAAATGCAGCAATGAAATAAGAAGGTAATCGCGACGGCCAATGAGGAATTCAATACACAAATGTTATTTCCTTTAATAATTTAGAACTTAGACCTGAGGAAGTTTTTCATCAACTGATAAGTAGAGGGTTTTACAATGTATGGTGCGGAAAGCTGGTATGAAGGCAATGGAAGCTTTTGAAATGTAAACATGGTAAAAAAACTCTGGACGCAGCAAGTGCGTTATGATAGTGAATTTTCATAAAAATGTTTTTAATAACAAATATGTGTGTTTTTTTAAGAAAGGAGGCATCAAATTTGGTTACCAGTATAACCTATATAGTAAAAACAATGTGTCATGTTTCATCAAAATAACTTTATTGCGTGAAAATGTACAAAAAGTTCCAAAAGTAAACTTAAAGTGTTCCCGAAAAAACACGTTTCTTGGTCAACCTTATAGGTTAATAGCAAATTGAGCTGTTCAAATATGAAACATTTGATCAAAATTAGCTACCATAACGCACTTGCTGCGTCCAGAATTTCTTTTCTTACAAACATGCATTATATTTCGATGGAAAATGCAAAAATGCAATAGTATAAGGCGTGTTTGATTAAAAAAAAAAAAGGAAATTTGTATCACCAACGACTTATGGGCCACCCTGTGATTGTAGAAATATTATTTTAAGATGTAGCTCAAGACACCCTATAATTAATATATACAAAAAAATTTCATATCTTATATAATAACGGATATATTGAGCTTTATTGATTTTTTACGAAAATTCGACAAAAATTATATATCATTAAACGATAAACTCTATAGCTAAGGCTACTGCCAAGCATCAGAGAAAGGGTCTATTTGAAATGAATTTTCTGGAAACATTTTAGTAAAATGAAGGACAATGACGGTTGAAACTAAGACTTCAGGGTTTGTAAAACATTCTTCTTGAGACATTTTATTTCTATAGCCGGTATTAGATTCAAGTTATTTGCCTAAATGTTGCCAATTTTGACATTTTAAATCGCCACTTTGACGTTTTGAGGAAAACCCCAATTTATTTTTCTTTAAATGCCTATAACTTTTTTGTCTTTTGACATACATAGCTAAATTTTGGTAGGTAACTTACCTATAAGTAGACCTGCGTACCAAATTTGGTTGCCCTTACTTTGTTAATTCCGGAGATATAATTTTTTTTCGAAAGAAAACACAACATTTTCCGGGAAAACCTGGGCATATTTTTCTGGCTAACGAACTTATCCAAGCCATTTGCAAAAGGAATTTTTTCACCAAATTTAATCAAAATCGGCCCATTATTTTTTGAGTTATCGGTGTGATACATATATATATATATATATATATATATATATATATATATATATATATATATATATATATATATATATATATATATATATATATATATATATATATATATATATATATATATATATATATATATATATATATATATATATATATATATATATATAAACATATAAAAATTGAAACTGACCCCGGATATGTTTTCTGGGGGGCCTAATAAGCGCTCATTTGAAGAAATTTTTTCAAAATTCAAAAGTCGGGATCTCCTCATTAGTGAATTTTTTTTTAAAAAATTCACTAAAATACAACGGCAAGGTACATATAATGGGCTTCAGAATATAGACGAATGTTATTTGTTTATTTATTTATTCATTTATTTATTTATTTATTTATATATTTATTTATTTATTCATTTACTTATTTAAATCCCTAGCAGAAGGAATTTCCTTTTACAGGACATTAAAAATAGTACAATATCCTCAGAATACAGTATACAATAATTAAGCATACAATAAGTACACTTGGAGAACCCAAATCACCATAACACGTTTAAAATGACGATCGTTGCACTAGCCAAGTTAGGATCATTAGGGGATGAATAATGTTATAATTATTCAACAAATAATGAATAATAATAGAATTATTCATCCTCTAATGACGCTAACTTCATTAGTAAAATAATAGTCAGTTTTTTTTTATATGTATTGTGGTGATTTCGGTTCTCCAAGTGTTATTATCAGTGCTCATCACAGGTTCCAATCTTCACTTAGTGATAATTAAGCATAATTAAGAAAAAATCATAATAATAAAAAATACAGAAACTCTGGTTTTATACAAAAGATGTACAGAGACAAAATATAATGTTTACTCCCAGAAACCCTATACAAATGTGAGTGAAACAATAGACAAGATGTGATTTAAAGAGTCCGCATTTATGTCACAGCTTTGGCAGATCCTACCAAGTGGGGGGAGGGGTATATCCTACTAAATGGGGGACCCTATCCTTAAATTGGACCTAGCCCGAGGACAGTAAAATTAGCAAGAAGAACGAGCATTTTGCCGAGGTACCAGGAAATTAATCTGAGATAAAATGTTTGGAGAATCTACCCTGTTATGTAGCAGTCTGTATAAGAACTTTAGTGACAAATTTTCTCTGCGACTAAGTAATGACATCTCATCCAAATACACTAGCAAGTTTTGTTGATCGACGCCTTTAGGCCGGTACGAACCATTAACTTTAAAATAGAGGTACTTGAGAAACTTTTGTTGAACTGTCTCCAGACTGGATTCATAACTGTTATAATATGGGCTACACGCCAGACAACAGTAATCAAGCCTCGACCTAATGTACATGGTAGAATATTTTGAGAGACTGCAAATTGACAAAATTACTGCAATCCCTTGTCAGAAAGCCAAGCATACCTAGAACTGATAAAGCTATCTGCCAAACGTGGTAACTAAAGGAAAGCTGTGGGTGACATCTGAGTACGTATAGGCAACAAAGGTGGGATTTTTTTCCTAAAAAAACTCATTATATAAATTATGCTAAATTTGCTAACAATGGTGTGAGAGGATTACCCATAATTAAATAATAACTGTTTAATTATAGCTAACCCATTCAGTCCCTTATTAGTAGAGATATTTATGAACAACATTGAGAAAACAATACAAACACACCCTTTGTTTAAATTCTGTGTTTTCTGGTATAGATATGTAGATGATATTATAGTTTGTTTTAGAGGTACCGACAGAAAATTGCAAACTTTTAAATTTTTTCTATATTCTATGCATACCATTACAGAATTAGAAATAAAGAAATCAATTAACTTCCTAGACTTTCACCATCACCAGATTAACCAATAAACTTGATTTTTCTTTTTTCCATAAACCTTCTCATACTGATACAGCCATACATTATACTTCCCATCATCCATACGCACACAAAGTTACAGCCTATAATTCAATGATACACCGCTTACTACATGAACCTTTATCCAATGAAAGTTTTCAAAAAGAACTTAATTTGATAAAACAAACAGCGATTAATAATGTATATAATGCAAATTTAATTGATAATATTATAAAGAAAAGCAAATGTACTTTAGTCCTACAAAAAGTATTCCTGTCCACTAGAATAATAGAGAATAATCTTTATCTTACGTAAATAAGACTAGCGAAAAATTAAAACTTCTATTTTTTAAATTTAGTTTCATGACAATATATAAAACCGAAAACAACTTTAGCAAATACATAAAAAAGTCTAGAGGCAGCAAGTGCGTTATGGTTGTGTATTTTCATAAAAATATTTTTAATGGCAGATATGTCTTTTTTAATGGAAGCAGGCATCAAATTTGGCTAAATATTTTTTACGAAAAATTCTGCTAAAAGCATACATAAAATTCAAATTATATAGCTAATCTGTAATTATTGAAAATAAAATAATTTTTTTCACGAAAATCCATTAAAACCTTATTTTTGACGAATTTCATTTAAAAAATGTTCCATCAGTTGAATAATTTTTCATACAAAAGTTCTCAAATGTTTCTTCAAAGAAAATCCATTAACTTCATTTATAAGAAAATTCGCTATAAAAATAACATTGTGTACAAGAACATTCGCTAATAAAAATAAATTAAATAAATGAAAAAACTGGTCCGATTTTCCTAGCCAACCAACCATTTCAAGTTGTTTACTCACCTACCAAAATATAATTTTTCACAAAAACTTTATCGACAGCAAAAATTTCATGAAAATTTGCAAACAATTTTTCAAATAAATTTCACAAAAACATCTTACAAAAATTATTTCTCCGAACCACAAAAAAATTTCTGTGAAAACTGGCTAAATACTTTTTACACCAAATTTTGCAAAAATAATACATAAACTTCAAATTATGTACCTAGTCTCTAATTAAAATTGAAAATAAAATAACTTGTTTGCACGAAAATCCATTAAAACCTTATTTTTGATCAATTTCGTTTAAAAATGTTCCAACAATTGAATAATTCTTCATACAAAAACTCGCAACAAACGTTTATTCAAAGAAAATTTATTAAATTCATTTATAAGAAAATTCGCTATTAAAAGAACATTTTGTACAATAAAATTAACTGATAGAAATAGAAATAAATTTTAAAATATTCAAAATCTGATCTAAATACAGAACTAGATACTTTTTCTGTGGCTTCACAAAGAAAATTATTTTGCCTGTGGATGCTGTAAAAATTGAATCCGGTTGTAGAGAAGAAAATAACCTCTTCTCATGTCACAAATCTCTACGTCTATGTTAACTGTAGCACGGTTTTAGCAACCAAGGGCAACAACAGCTACTATTAAACTTGAATTAAAAGTCTTAAAAGTGCTTATCTTTCATTTTCAACAAAAAGTCGCTAAAAATATATTGGATTTACACAATCTGATCAGATCACGTTAAAATGTAATTAAAGACGAAAAAAAGTTTAAAAAAAAGTAAAAATAGAAATTCAATCAATGGTGTGATTTGAACCCGCGTCCATTTGCTCATCGGACAGGCATACTAACCATTACACCATGTAAGGCTACTGGAAAACTGCAATGAAGAAAGATATATAACCGATAATCGTCTTAAGTTCTTTATTTGTAATATGTAAGGTCTTTAGAAGCATATTTTGCAGTTATTTTAACAAATGAGACATGTAGCATAATTTTAAAACATTCTAATATACATTTTATGTAATATTTACCATCTATAAACCACAATGCTTATACTGATTGTCACGTTTCAAATCTACAGATTGACATTTACATGAGAAAAATTATAAAATTCTCAAAGTAATCTTTCTGGTACTTGCTGAACTTTTTACGCCATGAAAAGATAAACGTTGTCTATAATATTTAATAGATTTTGTTTAACACATACAATGTTTTGGTATTGCGTCTTCTCTGACATTTAGTGGCACTAAAATTTTGCTTTATTAGGTGCCTTTAACTTTGTTTAAAATAGATACCTAAATTTTGGTACAGCGTTTGGCTTTTAGGACATAAACTAGCTCGCCAAATATGGTTGCCATAGCTTCGTTATTTCTGGAGATATGAATTTTTTCCAGAAGAAAACTTAAAATTTTCCCGGAAAACCTGGTCCGATTTTCCTGGATAACTAACTTGTCCAAGCCACTTGCAAAAAGAATTAACTCACCGAATTTTATTAAAATCGTTCTTTTATTTCTTGAGTTACCGGTGTGATAGCTATATATATATATATATATATATATATATATATATATATATATATATATATATATATATATATATATATATATATATATATATATAATAGGTCGGTTAATTCTGGAGTATATAAACTATCATGTGGTTCCCGTAACCAAATATAAATAGGTAGAACATTTAGAAGTTTTAAAACACGCATTCGCAAACATAAAAGTAGCTTTGAACATAATAAATTTGATTCAAATTATGCAAGTCATTTATTACATGGAAATCATCAATTTAACGGTAATTTCGAGATCCCTAAATTAGGTACAAAAGTTTTAAGTTAAATTTATGCGAAACGGTAGAAATTAACAAACAAACAAAAATACAGGAAATTTACCAAACGCTCAAATTGACCAAACTAACAATAGTCCCTTATTAAGCATGTTTGTACGAAATAATAATTAAGCGAGGAGAGTTTGCTGGCCTATGTCATAAAAATAGGTAGTTCTGAGTCGATACCGTTTACCTGAGGAGTTTTATTCAGCACGGAGTACATATTGGAATTTTTAAATCTTACTTTCATTCGGTATTTGACAAAGCTGACAACTTCAGTGAAACTGTAGTTATACATTCAATATAATAGTGTAAGTCAATTTGTTTATTTGTCTAAGATGTCATCATGTCTCTAAGTAATTAGCTGTGCATTGCCCTATATGCATATTAAATTTAACTAAACTAATGTCTCAGCCAGCAAATCAAAGTAAACGCCTATAAAAGACCCCATTAAATTATAAACCTAAGTATACTAAACTATAATAGTGAACTTGGTGACAGTAATGGCTTGTTTTGAACTTATTCCAGGTTATTATTAAATTGCATGAAACTTAAAGCAGCAGAACACTTTATTTACGTCTTGCGTGACCAACCGGAGGCATTTCATCTAAATATTTACTCCTTACATTTCGTAGCAGCAGCAATAACGGAACATGCGTGAACTTAAAAGGTCCATAAAAATCTGAATCTAGCAGACCACATAGGAAGCTAATAAATTCCTAGAAAATTTAAGACTTTACCTGGCACAGTAATTAATTATTTACGATGGCAATTTTCTAACAATTTGCTGGTTAAATTATTTTATAGAATAATCTGGCATAAATTTATTAGCGTCGCAAATTTTTTACGTATTGTGTATAAAATTTCATAAAGCAACTACCTAGTTGGCGCAGCGATTCCCCGCCGTTAATTAACCCTAAAAATCAAGTTAATATAATTTTGATTTCTTAAGTTAGAAATAATTTGGAAAAATTCTAACTTGCCTATTGTTATCGTACTTAATTACAATTTCCGATTATTCATTATTTTTATATAATATTCTTTGAAAAGGGTTTTTTCTAATAATTGAACATTACATATTATGACATATTATTTTTACCTGTACATAGAGAAAAATCTAGAAATATCCTGACATAAATTCTCCCTTTGAAACAGACTTTGTGTAGATCAACTACAGCATCTGGGTTTTCTTATAAGTACAAAAAGTACACTTGGAGAATACAAATTACCACAACACATATTTCAGAGACGTTACGATCGTTTCGTTGACCATGTCAATATCTTCAGAGGAAGAAAAATTCTAAAATTAAACTCCTAGCTACGGTGCATTTATATCGCGTCTAGGTAAACGAACTAGTCCGAAGTAAAATTGTCGTCGAAGACCCATCGTTTATTTATTGTGTAGTGAAACTGCGAGGTCGAAGACCTGCTTTGATCTTCTGGTCGACAAATTTATGAGCCCTTATCTAATATAAGGATAATAGGCTTAAAAGGAAAGGTACCGAGTTATTTAAGGAAGCACGTTCCCTTTCGATCTAGAAATGTACTATGTGGATATTGGAGCAAGCCGACAAGCACATCTGGCGAGACAAACACAATTTTATAATCACATGCTGGCCCATAAGTCTTTGGTGATACCAATTTCCTTTTTTTAATCAAGCCTGCCTTATATTATTGCATTTTGCACATTCCATTGAAATACAATCCATGTCTGTAAGAAAAGAACTTCAGGACGCAGCTGGTGCGTTATGGTAGGGAACTTTCATTAAATGCTTCAAATTTCAACAGCTCAATTTTCCATTAAGGTTCGTTGGCCAGGATACCAGTTTCATGAATATTTTAAGTTTATTTTCGGAAAATATTTGTATATTTTCGAACAACAAAGTTATTTTGATGAAATATACTACATTGTTTCTACTATATAGGTTATACTGGTAACCAAATTTAATGCTTGCTTTTATTTAAAAAAATACATATTTGCTTTTAAAAAAATCCATAAAAAAATATTGTCGGGTTTGCAAATTTTTATGAACAATTTTTTCCAGAAGTTTTGTCGAAAACTTTTTGTGAAAAATATCTTGGTAGGTGGGTAAATTGCTTGAAGAAGTTCGTTTGCCAGGATAATCGGACCAGTTTTTCCTGGAACATTTAAAATTTATTTTCGCAAAATTATTGTACTCTTTCAAACAGGAAGTTATTTTGATGAAATATGGTACATTGTTTTTACTATATAGATTATACTGGTAACCAAACTTAATGCCTGCCTTCATTAAAAAAATACATATTTGTTATTACCAGGGTTGCCAGACCAAAAAAGCTTAGGCTAGGACAAGCACATTTAAAAACTAGGCAAACTAGGACATCTTCATTTCGAAAAAAGACGACATAACTAGGACTCATACTCATCTCAAGACTAGGACTCATTCACACTAGACACTAAACTGTACTACACACAGAGCAGGTCAGGTCAGGTTGGGTGTACTATATCTACACATGTCAATGTCAACGCGTGCACCGTGCACCCAGCATCCACAGCCACACCAGCGATTAACCTACACCCACAACAACCATGAGCACACTCATAGGATTTCCAGGTTTTTAAAACTAAATATCGCCGTTTTTTTGAACGAGATTGCCCAAAATCGCGCACTTTCTGTAATAACTGTTGCTTGTCAAATCGTCAAAACTCTTAATTTTTCGGCGGAAATTGAATTTTTTTTATTAAAGCTTCCTTTTAGGTTAACAGAAGCTTTACTATAATGATCTACATGATGATTCATAAGTGGTGACCAAAGATAAAACCCCATGTTCTTTGAATAATTTTAGAGAGGATATGTCCTATAAAAAAATTTCCTATAATGTTTCATTAAAAAAATACAGGGTGTTGAAGTTGAATTTCAAAAAATAAAATTTCCCAATTTTTTAAAAAGTAGCACATATATTTTGCTGAAACTTCGCAAGTGTAGGTTGCTATGTAAGGCGCGTATTCTACCATAACAATTGAATCAGCTAATCCAGCAGTGGCGCGCGTACTTACATGTCATTGGTTATCCCTCAAGAAAAAAACGGGTAAGCCAATGATATTTTTTTTATTTTTTGAATCTTACTTTCATTCGTGAACAAAATAACTCTCTTGATAATTTTCTGTACGACGCTTATTTTACGAGTAAGCAATGAATCAGGTAAGTGTTTTAGAGCACAGTTCATGATTTTTAACCAGTCATTGTTTGGTAGAAAATCGCAATGATACACTTTTATCAGGCTTATTGTAATTTATTTATTACAAAAAATGTTCAAAAATGCCTCCATTGGCCTGAATACACGCACGAGATCTTTTTGATATGGAAAATTTAATGTCTTGAGGATTCATTGTTGCTTGAATATGACAAAAAGCATTATCTATCAGTTGTTGTAGCTGCTCTGGTGTAATTATTAGTTCACTGTAGACCAGTCGCTTAAAATCACCCCAAAGATAGAAGTCAAGTGGGTTTAAGTCCGGTGATCTTGCAGGCCAATGTATTGGTCCAGTTCTGCCAATCCATCTTTCATTATAATGTTAATGTAGCCATGTAACAACGTTTAAACTATGATGCACTGATGCACCGTCATGCTGGTACCACATTATACATCTTGTTGCTAGTGGAATGTCATCTAGAATGTTTTCTACACGGTTTTCTAGGAGCGCTAAGTAAGAAGATCCATTTAAACGTTGTGGCAGGACTTCCATGAACAGTGAGCCGTTAAAAATACCACACCATAAATTAATAGAAAATCTATGTTGAAATGTACGAGTCCTTGTTGCATGTGGATTTTTCAATGACCAGACATGCTCATTATGAGAATTATAAATACCATTTCTTGTAAATGTTGATTCGTCAGACCAGAAGATTAGATTAGGGAATAAGATATTTTAATTGTTCATTTCCAACATTCATTCACAAAATACTGGCCGATGCACATTATCTCCAGGTAGAAGGCAATGAACATTCTGTCGATGATATGGATGTAAGGCTTCTCGATGTAAAGTTCTCCAAACAAAGCTTTGAGAATATTGTAACTGCGTGGCAATCCTCCGAGTACTTGTAGAAGGTTGATCCATCACTGCATCCACCACTCTCTCTTCGTCTTCAAGTTGACGTTGTCTTCTACCATTAGCTCTAGCGTCAGGACGTTGTCCAATACTGCACTGCCGAAGTCTTGAAAACGATCGAGAAAAAACCCTTGGTGTAGGTTGACGGCGAGTGGGAAACCTACGTTGATATTCCCGACAAGCAGCTAGAGCATTTCCATCAGCATATCCGTAGATAAAAATTACATCTGCATACTCTTCTGAGCTGTACTCCATTATAAGAAGTAAAAGAGTAGAAAATTTTGCAATTTTATAAAGTTTACCACTTACACCTATTCAAAATAATAACTTGTTAACCTAAACGTCAAGTGACACTTAATGACAACTTTGGCAAACCAGACTACTACTTACTAAAATACAACAAAGATAATAGTCGTACAAAAAAATTATTAAGACGTTAAATTTTCCATATTAAAAAGATGCCGTGCTATACAGTGTATCATTGCGATTTTTTACCAAACAACGACTGGTTAAAAATCATGAACTGTGCTCTAAAACACTTACCTGATTCATTGCTTACTCGTAAAATAGGCGTCGTACAGAAAATTATCAAGAGAGTCATTTTGTTCACGAATGAAAGTAAGATTCAAAAAATAAAAAAATTAAAAAAACATATCATTGGCTTACCCGTTTTTTTCTTGAGGGATAACCAATGACATGTGGGTACGCGCGCCACTGCTGGATTAACCGATTCAATTGTTATGGTAGAATACGCGCCTTACATAGCAGCCTACACATGCGAAGTTTCAGCAAAATATATGTGCTACTTTATAAAAAATTGGAAAATTTTATTTTTTGAAATTGAACTTCAACACCCTGTATCTTTTTAATGAAGCATTGCAGGAAAATTTTTTATAGGACATACCCTCTCTAAAATTATTCAAAGAACATGGGGTTTCATTTTTGGTCACCACTTATGAATCACTCTGTATAGTGCATAGAGCCTCGATGGTCCAGTGGTGACAACGTGGGTCACCGGACCCAAGCGTACTGGGGCGATTCCCAGGGTTCTCTTTTCACTTTTTTCAGTACATACTATACAATTATCAACCGAGAGGTTGTGGCAATGTATTTGAGCAAGAATTCCTGCACGTTCCGCATTTTCGGGGGAGTAAAGACGCCGGTCTCGTGTGCCATAAATGTTGGGCAGGTTAAAGATCGCATCCTCCCTACAGAAAGGATCGGCAACATTTCCAGGATAGTGAATTGGACATAGTCGCGGAAATAGACCAACCTTAAAGACGGGAAAAAATCTATAGTGCATCAAAATCACATAACGATTTACCTTTGGTCATTAAATTTAAATGAAAAAGGGACCAGAACAAGAAAAATATAAAATATCACAACTCAACAGCTGTGTTATAATAATGCAAAAATAAAATATTTTCTCTATATAATGCAACATATAAAATATCCTTTAGTATAATATACAACATGGACAACGTTTTGTCCTTGTCAGCAGTCATCTATTATGTTTTCTCTATTATTTATCGAAGCATGCTGGGTACTCTTAGTCATTGCTTCCCATGGATAAAAGAACATTCGTCTATGTTACTTCTGAATAAATCAAACTTTCGTGAAACTAAATAGTTTTACAACAGAGTTAGTTTCTTCAATATCGCCCAATTGGCAATTTTTAGATAGCAAAAGTAGCCCAATTTGCGGCTCGGCGGTTTCTTAAAAAAATCGCAACAAAAAATAAAAGCCCAATTTGCGATAAATCGCCCAATCTGGCAACTTTGATTCATAGAACAATCCTGTCAAGCACACTGCATAGATAAAGTAAACTTGTCTATGGCACACTGCGTGGCAAACAGCACACCAGTTGACACATGACAATAATTATATATAATTTTCCATGTATCTTTATGGCTGCTATGTCTGGGCTGTCGGCCGTTTGTATTCTCGCAGGAATCGCATAAAAAATAGACAGAGGAGTACCAAACTAATAAAATATAAAAAGCTTGGACGCAGCAAGTAAGTTATGGTAGTGAATTTTCATAGAAATGATCTGGCACAAAATATTTTATTATAACTTTTTTTTATTGTAACATAGAAATCTAAATTTTGGTGTATAGTTTACGTTTTATATCGTAAACCTACCTACCAAATTTGGTTATCATAGATTTTTTATTTTTTGAGATAAAATTTGTTTTTGAATTAAAACCCAAAATTTTTCCGGAAAACCTCGTCTGATTTTCCTGATTAACGAACTTATCCAAGCCATTTAGAAAAGGAAGGCACATGCCAAATTTTATCAAAATCGGCCCATTATTTTTTGAGAAAAATTTTTTTTTAATGAAAACTCAAAATTTTCCCGGAAAACTTCGTTTGCTTTTTCTGACTAACGAACTTATCCAAGTCATTTACAAAGTAAGGTATATATATATATATATATATATATATATATATATATATATATATATATATATATATATATATATATATATACATATAAAAATTGAAACTGACCCCGGATATGGGTTCTAGGGGTCCTAGCACGCGCTCATTTGCAAGAATTTTTTCAAAATTCAAAAGTCGGGATCTCCCCATTAGTGAATTTTTTCTACGAAAATTTACTAAAGCGTGACCCAACGAAACAAACTAACCCAAGCATTTCCGCAATCCCGGACAATCGAAAAAATGATATGGGTTCTAGGGGTCCTAGCTCGCGCTCATTTGCAAGAATTTTTTCAAAATTCAAAAGTCTGGATCTCCCCATTGGTGAATTTTTTCTACGAAAATTCACTAAAACGTGACCCAACGAAATAAACTAACCCAAGCATTTCCGCAATCCCGGACAATCGAAAAAACTAGCCCGGACATTTCCCGCAAGCCTAAAAAAGAGGACATGTCCGGGAAAACTAGGACGTATGCCAACCCTAGTTATTACAAACATTTTTATGAAATTTCACTACTAACACTTGCTGCGTCCAACCTTTTTTCCTTAAAATGCGCTTAGCTGTCATTGCTTGAAATTTTTCGAATCATTTGAGAAACAGTCTGTATAACATTGTAAATTTGAAATCCACATATGTTTTTTTTTCTAGTTAATTTTCTAATCTCGTTATATCAGTATAGTTAAAATTTGATGTGACATACAAGCAGATCAAAGCATTATCACCTGCGGCTCCTGCCTGTTGGCCGCTACATTCGTGATTAAAGAATCAGTAATACCTAATCAAATTTGTCACGTGGTCAAAGATTCCACGTTACCACGTTATAATTCAGACAATTTAATTTAGGCTCGTAGATGGAACGCGCCTAAAAACCAGCAAAATTAACAACATGAAAATAAATAACATACATGCAATTCAGTTGTTAGGTATATAAACATGGCTGGCCTCTATTCAAACGTATATCTTTCATTAAATAATTAATTATAAACATCTCGTGTCCTTTTGTATTCAGATTATATTGTTACGCTGATAAAATATTATACGAGTATTAGCATGAAACGTGTATTATGTACTCTCGAGTTTTTAACAAGTGTGCTGCGGCTACTCCATTGTGAATGAATTGCACAAAGAAAATTTATTATGCATATAATTGAAGACATTAGATAATGAGGCTTGTGGTGTCTTTCTTTCTCTGTGAGTAAAAAAATGTCATTGATCTCGGGTAAGAAAAGGTCAGATTGGATTCAACTATATTCAACTGTAGGAAATATTTCCCATTTACTGACAGATATAAATTTTTCCTTTTAAAAAAAATACTAATTGCTCTATATATTTTTGTTATCTCTTGTTTCCAAGCCAACTAGATTAAATAACTGTCTGGATAATATTTTTGTCAATTTTGGTAGAGAATCTGCAAATGTTGATGTCGTCGACACATATCTTTCAGATCACATGGGTGTAATATTGAGAGTAAGTAAAAAGGATAGTATGGATATAGATAATAAAAGGATTAATTACAGGCCTATAACAGAAGCTGGTCTAATGAATTTAAATTCTTTGGTGGCGAACATGGAGTGGAGTTTTGTCGGTGTAGACACCGAGGATGTAAGCATGTTGTTTGACGCCTTCATTGGCCGTATTGTTGATGCTGTATCTCGGGTTTTTCCTCTAAAATCTAAAATATTGGCACCTAAAAACCAGAAATGCAATAGGTTTACTGATGAATTCAGGAAAAGTCGTGAACTGTTGCATTTCCTTCAGGACGTTTACAGACGTAATTCTAGCCCGTCTTTAAAAAAAGTTATCAAGGATCACAAACAACGATACAGGAAGCAACTATTACTTTCGAGGAGGGAATCAAACGATGCTTTTATTTCTAAGGCAAAAAATTCCGGGCAAGGCAAGGTGGAAAATTATAGGTAACATGAGTTTGAGGCGGGCATCACCAAATTTGACCGATTTCAACATCTATTTTTCGAATGCCGCAGAAGACTTGTTAAAGACCGTACCTAAAATTTCAAATTCCTATAAATTTTATATGTCTAAAATAAAGGCTGATGATAAAACTAAAAAAAAATTCGTTAAAAAAGGTCACATATATCGAAGTATTGGATATAATATCTGGATAAAAAAACACGTGTTCCTTGGATGGTTTCAATATAAATATGAAAATTTTAAAAGGCATTAAATATGCTATAATAGTCCCACTCACAAAGTTGATTAACGTTTGTTTATCTAGGAACATATTTCCGGATGCCTTGAAACTGTCTAGGGTCTTCCCGGTTTTCAAAATGGGAGATTGGGAGTTATTGGAAAATTACAGACCAATTTCTATAATTCCATTTTTTTCCAAAATATTTGAAGTTGTGTTGTACAACCAAATTAGTTTATACCTAGAGGATAACAACTAACTGTCACACTCACAACTTGGTTTTAGGAAAAATCGATCTACATCTCTAGCGGTAAGTAGTCTGGTGGATAATGTTTGCATGGGCTTCGAGAGGGGTGAGCATACCTATGCACCGTTTCTCGACCTGTCTAAGGCATTTGACTGTGTCTCTCATTATATTTTAATAAACAAGCTTCAGTTCTACGGCTTCGATACCGACAGTATCGCTTTTTTAAAATCATACCTGGAAGACCGATCTCAGTTTGTGTCAGCTAATGGTGAAAAATCGCCTACATTAGATCTAAAATACGGTGTGCCACAGGGATCGGTCCTTGGGCCTATTTTATTCTTGATATACATCAACGACCTACCAAAATCAACTTACTTGGGTAATTTTGTTCTATTTTCTTATGATACGACTTTTGTTTTCTCAGATCCAAACATCAATACAGTACACTCTACCATTAGCAGAATAAAAGATATCTGTCAGGATTGGTTCTCGGCAAATCAGCTTAGCTTGAATAGCCTAAAATCTGGTTCTTTATGGTTTTCGTTAAGGCACAATCTCGCCATTTGCGCTAACACCGAGCTTGTGAAGTTCCTTGGAGTTATGGTCGACAGCAAGCTGATTTGGGACTCACATTGCATCTATGCATGTCAGGGGGCATCCCGTCGTATGTTTCTCCTGCGGAGTCTTTCAGTCCAAGTCTCTACTCCCACCTTAAAAAGTGCATACTATGGATGTGTGCATAGTATCTTAACTTATGCCATTCTGGTATGGGGACACTCACCACACCCTGAATTTGTTTTCGCAACCCAACGTAAGGCATTCCGAATCCTGGGCGGTTTGGGGTATAGAGATGACTGTCGTGGCCACTTTAGAAGCTTTCAGATATTTACAATACCTTGTGTCTATATTTTGCAGTGTCTTTTATATGTTAAGTACCACGAATCATACTTCACTAGGCACAGTACCATTCACAGTGATCTTACGCGCGGTAAAGATAACTTCGCAGTCGATTTCACGCGCTTAAAAAGAACAAGAACGGAACCAACCACTATGGAATGAAACTTTATAACAAACTCCCTCATAATATAAGAAATTAACATTACAACAAATCAAGTCCACCATTAAGAACATTTTGATAAGCAATGCTTTTTATTCATTTGATGAATATTTTGCTTATCGTATAAAATAAACGCTCCCACGCCATGCATGGATATTGTTGTATGGCGTGGCTTTTGTTCTGTTTTGTGCTGTATTTTTTGTTTTGTTTTTTGTTTGGATGTCAATCCACATTTTTATGTCTCTGTATATTCATGCAGGTTTTAATTGTGTGTTTTGACCTATTCTGCTGATTTGTATGTGTATTTGTGAATAAGATGTATGTTATCACTTTTGTGATTTCGTTTGTACGCATAAGTACATGACCTGTGTAATACACCACTGTGCAAAGACACCAATAAACAATTATTATTATATATTGACATAAACAGTGCATACGGTAATGTAAACTTGAAAAATGTTAGACATTGGACTCCCTTGTGGTTTCTCAAAGATAATAATTAAGCTATACACAAATAGAATGCTATATTACGACAAAAAAATAATTTACTTGGACCTAGAACTACAAACAAAGGTCTCCCATAGGAATGAAAACTAAGTCTACTTCTATACATAATGTGCGCCTTAGATATTGACAATTACATAGAAATACCGGGAATAAGTATACTCTAGTACGCAGACGATATTTCCATATACACCAGTAACAGTTTTACCAAAAAAGGTGTAGAATTAATTAAAGATAGTTTTAAGAGATTGTCAAAATGGTGTTTCCACAATTGTTTATCGGTGCCAGATTCAAAGTCAGACATGCGTGAGTTTTCGACAAAAAGAAACATTGAGTATACTCGTCTGGAAATGGAAAAGTCATAAATAATAGTAAAACCACAGGTTAAATATTTGGGCATAATCTTGGGTAGAAAATTATTGTGGAGACATCATGTGGAATATCTAATTAAGGGTAGTGAAAAGGGTATAGATGTATTAAGAGCAACTACACATGGTTCCTGGAGAGCAGATATAGAAATCGCTTTGCTTATGTATAGGACTTATATAAGGTCTATATCGGATTTTTTTAAATATATATTTCAACAACACACCACGAGGGCTTACCGCCTAAATGCTATTGTAGCGTGGGTGTCGACAAGGAGCAAAGACGCAACTGGTTAATTCTGGGCTTGTAGGTTTGTAGGTTCGGAGGAAAAGAAATAACATGTGCCGGCAAGGAATTCCACAACTTGGACAGTAAAATGGTGCATTCGCTCTGTTACCCTGGTAGATCTGTTGGGGACAGCAGGTGGGGGAGCTATGGAAGAAAGCTCATCTGAGCAGTGCCCGTGCAGATATCTATAAAAGAGAGAAAGGTCACCAACGGCACGTCGGTAGCCAAGGGCTGGCAGTTTTTAAGTGAGGGTAGGATCACTGATGAGACGTATAGCTTTCTTCTGAATAAAGTCCAGGATAGTTTTACAGTTACTAGGGATATACATCTATTGTAAGATGTCTGAAACAGACAAGTCAGTACAGGGGCAAGTTCTGGTGCGCAATTTTTGAGAACAACTTTGGTACCTTTTTAGTTTTGAAAATGATATCCGTCATTTTATGCTCGACATTAGGGACCGTTGGTGGTTTATCATTTGGAGGTGGGTTGAGAGTAGAATTGCCGGCGAAAAACGAGGCAAAAAATTGAACCTTGCCCAGGGCGGTAGAAACAATTTCATCCCCTGAAAGAAGAGGTGAGAACGTGCTCTCTTGCAGCAATTATTCCTAATGTATTTAGCAAGAGTCCAGATGGTTTTACTGCCGTTGGAGCTTGAGAGGACTTTGTTTTTGATGTGGTTATTAAACGAGTTTTTTGCCTTAGAAAGAATGCCGACATAGCGGTTTCTTGCGCCGTTAAATGCTTGACGGTTTTCTGGACCGGGATTGTGTAAAAGCGTTTTGTGAGCTTTGATCTTTTCAAGTCTGACCTTCTCACAGAATTTAGAGAACCAGGGCTTTTGGGTGGCTGATGAGGTTTTCTGTATACGTGGAAGAAATAATTCCATGCCAGCTTGGATGATTTCGGTGACGTTTTGTGAGATATCAGAGGGGTCAGGATGAGAGAAGCAGACAGGCACCCATGGAAATGAGGAAGAGTAATCGCGCATTTCGCCCCAGTTCGCTTAGTTGTAGTGCCGAACAATACGTGGGTGTCATGACTGTGTGACCTCGGGTTGCATTGCGCAGGAAGCAGTGACCATGCTGTGGTGTAAGCGACCAAGGGGGCGGTGACTGATGTCTTATAGCATTCAGGTTTTGTAGTCAGAAGGAGATCCAAGGGATTTGAGCTGTGTGTTGGGATGCGAGGAAAGTAAGTAGGTTGCTAAACCATATTGGCTAAATAATTGCTGACTGCAAAGGCCTCCGCTGCTCTCCCTTATGGATCGGTTTTTGAAGATGCTAGCCATTCCTTATTATGGACATTGAACCAAGAATAGTGACCTCGGAAGAAGAATATTCAGAAATCAGATGGTCGGTTTATGGATACA